>OX451736.1:640770886-641370886 GCA_948472305.1 Vicia faba | reverse complement strand
TCCTTATCCATCTTACTGAAATAAACAGTAGGAAGATAAGGAGACCTGAATGGGAGAAACCTATCATGATATGCTGCATGATATGTGGATGTGTGTTTTCAAGGATCTCACGGGGTAAACACAAGAAATAGTTAGAAGTTCAACTTTGATCAATCATCTTTGATTGGAGAACTTTGTATCGATGGATGTCCTTCCACGAGAATTAAGCTTATCATGTCAAGTGGGTCATAGCCCTTGACTCAAGTTTGTTGTACTTGATCTTTGACAGCGTTTGGTTAGAGGAAAATAAATCCTCTTGCCCTTTGGTAGACGTTTGGTTCATCACAACCTGCATCAAAACCCTCGAGATCCTTGAAATGGTTATTGAAAATGCTATGGTATGATGTTATGATGTTATGTACAAGTATGCGAGGTAAGCAAATGTATATACAAATAATCATATTCACACAAAGTAGACTTAGGTTTAGGCTTGCATGGAGTTTGTAGGTAAGTACCCTCTTGAAGTTTAGTTGGCTCAACCTGTCCTAGTTAATAGTAACCGGGTTCTAAGGGATCTCAATATCACTGACCTTTCTTTTAGGCATTGTCTCAGCTCAATCAATCTTTTCTTGCGACTGAGATATCCCAAAAGTCTAGCCTCAATGAGTGTAGTATCGAGTATCAACCAATTTTCAGCTCTACACCGAAACCGGTTATCTCACTACATCCTAATGGCCAAGTTGGTCAAGTAAGGATCTAAGGTCAGTTGATGCTTCACGACACCATGCGACGGCCCCGTACTCTCCTTGATTCGACTCAAGGGTTACCGGTACAAACCAAAGTGCCATATCAATGTAGCTACTGCTTCAACCGTGTTGGTATACGCTGCACAGTTCCCTCACAGTCTATTGCTACTTACCTAAAAGGTGTCCCCAAATCCGGGTGTAGGATTTAAAACAAACCCAAACAAGGAACAAAAATGTAAAGCAAACAAATCAAACAATGTAAACAAGTAAATGTGATCTAACCCTAAGGTAACCCTACTTTAAGAATTTTCCCCAGCAGAGTCGCCAATTCTGTGATACGGTGGGAGAATTGACTTGAGGTTTTGCACTTGTGTTCGCAAATGTTGCGGTTTAGCAAGAGTCGCCACCGACTTTTCTTTTATCCAAAAGGAAAGGTGAAAAAGCACAGGAAAGACCTTTAGATATGTTTTTGAGTTCGGGGGGTAGATTATGAAAAGGGAAGGTATTAACACCCTTTTCATCCATTGTTTTCCATGGGCTCTTAATTACTCGCTAGATTACTTGATTTTGTTTGAATGTGCTTGTGGTTTTTGAAAGTATTTTGAAAAATGTAACTTTATAATGATTCTCGTGTCTATAAGAGTGTATACAAAGTGTTGTTTTCGAAAATAGTTTAAAGATGTGTTTGTGGAATGTGTTTTTTAAAAGTGATTTTGAAAAGGGTTTCCTTTGTAATGGATCTCGTTTATATAAGAACGCGTACAAAGTGTTATCTTTTGAAAATGTTTTAAATGGAAGTGTGAGTGTATAAAATGTTTTTGTTGTGAGCAAGCGAGCAACTGAGAGTGAACCAACCTACTCAAAAGGTCTTAAATGTGCTTTTCCTTCTCCTTTAGATGTGGCTATCTTACTATGATACAGTGGGAGAACTGACTTGAGGTTTTGCGTTTGTGTTCGCAATTGTGCGGTTTAGCAAGAGTCGCCACCGACTTTTTATTTTATCCAAAGAAAAGGTCAAAAAGCACAGGAAAGACCTTCGAGATGTTTTCTTGGGTTCGGGGGGTAGATTATGAAAAGGGAAGGTGCTAGAACCCTTTTCATCCATGGTTTTCCATGGGCTCTTAGTTACTTGTTTAGATCACTTGCTTTTGCTTTTCAATTGTTTGAAATGGTGCTTTGTGTATGGTTTTTGAAAATGCTTTTAAAAAAAGGCCTTGTCTAGGAAACCTTTGTAATGATTCTTGTTTGAATATATACAAAGGTGTTTGTCTTTTGAAAAGATATTTCAATGTTTGAAAGTTTTTTTTTGGGAATTGTTTTGAAATTGTGTTGTGGGGTGTGTTCGAAAATAGCAAGGATGTTTTTCAAGTTTTGATCAAGTAACTAAGAGTTGTCTACCCTATTTTACTCAAAGATCTTTCCTACACGTTTTTAACCCTTTTGACAGTGTTATTTTACCATTGTATTTGATAAACAACCTTGTATTTGGATGTTAAATGGGACGGGCGCGGGTCATCACATACAATCATTGAAAGCAACTTGTGATATGCTCTAGCAATTTTGTAAGGGACGAGATCACTTTATCGAAGGCAACATCGAGGGTCATCGAGGGACTACGATCTTATCGAAGGGTCATTTGCTAGAGTGTCGCATATTCGAGGGACATGATTGTGTTTCCGAGGCAACAAACGAGGTTACCCTAGAGGTGCTCGTGTGAGAAGTGTATTGATTTCAAGTTATTTATTCTTGGATTAGGTCATCTAGCGATTGATTTTTGAATCTTGCCATACACGCCTAATTACTACACAGTATATTGAAAGCAATAAATTGCGGGAATTAAAAGTCTAAGCTATTACAAAAGTATCTGGGGATGGGGGTACAATTATTACAAATGGGGATGAGTCTCACAAGAATAACAATATCCAAATATCAAGTATTACAACCAAATCGAATTGTCGCGATTCAATATAAAGCTATAACAAATTATGAAATAAAGAAAACCAATAAATTATGGAATGCATGTATTTATTATAAAGAGATAAATAAAATCTATTCTAAAAGATTAAAAATTATTATTATTCTTTTTTTTTTTGTATTTTATTAATAATGAAAAAAAGTTTAAAGGAAGCAAACTAATTAAATCAATTTAAAAGTTTTGTTTTTTTAGTATTTTCATTATGTGTAAGAAAAATAAAGAAAATGATTAAAATAAAACTAATTGAGAAAAAACAAATTTATTTTACAAAATGAAGTTTTAATATATTACTAGTATATATTTTTTTAACAGAATAAAAAAGATAAATTAAGAAAAAAGAAAATTAAACTAAACTAATTCATTTTTTTGGTATTTTCTTAAATGTAACAAATTAGCAAAATGAATTAAAAAGAAAATCAATTTTAATGATTAATTTAATTTGATAAAAACAATATTGAATTTGATGAATTTATTAAAAAAAGAAGTAAATTAGAATAAGATGAAAATGGGCTTAAGATTTATGTTGGGCCCAAAACAAAAATAAGAGAAGAGAAAAAAGTCAGAATGGAGGTGGGGTGCGCTAGCAATTCGTGTGGGCTTTGATTTGGGGCCAGAATTGGCCCAGTTGCCCTACGTTTGCAACGTTTTGATTTTGGAAAATTACGGTTTGTGCATTGTATCTCACAGTGGCGCTGGTTCTTTCGTGCATCTCTTCCTCATCTCTCTCTCACTCAAATCACTCTGATCTTCCCCTCATCTAAGCCGCCGGAGCACTCTCTCCTCCTCTCATCTCCTCACAATGATTAAAGGTTTCGTTTGACGGTATGATTCAGTTTCTTTTTGATTTAGTATTTTTCTTTTGATTTGCTTGCTTTGTTCATGTCTAGTTTGTTTAACCTATTGTATCATGTATCTAAGATGCAGTAAAGGGATATACCTGTGAGATTTTCTGGAAAAATTGAGAGGAAAGAGGTTGGACTGAGTGCTCCTTGGTGGCCAGAGGTGCGAAGCGGAAGAAATAATGAAGAACGCGTGGGCTTTGGTAACTTCTCCTTTGTTATTAAACCTGAATGTTGATGATGATTATAGCTTTCTGAAACTCTGTTGCCTCTTTCCTGAACATGAATGTTGATGATGATTGCTTCTGACTTTGTTTGGCTCTTTCCTCTCTCTTTGAATTTGAATGATGATAAAGCTTTCTGAAACTCCGTTGTTGATGTTAGTTGAACTGAGTTTTGATTATGGCTATTTGCTGAAGGTTTTTGCTTGAAACTTGATTATGTTGGTAGTTGATGAAACTTTGTCTTGTTGAAAATTCTGGGTTGGCAGGCCTATTGGCTTTTATTGTTTGGACTGAGTTGGGAAGTTTGGTTCTGCTAACAGGCTATGACTGTGTTCTGCAGTTTGTGTGATTTTTGTTTTGTGAGTTGGTTCACAGGGTTTTTTTAGAGATTGTTGTCTTGTTGCTGTTAACAGGCTTTTGGAAATTGCAGGTTTTGGGATTGTTTGTTTGATTATGCAGTTTTATTTTGGAACTGCAGGTTTTTGTGATTGTTTGTTGCTATGCAGATTTTGGTTCTGCAAGTTTTTATTGTGGGTTTGGTTATGCAGTTTGGTTCTGCAAGTTTTGGGGCCGGGGTCTTGCAGCTTCAGGCCTGTTTTCTCAAACTGTTATGCAGTTGTGGTTTTTTTGTTTACAGTTTGGCTGTGTGTTTGAACTGCTTGAAACTATTAAAGGTTTTACAGCTTTTGGTAGAGTTGTGCAGGTTTTGACAAAATGTTCTCTCTCTCTTTTTATTCCCTCTTGATAGTGTTATATCTAGTTGCTTTTGTAACCTGTGACAGATTTTCCAAACTTTACAATCCCAACAAAAAGGTGATATCTTTTCTCTCTTTCTCTCTCAATGATAAAGCAGTTTTGCTTTTTCACTTTTTCTGAAAAGTTTGCCCATTTGCTGGAAAATGATGATAGGCTATGGCAAGCCTTTTGCTTGTTATTTGGTTTACCTCCTGCTTTGTACTTTTGGTTTGCTGTGTCTGCACTTGTACTTGCTCTGCTGTTTATACTTTCTAGCAGCATTGTTTGCCTTGCTGCAAAGTTTGGTTTGCATTCAGTTTGGTTTGTTGCAATACTTGCATCCAGTTTGCCTTTGTATGCTGCATTGTTTTGCCATTTTGTTTGGTTTACCATGCTGTTTGGTTTAGTTGCTTGATAGTTTTGCATTTGAAACTTGCTTTGTTCAGTTTGGCGCCTTGTTATGTAATGCAGTTTGCTTGCAATGTTTGCATTTGAACAAATTTGCTTTTGCACTCTTCTTTTGCATTTTTTATTTTTCTCTTTGTGAACTAAGAAGAGCAATCTTCTTGTGATTTGCAAAGAGGAAAATAAAAACGTGATGAAAAATAGTACTCTGATTCCAAACGACAAACTTTAATGATGAATTTTTTTCTTTCTTTTTGTTTAAAAATTCTATTTAATGCTCAATCAACTGTACTAATCCTTTTTCCTTGTCTTTCTTTCATGTGAGCGTAAATTGGACGGTGACAAAGCAGAGGAAGCCGGAGACTTTGTGGCGAGCACGGGAGCAATGGAAGCTTAGGCTTAGACTTTTTTCTTTGATAGATTTTCCATTGATTGTAATAATTTATTTTTCAATAACTATAAGTTGTAAAAACCTAAAGCATATGAATAATAATTTATCTTTGTATCAACATCTGAAATAAATGAAAAATCTTTGTGAGACAATCTGATATCCAATAAAATCTTCTACTGTCAATATCTTGCAATTCTTCCTTCAAGTCTTCACTGATTATTTAAGATTCCTGATTTAAAATAACTGAAACTGCATTCCAATAATTTCAATACAGATAACTTAAACTTTAAGTAATCCAATAACTCTGCAATCTCGTAACCTTGCAACATCATTCCAATCAAGATACGCACTGTGTATTCCAATAAACAAGCAAATGTTTCATTCCATTAACAAAGCAAATGTCTTATTCCATTAACAAAGCCAATGTCTTAACAGACGCACATTATCTGGTTAACCTGTATCAGACAAAACCTGAATGTTCCAAATGACAGTCTCAGCTCTCATTTCTTGTCTTAGATAAACAGGCCTTGAGAACAACCAGTAATCTTTTAGTAAGCTTAAAAAAGCGTGAAAACATGTGGCAGCTAATTGAATTTCTGAGAATTATGTTTCTTCTGAGAAATGCGAGAGAAAACCCTAATTCTTGATCTATTGCCAAATAAAATATGTCTGATCGATTCCTGAGCCAAGTCTTTGAAAATCTGAGAAAAACCCTAGGGTTGTGATTTCTTGAAAATGGGAGGGAAAATTTTGGGGTACAACAGCTGCCCCTGATAAATCTTCTTGAACCTGAAGAGTTAGATTAGCGAGTTTGCCGTTCGTGACTCGAAGATAAAAGATGATTGGACACTTGAGTGCCCATAAGTTTGCACTTGTCAAAGCATAGTTGAGGGAATGGGCTTAAAGATGCCATTTGGAGATGTGACAGAATCTTGTCGGAGATGGGCTTAAAGATGCCATCCAAGAATGTTTATTGAATTATATGTTGTAGGTGAAAGAATGAGTATTAGAAAGGTATCCATGTCTGGAACGTCTCTGAGCTGGGGGTCTGAATAAGCAATAGATTAGCATCCGTGTTTGGAGCATCCGTAAATTGTTTTCATGAGCTGAATCTGAATAAGCGATAGATTAGCATCCGTGTTTGGAGCATCCGTAAACAGTTTTCATGATCCTTGAGTTTGAATAAGCAATAGATTAGCATCCGTGTTTGGAGCATCCGTAAACTGTTTTCATGATCCTTGAGGTTAAATAAGCAATAGATTAGCATCCGTGTTTGGAGCATCCGTAAACTGTTTTCATGAGCTGAATCTGAACAAGCGATAGATTAACATTCGTGTCTGGAAGCATCCGTAAACTGTTTTCATGATCCTTGAATTTGAAGCTTGTTAATCTTATCCTGAAAAGGGTAAAACATTAGCTGAAACACAAAGTTATGTTGCATGAAATGTATGATGCAATATATGTGTTTTATTAATGTTTATGATATATGAATGCAATGTATGCGCATGTATGCTGATTAGCCGTCTTGCTGAGGAAGATAAATCCTGGATAGCTGGAGATAATAAAATCTTTGACTGCTGTCGGGGAAAATAAATCCTGGACCACTTTTGAAGAGTATGTGTGTCTTCAAGCTTTGCTTAGAATATTTCTGTCGGGGATTCTTGTTTCGTTGTTTGAGAACTCCACTGGGGAATATTTGAAAACTATGTGGGGAATTGAGAATGAGAATCTTCATTCTGCTAGGGGAATTTGTGCTGAGGAGTCAAGAACGAGAATCTTTGATCTGTAGGGGATTAAAAAACTCTGACAAATTTACGCTGAGAGTAAAGAAGGATTTGGCAACTTCGCTGGAGAATCAAAGATGAGAATCTTGATTTTATTGGGGAGTAAAAACTCTGTGGGGAATAGCTATACTGTTGGGGAGTAGCTATCCTGCTGGAGAGTAAGCTCAGGACTCTGGTAAAAGCGTATTCTTGTTTGGAAGAAGTTCAGGAGTTTAGGTTGTATGCCACTTTGAGAATGAGAATCTTCATTCTGTCGGGAATATCAGGAATTCGGGTTATATGCCACTTTGAGAATGAGAATCTTCATTATGTCAGGAATATCAGGAACTCGGGTTATATGCCACTTTGAGAATGAGAATCTTCATTCTGTCAGAAATATTAGGAGCTTGGGTGATGCCAATTTGAGAATGAGAATCTTCATTCTGTCGGGAATATCAGGAGCTTTGGTGTATACCAATCTACTGGGGAAGCAAGAATGAGAATCTTCATTCAGGCGTTTGGGTCAGGAGGTTGGGTGTATGCCAATCTACTGGGGAGTTATCCTTGGTTGGGGATAAAACAAAAGTTAACTGTTGTCTGGTTGATTTCCAGGCTTTAAGATAACTTGCTGGGGGATTTGGAGAAACCAGATGATTTCCATTGTGGTTTGATAGTTTCGGCTCCACTGGGGATTTTAATGACATGCTGATTTGATGGCGTTATGGAAATGGGTTTAAAGATACCCTTCAAAAGTGATTGTTGACAGAAAGTTTGAACTGGATCTACAATAGCAAAATCTGGAAGTGAATCAGAATAAATCGTTGAGAAATTTATCTGAAACAGCAAAACCCGAAATATCTTCCACTGGAATAAGAATCAGGGAGATCTTAGTGTCGATCTGACTGAACCAGAGAAGGTCTTGGATTAAATTTGACTCAACCGGATGATGAAGGAATCTTGGACGATTACTACTCCAAAAGGTGATGAAGGAATCTTTGACGACTACAACTCCAAAAGGTAATGAAGGAATCTTTGACGACTGCTACTCCAAAAGGCGATGAAGGAATCTTTGACGACTGCTACTCCAAAAGGTGATGAAGGAATCTTTGACGACTGCAACTCCAAAAGGTAATGAAGGAATCTCTGACGACTGCTACTCCAAAAGGTGATGAAGGAATCTTTGACGACTACTACTCCAAGAATGTTATGAAGGAATCTTTGACGACTGCAACTCCAAAAGGTGATGAAGGAATCTCTGGCGACTGCTACTCCAAAAGGTGATGAAGGAATCTTTGACTACTGCTACTCCAAGAATGTTATGAAGGAATCTTTGACGACTGCAACTCCAAAAGGTGATGAAGGAATCTCTGACGACTGCTACTCCAAAAGGTGATGAAGGAATCTTTGACGACTGCTACTCCAAAATGTGATGAAGGAATCTTTGACGACTGCTACTCAAAGAATGTTATGAAGGAATCTTTGACGACTGCAACTCCAAAGGGTAATGAAGGAATCTTTTACGACTGCTACTCCAAAAGGTAATGAAGGAATCTTTGACGACTGCAACTCCAAAAGGTAATGAAGGAATCTTTGACGACTGCTACTCCAAAAGGTAATGAACCTTTACCTGTCGATCAATATGCATATGTTATGAATGTTGTTGAAATGTAATTTTGTTTTGGAGAATAAATCCTTGACAAGTGTTGGGGAAATAAACCCATGACCGCTGGTCTACTAGAGAGGTGATGAACTTCTCGAGGATTCTTGAATTTCTTTTCAGAAGGATTTTGGAGAGATTCATCGTTTCCCCTAGTATCAAATGTTTGTGGCACTACCAGGAAATTTGGACTGTACGTAACCCTTTGATGAGATTGACGTTTAATGCCCCAAGTGATGGAGATGAAGACTTGCCCCAGGTTACTCTGCAATTGAGAGATTTCTTGAAATCTTGACTGGACTGCCCCAGGTTAACTGGACTTTGAGAGATTTCTTGAAAT
The DNA here is from genome assembly GCA_948472305.1 of Vicia faba. Lineage (NCBI taxonomy): Eukaryota > Viridiplantae > Streptophyta > Magnoliopsida > Fabales > Fabaceae > Vicia > Vicia faba. The sequence goes on along the minus strand of OX451736.1, from coordinate 641,361,832 downwards.
CTTGACTGGACTGCCCCAGGTTTATTGGACAATGCCATGCCAAGTCCCCTTTTGTTGATAAGAGATTCTTGCAACGGAAGTGTCATCCCACTTGAAGTGATTTTGTTCATTGAGAGAGCTTTCGTTCATCGGAACATTCATTGTATGAATTTCTTTGCTGTCAAACAAATAGCCATATGCAACCAATGATATTCAAATAATGCAAAGTTTATGCTTGTCTTGAAATTTTGAAAAATGCGTTTTTTAGCAGAAAACTTTTTATAAGAAAAATTCAACTCAAGATTTAGAGCAAAGCCTTACAGGAGTCAGGATACCTTTTGTAACAGTATGCTTTCGAACTAACACATGCTTCAATTAGGACTTTTGAAGAGTTGTAACGTGGCTTGGTTCACGGTTTTAAGAAACAAAGGATAAAGGCTCAAAGTATATTTGTACCCACCTGCTCTTCGTGATGTTCTTCAATCCTAAACTCAGTTAATTGTGCATTTGAACTCTAAATGAGTCTGGAACGACGTTTTTGGTGATGGTTCACACAAGTTGAATTTGTTGGAAGGCAGCCATTTTTGCAACATTTTTCATGTTGTTGAGGATTTGTAGTGACCTCGCTCTTCTTTTTATTTTATTTTATTTGAGTTGTACCCCAAAATTTGCCCTCTCTTTTTCACGAGAAATCACAGCTTCGGGTTTCCTGATTTTTTCAGATTGGCTCAAGAATCAATCAAACAGACTTTTCTTATCAGTCAAACAAAATTAGGGTTTCCATTAACTTTTGAATCAGTCAAACAAATTATTAGGGTTTCTATTGATTTGGTTGAGTTTGGCTCAGGGTTTGATCAAGCAGACGTTTCTTCGACAATAAATTCAAAATTAGGGTTTGCGCACGCATTCTCAGAAGAATTTGAATCCACAACATTTCATTTGACTGTCACATGGTTTTGACGCTTGTTCAAGATTCCTGTTTATTTCTCAAAGTCTAAACATCTGGGATAGAAGTTGAGGCTTCTGATTGAAATTTTGAAGCGTTGGTTTAATCAGTAAAGTGAAAGGTGTATGGACGTTGTTCGTTTAACTGTGCAAAACGTGCGATTAATTGGAATGCCGAGCGCATTGCTGGTTAATGCGAAGTTGTGAGACTACAACGTTTATTAATTATTTGTTTTATCTGAGCTAAAATTATTGGGGTTATTTCCAGTTATTATAATTCAAGAAACTTAAATAATTAAATAGACCGTGAAATAAAGAATTATCTGACAAAAGGACTTTTATTTATTTTTAATTATTGGTACAAGTGTTATTTGAATACAGTAAATTTATTTACATTATTTACAATAATGTTTATTACAAATGATTAGAAATAAAATAAAACTATCCTAAGTTTCTTGAAGTCTTCATCTTCTACTGTTGCTTCCTTTGCCCAACTGATATTTACCTGCAAAGACAAAAAAGGAAGAAGTCAATACAGTTAAATTTGAAAAGCAGTTTTGAACAGATAAACAAAAAAGGTTCATCATTAAAGGTTGTTGGCCGGAATCAAATTGTTGTGACTTTCATCATATTTTGCTCATCCTCTTTGCAAATCACAAGAAGCTCTCTCTTCTTGGTTCACAAAGAGGAAAGAAAAATTATTTTGCAAACATATAAATCAATTAAGCAAAAGGCACAAGGCTGCATAAAAATTCACAAATTGCAAAGTGCAAACTGAAATGCCAAACCAGTTGCACAAGTTCAAAATGCCAAACCAAATTGCAATGACAAACTAAGCTGAATAAGTTTCAAACTAAGCAAACTAAATCACAAGTTCAAAACTGTCCAAAGAAGCTGTCAAACTGTCAAAGAAGCTATCAAACTGTCAATGCAGAAAAAGTACAAGATGCAGAGGAAAATCAAATTGCAAGCAAGCTTGTAAAAGCACTCTTTCATCATTTTCTAGCCACAACCTTTTCAGAACAAAAGTACCATTAAGCAATTAAATATACTTTTCTGGAGAGAGAGAAAGAGAAAAAGTGAAGCAGGCTTACAGTTTTTGGGCAGGCTTAGAAGATAGATAAATATAACAAGATATCCAATAGTTCAGGGGGGCAGAACACATAGAAAAATATAACACAAAGCTATAAACACATAACACAAGCCCTCAAGCCTGCTTCAGACTACCCAAAAACCTATTACAGAAGCAAGCCAACAAGCCTGTAACTTCCAAACCTGCCTCAAACCTGTTACAGAAACAAGCCAGCCAAGCCTTCCTAAAATCAAAAGCAAGCAAACACGCAAGCCTGCCTTTAGCCCTGTCAAAAACTACACAAAACATATAACCTGCTCCAAACTACCCAAAAACCTGCATAAAACACAAGCTTTGCAAACTGCATCCACCTGCATAAAATTCAAACCAAAAGCAAGCCTAAAACAACACAGGCCTTGAGGCCTGTACCAGCAAGCCTGCTTGCCTACATAAAGCTTGTAACCAAACGAGCAAGCCTTACAGCCTGCTTCAAGCCAGCCTAAAAACCTGTCAAGCTGCTCAAGCCTGCTTCAAGCCAAAGTCCAACAAACCTGTCAAAGCCTTACACATACAGAAACCCAAGCCACAATAGCCAAAAGACATCCTCAGAATAAGGTAACATCATTAACATCATCAAGCAACAGAACAACAATAAGCAAACAACTCTCAGAAATCATCATCATCATTGAGAATCAACATCCAAAGAGAGGAAGAACTCAGAAGCAACTATTACAAGCGTTTTCAGAACATTTTCATCACTAAATGAAGGCTAAAGACACAAATACCAGAAAAGCTTTTGTCATCGTGTTCCCTCCGCCTTGGCCACCTGAGAAGCGCCTCCGTCCACTCCTCCGTCTCCTCTCCAATAACAAACCCTAAAGGTATTGACCTCCTTCCTTTTATACACCTCACATAAACAAATAACACAGAAGATCAGAACATATAAAAGTTAAAACATGCAAGATAAGAATTCGAAAACCCTAAAAACATGAAGAGGAAAAAATCGTTACTCTTTTCGTCACCGCCGGGTACAACCGTGGAGAGAGGAAAGATTGGAGGTAGCGCCTGGTAGCCTGAGGTATGGAGGGAGCATCAGAAACCATGGTCGAGAATGATGAGGAGGAGAAGAAGAAAGGAGAGGAGCGGCGCCGTTCCAAACTGAAACCTTGTTCTGAAACCAAACATTGCAAACCCTAAAAAATTGTTAACAAAGCATTTGGGTCTGCCCTTTGAACTGAACCATCAAGCCCAATACAAACTGGCGCCTCACCCCCCCCCCTTTTTTCTTTTTTTTTTTCTCTTAGTTTGTTTTTTTGTTGTTATTTGGGCCAAGAACAAACCCCCTAAGCCCATTTAATTACTTTAGACAAATCAATCTTTTTTTATCACCTTATTTCTTTTTTCATAACTTATTTTGTTAAGTAAAATAATATATTAAATTTTTGCACAAAATTTTCTTAATGTTTATTACATTTTAAAAAATACATAAATAATTAGTTTATTTTGAATTAAATACTTTTCTCTTTAAAACCCTTTTTATTTATATAACATTAACAAAAATACAAAAATAATAATAATACTTAATAATACATTAGGTTAACCTTTTGATCACTTGTAAATAATCATGTGCATCATACATTGCTTTTATCCTTATACTTTGCTATATTTTTACATGGAGAATGCGACGATTCGATTTGGTTGTAAATAATATTTGGACACTACTATTCTGATAAGACTCGTCCCCATTTGTAAACATTTGTACCCCCATCCCCGGATACTTATTTGTAATAACTTAGACTTTAAATTCCCGCAATTTATCGTTTTCCATATACTGTATAGTAATTAGGATTTGTATGCGAAGATTCAAAATCAACCGCTAGATAACCTAACACAAAGATAAATGCATGAAAATCAATACACAATTCACACTTAAACCTCTAGGGTAACCTCGCTTGTTGCCTCGGAAAAATACAATCATGTCCCTCGAGCATGAGACACTCTAGCAAATGTCCCTTCGATAAACAAAGATCGTAGTCCCTCGATGACCCTCGATGTTACCTTCGATAAAACGATGTCGTCCCTTACAAAATTGCTAGAGCGTCTCACAAGTTGCCTTCAATGATTGTATACGATGACCCGCGCCCGTCCCGTTTACATCCTAATACAAGGTTGTTCACCAAATACAATGGTGAAACAACACTGTTAAAAGGGTTAAAAAGCATAAAAAAGGATCTTTGAGTAAAATAGGGTAGATAGCTCTTAGTTACTTGATTAAACTTGCAAAACACACTTGCCATTTTCAAACACACACCACAACACAACTTCAAAACAACTTCCAAAAACATTGAAACATCTTTTCAAAAAGACAAACACCTTTGTAAAACATTCAAAACGAATTGTTACAAAGGTTGCCTAGACAAGGCATCTTTTTCAAAACATTTTCAAAAACCACACACACAAAGCACCATTTCGAACAATTGAAAAGCAAAGGCAAGTGATCTAAAACAAGTAACTAAGAGCCCATGGATAACCATGGATGAAAAGGGTGCTAGCACCTTCCCTTTTCATAATCTACCCCCCGAACCCATGAAAACATCTCAAAGGTCTTTCCTGTGCTTTTTGACCTTTCCTTAGGATAAATAAAAAGTCGGTGGCGACTCTTGCTAAACCGAACAAGTGTGAATACAAACGCAAAACCTCAAGTAAGTTCTCCCACCGTATCACAGAACTGGAGACTCTGCTGGGGACATTTCTAAAGGTGGGGTTACCTTAGGGTTTTAGATCACCTTTACATGCTTACTTTGTTTGCTTTGATTGCTTTACTTTTTGGTTTCCTTGTTTGGGTTTGTTTAAATCCTACACCCGGATTTGGGGGCACCTTTTTAGGTAAATAGCAATAAACTGTGAGGGAACTGTGTGGGGGTATACCGACATGGTTGAAGCAGTAGCTATGTTAGTGTGACATATTTGTGAGTACCGGTAGCCCTTGAGTAGTCAAGGAGAATACGGGGCCGCTGAGCGATGTCATGAAGCACTAATGAACTCTTAGAACCTTAATTAACCATCTTGGCCTTTTTAGGGGTAGTGAGATGACCGACTTTGGTGCAGTCCGAAGTTGGTAGATACTCGATACTACACTCATTGAGGATTGTTTTCTTGGAATATTTTGGTCGCCAGTCAAGTGGCTAAACCAAAACAATGAACACAAAAAATAATCCAGTGATATTGAGCTCCTTAGAACCCGGTTTCTATTTTAGGACAGGATGAGCCAACTAACTTCAAGAGGGTACTTACCTACAAACCCCATGCAAGCCTAAACCTAAGGACTTGTTTGCTTTGTATGAATATGATTACCTGTATATACATTTGCTTACTTTTGCATACATGTACATAACATCATAACATCATAACATCATACCATAGCATTTTCAATAACCATTTCAAGGATCTCGAGGGTCTTTTGATGCAGGGTCATGTTGAATCGGACGTCTACTAAAGAGTAAGAGGTTTCATTTTCCTCTGAAAAAACACCGTCAAAGATCAAGTGCAACAACTTGAATCAGGGGCTATGACCCACTCGACATGGTGAGCTTGATTCTCGTGGAAAGACATCCACCGATACGAAGTTCTCCAATCAAAGATGTTGACCAAAGTTCGACCTCTAACATTTTCTCGTGTTTACCCTGAGAGATCCTTGAAAACATGCATTCACATATCATGCATTGCATCATAACAGGTTTTCCTTTTCAGGTTTCCTTATTCTCCTACTGTTTATTTCAGTAGAGATGGCTCTAGAGCAGACTATCAAGGACATCCAGGCTCATAACGCTCAACTTCAAGAGATGTTCTTGAACCTATCCAAGGGACAAGAAGAGGTCAAGACGCTCCTCACCAGGGGCATGATCGTGGGAAATCCTAGGGACGACAAAGATGACCAGTTGGAGCTACAAATTGAGATAGCCATATTGAAGGGGCAATTGGTGAGTCAGATGGCTCTCATCCAGGACTTGGCTCAAAGACAAGAAAAGCTCAGGGTTCTCGTCAACAAACTGCTTCGAGATAACCAAGTGGGACAGACAACTGGGGCTGAAGATCAAATCATCATTCAACCTCCTCTGAGACAAGAAGGCAAGGGAAAAGCCCCTCAACTTGCTTCAGGGTCACAAGCCTAACAACATCTTACGCCTGCTCAATAAAGACAGGGGCATCAGCGTAAGGAGGTTGCACCTAAAAGACAATTCACCAAGATCAACATGTCACTGGGTCAAGCGCTACAACGCATGTTGCGGGCAGAGCTGATTACATTGAAGGCTCCTCTCTGGAACCCAAATACTTCTGCTCCTACCTATCATCCCAATGAAAGGTGTGCATACCACTCTGACAGTCCGGGACATGACACAAACAACTGTTGGGCTCTGAAGAACAAGATTCAAGACTTGATTGATGCCAAAGAGATCAAGTTTGACCCTCCGGAGACCCCAAGTGTGATCACTGCTCCTATGCCAAATCATTGAGAATGTCTTTGTTTCATTTGAATTTTCAAGTTGTAATTTCTTTTGTTATTCAAACAATTAGCTGTTGATGTCAAACTTTGTTTCATTAATGCATTGCATATGTTCGTCTTGAAATCATCCATTCGTTTTCACTATTCTTATGCTTTCTTTATGATATTTAACTCTTGATAAAAAGCTACAAGCCTTTAGAGGGAGGATGGCGAAACAATGCCATAATCTCATACAATATGCTTTTGAACAGACCTTGCTGACGATGTACAGGCATTTCTTTCAAATCCTAAACACTGGAGTTATAAGGAAGATAATCCCTAGTCAACCCCTTCGAGCCAAAGAAGTAGGAGTTTTCTGTTCTAAACAAATTGAAACCTTTGATATAAACCTGGGGCAGGGTAGTCTCTCAGTTAATTCAAAAAAGATGTGCATTGAAGTCGCCAACTCTCAGTTTGTAATACAACGAACGACATCAAAAACATTCCTTTGGAACCAAAAGACAATGATGGTTCCTTATCTCATAGGCAGTCAATCTCTCAAAAGAGAAAATCCCACTGGGCCAAAACCTATAAAGGAGGCTTAAGAAAGCTGGGGCATCCCGCTGACTGTAATCTCAAAAACAGGAACAGTCAGGCAAAAGTTAGGGGTAACAAATCAAAAGAACGAGGTCATTACAAATCCTCAACAAACATGAAAAATGTTGCAAAAAAAAAGAGATGATGACTGCCTTCCAAAACTTAACTAATGTGAGCCATCACCAAAAAGTCATTCCAAACTCGAATAGAGTTCGATGTACAATTAACTGAGTTTAGGATTGAAGAACATCACGAAGAGCGGGTGGGTACAAATATACTTTGAACCTTTATCCTTTGTTTTTTAAAGCGTGAACCAAACCACGTTACAACCCTTCAAAAGTCCTAATTGAAGCATGGGTTAGTTCGAAAGCATACTGTTACAAAGGGTATCCTGACTCCTGTAAGGCTTTGCCCTAAATCTTGTGTTGAATTTGTCTTATAAAAAGTTTACTTGCTAAAAACGCATTTTTCAAAACTTCGAGACAAGCATAAACTTTGAATTATTTGAATATCATTGTTTGCACAGGGTTTACTTGTTTAAACAGCAAAGAAATTCATACAGTGAATGTTCGGAGGAACGAAAGCTCTCTCGGTGAATGAAGTCACTTCGAGTGGGATGATACTCCCGTTGCAAAAATATCCTATCAACAAAAGGGGATTTTATATGGTATTGTCCAGTAAACCTGGGGCAGTCCAGTCAAGGTTTCAACAAATCCTTCAAAGTTAACCTGGGGCAGTCCAGTCAAGATTTTAACAGATCTTTCAAAGTTCAGTTAACCTGGGGCAGTCCAATCAAGATTTCAACAAATCTCTCAATTACAGATTAACCTGGGGCAAGTCTCCGTCACCATCACTTGGGGCATTTAAACGTCAATCTCATCAAAGGGTTACGAACAGTCCAAGTTTTCTGGAAATATCACAAGCATCCGGTGCTAGGGGCAGTGATGAAACCTCTCCGAAATCTTTCTGAAAAGAAATTCAAGCGTCCTCGAGGAGTTCATCACCTCTCTAACAGACCAGCAGTCATGGGTTTATTTCCCCAACATTTGTCAAGGATTTATTTTCCAAAACAAATTACATTTCAAGTTTCAAGAGCGTTCAAAAATTTCCTTCATCACCTGCTGGAATTTGCGGTCATCATCAAAAATTCCTTCATCACCTATTGGAAGATACGGTCCAGATATGCTCCAGACACGGTTGCCATTCTGTAACCTTTTCAGATCCCAGTTTAATACCTGTAGCAAGCCAGGAAAATATCTGTGGACGACTGATTGTAGACTAATACCTGAAACAAGCCAGGAAAAGTATCTACATGAAGAGATTGATGATTAATACCTGTAACAAGCCAGGCAGACCTTTCTTTCTTAGGTCAGATATCAATACCTGAAACCAGCTAGGACAGTATCTCCTTGACCAACCTTTTTAGATCCCAGTTTAATACCTATAGCAAGCCAGGAAAATATCTGTGGACGACTGATTGTAGACTGATACCTGAAACAAGCCAGGAAAAGTATCTACATGAAGAGATTGAAGATTAATACCTGTAACAAGCCAGGAAGACCTTTCTTTCTCAGGTCAGAGATCAATACCTGAAACCAGCCAGGACAGTATCTCCTTGACCAACCTTTTCAGATCCCAGTTTAATACCTGTAGCAAGCCAGGAAAATATCTGTGGACGACTGATTATAGACTGATACCTGAAACAAGCCAGGAAAAGTATCTACATGAAGAGATTGAAGATTAATACCTGTAACAAGCCAGGAAGACCTTTCTTTCTCAGGTCAGAGATCAATACCTGAAACCAGCCATGATAGTATCTCCTTGACCAACCTTTTTAGATCCCAGTTTAACACCTGTAGCAAGCCAGGAAAATATCTGTGGACGACTGATTGTAGACTGATACCTGAAACAAGCTAGGAAAAGTATCTACATGAAGAGATTGAAGATTAATACCTGTAACAAGCTAGGAAGACCTTTCTTTCTCAGGTCAGAGATCAATACCTGAAACCAACCAGGACAGTATCTCCTTGACCAACCTTTTCAGATCCCAGTTTAATACCTGTAGCAAGCCAGGAAAATATTTGTGGACGACTGATTGTAGATTAATACTTGTAACAAGCCAGGAAATTATCTACATGAAGAGATTGAAGAGTAATACCCGAAACAAGCCAGGAAGCCTTTCTTTCTCAAGTCAGAGATCAATACCTAAAACCATCCAGGACAGTATCTTCTTGACCAACCTTTTCAAGTTCCAGTTTAATACCTGTAGCAAGCCAGGAAAATATTTGTGGACGACTGATTATGGATTGATACCTGTAACAAGCCAGGAAAATATTTGTGGACGACTGATTATGGATTGATACCTGTAACAAGCCAGGAAATTATCTACATGAAGAGATTGAAGAGTAATACCTGAAACAAGCCAGGAAGCCTTTCTTTCTCAGGTCAGAGATCAATACTTGAAACCAGCCAGGACAGTATCTCCTTGACCAACCTTTTCAAGTTCCAGTTTAATACCTGTAGCAAGCCAGGAAAATATCTATGGACGACTGATTGTAGACTGATACCTGTAACAAGCCAGGAAAAGTATCTACATGATGAGATTGAAGATTAATACCTGTAACAAGCCAGGAAGACCTTTCTTTCTCAGGTCAGAGATCAATACCTGAAACCAGCCAGGACAATATCTCCTTGACCAACCTTTTCAGATCCCAGTTTAATACCTGTAGCAAGCCAGGAAAATATATGTGGACGACTGATTGTAGATTAATACCTGTAATAAGCCAGGAAATTATCTACATGAAGAGATTGAAGAGTAATACCCGAAACAAGCCAGGAAGCCTTTCTTTCTCAGGTCAGAGATCAATACCTGAAACCATCCAGGACAATATCTCCTTGACCAACCTTTTCAGATTCCAGTTTAATACCTGTAGCAAGCCAGGAAAATATCTGTGGACGACTGATTATGGATTAATACCTGTAACAAGCCAGGAAAAGTATCTACATGAAGAGATTGAAGATTAATACCTGTAACAAGCCAGGAAGACCTTTCTTTCTCAGGTCAGAGATCAATACCTGAAACCAGCCAGGACAGTATCTCCTTGACCAACCTTTTCAAGTTCCAGTTTAATACCTGTAGCAAGCCAGGAAAATATCTGTGGACGATTGATTGTGGGTTGATACCTGTAACAAGCCAGGAAATTATTTACATGAAGAGATTGAAGAGTAATACCTGAAACAAGCCAGGAAGCCTTTCTTTCTCAGGTCAGAGATCAATACCTGAAACCAGCCAGGACAGTATCTCCTTGACCAACCTTTTCAAGTTCCAGTTTAATACCTGTAGCAAGCCAGGAAAATATTTGTGGACGACTGATTGTGGATTGATACCTGTAACAAGCCAGGAAATTATCTACATGAAGAGATTGAAGAGTAATACCTGAAACAAGCCAGGAAGCCTTTCTTTCTCAGGTCAGAGATCAATACCTGAAACCAGCCAGGACAGTATCTCCTTGACCAACCTTTTTAAGTTTCAGTTTAATACCTGTAGCAAGCCAGGAAAATATCTGTGGACGACTGATTATGGATTGATACCTGTAACAAGCCAGGAAATTATCTACATGAAGAGATTGAAGAGTAATACCTGAAACAAGCCAGGAAGCCTTTCTTTCACAGGTCAGAGATCAATACCTGAAACCAGCCAGGACAATATCTCCTTGACCAACCTTTTCAAGTTCCAGTTTAATACCTGTAGCAAGCCAGGAAAATATCTGTGGACGACTGATTGTAGACTGATACCTGTAACAAGCCAGGAAAAGTATCTACATGAAGAGATTGAGGATGAATACCTGTAACAAGCTAGGAAGATTTTCTTTCTCGGGTCAGAGATCAATACCTGAAACCAGCCAGGACAGATATCTCCTTGACCAACCTTTTCAAGTTCTAGATCAATACCTGTAGCAAGCCAGGAAAATATCTGTGGACGACTGATTGTAGATCAACACCTGTAACAAGCCAGGAAAACTATCTTTCTTTCTCAGGTCAGAGATTAATACCTGAAACCAGCCAGGACAACTATCTCACCGACCAACCTTTTCAAGTTCCAGATCAATACCTGCAGCAATCAAAAGATTCTTGCAATCCCCTGCAGCAGTCAAAGATTCACTTTCCCCGGCAGCAGTCAAGATTCTATTATCTCCGGCTATCCAGGATTCATCTATCCTCAGCAAGACAGCTCATCAGCTTACATGCGCATTCACTACATTTATATATCATAAACATTGATATAACATATATATTGCATCATACATTTCATGCAACATAACTTTGTGTTTCAGCTAATATTTTACCCTTTTCAGGATAAGATTAACAACTTTTGAAAACAGTTTACGGACGCTTCCCAACATGGATGCTGATCTATTGCTTATTCAATTTCAAGACTTCTGAAAATAGTTTACGGGTTCTCCAGATACGGATGTTAACCTATCGCTTGTTCAGATCTAAGACTTTTGAAAACAGTTTACGGTTTCTCCAAACATGGATGTCAATCTATTGCTTATTAAGACCCCCAGTCCAGAGATATTCCAAACATGGATACCTTTCTGATACTCGTCCACTCGCCTACAACATTCTTGGATGGCATCTTTAAGCCCATCTCCAGTAGGACTTCTTTCACACCTCCAGATGGCATCGTTAAGCCCATCTCCGACAAGATTCTGTCACATCTCCAAATGACATCTTTAAGCCCATTCCCTCAAACTACGCTTTAACGAGTGCAAATTTTTTCGGGCACTCTAGTGTCCAATCTCCTTTTACCCTCGAGTCACGAAAGGCAAAAACTGCCAATCTAACTCTTCAGGTTCAAGAAGATTGAACAGGGGCAACTGTTGTACCCCAAAATTTTCCCTCTCTTTTTCACGAGAAATCACAGCTTCGGGTTTCCTAATTTTTTCAGATTGGCTCAAGAATCGGTCAAACAGACTTTTCTTATCAGTCAAAAAAAATTAGGGATTCCATTAACTTTTGAATCAGTCAAACAAATTATTAGGGTTTCTATTAATTTGGTTGAGTTTGGCTCAGGGTTTGATCAAGCAGACGTTTCTTCGATAATAAATTCAAAATTAGGGTTTGCGCACGCATTCTCAGAAGAATTTGAATCCACAACATTTCATTTGACTGTCACATGGTTTTGACGCTTGTTCAAGATTCCTATTTTTTTTCTCAAAGTCTAAACATCTGGGATAGAAGCTGAGGCTTCTGATTGAAATTTTGAAGCGTTGGTTTAATCAGTAAAGTGAAAGGTGTATGGACGTTATTCGTTTAACTGTGCAAAACGTGCGATTAATTGGAATGTCGAGCGCATTGCTGGTTAATGCGAAGTTGTGAGACTACAACGTTTATTAATTATTTGTTTTATCTGAGCTAAAATTATTGGGGTTATTTCCAGTTATTTTAATTCAAGAAACTTAAATAATTAAATAGACCGTGAAATAAAGAATCATCTGACAAAAGGACTTTTATTTATTTTTAATTATTGGTACAAGTGTTATTTGAATACAGTAAATTTATTTACAGTATTTACAATAATGTTTATTACAAATGATTAGAAATAAAATAAAACTATCCTAAGTTTCTTGAAGTCTTCATCTTCTATTGTTGCTTCCTTTGCCCAACTGATATTTACCTGCAAAGACAAAAAAGGAAGAAGTCAATACAGTTAAATTTGAAAAGCAGTTTTGAACAGATAAACAAAAAAGGTTCATCATTAAAGGTTATTGGCCGGAATCAGATTGTTGTGACTTTCATCATATTTTGCTCATCCTCTTTGCAAATCACAAGAAGATCTCTCTTCTTGGTTCACAAAGAGGAAAGAAAAATTATTTTGCAAACATATAAATCAATTAAGAAAAAGGCACAAGGCTGCATAAAAATTCACAAATTGCAAAGTGCAAACTGAAATGCCAAACCAGTTGCACAAGTTCAAAATGCCAAACCAAATTGCAATGACAAACTAAGCTGAATAAGTTTCAAACTAAGCAAACTAAATCACAAGTTCAAAACTGTCCAAAGAAGCTGTCAAACTGTCAAAGAAGCTATCAAACTGTCAATGCAGAAGAAAGTACAAGATGTAGAGGAAAATCAAATTGCAAGCAAGCTTGTAAAAGCACTCTTTCATCATTTTCTAGCCACAACCTTTTCAGAACAAAAGTACCATTAAGCAATTAAATATACTTTTCTGGAGAGAGAGAAAGAGAAAAAGTGAAGCAGGCTTACAGTTTTTGGGCAGGCTTAGAAGATAGATAAATATAACAAGATATCCAATAGTTCAGGGGGGCAGAACACATAGAAAAATGTAACACAAAGCTGTAAACACATAACACAAGCCCTCAAGCCTGCTTCAGACTACCCAAAAACCTATTACAGAAGCAAGCCAACAAGCCTGTAACTTCCAAACCTGCCTCAAACCTGTTACAGAAACAAGCCAGCCAAGCCTTCCTAAAATCAAAAGCAAGCAAACTCGCAAGCCTGCCTTTAGCCCTGTCAAAAACTACACAAAACATATAACCTGCTCCAAACTACCCAAAAACCTGCATAAAACACAAGCCTTGCAAACTGCATCCACCTGCATAAAATTCAAACCAAAAGCAAGCCTAAAACAACACAGGCCTTGAGGCCTGTACCAGCAAACCTGCTTGCCTACATAAAGCCTGTAACCAAACGAGCAAGCCTTACAGCCTGCTTCAAGCCAGCCTAAAAACCTGTCAAGCTGCTCAAGCCTGCTTCAAGCCAAAGTCCAACAAACCTGTCAAAGCCTTACACATACAGAAACCCAAGCCACAATAGCCAAAAGACATTCTCAGAATAAGGCAACATCATCAACATCATCAAGCAACAGAACAACAATAAGCAAACAACTCTCAGAAATCATCATCATCATTGAGAATCAACATCCAAAGAGAGGAAGAACTCAGAAGCAACTATTACAAGCGTTTTCAGAACATTTTCATCACTAAACGAAGGCTAAAGACACAAATACCAGAAAAGCTTTTGTCATCGCGTTCCCTCCGCCTTGGCCACCTGAGAAGCGCCTCCGTCCACTCCTCCGTCTCCTCTCCAACAACAAACCCTAAAGGTATTGTCCTCCTTCCTTTTTTACACCTCACATAAACAAATAACACAGAAGATCAGAACATATAAAAGTTAAAACATGCAAGATAAGAATCTGAAAACCCTAAAAACATGAAGAGGAAAAAATCGTTACTCTTTTCGTCACCGCCGGGTACAACCGTGGAGAGAGGAAAGATTGGAGATAGCGCCTGGTAGCCTGAGGTATGGAGGGAGCATCAGAAACCATGGTCGAGAATGATGAGGAGGCGAAGAAGAAAGGAGAGGAGCGGCGTCGTTCCAAACTGAAACCTTGTTCTGAAACCAAACATTGCAAACCCTAAAAAATTGTTAACAAAGCATTTGGGCCTGCCCTTTGAACTGAACCATCAAGCCCAATACAAATTGGCGCCTCACCCCCCCCCCCCCCTTTTTTCTTTTTTTTCTTTCTCTTAGTTTGTTTTTTTGTTGTTATTTGGGCCAAGAACAAACCCCCTAAGCCCATTTAATTTCTTTAGACAAATCAATCTTTTTTTATCACCTTATTTCTTTTTTCATAACTTATTTTGTTAAGTAAAATATAATATTAACTTTTTGCACAAAATTTTCTTAATGTTTATTACATTTTAAAAAATACATAAATAATTAGTTTGTTTTGAATTAAATACTTTTCTCTTTAAAACCCTTTTTATTTATATAACATTAACAAAAACACAAAAATAATAATAATACTTAATAATACATTAGGTTAACCTTTTGATCACTTGTAAATAATCATGTGCATCATACATTGCTTTTATCCTTATACTTTTCTATATTTTTACATGGAGAATGCGACGATTCGATTTGGTTGTAAATAATATTTGGACACTACTATTCTGATAAGACACATCCCCATTTGTAAACATTTGTACCCCCCATCCCCGGATACTTATTTGTAATAACTTAGACTTTAAATTCCCGCAATTTATCGCTTTCCATATACTGTATAGTAATTAGGGTTTGTATGCGAAGATTCAAAATCAACCGCTAGATAACCTAACACAAAGATAAATGCATGAAAATCAATACACAATTCACACTTGCACCTCTAGGGTAACCTCGCTTGTTGCCTCGGAAAAATACAATCATGTCCCTCGAGCATGAGACACTCTAGCAAATGTCTCTTCGATAAACAAAGATCGTAGTCCCTCGATAACCCTCGATGTTGCCTTCGATAAAACGATCTCGTCCCTTACAAAATTTCTAGAGCGTCTCACAAGTTGCCTTCAATGATTGTATACGATGACCCGCGCCCGTCCCGTTTACATCCTAATACAAGGTTGTTCACCAAATACAATGGTGAAACAACACTGTTAAAAGGGTTAAAAAGCATAAAAAAGGATCTTTGAGTAAAATAGGGTAGATAGCTCTTAGTTACTTGATCAAACTTGCAAAACACACTTGCCATTTTCAAACACACACCACAACACAACTTCAAAACAACTTCCAAAAACATTGAAACATATTTTCAAAAAGACAAACACCTTTGTAAAACATTCAAAACAAATTGTTACAAAGGTTGCCTAGACAAGGCATCTTTTTCAAAACATTTTCAAAAACCACGCACACAAAGCACCATTTCAAACAATTGAAAAGCAAAGGCAATTGATCTAAAACAAGTAACTAAGAGCCCATGGATAACCATGGATGAAAAGGGTGCTAGCACCTTCCCTTTTCATAATCTACCCCCCGAACCCATGAAAACATCTCAAAGGTCTTTCCTGTGCTTTTTGACCTTTCCTTAGGATAAATAAAAAGTCGGTGGCGACTCTTGATAAACCGAACAAGTGCGGAAACAAACGCAAAACCTCAAGTCAGTTCTCCCACCGTATCACAATTTGTTATCCCTGATTTTTGCCTGATTGTTCTTGTTTTTGAGATTTACAGTCAGCGGGATGCCCCAGTTTTCTTAAGCCTCCTTTGTAGGTTTTGGCTTAGTGGGCTTTTCTTATTTTTGAGAGATAATGACTTCCTATGAGATAAAGAACCATCACTGTCTTTTGGTTCCAAAGGAATGTTTTTTTATGTCGTTCGTCGTATTACAGGATGAGAGTTTACGACTTTAACACGCATTTGAATTAACAGAGAGACTACCCTGCCCCAGGTTCGATTAAAGGTTTCAATTTGTGTTTAAAACAGAAAACTTCTACTTCTTTGGCTCGAAGGGGTTGACTAGGGATTATCTTCCTTATAACTCCAGTGTTTAGGATTTGAAAGAAATGCCTGTACATCGTCAGCAAGGTCTATTCAAAAGCATACTGTATGAGATTATGGCATTGTTTTCGTCATCCTCCCTCTAAAGTCTTGTAACCTTTTAGCAAGAGTTAAATGTCATCAAGAAAGTAGAAAGCATATTTCAAGTATAGTGAAAACGAATGGATGAATTCAAGACAAACATATGCAATGCATTAGTGAAACAGAGTTTGACATTAACAGATAATTATTTGAATAAAAGAAATTACAACTTGAAAATTCAAATGAGACAAAGACATTCTCAATGATTTGGCACAGGAGCAGTGATCACATTTGGGGTCTCCGGAGGGTCAAACTTGATCTCTTTGGCATCAATCAAGTCTTGAATCTTGTTCTTCAAAGTCCAACAGCAGTCGGTGTCATGTCCAGGACTGTCAAAATAGTAGGCACATCTCACATTCGGATTATACTTAGAAGAGGAAGTATCCGGATTTTGAGGAGGATCCTTTAGCGTGATTAGCTTCAACTTCAACAAATGTTGTAACGCTTCAGACAAAGGCATGTTGATGTCAGTATACTACCTTTCTTGATATCTTACCCTACGCCTATTGCTCTGTCTTTGCTGAACAGGCGTGGGATCAGAGATCAGGATTTCCCCTACATATTGATCATGACGACTCTTTTGACCAGTCACTGCATTGGACTCTTTCTTCCCATTAAAGAGCTTTTTCTGATCATCAGAAGGTGTTTCTTCTTGAATCTTCCCACTTTTGATGCCAGCTTCGACCCTTTCGCCGGTCAGTATTAGCTCGGTGAACCCGGCTGAAGAGCTTCTGATCAAGTGTTTGAAGAAAGGCCCTGTCAAAGTTCCCATGAAGATATCAATCATCTCCCTGTCAGTTAAAGGAGGTTGTACCCTACCAGCCAGATCTCTCCACTTTTGAGCGTATTCTTTGAAGTTTTCGTTGGAACCCATGGTCATGTTCTGCAATTGCACACGATTTGGTGCAAGATCAGCATTGTACTGATACTGTTTGTAAAAAGCAGCAGCTAAATCCTCCCAGGTGTGGATGCGAGAACTCTCCAATTGATAAAACCACTCGAGTTGAGTCCCTACCAGGCTTTCTTGGAAGAAATGGATCCAAATCTTTGGATCAGTTGTGTATGGTTGAATCTTGCGGACATAAGACTTTAAGTGCATCTTAGGGCAAGAGACTCCATCGTACATGGAAAAGGTAGGGACTTTGAACTTTAGCGGGATGACTAATCCAGAAACTAAACCCATGTCTCCTAAATCCAAACCAGGTATTTGTTGAATCTCCATTGCATTTAGGCGATCCTCCAACTGTTTATATTTGTCATCAGCGGGAGGATATTGTTCTTCGGAGTAGTCAGCTTCAACTTCATCAATCTCTAAATTGTGGTCTTCTTCCAGACTATCCCTCATGTTGGATGGAGTTGAAAGATCTAGGGCTCTAGGTCTTACTCTCAAGTTCAGGACGCCTACTGCCTTCTTGGACTTCTTCTTCTTGTCTTTGAGAAGGAGAGCTTTCAGGTCCTCTTGCCCTTTACCCATAGCCAGAAGCATTTGTTGGAATTGAGCGTTTTGAGCTTGGAGATCTTTCACCGTTTGGTCCATATCCACCTTACTGAAATAAACAGTAGGAAGATAAGGAGACCTGTATGGGAGAAACCTGTCATGATATGATGTATGATATGTGGATGCATGTTTTCAAGGATCTCGCAGGGTAAACACAAGAAAATGTTAGAGGTTGAGCTTTGATCCACATCTTTGATTGGAGAACTTCGTATCGGTGGATGTCTTTCCACGAGAATCAAGCTCACCATGTCAAGTGGGTCATAACCCTTGACTCAAGTTGTTGTACTTGATTTTTTACGGCATTTGTTTAGAGGAAAATGAATCCTCTTGCCCTTTGGTGGACGTCTGGTTCAACGTGACCCTGCATCAAAGACCCTCGAGACCCTTGAAATGGTTATTGAAAATGCTATGGTATGATGTTATGATGTTATGTAAAAGTATGCAAAAGTAAGCAAGTGTATATACAAATAATCACATTCACGCAAAACAGACAAGTCCTTAAGTTTAGGCTTGCATGGAGTTTATAGGTAAGTACCCTCTTGAAGTTAGTTGGCTCAACCTGTCCTAGAAATAGTAACCGGGTTCTAAGGAGCTTAATATCACCAGATTATTTTCTGTGTTCATTGTTTCAGTTTAGCCACTTAACTGGCGACCGAAATATTCCAAGAAAACAATCCTCAATGAGTGTAGCATCGAGTATCTACCAACTTCGGACTGCACCAAATCCGGTCATCTCACTACCCCTAATAAGGCCAAGATGGTCAAGTAAGGTTCTAAAGTCAATTGATGCTTCACAACACCACGCGGCGACCCCGTACCCTCCTTGATTCAACTCAAGGGTTACCGGTACCAACCCAAGTGCCACATCAACGTAGCTACTGCTTCAACCATGTCGGTATACCCCGCACAGTTTCCTCACAGTTTATTGCTACTTACCTAAAAGGTGCCCCCAAATTCGGGTGTAGGATTTTAAACAAACCCAAACAAGGAACCAAAAAGTAAAGCATACAAGTTAAATAAGATAAGCATGTAAAGGTGATCTAAACCCTAAGGTAACCCCACTTTTGGAATGTATTTCCCCAGCAGAATCGCCAGTTCTGTGATACGGTGGGAGAACTGACTTGAGATTTTGCGTTTGTGTTCGCAATTGTGGGGTTTAGCAAGAGTCGCCACCGACTTTTTATTTTATCCAAAGTAAAGGTCAAAAAGCATAGGAAAGACCTTTGAGATGTTTTCTTGGGTTCGGGGGGTAGATTATGAAAAGGGAAGGTGCTAGCACCCTTTTCATCCATGGTTTTCCATGGGCTCTTAGTTACTTGTTTAGATCACTTGCTTTTGCTTTTCGATTGTTTGAAATGGTGCTTTGTGTGTGGTTTTTGAAAATGCTTTGAAAAAGAGGCCTTGTCTAGGCAACCTTTGTAACGATTCTTGTTTGAATATATACAAAGGTGTTTGTCTTTTGAAAAGATATTTCAATGTTTGAAAGTTTGTTTTTGGGAAATGTTTTGAAATTGTGTTGTGAGGTGTGTTTGAAAATAGCAAGGATGTTTTTCAAGTTTTGATCAAGTAACTAAGAGTTGTTTACCCTATTTTACTCAAAGATCTTTCCTACACGTTTTTAACCCTTTTGACAGTGTTGTTTTACTATTGTATTTGATAAACAATCTTGTATTTGGATGTTAAACGGGACGGGCGCGGGTCATCGCATACAATCATTGAAAGCAATTTGTGAGACGCTCTAGCAATTTTGTAAGGAA
This sequence comes from Vicia faba, assembly GCA_948472305.1. NCBI lineage: Eukaryota > Viridiplantae > Streptophyta > Magnoliopsida > Fabales > Fabaceae > Vicia > Vicia faba. The sequence continues at coordinate 641,342,063 of OX451736.1, read as the reverse complement.
CGAGATCGTTTTATCGAAGGCAACATCGAGGGTCATCGAGGGACTATGATCTTTGTTTATCGAAGGGTCATTTGCTAGAGTGTCACATATTCGAGGGACATGATTGCGTTTCCGAGGCAACAAACGAGGTTACCCTAGAGGTGCTCGTGTGAGAAGTATATTGATTTCAAGTTATTTATTCTTGGATTAGGTCATCTAGCGATTGATTTTTGAATCTTGCCATACACGCCTAATTACTACACAGTATATTAAAAGCAATAAATTGCGGGAATTAAAAGTCTAAGCTATTACAAAAGTATCCGGGGATGGGGGTACAATTATTACAATTGGGTATGAGTCTCACAAGAATAACAATGTCCAAATATCAAGTATTACAACCAAATCGAATTATCGCGATTCAATATAAAGCTATAACAAATTATGAAATAAAGAAAACCAATAAATTATGGAATGCATGTATTTATTAAAAAGAGATAAATAAAATCTATTCTAAAAGATTAAAAATTATTATTATTCTTTTTTTTTGTATTTTATTAATAATGAAAAAAAAGTTTAAAGGAAGCAAACTAATTAAATCAATTTAAAAGTTTAGTTTTTTTAGTATTTTCATTATGTGTAAGAAAAATAAAGAAAATGATTAAAATAAAACTAATTGAGAAAAAACAAATTTATTTTACAAAATGAAGTTTTAATATATTAGTAGTATATATTTTTTAACAGAATAAAAAAGATAAATTAAGAAAAAAGAAAATTAAACTAAACTAATTCATTTTTTTGGTATTTTCTTAAATGTAACAAATTAGCAAAGATGAATTAAAAAGAAAATCAATTTTAATGATTAATTTAATTTGATAAAAACAATATTGAATTTGATGAATTTATTAAAAAAAGAAGTAAATTAGAACAAGATGAAAATGGGCTTAAGATTTATGTTGGGCCCAAAACAAAAATAAGAGAAGAGAAAAAAGTCAGAATGGAGGTGGGGTGCGCTAGCAATTCGTGTGGGCTTTGATTTGGGGCCAGAATTGGCCCAGTTTCCCTAAGTTTGCAACGTTTTGATTTTGGAAAATTAGGGTTTGTGCATTGTATCTCACAACGGTGCCACTTCTTTCGCGCATCTCTTCCTTATCTCTCTCTCTCACTCAAATCACTCTGATCTTCCCCTCATCTAAGCCGCCGGAGCACTCTCTCCTCCTCTCATCTCCTCACAATGATCAAAGGTTTCGTTTGACAATATGATTCGGTTTCTTTTTGATTTAGTATTTTTCGTTTGATTTGCTTGCTTTGTTCATGTCTAGTTTGTTTAACCTATTGTATCATGTATCTAAGATGCAGTAAAGGGATATACCTGTGAGATTTTCTGAAAAAATGGAGAGGAAAGAGGTTGGACTGAGTGCTCCTTGGTGGCCAGAGGTACGAAGCGGAAGAAATGATGAAGAACGTGTGGGCTTTGGTAACTTCTTCTTTGTTCTTACACCTGAATGTTGATGATGATTATAGCTTTCTGAAACTTTGTTGCCTCTTTCCTGAACTTGAATGTTGATGATGATTGCTTCTGACTTTGTTTGGCTCTTTCCTCTCTCTTTGAATTTGAATGATGATAAAGCTTTCTGAAACTCCGTTGTTGATGTTAGTTGAACTGAGTTTTGATTATAGCTATTTGCTGAAGGTTTTTGCTTGAAACTTGATTATGTTGGTAGTTGATGAAACTTTGTCTTGTTGAAAATTCTGGGTTGGCATGCCTGTTGGCTTTTATTGTTTGGACTGAGTTGGGATGTTTGGTTCTGCTAACAGGCTTTAACTGTGTTCTGCAGTTTGTCTGATTTTTGTTTTGTGAGTTGGTTCACAGGTTTTTTTTAGAGATTGTTGTCTTGTTGCTGTTAACAGGATTTTGGAAATTGCGGGTTTTGGGATTGTTTGTTTGGTTATGCAGTTTTATTTTGGAACTGCAGGTTTTTGTGATTGTTTGTTGCTATGCAGATTTTGGTTCTACAAGTTTTTGTTGTGGGTTTGATTATGCAGTTTGGTTCTGCAGGTATTTGTGATTGTTTGTTTCTATGCAGATTTTGGTTCTGCAAGTTTTTGTTGTGGGTTTGGTTATGCAGTTTGGTTCTGCAGGTTTTGGGGCTGGGGTCTTGCAGCTTCAGGCCTGTTTTCTCAAACTGTTATGCAGTTATGGTTTTTTTGTTTACAGTTTGGCTGTGTGTTTGAACTGCTTGAAACTGTTAAAGGTTTTACAGCTTTTGGGAGAGTTGTGCAGGTTTTGACAAAATGTTCTCTCTCTCTTTTTCTTCCCTCTTGATAGTGTTATATCTAGTTGCTTTTGTAACCTGTGACATATTTTCCAAACTGTACAATCCCAACAAAAAAGTGATATCTTTTCTCTCTTTCTCTCTCAATGATAAAGCTGTTTTGCTTTTTCACTTTTTCTGAAAAGTTTGCCCATTTGCTGAAAAATGATGATAGGCTATGACAAGCCTTTTGCTTGTTATTTGGTTTACCTCCTGGTTTGTACTTTTGGCCTGCTGTGTCTGCACTTGTACTTGCTCTGCTGTTTATACTTTCTAGCTTGCTGCATTGTTTGCCTTGCTGCAAAGTTTGGTTTGCATTCAGTTTGGTTTGTTGCAATACTTGCATCCAGTTTTCCTTTGTATGCTGCATTGTTTTGCCATGCTGTTTGGTTTACCATGTTGTTTGGTTTAGTTGCTTGACAGTTTTGCATTTGAAACTTGCTTTGTTCAGTTTGGCGCCTTGTTATGTAATGCAGTTTGCTTGCAATGTTTGCATTTGAACAAATTTTCTTTTGCACTCTTCTTTTGCATTTTTTATTTTTCTCTTTGTGAACTAAGAAGAGCAATCTTCTTGTGATTTGCAAAGAGGAAAATAAAAATGTGATGAAAAATAGCACTCTTATTCCAAACGGCAAACTTTAATGATGAAATTTTTTCTTTCTTTTTGTTTGAAAATTCTATTTAATGCTCAATCAACTGTACTAATCTTTTTTTCCTTGTCTTTCTTTCATGTGAGCGTAAATTGGACGGTCACAAAGCAGAGGAAGCCGGAGACTTTGTGGCGAGCACGGGAGCAATGGAAGCTTAGGCTTAGACTTTTTTCTTTGATAGATTTTCCATTGATTGTAAAAATTTATTTTTCAATAACTATAAGTTGTAAAAACCTAAAGCATATGAATAATAATTTATCTTTGTATCAACATCTGAAATAAATGAAAAATCTTTGTGAGACAATCTGATATCCAATAAAATCTTCTACTGTCAATATCTTGCAATTCTTCCTTCAAGTCTTAACTGATTATTTAAGATTCCTGATTTAAAATAACTGAAACTGCATTCCAATAATTTCAATACAGATAACTTAAACATTAAGTAATCCAATAACTCTGCAATCTCGTAACCTTGCAACAGCATTCCAATCAAGATACACACTGTGTATTCCAATAAACAAGCAAACGTTTCATTCCATTAACAAAGCAAATGTCTTATTACATTAACAAAGAAAATGTCTTAACAGACGCACATTATCTGGTTAACCTGGATCAGACAAAACCTGAATGTTCCAAATGACAGTCTCAGCTCTCATTTCTTGTCTTAGATAAACAGGCCTTGAGAACAACCAGTAATCTTTTAGTAAGCTTAAAAAAGCGTGAAAACATGTGGCAGCTAATTGAATTTCTGAGAATTATGTTTCTTCTGAGAAATGCGAGAGAAACCCCTAATTCTTGATCTATTGCCAAATAAAATCTGTCTGATCGATTCCTGAGCCAAGTCTTTGAAAATCTGAGAAAAACCCTAGGGTTGTGATTTCTTGAAAAATGGGAGGGCAAATTTTGGGGTACAACACTTACCATTGATTTGGTAAGAAGCCCTACCGTTGGATGTGAAGGGACGGGCGTTGGGTTATTGTATGACCATGATAGCAATGTTGTGAGATGACTTAGCACTTTTCTTTAGGGACTAAGATCATTTTGAAAGGAATCTTTGATAGCGTCATCGAGGGACTATGATCTTGTATTGATTTGTGCTAAGACATCCCACATGCATAACATGGCCATTTTTAGGCAACAAGTGGAGTTAACCTTAAGGGTGCATGTGTGAATAGTGTGTTTGATTTGCATGCATTTAATCTTTGATTAGGGTTATCTACTTGTTGATTTTATCTCTTGCCATAAACGCCTAATTACTATACAGTATAAGGAAAATAGTAAATTACGGAAAATGAAATTCTACGCTATTACAATATTTAGGGGATGGGGGTACATATGTACGAATGGGGATTGCAAGTAAAAATAAGTCCTAAGTTACTATTACAACCATATTGAAATGTATAATATAAGAAAGAAATGGACTTGTTTAGAAAATGTTTTTGTCTTAAGGAAATAAATGAAAAGGAAAATATTTTTATGTTTTTTATGTTAATATATAAAAAGGTGAAAAGGAAAATAAATGCAAGGTAGGGAAACAGCGTGTTGCTGTAAGCAGAACAACTAGGATCAAAAGTTCTGAAGCCAAGAGCGCTGTGACTCAGCAGGAGACATCCGTGGGATCAGAAGTTCTGGACTGGTAAACTCTGAGGTTCTGCAAGAAACGTTAGAGGGAAAACACAGAGTCTCTGGATGGTGTTCAGCTAGTGAACCAAAAGTCAAGTTCTGTATTACACTAAAACAGTGAGCAAACGTCAGCAGTTCAGTACATTGTCAGCATGTGAAAGTCATAAACTCTGAGTGTTTGAAAACAGCTGATGGAAACATCAGAAGTTCAGTGTATTTGACATGTGAGGAGAACTCAGAAGTTCTGTGCTGTGTTAGAACAGTGAGTGAGTCATCAGAAGTTCAGTGTTGTGCTGAGCTAGTGAATGAACCTTAGCAGTTCAGTGCACTATCAGTATGTGAGAATCAGAAGTTCAGTGTGTGTTAATAGTGAGAAAAAAATCATAAAAGTTCTATGTGTTATTAACATGTGAAAATCAGAAGTTCTATATTACATTTCAACTCTTTTCTCATATGAATCAACACGTCAACAACTCATTCATTTTTGGCAAACAGCAAATCAAAATAATAACAGCACAACAATTCATAGAAGTTCTAATCCTAAGTCTGAGTTCAGCATTATTCCAGAAGTTCTGACCCATAGTTTTTCAGTTCATGCAATGATATATACAACATTAATACTATGATATTTACATGTTAATGATGTTCAGAATGGAAATCAAGTAAAGTCAGAAAGACTTACCTGGAGCGTGCTTGGAGCTTTGAGTGGCTGCCTTTGGATGTTCTGAGTCAGCAAGAGAGACGAAAGGGTGGTTATGTCCTTTTGTTCAAAGGGAAGAACAAAGGTTTGTTTTTATGTATGAGAAATTCGGATTTTTATGAAGGTTTCATAACTTCCTTTTCTCTCTTTTGGCCAATCTCTCTCTTCAAAAGCCAGCCCCTTGAACGTGTGATGGAGCCAAGTATTTATAGATGTGTTTGTTGTGATTTTTTTGGGGGGAAACAAATGGAATTTGAACCTGTTTTGGCATCATGTTCCTTTGCTTTTTCATCACAGTTTTTGTATGCTAGTTTGGTGCAATCATGGGATGCAGGCGTAGGCTGAACCAACTGCTGGTCATAGGTCTGCAGCAGGTTGTATAAACAAGGTTTTAGGATTTGGTCAAGTTCTTACCAAAGCGTTGAATATAGCCTTCATGTGCTGAAGCGTTTCCTTGTTTTTGAAGCAAGCATGGTGCTTGTCAGCAGGAATTAAGGAAAAGCAAAAAGCAAAGCATGGGCTTGGTAGCAAAGTTTCTATCCCAAGACAGTAGAGGTACATGTGGTGAAAATCCTTTGGATAAAGACTCAGAAGGTGGTTGTGAGCATTAAATGATGATGAGACTTATCACAATCCGAAATCCTGCAACGTGAAACTCGACACCAAGGCTTAGTTCTGGATCAGAAGTTCTGCTTCAGCGTGGCATCCCCATCTTCTGATCCTCTTACCTTCTGGCTCCAGCATGTTCTGAAGGAGCTTTCAGGCTTCATATTACACTTTATTACCTTCTTTGCATTAGCCTAGCAAACTCTGACTGAACTTGCATAGATGCTGAAGAGCCATGTTCTGACTGAAGAATATGTGTTGAACCATGTTTACAACTTCTGACTGCACCTGCCTGGAGGCTGGCTCAGAAGTTCTGAACTTGTCATATTTTCTTAAACACTTAGAAAAATTCTAAGTATTTAGAATTTTGACCTCTTGGATTTTGATGAAACAAAACTTCATATTTCAACGTGTCTTGATGAAATATGATTCTTGAAGCTTGATTTTGATCCAAAAGTCAAAGTTTGACTTTTCAGTGTGCAAATGACCATTTTTCCCTTATGAGTAATTTTCTTAAAAAATTGCAGTTCAAGGCTTGGAAACTTGATGGAAGCAAACCTGGGATCCAGGGTGATCCCTTGTGAAATGAGAGGGAAAATTTTGGGGTGCAACAATAGGTATTTGAGCATTGTTGGAGCAATAGGAATAAAGCTCAAAGATTCATTTTTGGATCAATAAAGGAATAAGGCCAATATTGGAGCCAAAATAAGTTACGCAGAAAAAGCAACAAAAATTGCTTTCCTGTCATGCGTCGCTGGGCGAAAGGTAGCGTCACCGGGCGAAATTTTGAAGACCAATTTTGATGAATTCCCTGCTTTGCTTTGCTGCTGCATTTCCAGGAGAAAATAAGGAGAATCGTAGGGCGATGAATTATGATCGTCGGGCGATGGAAGATATTTATTTCAGTTGGGGACGTGGCGCAGTCCGGGCCAAGTATATAAAAGCCATCATCGGGTGAGGCTTTTATGTCATCGGGCGATGCGTGCGAATCAAAATTTCCTTATATTTCACTTTCTGTCATTTTTGAAGTTTTTGGTTTTGGGAGAGATTTTTGTTCTCTCAACTCCATCCACCTCATTTTTGTAGTGGATTAGCTTAGATAACAACACTAGGGATTTGCTTATGGATGATTGGAGGTGGATTTCTCATTGACTGGCACTGACAAACCGAAAGATTTGTGGTTTATCTTTTGTCCTCTCTATGTATTTATCATTTGTTGGGTTTTGTACATGTATTTTACTCTGAACTTATGTATATTTGTCGCCCATGGCATTATATAAAACTTGCTTTACAAATCTTTGTGGATTATTGTCTTAGATTTTTTACTTTGTGCTAGGGATTTGAGTTTTTATAGACATATACTGCTTAGATTCTTATCTAGGATGATTATTTTTTAGTTTCTAAACTCTAGAGATAGATTTAAAGTTGACATCTACTTGGGTATCACAGCTTAATGCCTCTGTGTTGTTGTGCTGTACTGAGAGATCGTCAGTGCGATTACATAGTTGTCTTATGTGTTATTGAGGAGGTAGAGAGATCATTTCCTTGGTGATACAGTCGGTCTCTCAATTTGGGTTAGAAATAACTTAGGTTATGAGTGATACATAGTGACATTGATGAGTATTGTTAGGTTGAATGTAACTGGTCGATATATTTAAGTCTGTGATAAGTAGATTATATGCAGGCTTGATAAGTTCTTCCTTAGTTTTTACTTTTGTTTACATTTATTTTCTGTTGATAACATTTTCTTTACAAACCCATTTAAAACCAAACTCATTAACGAGAGATTTGTCGAACGACAATTCAATAACTAATCTCTGTGGACACGATAAATTCCCGGATAAATATTTCCAAAAATTTTGTTGTTTACCGCTATACCGCTCCAACAGAGGGCGTCAATGTTCTCTATGTATTCGTCAGGATCAATCGTACCATCATATGTTCTTAGTGGAGGTGGCTTCTCCAGGCCGATTGGGAGCTATGCCTCTGTAATCTCTCTTGGTAGCAGCCTGTGGGGCTTGTCATCATCGCTTTCTACAGGAGATGGAGAAGGGGAGTGATAATTCCTTCCCCATCGGGTGTCATGGTCACATCAAGGGGAAGGCCTCCTCCATTATTTTCTTGGCTTAGGCGATGGTGATCGACCGCGGTCAACTTGGTAGTCGCCCTTCTTCTTCTTGGATGATGAAGAGTCTTGGTCTTTCGTGGGAGGTGTGCGGTTGTGTTTCTTGAAGAAAAAAACGTTGCACCTCTACTTTATTGGTGGATGGCCACGCCTAGGTGGAGATATACTGGTGGAATCTCGTCGTCGGGGTCTCCGGGGAGGAGACTTTGACTGCTTCTTCTCCCAGGCCCCTATCTTTTTGTTCTGTTGTAGGATATGTGTGTTGATCTGGTTGATGGAAGCGAACAATGATACGATGTTCGGATCAGTGTTGTGAGGAATGAAAACTGGTTGTAGGGCCTCTAGCAGTTCCTCAGTGGGGATCTTAGGATGCTGCTCGTCCAGGAATCGCTGATCGCTGCATTGGACATCGACGAAATCTGGGGATGCAGTCCGACCATCGCAGAATCCAAGGTTATCCTTGAGGTGAGGATGTTCTTGACTTTCGTCAGTCTTGTACGCTGTGGAAAGTGCAGCCTTTCCAGACGGGTGATGATCATCACGGTCAACAATGATTGTTGAATGAAGAGGATCTTTGGTTTTCAGACTTTCATGAATAGAAAATGGGGAAGATAAATTCCCATTGACGACTTCACTGATCTTATCGGTTGATCAGAACCTGCAAGGTGGCCGGATGATGATCTTTTGTCGAGCTGGAAAGTCGAGGAGGAAAAAGGAGGGTGTACCTGCAAGACACTATGACGATCAAGTAAGTGTGAGAGTAAAGAGATACAAGCAAAGTATTAGAGTTTTAGTGGTGAATAGTGAATATTCGATACCCGACCCTCATGTCTGTGAGGGTTTATATAATGCCCCTGACGCGTGGTCATTGGTTCCTATTTATGGATCTAGATATGCGGATTCGTGAAAACAGGTAACTGTCAGTACTTGGTTATACCGAGCAGATGTGTTCGTAACTAGCTGTTGGGCCCGATGAGGAGGTAGGATACGGGAAGTGGTCTGGTCGGTTCTTGGTTGTCTGGTCGAGTTCCTGGTCGGATAGACTGGGAAGCGCTCGACGATCACTGAAGGTCAGTGCCGTTCTAAGAGGGCAAACGATCGATAGTGTCTGACGGGAGACGTGAGAGACTCGAACTGCGTCATGTGCGTTTTATCAAAGGAGAACTCTAGACTAGACTCACACAGACTGTCGGGTCAGCCCAAAACAATAATATTTTGTTGTGTTTACTATAATTAAGAAAGTGTTTGGTAATCATATTCCTTAGGATGTTAATTGTGGTGTTTTTCAACTTATGATAACAATTAGACAATACTTGTCTAACCAATTAGAGAAGAACTAATAATTGAGGGCGAGACTTAATTAGATTACTGTTCAAGAAATATGCCTAATTTACTCAACAAGCAATATAAAATAGTAATAAAGGTGAATTTGTAAATGATAATTTGGATTATTATGTTGAAGAAATTACCTGCAATTCTTCAAAATAAAAAACATAAAAACTATGATGAATCTAAAGACTAACTAACCCTTATTTTTCTAAAACACAAAGTCCAATTCATTTTAATTTAAAATTTAAAATAGATCTAATCACCTGTTTTACTATATTATTAGCATAATTTTGTTTGTATTTGATTATGACTTATTTCTAATTTGATTGGATTCTAATGAAAGAGTCTTCTAAGGGAGGGCATTATTTGATTATGCTACGTGTTTGCTTCTTGGCTTCTCGTGTCAACGTTTTTTTTTATTGTTTGTAACGAAAGTAAGCTCTATAATAATGATGATTTGTCTTATTGATTGATTGTTCTCTTAATAACATAAATAATTTTAGTAGTCGTGAGTTGTCAGGTAGTAAATTGGGTATCTTTGCCTCTCTATGATATGATAATTTTGAATATTTTGTGATGTGCTAGCTGTTACCATATACATGGCGTTGTGTGGTTTATGGACCATAAGTACGTCTCTTGAATCATATCCAAATTATTGTTTCTAAGGTCAGAGCCAAATAATTCTAGAATCTCGTCAGCTAAGATATGTCGATAGCGCCTATAACTATGTAAGACATTCTTAATAGTTTCATTTTAAAACATTATTTTGACTCTTCCTCACATCTCAAGTCATGACACTCGAGGTTTCGAGTAAATGTAATAAAGATTGGGATCTATCTTGTTTGGATGCAGTTTAATATATGAATAATTTTAAAACCGTAGTCTCTCAATTTAATGGAATTGGTGTTAGATTTATTTATAAATTTTATTAATATAGAAATTAAGAATAGAATTTTAAACTTATATTCAAATATAATTATGACAATAAAAACGGAAATATATTTGAATTAGAATCACCGAAGGTTTACGAATATGTGATATTTTAATTTATAAATTTTCTTGTGATTCATTGATTCTTCTCTGATAATGATGAAGAGAGAATTTCTGATAAGCCGTTTTACGTTATCTATAAATGAGGATCATAACCCCTATAAATAACCTTATGATTATTTCTTAGTTTTCAATATTTTAATTTGGTCTCTCATCAAATTAGATATTGAATTATGGTATCTACATAATTACCTTTCATGATATTTATGTTTTTAGCCACAAACTTATTATTAATTAGACCAGTACAACTTTGGCTAATTACATAATGACCCTAACACATGTAATATTATATTTGCGATTAAATTTTTTTAATAATCTCTCATTGATCACATATGTAATCACATACATGTGTTAGACTTTATGAGCTCAAAATTCGTCATTATATTCCTTAAGCATGTCCAAATTATCTCGTCCATTAGTCATGTCAATATATAGAATCAAGGTGATTTTCGTTATATCAATCATAACTAAACTCATCAATGATCACCAATAATGATACAACTAAATGACATAGATCCATCATGAAATGTGTAGCATGAAAATCACATAAAATTGGCCTGTATATGTCGATTTTCAACCGATCCTACTTTACTTTAGTGACATCACTCAATAACTTTATTGTACCAAATGTAAACTGCTGAATATCAAACCTTATTAATTTAGAAAATATTCAAAATCATTGTATGCATACATAATACCGAAACATAGAACATAAAATTCATAATAGACTAACTCCCACTAAACCAAAGACTCTTCTAACGGTAAAACATCTATGTGAGCAGTGTGCTCATGAAAGACTTTGAATGGAAAACCTTTTGTAAGAGGATTTGCTATCATGGAGTTTGTCCCCAAATGTCTATGAAAATCTGTCCACTTTGTACCATTTCCTTAACAACTAGGAACTTGATGTCAACATGTTTTGACTTGGTCGAGCTCATATTATTACAGGAATACAAGACGGCTGATTTATTGTCACAGTATAACTTAAGTTGCCTTTCAATTCCTTCCATAATTCGGAACCCAATGACAAGATTCCTTAGCCAAATCCCATGGTTGGATGCCTCATAACATGTTATAAACTCTATTGCCATGGTGGATGAAGTCGTAAGAGTTTGCTTGGAACTGCGCCAAGAAACTGCACCACCAACCAACATGTAGATATAGCCTGAAGTGGATCTTTTATCGTCTTGGCATCCAGCGAAATCGGAGTCAAAGTATCCAGTAATCTCTAACAGGTATGACCTCCTATATGTGAGCATATAGTATTTTGTTCTCTTTAAATACCTCATAACCTTTTTGGCTGCTTTTCAATGATACATTCCTAGATTTCTCAAATATCTGCCTAGCATCCATTGAGGAATGTCGTTTTGACATCCATTTGATGGATTTCTAGATCATAATGTGCAACAAGAGCCATGATTGTCCTAAAAGAGTCTTTCGATAAAACCGGAGAGAAAGTCTCTTTAAAGTCAATCCCATCCTTTTGAGTATAACCATTAACCATAAGACGAGCTTTATACATTTCCACATTACTGAATCTTGTTTGGTCTTAAAAATCCATTTGTAACCAATGAGTTTCACACCTTATGTAATGAGACAAGTTCCAAAATTTTATTGTCTTGCATGGACTTATACTCCTCATTCATTGCTTCAATCAACTTACCATTATCTTCTTCATGTTCTTGAAAAAAGACTATATAATCATACAAAATAACACTTCTCCTTTCTCTAATGGATCTCTACAAAGATATTGGTTCTTGTAACATTTGTTCTTGAGGATTTTTAGTTTTTTCTTCATGAATTACCAAATCATGTTGAATAGGAGGAAAATCAACAATGTCTTGTAGAAGTTCCAGACTTGCTTGATCAAAAGCAACTATATGAATCGGTTCTTGAATTGTTATTGATTCTTCCTCTAAAACAAAGTCTATAACCTTATTCTTTCCCCTAAACTCAATATCCACAAAGAATGTGGATGTTCCCGTCTCAAAAATTGAATTTAATTTGGGATCATAAAATTTGTAGCCCCTAGATCTTTCAGAATAACCAATAAAGTAGCCGTTCATTGTTTGGAAGTCCAATTTCTTTTCATTTTGCCTATAAGGCCTTGCCTCAGCTGGACACCCCCACACATGAAAATGTTTTAAATTAGGGTTTTGCCCAACCTAAAGCTCGTAAGATTTTTTGTCAGCTGCTTTTGTTGATACTCTATTTAGAATGTAAGTTGCAGTCTTTAGTGTCTCTCCCCATAGTGACTCTAGCAAGGTAGAATGAAAAATCACACTTCTTACTATATCCTTAAGAGTTTGATTTCATCTTTCAGCAATACCGTTCATGCTAGGTGATCCTGGAATGGTGTACTGTGGGACAATTCCACATTCAAGAATTCGCCATAGGAAGTGTGATACGGCGGGAGAACTGACTTGGGATTTTGCGTTTGTGTTCGCAAATGTTTCGGTTTAGCAAGAGTCGCCACCGACTTTTTATTTTATCCTAAGGAAAGGTCAAAAAGCACAGGAAAGACCTTTGAGATGTTTTCTTGGGTTCGAGGAGTAGATTATAGAAAGGGAAGGTATTAGCATCCTTTCTATCCATGGTTATCCATGGGCTCTTAGTTACTTGCTTAGATCACTTGCTTTGCTTTTCAATTGTTTGAAATGGTGCTTTTCAATTGTTTGAAATGGTGCTTTGTGTGTGATTTTGAAAGATGTTTTGAAAAGAGGCCATCATTGTGGCAATCTTTGTAATGATTCTTGTTTGAATGTATACAAAGGTGTTTTTTTCTTTTGAAAAGTTTTCAATGTTTGAAAGTAGGGTTTTGAAATTGTGTTGTGAAGTGTGTTTTGAAAAATAGCAAGGATGTTTTTGCAAGCTTGATCAAGTAACTAAGAGTTGGTCTACCCTATTTTACTCAAAGATCTTTCTTATGTTTTTAACCCTTTTAATAGTGTTGCTTCACCATTGTATTTGGTGAACAACCTTGTGTTAGGATGTTAACGGGACAGGCGCGGGTCATCGTATGGACCATGATAGCAATTATCTCAAGTATTTTTGGCAATTTTCTTGAGGGACTTGATCATTTTGTTTAGGCAACTTAGATAGCGTCATCGAGGGACTATGATCTTTTTTGTTTGTTTTTGTTTTGCCAAAGTACTTGACATGCAATCATGGCCCATTTTTGAAGGCAACAAGTGGAGTGAAACCCTAGGGGTGCAAGTGTGCATTGTGTTTGTTTTTTCATGCATGTTTATCTTGGATTAGGTCAAGCTAGTTGTTGATTTTATTTTGCATACAAATCCTAAGTCTAAGCATGGCATAATTGGAGGCTTTTAAATGCGCCGGAATTTAAATGCTACACTATTACAACATGATATAGGGAGGGGGTACAAATTTGAATTGGGAGTATTTGACAAGAAATTAAATTCTAAGTTATTACAACCATATTGAATGTATAAGGCAATATTTAATATTTAAATAAATACAATTAAATAAATATCAAATAAAATGTATTATGCAAAAAAGATTTTCATGTATGTAGAAAGTATTTTTCAATGTGAAATATAAATAAATAAATAAAAAGGTCAATTCTAATTATTTTTGTTATTTAGGGCAAAACCCTAATTCTCAAATAAATAGTATTATTTATTAATTATATAGAATAATATATTGATTTATTCAAAAAATAAAATAAAAGTATATTGTAAAAATCATATTTTTAGTGCAAAATATTAGTAAAAATGAAAATGTAGTATTTTTGTATTTTTTGACCTACTTATTTAATAAAATGAAATATATATATATATATATATATATATATATATATATATATATATATATATATATATATATATATATATATATATATATATATATATATATATATATATATATATATATATATATATATATATATATATATATATATATATATATATATATATATATATATATATATATATATATATATATATATATATATATATATATATATATATATATATATATATATATATATATATAAATAAAAATTAATTATTTACAAAAATGTGTATATTTCAAGAAAATATTTTCAAGTGTAAAAATAAAAAATAAAAAATAAAAAAAAACATATTTTTTACATTATTCTTTGAATTTTAATAAAAGAAAAATAAACCACTTAACATATTTATACTAGTGAGATAAAAATAAATATCAAATAAATATGAAAAATATAGAAAATAATTTTTTGGCATTTTTTATATTTAGACAAAAAATAATTAAGTCAAAATAAAAAATAAAAACATCAAAATGACAAATATTCAAACAAATGGGCCAGGGGGGTGTAAAATGAATAAAGGGGTGTCAAAAGCAAACCAGGCCCAGCCCGGAATCCACTTCTTCTTCTTCCTTGGAACAAACCTGCGCGCGTGCTATATACAAAACTGTAACTCCTGATTCTTTGATTTTTTTGACAAAACTCATAACATGAACATTGTAGAGCATTAAACAACGAATTCAAACATATAAAAAACTTAAGCTAACTCTCAAAGACCAGAGAGAATTTCTCTGGCCCTAATTTTTAACCTAGTTTTTTCAGAAAGTTCATGAGTGAAATTATCTTAGCACGATTAATGTAAATGAAAACTAAGCATATGTATGGCTTCAGGGCTATGAGTATAACATATTTCATTCACAAACCTAAGCCTAACCATTCCTAGATAGAGAGATAGAAGTCCATAAAATACTTGTTTCAGTTGACTTCGAGTTGGGCAATGTAGTAACCTTCAATGGTGTTTGAGCTTCTTTTGAGCTTGCCTGAGGTCCAAGGAAGCTTTTCCACTGCTTGGCTTATTCTGAAACAACTTGAACCGTGCCACAGAACTCAACCTGCAAAGCTTTGAAACAAAAATGGAAAAGGGTGTTAATGGTGTTACAGCTTGTAATGGAGGCCTAAGATAGTTCAGGTGAGTTGATTGGAAGGTGTTTGAAGTATCTTGGGACAAAACGCATGATGGAATTTGGTTATGGCTTCAAGTTTGCAGAGCTTGCCCTGTTTTGCAGCAAAACACGGATTTTGTGTACAAGGGGTTTTGGGAGGCAGAAGGGTCGTGTTTCTGGCTTGTTGGGAGGTATGAAACTGGTTTACAATGTTTGTGTAAGCTGGTTTCAACAGATGTGAGAGATGGATTATGATTTGCCACTTTTCTTCTTTTTCAAGCAAGAGTGTGTGTGTGCTCAATGCAAGCCTGTACATGCCCTATATCGTGCTGCATACTTTTCTCTTGGTTCTTGGAATTGGTAGATTCAATCTTGCTTCATAGATATGGCCCCATGTCTCAAGGATTTTGGTTTGACATAAAGTGCAACTTTACAAAAATGGCATTTCACCTTTTTCCAAATAAGGATTAATCTTGTATGCAATGTCCAAATGACCAAGATAACACCTTAACTCAATGGTTATGCATTAAATTATAGAGTGCAAACTGGTTTTGAGGCCTGCAAGCTAGTACCAAGCATGCTGATTTGAAAATGCAAGTTTGTATGAACATGTATTGGTCATGGACAAAAGTGAGTTTTTGCCAACTTCAAGTATTCGATTCTCTCTAACCACAATGGTGTTTGAGGAGTTCTTGGACAATTTGGAAAGCTTGGAACATGTACTACAATCCATCTTTGAAATTCAACTTGAAAATCCTAGTGGCACTATGTGAAAAATGGCCAAGAAGATGGGTCAAAATCCTGCCTAGATTACGACAAATTTTCTCTAGGTTAAAAGTTTTAGGTACCCTTGTTCCAAAAATCATAACTTGAGATATAAGATTCTTTTGAGAAAACTTTGTGAATAAAAGTTGTAGACTTTGTGATGGACTACAACTTTCATGTTTCAAGTTTTGTCTGAATCCATTTGAATATTGGTGAAAAAATGGGACAAAGTTAGGAGAAAAATAAGAAAATTTCATAACTTCGAAATTTTCTAAGTTATGAAAATTTTCCATTTTAAACCCTAATTGGCATTTTTGGGTTTCTTGATGAACAAGTTTCATAATTTGACATGTCTTGATGAAAAATAACTCTTGGAACTTGATTTTGACCAAAAAGTCAAAGTTTGACTTTTCAGTGTACAGTCAAATTTTGATCAGTTGACTGAAAAATTCATCTGTCAATCCTATGCATTTGAGATATTTTGAACTTGTTGAATGGGTCAAGACATTGTCATTGAGTCCTTGAGTCCATGTGTGAGCTTGATTTGCCATTGGCTAGGTCAAACCGTCAAAAATGGCCTTTGTGTAGTCAAAACCCTAAAAATGACCATTTTGTCCTTTTGGTGATCTGATCAAATTGCTTGTGGAATTATGATCCAAACTTGATCAAATGGTTCATATGAGTTCATAATGTTGATGTGGGTCAAATTTCATGAGGTTTGACTATCAATTGGCCATAGTTGACTTTTTCCCCAATACAACTGATTTCTAGGCCAACTGTCCAATTGACTGGGCAAAAATTTGAATCAAGGCTTGAAACTTGGTATGGACAAACTTGTGAGTATAACATGAAGTATGAAAGTCACTTTGGGCATTGTAGGTCAAAACATCCCTGTGCAAACTCAAACCCTAATTTAGGTCAACAGTGCAAGGAGGTGTCTTGAGCAGGGCAAACCCTAGTTTGATCTTGAGTTCCAAGAGTCTTGTGATTGAGAAAATGTTGATGAATATGGGAGGGAAAATTTTGGGGTATAACAGTTTCCCCTGTTCAATCTTCTTGAACCTGAAGAGTTAGATTGGCAAGTTTGCCTTTCGTGACTCGAAGGTAAAAGAGGATTGGACACTAGAGTGCCCGTAAATTTGCACTTGTCAGAAAAATAGCTGAGGAGATGGGCTTAAAGATGCCATTTGGAGATGGTAGAATCTTGTGGAGATGGGCTTAAAGATGCCATCCAAGGATGTTTGTTGATTTTCAATGTTGTAGGTCAGAAGAATGAGTATTAAAATGGTATCCGTGTCTGGAATGCACTTGCACTGTATCTGGAGACTAAGTCTGTATGAGCAAAGGAATGGCATCCGTGTTTGGAGCGTATCTGAGCTGTAACTGTATTTGAAACTTTGAATGAATATCAGAATGACTGCTGTGTCTGGAGTGTATCTGTATTGTAGCAGAATGACTTCCGTGTCTGGAGTGTATCTGAGACTGTAACTGGGATCTGAATAAGTGACGAAATGACTTCCGTGGCGACTGCACTGGGGAAATCAGACTGCTGGTGTAAAGGCCAGAATGGCATCCGTATTTGGAGCGTATCTGAATTTGTAGTTGATAGTTGAATCTGAATGAGAGATAGAATGACAACTGTGTCTGGAGCGTATCTAGTCTGTATCTGATTGCTGAAGTCTGAATGAGTAGTAGAATAACCACCACGTCTGGGGTGTAACCACACTGTATCTGAATAATTGTTAACGATAGCCTTTTAATCTTATCCTGAAAAGGGTAAAATGTTAGCTAAAACACAAAGTTATGTTGCATGATATGTATGATGCAATGAACTGTATTTCATCAATGTTTATGATATATGAATGTAATGGATGTGCATATAAGCTGAGTAGCTGTCTTGCTGAGGAAAATAAATCCTTGATAACTGGAAATAATGAAATCTTTGATTGCTGTCGGGTGAAAGTAAATCCTTGACCAAAGCTGGGGATTCCAAAAAAAAATTTTGATTACTGAAGATGAGAAATCCTTGCTGACTGCTGACTGCTTGGGGCATGAGGAAAACTCTGAAAATCTCTAATGGGGAGTTAAAACCTGGGAGACTTCTGTTGGAGAAATGAGACTGAGAATCTTCAATCTGCTGGGAAATAACTCTGTGGGGAGAATGCTTTACTCTGTCTGAGAAATCAGGAGCTTGGATTGTATGCCAATCTACTGGGGATTCCTAGTTGAGGATAAAACCAAGAGTTAACTGTTATCTGATTGATTCTCAGACTTTTTAAGATATCCTGCCAGGGAAACTGGGGAAAACTGAATGGTTCCTGCTAGGAATTGATAGTTGGAAATCTTGACTCTGCTGGGGAAGGAGGTTTAGAGTATTCTAATTTCTCTAGGGATATTTATTTCAGGGTTTTCGGGCTTCACTGAGGATCCTGAAGCTTTAACTCTGATGGGAATTTTGAAGCTTAACTCAGCTGGGGAACCAAGTTTTTAGACTGCACTGGCTCCACTGCGGATCTTAAAGCTTAACTTCGCTGGAGAAATATACTCCAAATTTAACCTTGTTGAGGATCTGAATGATGTATCGTAGAGGATTTCTTCTAGAATGGCACAAAGATATCTTCCTACACCTTCAACCTATCAGTAATTATCCTTTTTTCAATTCTGTTTTATTTGTAAGCAGTGATTATATTCAAATGCATATGCCTATTTAAAAAAACATTGGACGTTTTCAAATAAAACATAAGTGTAAAAAAGAAAAGAAAGGCAAGCAAATTTCTGCACTTTGAGGTATCTTTGTATTAACTTTTGTAAGTATCTTTGTACAAAGGAGACAGTCATCCTAGTAAGAGAATGTTGTCGTAAAAATTGAGAAAAAATTTATCCAAAAGAAAGATGGCTATGTGCAATAATTCCATGGGGTTCCCATTCTGCTATAGCCTTCACAACTCTGAGTATCTTGTCCATTCGCTGCTTAGTCTACCGATGACTGGATTGATCAGAAGCTTGGAGCTTGTTGGTGAAGAGATTGTTCTTAAAGTGACCCGACGAGACATAGCCATACGCTTTAATTCCCTAGCTTTTACCTGGACCGTCCTTTCGGGTTTTCGATCCACCGGGAAACCCCTTTTTGCCCAAGTCGCCCTTTCGGGTTTTCAACTTGCCAGGTGTACAGATTTTTTTTTGTTTTATCCCTAATTTTTGCCTGAACCTCCCTTTCGGGTTTTCAATTCACCGGGATGCCCATTTTCTGCCCAAGTCGCCCTTTCGGGTTTTCAACTTGTCGGTTCGTTTTATGCGTAGTATCTTTTGACTATGTCTGCGTTTGCAGGGTGCGGCAAGTCGTTATCGTCCATGGTGGTCAGAATCATTGCCCCACCAGAAAATATGCTCTTAATCACAAATGGTCTTTCGTAAGTAGGAGTCCACTTGCCCCTGGGATCACTTTGCAGCAAGATGATCCGCTTGATTACAAGATCTCCGACTTGATATACTTGACGTCTAACTTTCTTGTTGAAAGCCTTGATCATCCGTTTTTGATACGTCTGGCCATGACAAACAGCGGTAAGTCGCTTCTCATCGATCAAATTAAGTTGATCAAGCCGAGTCTGAATCCAACCGTCTTCACTCAAACCAGCGTCCTTCATAATCCTTAAGAAAGGAATCTGAACTTCCATGGGTAGCACAACTTCCATGTCATATACTAAAGAAAATGGGGTTGCCCCTGTTGAAGTACGTGCCGTGGTACGGTATCCATGTAGAGCAAAAGATAACATCTCATGCCAGTCCTTGTAGGTGACTGTCATCTTTTGAATGATCTTCTTAATATTTTTGTTCGCGGCTTCAACAACACCATTCATCTTCGGCCGGTAGGGAGATGAATTATGATGATAAATTTTGAAATGTTCGCATAGAGTGGTGATCATAATATTGTTCAAATTCGTACCGTTGTCTGTGATGATCCTGTCGGGGACACCGTACCAGCATATGAGATTCTGCTTGATGAAGCGGGAAACCACATTCTTTGTAATGGAGGCAAAGGAAGCTGCCTCGACCCATTTGGTGAAGTAATCAATAGCCACCAGGATGAAGCGATGTCCATTGGATGCCGTGGGCTTGATCTCTCCAATCATGTCAATTCCCCACATTGCGAATGGCCAAGGAGCTGTCAGAATGTTGAGAGGAACAAGAGGAATATGTACCTTGTCGGCGTAGACTTGGCACTTGTGGCAAGTACGGGAATATTGGTGACAATCAGCTTCTATGGTAGACCAATAGTATCCTTCCCTTAGAATCTTCTTAGCCATCGTATGTCCGCTCAAGTGGGTGCCAAATGTGCCACTGTGTATTTCAGTCATAATCAACTCTACTTCAGCTTTGTCTACACAACGAAGTAGAACACAATCATGGCTGCGCTTGTAAAGGATGCCATTGCTTAGGAAGAACTTGGCTGCAAATCTCCTTAAGAACTTTTTGTCATTGACGGAAGCCCCTTCAAGATATTCTCTAGTCTGGAGATACCTTTTGATTTCATGAAACCAGGGTTGTTCCACTACTTCTTCGGTATTAATCTCATGACAGTGTGTTGGTTCGTTCATTCGCTTGATGGTAATTTGGGGAGCCTCGTTATCCCAGTTGAGTTTAAACATGGAAGACATTATAGCCAGAGCATCTGCTAGCTGATTTTCTTCTCGTGGGAAATGCTCGAAGGTAATCTGCTCGAAATGAGGCAACAATGTCAAGATATGTTCTTTGTATGGGTTAAGATTAGGATGTTTGGTGTCCCACTCTCCTTTGACTTGACTGATAACCAAAGTCGAGTCCCCAAATACGACCAAAGATTTGATTCCCAAGTCTATAGCATCCTTGAGACCAAAGATGCAAGCTTCATACTCAACCATGTTGTTGGTACAACTGAAGCAAAGTCGGGCAGTGAAGGGTGTATGGCAACCTTCCGAAGAAATGAGTACCGCGCCGATGCCGTTGCCAAGTGCATTGGAAGCACCATCAAAGTACAGGGTCCATCGGGATCCTTGTTCAGGTCCGTCATACGGTCCGTTACCTTCGATGGAGTCTAAAGTCATGATGTCCTCGTCAGGGAAGTCGAATCTCATATACTGGTAATCTTCGACGGCTTGATGAGCTAGATGGTCAACTAGTACACTCCCCTTTATAGCTTTTTGGGTAGTATACTGGATATCATACTCTGTAAGGATCATTTGCCATCTAGTGATTCTTCCAGATAAAGCAGGCTTCTTGAAGATATACTTGATTGGATCCATCTTAGAAATCAGCAAAGTGGTATGAGTCAACATATACTGCCTTAGCCGGCGAGCAGCCCATACCAAAGCGCATCAAGTTTTCTCGAGCAGTGAGTAGCGAGTTTCACAGTCGGTAAACTTTTTGTTAAGGTAATAAATGGCATGCTCTTTTCGGCCAGACTTGTCATGTTGGCCCGGTACACACCCCATTGAGTTATCCAAAACAGTCAGATACATGATTAACGACCTTCCTTCGACGGGTGGCATCAGAATAGGAGGTTCTAGTAAATACTCCTTGATCTTATCAAAAGCAACTTGACAATCATTGTTCCATTCAACTACCTGATCTTTCTTTAATAGTTTGAAAATTGGTTCACAGGTAGATGTCAGGTGAGAGATGAACCTTGCGATATAGTTCAAGCGTCCCAAGAATCCTCTAACCTCCTTTTCAGTACGGGGGGCAGACATTTCTTGTATAGCCTTTACTTTAGATGGATCAACCTCAATGCCTTTGTTGCTGACAATAAATCCCAAAAGTTTACCAGACCTAACTCCAAAAGTGCACTTGCTTGGGTTCAGTCTGAGCTTATACTTCTTCAACCTAGCAAACAGCTTTTGCAAATTATTAAGGTGTTCTTCTTCTGTCTGTGATCGAGCTATCATGTCGTCTACGTAAACTTCGATCTCATGATGTATCATATCATGAAATAAAGCTACCATGGCGCGTTGATAGGTTGCCCCTGCGTTCTTCAGTCTGAACGGCATCACTTTGTAGCAGAAGGTACCCCATTGCGTGACAAAGGTAGTTTTCTCCATGTCTTCGGGGGCCATTTTGATCTGGTTATATCCCGAGAATCCATCCATGAAGGAAAACACCTTGTGCTGAGCTGTATTATCAACCAAAATGTCAATATGCGGTAGCGGAAAATCATCTTTGGGGCTAGCCCTGTTCAAATCCCGATAGTCTACACACATTCTGAATTTACCGTCCTTTTTAGGTACGGGCACGATGTTAGCAACCCATTGTGGATAGGAGGTAACAGCCAGAAAGCCAGCGTTGAATTGCTTCATTACTTCAACCTTAATCTTCTCAGACATGTCAGGCCTCATTCGACGAACCTTTTTCTTGATCGGTGGACAGTCTTCTCTTGTAGGGAGACGGTGAACCACAATATCTGTGTCTAACCCTGGCATGTCTTCATAAGACCAGGCGAAGATTTCAACATATTCGTTCAACAATTGCACTAAGCGCTCCTTGACATTTGGTTCCAGGTTGGCACCCACTTTTACTTCCTTCTGGTCCTCTTCTGTCCCCAAGTTGATGGTTTCTAGCAACTCTTCATGAGGCAGAATGACCCTCTCTTCTTGTTGCAAAAGTATGGCTAACTCTCCCGGCACTTCACAATCTTCGTCAACTTCGTACTCAGCGTGATTGACCAAATCCTCAGAGTTATCGAAGACTGAAACAGAACAGTTTCCCATGGAATCCGGAATGGATGGGTACCTGCATTTGTGAGTGTGGGTGTGTGTAAGGGATAACCATCCTTAAACAAAAAAAAATGCAAAAGGAAAGAAAGTGAACATAACAGTTTATAGATGAAAAACGTCCAATGATTCATTAAAACATGGCATGTGATTATGAAGAAAATCAAACCCTTACAAATGATCCTACATGCCCCGGGCAAGGCATGAGGTGAAAATAGTGTGCGAATTCTTTTAGTTATTACAAACCATAAAAATGGGAAATTGTTCAAAGATAAAATTACTGGTGGATAAAGGTGATGGGAACAAAACCCTTTGCTTCCCAGTTGCTCAAACCCCCTTCGACAGTCGGAAAGATCCAATCTTCAAAGTGGCTCTCTTCATCTTCATCCTCTACAGCATTGATTCCGTGATGAGTGATCTTTATGGGTGGCCCTCCAGTCTTGGAATGACGCATAGCCTTCTGTCCTGCAGCTGTAAACCCTAGTCCAAATTTGTCCGTCTTATGGGGAAAATCAGGTAATTTCCCCCATGTTGTACTCTTCCCTTTTTTGATCACCGCCTCCGCATCCTTGAGAGATACCATCCTAGATACATGCTTGGGAATGATAGACACCTCAACCGTTGTCTTCGCAACTGCTACCTCGGGAGAAACTTTCTCAAAATGCTGGAAAGGCGTTTCGATGAACTCGCCATCCAGCTCCACATAACGGATGGAGTTGAGATGGCTTATCATGTACTCTTCCTCGCCGTGCACCGCTATAATCTTACCCTTAACAGGATATTTCAGCATCTGATGCAAAGAGGAGGTAACTGCCCCGACATAATGGATCCACGGTCTTCCTAGCAAACATGAATATGACGGACGGATGTCCATCACGTAGAAGGTGGAGTTGAAAACTTCCGTGCCTACTTTGATAGGAATATCAACCTCTCCATGAACCATTCTTTTGGAACCATCAAAAGCCCTAACAATGATGTTACTAGGCTTGAGAGTCAGTCCTTCGCAGTCCAAGCGGTCTAAGGCTTTCTTCGACAGCACGTTCAAGGAAGAACCAGTATCAACTAAGACAGGGGCGAGAGTGGTTCCCCGGAATTCAACTGAAACATGTAACACATCATTGTGTTTCCTTCCTTTGGGAGTTAAGTCAGCATCGGAAAAGCCAAGGCCATTATCAGCAGTAAGACTGGCCACACATTCCTGAAACTGGTCAGCCGAAGTCTCTTGGGGAACATGTGCCGCCTTCAAGAATTTGATCAGGGCCTTAGCGTGGGCTTCAAAACAGAGAAGAAGAGCCAACATTGAAATTTTAGAAGGGGTCTGCCCTAATTGTTCCACAACGTCGTAGTCACTTTTTCTGATTATTTTCAAGATTTCATCCATTTCTTTCTGAGTGGTTTCTGGGATAACCACAACATGGGCCTTCGTCCTGACAGGCACTTCCAATATCCCCTTACCCTTGTCGGTAGTTTCAGCAGATGGTTTTACTACAGGAGTATCCAGTTCTTCCATCACTGGGCCTTGCACAGATGGTCCAACAGGTGCAGAAGCTTTCAAGGGTCCGAAAATTGCTCGAGGGGGAGCAATCTCCAGAGAAAAGATCTGACTACTGCGGGTTATCTTGCTTGTACCTGCGATGTTCCCTATTTCAGGGCTTTCTTCTTCAGAAATCTCTTGGACTGTCTCGATTTGTTTGATACCATGGTAGAAGATTTCTCCCCCATAGTTCCATGGTATTGTTTTGCTTGATTGGTACGTGATAGGTCCCAGCATGGTGAATTTTAAAGGTACACATTCAGAGTTGGGTGTAATCCTGACAGGCCTTTTGCAAGCCTTGGGAGGATTGTCGGAAATGGTTATAATTGCAATATCGTTGGTTGAAGTAGCAAAAGTATCAGGAGTAACAGGATTGAAGTTATCAACAGGGGTTTTCTGGAAAAGTATCTCTTGGGTATCCATCAGGCGTTGGACACCTGACTTCAACATTGGGAAATCACCTCGTATGTTCAAACAAAAGTAACAATCTTTATCACAACCAGGGAAGATCCCGACTCTCAACAAATTTTCCATAATCACAAGTAACGGTGTCAGCAGGTCAACAACATCAGTAACACGAGTGTCCTCCATAATAGCATGAATATTGTGGCCGTGCTTGGGCATCGGAGCAGATATAACATTGGGCTTCTCAGGAGCATCGAATTCTATTTCCTTAGCATCAATCAGATCCTGGATTTTGTTCTTAAGCGCCCAACAATTATTAGTATCGTGCCCAACACTGTCGGAATGGTAGGCACACTTGGCATTGGAGTGGTAGTATGGAGAGGAGGTGTTAGGGTTCTTTGGTGCTTCCTTTATACCGGTAAGATTCAGTTTCAACAAATGAGGAAGTACATGAGCGGGCGTCATATTGATGCGGGTGAACTTCCGTTGTGGCCTTTCCACCCGTTGTTGATTAGGTCTCGACTGATGGTTACGAGGTTGATCATTTGACGAATTTTGAATCATCACAGCCCCACAGTCGGCTGACGCCCAGTTCTTCCCAATCCCTTCTGAGAATACACAGCAGATGCTTCTTCTTATCCGGGAAAGGTTTCTTAACAGCCGTGGATGCGGAAGAATCCTTTTGAATCTTTCCACTCTTAATACCGGCCTCAACCCTTTCGCCGGTCAAAATCAGTTCAGTAAATCCCACGGAAGAACTTCCAATCAGATGATTGAAGAAAGGGCCAGATAGGGTCCCCAGAAACATGTCAACTAACTCCCTATCTGATAACGGTGGCTGCACTCTTCCCGCCAGATCACGCCATTTCTGGGCGTACTCTTTAAACCCTTCATTGGAAGCCATCCCCATACTTTGTAACTGAGTACGAGTGGGCGACAAATCAGCATTGTATTGATACTGACGATAAAAAGCAGCTGCCAAGTCTTCCCAATTGTGAACCTATGATCTCTCGAGTTGATAAAACCAGTCTAACTGCGTGCCAGACAATCTGTCTTGGAAAAAGTGTACCCAGAGGTCTTTATCGGATGAATGAGGTTGGATTTTTCTGACATACGACCTCAGGTGCATCTTTGGGCACGACAGGCCGTCATACTTGGCAAATGTTGGCACCTTGACTTGGGAGGGATCACAATCCCAGCTACTAGCCCTAGTTCTTCAAAATCCAATCTGGGCACCCTCTGCAACTCCATAGCTGCCAGTCTATCTTTAAGGTTCTTATATTTATCATCCGCTGGTGGGTACTGTTGATCGGAATAGTCTTCGTCTTCTTCCTCTTCCTCTTCTTCAACCTCAGATTCAGAAGGCACATCAGTCCCTTTCCCTTTACCGGCACCTTCGTCAGACGTTGAGGGGAACTCAAGAACTCTCCTGGCTTGATACTCAAATATTCTTCCCAAAGTGGCTACTCCAGGTCTCTTTTTCTTTTTCTCTTTATTCTTCTCCAACAAAACTTTGAGGTCCTCTTGACCCTTTGCCAAGGTCATGAGGAGTTGCTGGAACTGTGAATTTTATGCATGCAGATCCTTTACCGTTTGCTCCAAATCCATCTTGCTGAAATAAACAACAGAAAGATAAGGAAACCTGGCGTGAAGACCTGTTTATGCATATGATGAATGGTATGTTATTCATGTAATGCATTCAAGGGTTCAAAAATTCAAATTTGTTGCAAACAAAAAGAACGCACGCCATATTAAGAAGAAATTTGTTAGTACATAAGTGCCCCATGGGCGAATATTACAAAATTCTTAATGTAAAAAGACATTGCGCATCCTCTTTGGTGCAATGTAAGTGTTGAGAGTCTCCTCCTCGTGAAGTCGGAGGGTAAGCTCCAAAACCTTCTTCTCACTGGCATAGAAGCTGGCTTCAAAAGTATCTTGTTCTTCCTTGAGTTGGATCCAACTCTTTTGCATTTCTTCCCATGATGTTGGCATGTCAGGATGTAGGATGGTGTATGGAACCTCTCCTTCCATAACAGGCTCTTTGATCAAGGGGAGAATGTGAGGGTATGGCATCATAAGATTCTGGGAGAGGGTTCATACCCACTTGAGATAAGGCTCAAAGGGGATGGAATTCTTGTGCCCCAGTGTCTTACTATCCACCTTATTAGGCATCCTCCAAGCTCTGATGAACCATTGTCGAAGTCCTTGCGCATCATTGTCGAAGTTAAAAACTAGGTCCGGAATCAGCGTGTCATGAGGGTCATCCCTCCGAGAATATCCAAATTGTCTCAAATCTAGACAAGGGTTGTAGGTGATACCTCCCCTAATGCCAAGTAGTGGGACATTAGGGAATTCCCCACAACGATCAATGATGACGACATTTTCTCTGGACCGAGAACACCAATGTACATCAGAATGTGTGAGGGTCATCAATCGTTGTGACCACCTTAAACCCTGCTCATTCTTCAAAACTGATTGTGGAAGGTGAGAAATAAACCACCTTGATAGGAGAGGAGTACAGCACATGAGAACACCTCTTTTCCTCATTGTTTGTGTGTAAAATGAGTGTATGATGTCCCCAAGCAATGTAGGTATAGGATTCCTGGATATGAAAATCTTGACAGCATTCACATCTATAAGATGATCAGGGTTTGGGAACAAGACCCACCCATAGATGAGGAGTGCCACAATCTCTTCAAAGGCTTGTAGATCAAGAGAATTCCAACAGTCTTGTGCCTTTTCGAACAGAAACTTTGCCAAGAAGCCCTTGACACCACTTATGGTTTCCCAATATCCCTTGATGTCAGATGGTTGCAAGTGTAATGCTTGAGCAACATCTTCAGGCTTTGGTTCTTTTTCCGTACCGTTGTAGGGTAGTTGATTAAGAATAGGAATTCTCAGGAGTTGAGAAAATTCCTCCAAAGTAGGCACCAATTGATAATCAGGGAATGTGAAACAGTGGTGGAGGGGGTCAAAGAACCGGAAGAGAACTTTCACCGTGTCTTCTTCAATGTTGGTTTTGACCAAGTTGAGAAGTCTACCATGTCTTTCACTGAAGAGAGAATTCTCTGGAATCCTGGATGCAAGCTCCTTGAGTTGAGGAGGAATTCTCACAAGGTTGACTTGAATTGTTTTCCTGCGAAGAGATTCCATGACCTAGAAAATAAGAACAAAGATGAAGATCCAAACCCTTGAAATGGTTAGTGGATACATATGATGCTTTATGATATTCATGATGTATGCACAAGCACATGTACAAGCAATTCACACAAAACCCTAGTTTCAAGCTTGCATGAGGTTTTATAGGTAAGTACCCTCTTAAGTTTAGTTGGCTTAAAACCTGTCCTATAAATAGTAACCGGGTTCTAAGGAGCTCAATATTATTGGATTGTTTTCTATGTTCATTGTTTTGGTTTAGCCACTTAACTAGCTATCAAAATATTCCAAGAAAACAACCCTCAATGAGTGTAGTATCGAGTCATGTAAGGTTCTATGAGTTCATTAGTGCTTAATGACATCACTCAACGACCCCGTATTCTCTTTGATTGACTCAATGGCTACCGGAACTCACAAATATGTCGCACTAATATAGCTATTGCTTCAACTATGTCGGTATACCCCGCATAGTTTCCACAACATATTGCTGTTTACCTATGAATGTTTCCCAAATACGGGTAGAGGATTTCAAGCCCAAACAAGAGAACCAAATGTAAAGCAATCAAAGCAAACAATATAATCATGCAAAGGGTTATCTAAGCCCTAAGGTTACTCCACTTTTAAAGTCCTTCCCCAGCAGAGTCGCCAGTTCTGTGATACGGTGGGAGAACTGACTTGGGATTTTGCGTTTGTGTTCGCAAATGTTTTGGTTTAGCAAGAGTCGCCACCGAATTTTTATTTTATCCTAAGGAAAGGTCAAAAAGCACAGGAAAGACCTTTGAGATGTTTTCTTGGGTTCGGGGAGTAGATTATAGAAAGGGAAGGTATTAGCACCCTTTCTATCCATGGTTATCCATGGGCTCTTAGTTACTTTCTTAGATCATTTGCTTTGCTTTTCAATTGTTTGAAATGGTGCTTTTCAATTGTTTGAAATGGTGCTTTGTGTGTGATTTTGAAAGATGTTTAGAAAAGAGGCCATCGTTGTGGCAATCTTTGTAATGATTCTTGTTTGAATGTATACAAAGGTATTTTTTTTCTTTTGAAAAGTTTTCAATGTTTGAAAGTAGGGTTTTGAAATTGTGTTGTGAAATGTGTTTTGAAAAATAGCAAGGATGTTTTTGCAAGCTTGATCAAGTAACTAAGAGTTGGTCTACCCTATTTTACTCAAAGATCTTTCTTATGTTTTTAACCCTTTTAACAATGTTTCTTCACCATTGTATTTGGTGAACAACCTTGTGTTAGGATGTTAATGGGACAGGCGCGGGTCATCGTATGGACCATGATCGCAATTATGTCAAGTATTTTTGGCAATTTTCTTGAGGGACTTGATCATTTTGTTTAGGCAACTCAGATAGCGTCATCGAGGGACTATGATCTTTTTTGTTTGTTTTTGTTTTGCCAAAGTACTTGACATGCAATCATGGTCCATTTTTGAAGGCAACAAGTGGAGTGAAACCCTAGGGGTGCAAGTGTGCATTGTGTTTGTTTTTTCACGCATGTTTATCTTGGATTAGGTCAAGCTAGTTGTTGATTTTATTTTGCATACAAACCCTAAGTCTAAGCATGGCATAATTGGAGGCTTTTAAATGCGCGGGAATTTAAATGCTACACTATTACAACATGATATAGGGAGGGGGGTACAAATTTGAATTGGGAGTATTTGACAAGAAATTAAATTCTAAGTTATTACAACCATATTGAATGTATAAGGCAATATTTAATATTTAAATAAATACAATTAAATAAATATAAAATAAAATGTATTATGCAAAAAAGATTTTCATGTATGTAGAAAGTATTTTTCAATGTGAAATATAAATAAATAAAAAAAAGGTCAATTCTAATTATTTTTGTTATTTAGGGCAAAACCCTAATTCTCAAATAAATAGTATTATTTATTAATTATATACAATAATATATTGATTTATTCAAAAAATAAAATAAAAGTATATTGTAAAAATCATATTTTTAGTGCAAAATATTAATAAAAATGAAAATGTAGTATTTTTGTATTTTTGACCTATTTATTTACAAAAATGTGTATATTTCAAGAAAATATTTTCAAGTGTAAAAATAAAAAAAAAAACATATTTTTTACATTATTCTTTGAATTTTAATAAAAGAAAAATAAACTACTTAACATATTTATACTAGTGAGATAATAATAAATATCAAATAAATATGAAAAATATAGAAAATAATTTTTTGGTATTTTTTATATTTAGACAAAAAATAATTAAGTCAGAATAAAAAATAAAAACATCAAAATGACAAATATTCAAACAAATGGGCCAGGGGGTGTAAACTGAATAAAGGGGTGTCAAAAGCAAAGGAAACCAGGCCCAACCCAGAATCCACTTCTTCTTCTTCCTTGGAACAAACCTGCGCGCGTGCTATGTACAAAACTGTAACTCCTGATTCTTTGATTTTTTGACAAAACTCATAATATGAACATTGTAGAGCATTAAATAACGAATTCAAACATATAAAAAACTTAAGCTAACTCTCAAAGACCAGAGAGAATTTCTTTGGCCCTAATTTCTAACCTAGTGTTTTCAGAAAGTTCATGAGTGAAATTCTCTTAGCACGATTAATGTAAATGAAAACTAAGCATATGTGTGGCTTCAGGGCTATGAGTACAACATATTTCATTCACAAAACTAAGCCTAACCATTCCTAGATAGAGAGATAGAAGTCCATGAAATACCTGTTTCAGTTGATTTTGAGTTGGGCAATGTAGAAACCTTCAATGGTGTTTGGGCTTCTTTTGAGCTTGCCTGAGGTCCAAGGAAGCTTTTCCACTGCTTGGCTTGTTCTGAAACAACTTGAATCGTGCCACAGAACTCAACCTGCAAAGCTTTGAAACAAAAATGGCAAAGGGTGTTAATGGTGTTACAGCTTGCAATGGAGGCCTAGGATAGTTCAGGTGAGTTGATTGGAAGGTGTTTGAAGTATCTTGAGACAAAATGCATGATTGAATTTGGTTATGGCTTCAAGTTTGCAGAGCTTGCCTTATTTTGCAGCAAAACAGGGATTTTGTGTACCAGGGGGTTTGGGAGGCAGAAGGGTCGTATTTCTGGCTTGTTGGGAGGTATGAAACTGGTTTACAATGTTTGTGTAAGCTGGTTTCAACAGATGTGAGAGATGGATTATGATTTGCCACTTTTCTTCTTTTTCAAGCAAGAGTGTGTGTGTGCTCAATGCAAGCCTGTACATGCCCTATATCATGCTGCATACTTTTCTCTTGGTTCTTGGAATTGGTAGATTGAATCTTGCTTCAGAGATATGGCCCCATGTCTCAAGGATTTTGGTTTGACATAAAGTGCAACTTTACAAAAATGGCATTTCACCTTTTTCTAAATAAGGATTAATCTTGTATGCAATGTCCAAATGACCAAGATAACACCTTAACTCAATGGTTATGCATTAAATTATGGAGTGCAAACTGGTTTTGAGGCCTGCAAGCTAGTACCAAGCATGCTGATTTGAAAATGCAAGTTTGTATGAACATGTATTGGTCATGGACAAAAGTGAGTTTTTGCCAACTTCAAGTATTCGATTCTCTCTAACCACAACGGTGTTTGAGGAGTTCTTGGACAATTTGGAAAGCTTGGAACATGTACTACAATCCATATTTGAAATGCAAATTGAAACTCCAAGTGGAACTATGTGAAAAATGGACAAGAAGATGGGTCAAAATCCTGCCTAGATTAGGGCAAATTTTCTCTAAGTTAAAAGTTTTAGGTACCCTTGTTCCAAAAATCATAACTTGAGATACAAGCTTCTTTTGAGAATACTTTTTGAATAAAAGTTGTAGACTTTGTGATGGACTACAAATTTCATGTTTTAAGTTTTGTCTGAATCCATTTTCATATTGGTGAAAAAATGGGACAAAGTTAGGAGAAAAATAAGAAAATTTCATAACTTAGAAAATTTCTAAGTTATGAAAATTTTCCATTTTAAACCCTAATTGGCATTTTTGGGTTTCTTGATAAACAAGTTTCATAGTTTGAGATGTATTGATGAAAAATAACTCTTGGCACTTGATTTTGACCAAAAAGTCAAAGTTTGACTTTTTAGTGTACAGTCAAATTTTGATCAGTTGACTGAAAAATTCATTTGTCAATCCTATGCATTTGAGATCTTTTGAACTTGTTGAATGGGTCAAGACATTGTCATTGAGTCCTTGAGTCAATGTGTGAGCTTTATTTGCCATTGGCTAGGTCAAACACTCAAAAATTGCCTTTGTGCAGTCAAAACCCTAAAAATGACCATTTTGCCCTTTTGGTGATCTGATCAAATTTCTTGTGGAATTGTGATCCAAACTTGATCAAATGGTTCATATGAGTTCATAATGTTGATGTGGGTCAAATTTCATGAGGTTTGACTGTCAATTGGCCACAATTGACTTTTTCCCCAATACAGCTGATTTCTAGGTCAACTGTCCAATTGACTGGGCAAAAATTTGAATCAAGGCTTGAAACTTGGTATGGACAAACTTGTGAGTCCAACATGAAGTATGAAAGTAATTTTGGGCATTGTAGGTCAAAACATCCCTGTGCAAACTCAAACCCTAATTTAGGTCAACAGTGCAAGGAGGTGTCTTGAGCAGGGCAAACCCTAGTTTGATCTTGAGTTCCAAGAGTCTTGTGATTGAGAAAATGTTGATGAATATGGGAGGGCAAATTTTGGGGTACAACAGGAAGCTATTGTGTCAAGAAAATATAGATTATCATGACTCATAATTGAATTAGTTCCAACAATATTTGAATTAAAAGACAACTTAAACATATGATTTCCAAATGAACACAAATAAGCTGATTTGTCCAAATAAGAAACCAAAATTAAATTCCGCCTAAATGACGAAACCACAAAATTGCCTTTCAAATCCAAATAAAATTTGGTACACAATAACAAACTAAAATGCCCTTTAGCTTTCACCTCCATCGACTCGCCATCTCCCACATAGATGTATCTTTTAACATCATTTGGCTTTTGGTAGTTTAGGCAACCCTTCATTGAAACACTAATGTTAGTAGTTGTACCACAGTCTAACAACCAAGTGTTTCCAGGTACTAGATCTAAATTGACCTCAGAATAAACCAGAACATGACTCATGCGATTGGAGCGATCTCACTTCTCATAATATTTTCTCTGTTCAGAGGAACCAAATTCCTAAGGAGAAGATGGTTGCTTCCTCCTTAATGCAAGGTCAAAATCCATGCAGCCAAAAATAATTTCCATGTTCTCATTCCATTCCTTAAAATTTGTCCCATTAAGGACCCGTACCATATTCTTAAAATTTGCAGATATTGAAGCAATTATAGCTGAAAAACAAGAACAAAATTAAATATTTTAAATATACTCACATAAAAGAAAACTGAATTATCAATTTGTTCAAATAATGACATAACCCATCTCAAGATACCTAGTGCACTATCAATATTGAGTCTTTGGACACTAATATTAACTGCTAGTGGTACTCTTGTTGT
This sequence comes from Vicia faba, assembly GCA_948472305.1. Classification (NCBI taxonomy): domain Eukaryota; kingdom Viridiplantae; phylum Streptophyta; class Magnoliopsida; order Fabales; family Fabaceae; genus Vicia; species Vicia faba. The sequence goes on along the minus strand of OX451736.1, from coordinate 641,308,677 downwards.
AACGATCAAACATTGATAATAAAAATATGTCAAATATAAATCCCTATTTTGATTGATTTATTATTCACATGTAAGACCTTATAATTATCACATGTTTACCATCACATGCGCGTATGAAAATCGGCCAACCAGCAACTGTCCTTTGGATTAATTGATACTCGCATGGACAAACATACACACAACCAAAAAATTATTTAACATTTTTCATAAGCAATTTCCATAAAAGTTTCATTTTAACGACTTTCTCATTTTAATTACTCACTCAAAAGGTTAAATGAATGTATACAAATTATATTTCATAGTCAAATTTGAATAAAAATACCAAAATTATCGAATAAATCAACTAAGAGATAATGCAATGCAAATCAGTATGAACGGCTCGTGTTCTAATTCGTGTCCAATTTATTGTGTGAAGCACAACATAACACCACAATTATAAATTTTACAAAAACAAAAAATTTAATTAAAAAAACATATTAAATTAATATATAATTTTTAAAAAACAAGTAGATAACTTGTTACTGTTGCCACTATAACATAACAAGGTGAACTTGTTTTATAGCTGTTACGTACTAATGCCACTGTATATATCTCAAAGTATCAAACCGCTTTCAATTGTAATTGCCATTAACTAAAAAAGATCTCAACAAATGGCAGATCACTTCATCAAATTAATCTTAAATAGTTATACATAACATTAATTACACACCCATAAATTTGGCTCATATAAAAAACAGAAGTTATACACAACAGAACTTTACAAGAAACATCAGTCACTTAGCATAACAAAATTTATACAATAAATTGTAACCTTTTATGAAGAAAAATAAATAAATTATAGTATTCAAATTGATGAGGAATATATATCAGTCAGTAATCACTAATATTTCTCATTAAAAAATGAACAATGATGCCAGCATATCATGAAGAAGAAGAACAGGTATATGATATTAATACTGAATATTTCTTTTTTCCTTTGGAAATATTATAATGTACGATAGTACATAACAACCCTTAACTTTCTTAACTTTGTTATCGCTAACAGACTACTATATTAAAGAACAATTATTGTTATAATAAATTATAAAACAAATATGGACAGGAACAATTTTCCAACAAATTTTACAATTTAGTTAGCCAATTTTCAAGCAAACAGACAATATATCATTTAAAGGTGTGATATAAGCATTCGTTAACCACAGCATAAAAATTGCGTAAACTTAAAAAATCTCAAATATAAACTTTCTAACTATCATCGTTTCAACCGAAACCTAATGATAATTATCAATATTAAAAAAAACAAAAATATAAACTGTTGTACCCCAAAATTTTCCCTCTCACTTATCAAGAATTTTCTCACATGATCTCTTTGACTCAAGACATCTCCTCATGCACTGATGACTAAATTTAGGGTTTGTGTTTGCAGAAGGATTTTTGCACTATCAATACTTCATATGACTTTCAAGTATCATTAGGGACCCCCAAGATTACTCATGTCAAGTTTCAAGCCTTGAATCACATTTTTTGATCAGTCAATTGGACAGTGGACCTAAAAATCAGCTGTATTGGGGAAAAAGTCAACCACGGCCAATTTACAGTCAAAATTCATAATTTTTGATCCACATCAACATCTTAAACTCATATGTATCATTTGATCAAGTTTGGACCATAATTCCTCAAGAAATTTGATCAAATCATCAAAATGGCAAAATGGTCAAAATTAGGGTTTTGACTAGGAAGTGACAATTTCTGATTTTTGACCTAGAAAATGATAATTGGTTTGAAGCATGATGTCAAGAGTCCAATTACATCATCTTTAACTAATGCCATGGTACAAAACATTACAAATCCATTGGATGGACAAATGAATTTTTCAGTCAACTGATCAAAAGTCAACTGTATACTGAAAAGTCAAACTTTGACTTTTTGGTATAAATCAAATGCCAAAGATCATAATTCATCAAAACATGTCAAAATGTGAAACTTGTTCATCAAGAAATCAAGGATTCAAGATTTTGTTTTGAAAAGTTGAAATTTCTTAACTTAGAAATTTTTCTAAGTATAGAAAATTTCTTATTTTTCTCAACTTTGAGCCAAATTTTCACCATGATGCAAGATGATTCAAAGGAAACTTCCAACATGAAAGTTGTAGATATCCATGAAATCTACAACTTTTCATCACAATTTCTCCTAAAAGTGATTGAATCTCAAGATATAATTTTGTGAATACATGCTCATGAACTAAAACAACTTGGTGAAATTTTGCCCTAGTTAGGCAGATTTTTGACCTAACTTCATGGCAATTTTTCACATAATTCCAAAAGGAATTTTCAAAAGCAATTCAAATATGAGTTGTAGAGCACATTTCAAAATTTCCAAAATGTCCAAGAACTCCTTGAGATCATTCTTGAGTAGGGAGAATCGAAGAGATGAAGTTGGTGATTTATCACTTTGATTTCAAGTCATTTCATGATGAACAAAAATTCAAATCCAAGCCTAGGCTGCATAATATTTACTTTGAAGGCCTCAAACTTGTTTCTTACTCCATAATTAAATGTTTTCACAGATGTTGGAAGCTTTAAGCCAAGCATTGAATGCATTGTACAAGAACAATTCCATTTTTGGCACAAAGTTGCCATTTCCATTTTGATAAAGCACTACTTTTGCCTTTGTCAACTTCTTGAGCCTCTCAATTGTTTTCTCTGCCCACAAGCAAAGTCAAAACCAAAAGCAACTTGCCTGAAGCCTCTATCAACTCAGATCATGCTTGTATAAACTTAGGGACTTGTCTCCTCACTTTTCTTCAAAAGCAAGTTATAGAGCCAAAAGGCTATAACTCAGAAATCTGGAGTGGAGTTGATCTCTAACCTTTTCCATACATATACACAAATGTATTGTAACAGAAGACATGAAGGCTAAGACTCAGAAACACTCCCAAACACTTTTCCATTGGAAATACGCCATAGCTTGATAGTTTTGAACCTTACTCAGCCATCTCCAAATCCACTGGCGCGTTTTGAGTCTTAACCACCTAAACACTTAATATACATCACACCTAAGTGATCCAGACCCCTGTTCCCTCATTGTAACTCCTCCTCCTCCATCCACCATTTTCAAACATCAAGCTTGCAGGTTGACTTGAGTAGGGAGATTCAGGGACTTTCAAGACAAAGTAAGGATTGAAATACACTCAGGGAGGTCCAGGCAAGCTAAACAGATCCTCAGGATTTCTCAAAACTTGCCCAAACTTCATTCACGATCTCAACTAAAAGAGGTAAAAACTCAAACTTCTATCTCTTTATACAAGCATTATTTGGTCCTGATTTGTGAAAGAAAAATGTAGATATTCTTGCCATAAAGCTAACCATGCTCATAGTTTTCATTTATATTAACTGTGTATAGAGAATTTTTGATTTGAAATTTCTGTAAAAATTAGGTTTCAAATTAGGGAAAGTAAAATTAGCTTTGATCTTTTACTGTTAGTTTACATAAATTATATGGTTGAACTCGTGGGAAGAAACACCATAACTTTCATGTTTGGACTTTCCATTTTTATGGAGAAATGAGAGAGATGCAGGTGGTCCGACCATGGCTCAAGGTTGAAGATGAAGTTGCCTTCAGGGGGAATTTTCTAATATATATTTATGATTGTGTTTATATAAACAAATGTACAGCCACCCTAGTGGTAAGGCAGCGCACGTAAATGCTATAGGTCACGGGTTCGAGCCTTAGCGCGTTACCTTTTGCAATTTTCTCACATTTTTTTCCATTTTTGTCCCTTTGCAGCGCTGGGCTTTTTGTTTCATGGGCCTGTTGATTTTTTCTAACCTCCTACCCCCTGTCTGCTTGTGATACCCCTGTCCCAATATATTTTTATTATTCATTTTATTTTCATTTTTATTATATTAAATATAATTTTATTAATATTATAAATCATAAAAAATATAAAAATGATAGATTTATATTTTATCTTATTTTGTTTTATTTTTCTCACATAAAATATTTTTGTTTTAGTTTTATATATATATATATATATATATATATATATATATATATATATATATATATATATATATATATATATATATATATATATATATATATATATATATATATATATATATATATATATATATATATATATATATATATATATATATATATATATATATATATATATATATATATATATATATATATTAATTAAATTAGAACTAGTTTAATATTTGTTTTTTTCTTTATACCCATCAAATATTTATTTTAATATAAAAGGACCAAAATACCTCATAATGCCGTGTATTATTTTCAAGACAAAAAAAATACAAAATACTTACTTTTTCTTAAAGAAATTTATTTTCTTTTAATCAAATAGAATTAGGGTTTATTCAAAAATCTTTTCTAAAAAAATAATTTCTTTTCTTAATTGATTTAAGTTAATCATGATTTATTCATTAGGTTTAGGTTAAAACTTTTTTCACATAAAAACCAAACAAAAATCTTCTTTGCATTTACATATCTTTGCATATTTAATTCATCTTGTATATTACTTATTCCAATATTTGTATATATTAAATTTGGTTGTAATAGATTAATTAGGTTTATATTATTGCAATCCCCATTCATAAATTGTATAACCCCCTCCCACAAATGTTGTAATAGCGTAGTAACTTTAAATTTCACAATTTATCGCTTTTACATAACATGCTAGTAACTAGGGTTTGTATGGCAAGATAAAACCAACCAAATAAAAAACCCTAATTCAAGACAAAATCAAGCATGAAAATGACACACTTGCATACAAGCACCCCTAGGGTTATCTCACTTGGTTGCCTTATAAAAAATAGTCACATTACGCATGTAAAGTATCTTAGCAAAAACAAACAAATACAAGATCATAGTCCCTCGATGACGCTATTCAAAGTTGCCTTACAAAAATGATCTTAGTCCCTCAAAAATGCTAAGATACTTTGCAACATTGCTAATCATGGCTATACGATGACCCGCGCCCATCCCGTTTACATCCAAAAATAGGGTTGCTTACCAAATTAATGGTAAGACAACAATGTCAAAGGAAAAGAAAATGAATAAGAAAGACATTTGAGTAGGTATATTGCTTTTATTTACTTGCTCCATTTCAAAACAAATATCCTTGCTATTTTCAAAAACAAACACCTACACATTTCCAAACATCTTACAAACATTGAAAACATTTTCAAAAAGATCAACATCTTTGTATACATTCTTACGAACGAGAATCATTACAAAGATTGCCTAAACAATGGCCTCTTTTACAAAATACTTTCAAAGCCACACAAAACACAATTTCAAACAAAAGCAAGTGATCTAGCAAGTAAATAAGAGCCCATGGAAAACCATGGATGAAAAAGGTTCTAATACCTTCCCTTTTCATAATCTACCCCCCGAACTCAAGAAACAATCTCAAAAGTGCTTTTTCACCTTTCCTTTTGGATAAAAGAAAAGTCGGTGGCGACTCTTGCTAACCGCAACATTTGCGATCAAACACAAAAAAATCAAGTCAGTTCTTCCACCGTATCACAGAACTGGCGACTCTATTGGGGATATGTTCTAAAAGTGGGGTTACCTTAGGGATATCACATTTATTTGCTTACATTGTTTGACTTGTATGCTTTACATTATGGTTCTTTGTTTGGGTTTGAATCCTCTACCTGGACTTGGGACACCTTATAGGTAAGTAGCAATACATTGTGGAAACTGTGCGGGGTATACCGACATGGTCTAAGCAATAACTATGTTAGTGCGACATATTTGTAGGTACCGGTAGCCTTTGAGTTAATCAAAGAGAATACGGGGCCGCTGAGTGATGTCATGAAGCACTAATGAACTTCTAGAACCTTTACTTGACCAACTTGGCCTTTAAGATGTAGTGAGATGACCGACTTTGGTGCAGTCCGAAGTTGGTAGATACTCGATACTACACTCATTGAGGTTTGGTTTATTGGAATATTTCGGTCGCCATTAAAGAGGCTTGTGCTGAAACAATGACCAAGGAAACAAATCAGTGATATTGAGCTTCTTAGAACCCAGTTACTATTACTAGGACAAGTTTAAGCCAACTAAACTTCAAGAGGGTACTTACCTATAAAACTCCATGCAAGCCTAAACCTAAGGACCTGTTTGCTTTGTCTGTATATGCATACTTGTACATAACATCATGAACATCATATACATCCACTAACCATTTCAAGGATTTTGGGATTCATCTTTGTTCTTGTTTTGTAGGATATGGATTCACTTCGCAGGAAAACTATTCAAGTCAACCTTGTGAGAATCCATCCACAACTTAAAGAGCTAGCCTTAAGGATTCCTGAAAACTCTCCATTAACTGAGAGACATGGTCGTCTACTCAACCTGGTCACCTCCAACACAGATGAGGACATGATGAAGGTGCTCTTTCAGTTCTTTGATCCTTTGCACCATTGCTTCACATTTCATGACTATCAACTTGTGCTTACTTTGGAAGAATTCTCCCAACTATTGAGGATTCCCATTCTCAATCAACTACCTTTCAATGATATGGAAAGAGATCCAAAGTTAGAAGAGATTGCTCAAGCTTTACACTTGCACTCATCTGATATCACAACTCATTGGGAAACAAGGAGTGGTGTCAAAGATTTTCTGGCAAAGTTCCTGTTTGAGAAAGCCCAAAGCTGTTGGAATTCCTTAGACTTGCAAGCCTTTGAAGAAATTGTGGCTCTCCTCATCTATGGGGTGGTTTTGTTTCCAAATCCTGACCAACTCATATATGTAAACACCGTCAAAATCTTCATATCCCGCAACTCGGTGCCTACATTTCTAGGGGATATCCTACACTCTTTTCACACTCGCACAATGAGGAAAAGAGGTGTCCTTATGTGTTGCACTCCTCTCTTTGAAAGATGGTTTATTTCTCATCTTCTCCAATCAGTATTAAAGAATGAGCAAGGTTCGAGGTGGTCACAAAGGTTGATGACGCTCAAGCATTCAGACATTCATTGGTGCTCCCGATCCAAAGAGAATATTGTCATTGTTGACCGTTGTGGGGAATTTCCTAATGTCCCTTTACTTGGCATTAGGGGAGGAATCACCTACAACCCCTATTTAGCTTTAAGACAGTTTGGTTATGCCCGAAGAGATGGCTCGCACGAAATGCTGATTCAAGGTTTGGTATTTGACTACGACAACGATAATCAAGGTCTTCACCAAAGATTTATCCGAGCTTGGAGGATGTTGAACAAGGTGGATAGCAAGACTTTGGGGCACAAGAATTCCATCCCTCTTGAGCCTTACCTCAAATGGGTATGAACTCGCGCTCAGAGTCTTATGATGCCTTACTCCTCCGTTCTCCCGGTAATCATTGAGCCTGTCATGGAGGGAGACGTTCCATACACTATCCTACATCATGACATGTACACATATCTTGAATACCTACAAAGGGATTGGATACAACTCAAAGGGGAGCGAGATACTTTCGAAGCCAAATTCTACACAAGAGAGAATAAGGTTTTGGAGCTCACTGGGCTACTTCATGAGGAGCAGACTCTGAATGCCTACATTGCACCAAAGAGGATGCGCACTACTTTTATATGTTAGAGTTTTGTATTATTTTGCCCAAGGGACACTGATGTACTCAAACTTTATCTTATTAATATAACATGCATTTCTTTTTTGTCTAAAACAAATCTGAATCTTTGAAATCCTTGAAAACATTGCATATGCATATACCATTCATCGTAACATAAACAGGTCTTTTGCAATAAGTCTCCTCATCTCTCTACTGTTTATTTCAGTAAGATGGATCTCGAGCAAACAATGAAATATCTCCAAGATCAGAATATGCAGTTTCAACAGTTGCTCATGACCCTAGCCAAGGGGCAAGAAGAGTTGAAGAGTCTGTTGGCTGAAGAGAGGAAAAAGAAAACAAAGAAGGTAACTGGAGTCTTAAACATGGGAAGAAGATTTCATGGGCACACAAGAAGGACTTTGGACTTTGCAATAACATCCGGTGAAGGAGAGGGGAAAGGCAAGGAAACAGTTGTCTCGTCAGAATCAGAAGAGGAAGAGGAAGAAGAGGACTACTCTGAAGAACAATACCCTCCAGCTAATGACAAGTATAAACATCTCGAAGAGCGATTGTGCGCGTTGGAAATCCAAAAGGTACCTGGTCTGGATTTTGAGGAATTGGGTTTAGTATCGGGGATTGTGATTCCTCCCAAATTCAAAGTACATATGTTTTCCAAATATGATGGAGTGTCATGCCCTAAAATGCATCTCCGATCATACGTGAGGAAAATCCAACCCCATACCGTTGATAAAGACTTATGGGTGCACTTCTTCCAAGACAGTCTGTCTGGGACTCAACTTGACTGGTTCTACCAACTAGAAAGGGCTAATTTTCACAATTGGGAAGATCTTGTCGCAGCTTTCTACAAGAAATATCAATACAATGCTGATTTGGAGCCTACCCGTACTCAACTCCAGAGTATGGCCATGGTTTCCAATGAAGGTTTCAAGGACTATGCGCAAAAATGGAGAGATTTGGATGGAAGAGTTAAACTGCCGCTGTCTGAGAGAGAATTGGTAGACATGTTCTTAGGCACCTTATCCGATCCCTTCTTCAATCATTTAATCGGAAACTCATCTGCAGGATTTACTGAACTAATATTGACCGAAGAGAGGATAGAAGCCGGTATAAAGAATGGAAAGATTCAGAAAGATACATCTTCTTCTACAGCTGTAAGAAAGCCTTTCACCGGGAAGAAAGAGGTAGTTGCTGTATATCCGCAAAGAAACCAAGATAGGGTCGAACGCCGACCAATGGTGGGGGTTGTTATGATCCCAAAGCCTACGTCTGATCAACAAAGAAATAATCAACCAAGGATAGAAAGGCCAGTCAGGAAGTTTACCATAATTAACATGACTCTGTCTCAAGTATTACCTCATCTACTAAGATCCAACTTGGTGGCCTTGAAAGAAGCTCCGAAAAACCCCAATACAACATCCCCTCATTATCATCCCAATGCCCGTTGCGCATATCACTCTGAAAGTCCTGGTCACGATACTAATAACTGTTAGGCTCTAAAGAACAAAATACAAGACCTCATTGAAGCAAAAGAAATTGAGTTCGACGTGCCCGAGAAGCCAAATGTCATTTCTGCTCATATGCCCAGACATGGCCACAATACCAATTCCATTGAAGAAGGATTGTTTGTTACTTCAGTTAATGAAATTATGACCCCACTTATGACTGTTAAGATAAACTTGTTGAAAGTCGGTGTGTTCCCGGGCTGTAATGAAGTTTTCCATCTCTGCTTATCCTCACTAACTGGCTGTCCTTTATTGAAGACGGGAATTTAGTGCCTGATGGATAACAAAGAGATTTTGTTTGAAAAGACTCCTATTTCACCTATTCCTGTTGAAGATGTTTCTGTCATTACCGTTTCTGCCAATTCTTCCAAGGTCTCCACCAAATGACCCGTTAGAATTACATCAGTTCCAAAAGAAGCTCCTTTAATAATCACAATGCCTGGGCCAGTCGCATATGAATCAGAAAAAACCGTGCCGTGGAATTACGGAGGGGACATTTACTACCTTGGTGTCAAGCAAGACTGGTCGGCCTCCGAAGAGATAAACTCCGGAGAAGAAGATTCCGACATCAGTAATATTGCCGGAACTAGCAAAATTACCCAAAGTGGTAGGATCTTTTCTCCAGAAATTGCTCCCCCAAAAGCAGTTTTTGGACCCGTAATTATCCTTGTGGCTGCCCCAAAGGTTGATCCCATACCCATAATTATCTCTGCAAGTACTCCTATTGACGAAGACGTTACAACCCCTGTTATCATTCCTACCAACACTCATACTGCCGAGTTGACCGAGGCTCGAGGAAAAGATGTTATGGTTGAGCCTTTCCGGACGAAGCCTCAATCACTGACTATCCTTAGGACTTCCAAGAAAGAGATGGAGGAGATTATGAAAATCATTAAAAGAAGAGACTAAGATGTAGTTGAACAACTGGGGCAAACTCCCTCTAAAATCTCCATGCTGGCATTACTACTATGTTTCGAGGCACATGCAAAAGCCTTGGTGAAGTTCTTAAAAACCGCCCATGTACCTCAAGAGACATCTGCTGATCAATTTCAAGACTGCGTGGCTAGCCTAACTGCGGACAATGGCTTAGGTTTTTCAGATGCTGGTCTGACGCCGAAGGAAAGAAAGCATAATAAGGCGTTTCATGTCTCAGTGGAATGTAGGGGCACCACTCTGGCGCATGTTTTGATGGACATTGGCTCATCTTTGAATGTATTACCTAAAAAAGCTCTTGATAGACTTGACTGTGAGGGGTTGACTTTGAAGCCAAGCAACATAGTGGTAAGGGCTTTTGATGGTTCAAAGAGGATGGTACATGGGGAAGTAAACATTCCCATAAAGGTGGGAACCCAAACTTTCAATTCAACTTTTTATGTGATGGACATCCGCCCTTCATACTCCTGCCTGTTAGGCTGACCATTGATCCACAATGTTGGCGCTGTTACCTCTACGTTGCACCAGATGATGAAATATCCGGTTCAAGGGAAGATTATCACCGTTCATGGAGAGGAAGAATACATGATCAACCATCTCAATTCCTTCAGATATGTGTAATTGGATGGTGAATTCATTAAAACTCCATTTCAACACTTTGAAGAAGTCCCTCAAGAGGTGGCAGTCACTAAGGTTGTTCCCAAGATTACCAGGTCTCCACTCCAGATGTCGTCACTAAAGGATGCCAAAGCAGTGGTAGAAGAAGGAGGATGCACTATCTGGGGACAACTCCCAGATATCCCATATAAGTTTGACAAGTTTGGCCTAGGTCTCACTTCAAGTGCACAAAAGGCTATACGCTGTGCCCGTGCTGGAGGGTCACCCTTGAAGATCAGCAACCGTGAAATCAATGCAGTGGAAGATGGTGAAGATGGTTGCAACCTGGAGGAATGGATCTTCCCGACTCTCAATGGAGGGCTCAGCAATTGGGAGGCTAGAGACTTTGTCCCGATCACTTTCATCCCTCAGTAATTTGTCTTTATGTTTTGTTGGATCTGTAATATTCAAAACAATTAGCACTCTTAAAACCTTGTGTCTTACCCGAGGCACAATGGTCCATTTGTAAGGGTTTTTATCTCATTTTTCATATGACATCAATGAATCATAGACGTTTTCGCATACAAACTTTTGTGCTCATTGTTTTGTCTTTTGCATTTTACTTTCTTTCGAAGATAGCTATACCCTTACACACACCCACACTCACAATGCAGGTATACATCCATTCGGGATCCCATGGGTAACGATACTGCTATGGCCTTTTGTAACTCTGAGAATCTAATCGACCATGCTAAAGACGAAGGTGAGGAAGATTGTGAAGTACCAGGGGAACTTGCCAGATTGCTACAACAAGAAGAGTGAACCATTCAGCCTCACCAGGAACCAGTGGATACGGTCAACCTAGGTACCGAAGAAGATAAAAAGAGGTCAAAGTGGGTGCCAATCTGGAATACAGTGTCAAGAAGCATCTGATTCAGTTGTTATACGATTACGTCGAAGTCTTTGCCTGGTCACATGAAGACATGCCAGGACTTGATGAAGATATTGTGGTACATCGTCTGCCTACAAGAGAGGATTGTCCTCCACTAAAGTAAAAGGTTCGTCGAATGAGGTCGGATATGTCAGAAAAGATTAAAGCAGAAGTCATGAAGCAATTCAATGCTGGATTCTTGGCTGTCACCTCTTACCCCCAATGGGTTGCCAATGTTGTTCCCGTGCCCAAAAAGGACAGCAAAGTGCGAATGTGTGTGGACTACCGAGGTTTGAATGGGGCAAGCCTTAAGGACGACTTTCCACTCCCCCACATTGATATCCTAGTTGACAATACGGAACAACACAAAGTGTTTTCCTTCATGGACGGATTCTCAGGTTACAACCAAATCAAAATGGCGCCTGAGGACATGGAGAAAACAACATTTGTCACACAGTGGGGCACTTTTTGCTATAAGGTGATGCCATTCAGACTGAAGAACGTTGGGGCAACCTATCAGCGTACCATGGTAGCTCTATTTCACGACATGATACATCACGAAATAGAGTTCTACGTGGATGATATGATAGCCAGATCTCAAACAGAAGAGGAGCATCTTGATCACTTACAAAAACTGTTTGAGAGATTGAAGAAGTACAAGCTGAGGTTGAATCCAAACAAATGCGCATTTGGGGTACGGTCTGGTAAACTCCTAGGCTTTATCGTCAGCAACAAAGGTATTGAGGTTGATCCTGCTAAAGTTAAATCAATACAAGAGATGCATGCTCCTCTTACTCAGAAGGAAGTTAGAGGATTCTTGGGGCGTTTGAACTATATTGCCAGATTCATCTCTCATCTGACAACTACTTCTGAACCAATCTTCAAGCTATTGAAGAAAGATCAAGTGGTCAAATGGAATGATGAATGCTAATTTGCTTTTGACAAAATCAAAGAATACTTACAAGAGCCTCCTGTGTTGATGCCACCAGTCGAGGGAAGACCGTTGATCATGTATCAGACTGTTTTAGAAAATTAAATGGGGTGTGTATTGGGGAAGCATGACGAGTCTGGCCGAAAAGAGAATGTTATTTATTACATGAGCAAAAAGTTTACCGACTGTGAAACCAGATATTCACTGCTCGAGAAAACTTGCTGCACTCTGGCATGGGCTGCTCGCCGGCTAAGACAATATATGCTGACTCATACTACCTTATTGATATCTAAGATGGATCCAATAAAATACATCTTTGAGAAGCCTGCTCTTTTTGGGAAAATAGCGAGATGGCAGATGATCCTGACAGAATATGACATACAATATACTACCCAGAAAGCTATAAAGGGAAGTATATTAGCCGATCACCTTTCTCACAAAGCTGTAGAAGACTACCAGTCCATGAAGTTTGAATTCCTGGATGAAGACATCATGACATTAGACAACTGTGAAGAATTCAGGCCATGTGACGGACCTAAACAAGGATCCCGATGGACCCTGTTCTTTGATGGAGCCTCCAATTCACTCGGCAATGGTATTGGTGTTGTACGCATATCTTCGGAAGAGTTCCATACTCCCTTTACTGCCAGACTTTGCTTCAATTATACAAACAACATGGCAGAATACGAAGCATGCATCTTTGGTCTCAGAGCTACCATAGACTTGGGGATCAAATCATTAGATGTATTCGGAGATTCAGCCTTGGTCATCAGTCAGATCAAAGGGGAATGGGACACCAAACACCCTAACCTTATCCCCTACAAAGAACATATTTTGACATTGCTACCACGTTTTGAGAAGATTACCTTCGAGCATTTCCCGCGAGAAGAAAATCAGCTAGCAGACGCTCTAGACACAATGTCATCTATGTTTAAACTTAATTGGGATAATGAGGCTCCCCAGATCACCATTGAACGAATGGATGAACCAACACACTGTCACGAGATTAATACTGAAGAAGCAGTGGACCAGCCTTGGTTTCACGAAATCAAGAGGTATCTCGAGGCTCAAGAATATCTAGAGGGAGCTTCAATCAATGATAAGAAGTTCTTAAGGAGATTCTCTGCTAAATTCTTCCTTAGTAATGGCATCCTGTACAAACGCAATCATGACTCTGTGTTGCTACGGTGCATAGATAAGGTTGAAGCTAAAAGGATCATGGCCGAATTGCACGAAGGCACTTTTGGCACCCAATCCAGTGGGCATACGATGGCAAAGAAAATCCTACGGGAAGGCTATTACTGGTCTACCATGGAATCAGATTTCTATCAACACTCTCGAACCTACCATAAGTGTCAGATCTATGCTGATAAGGTGCACGTACCTCCAATTCCTATGAATGTCTTGACGGCTCCTTGGCCCTTTTCTATATGGGGGATTGATATGATTGGGGAAATCAAGCCGACAGCCTCCAATGGACACCGTTTCATCTTAGTGGCCATTGATTATTTTACAAAATGGGTGGAGGCAGCTTCCTTCGCTTCCGTTACCAAGAATGTTGTTGCCCGTTTCATCAAGCAAAACCTTATTTGCTGGTACGGTATCCCGGAAAGGGTCATCACTGACAATGGTACAAATATCAACAACACTATGATCACCATATTGTGCGAGCAATTCAAGATTCATCATCACAATTTTTCTCCCTATCGGCCAAAGATGAATGGTGTTGTTGAAGTTGCAAATAAAAACATTAAAAAGATCATACAGAAAATGACAGTCACATACAAAGACTGGCATGAGATGTTACCATTCGCTCTCCACGGGTATCGTACCACAACTCGCACATCAACCGGGGCAACACCCTATTCTTTGGTTTACGGCATGGAAGATGTCTTGCCTATTGAGGTTCAGATCCCCTCTCTGAGGATTATGAAGGATGCAGGGTTGAATGAAGACGATTGGATCCAGACTCGACTTGATCAATTGAACTTGATTGGTGAAAAGAGACTTACTGCTGTTTGCCATGGTCAAATGTATCAAAAACGGATGATCAAGGCTTTCAACAAGAAACTCAGGCGCCAAGTGTATCAAGTTGGGGATCTAGTGATCAAACACATCATCTTTCCACAAGGTGATCCCAGGGGAAAATGGACTCCTACCTATGAAGGACCATTTGTAATAAAAAAACATATTCTCTGGTGGGGCAATGATCTTGACCACCATGGATGGTGACGACCTACCGTATCCTACAAACGCGGACATAGTCAAAAGATACTACGCATAAGAGACCTGCTAGGTTGACATACCTAGGCAAAATAAGGGCATCCGTGCGAACCAAAAGGTTCGGGAAAAGTTAGGGATAAAACAAAAAAATTTGTACACCCGACAAGTTGAAAACCCGAAAGGGCGACTTGGGCAAAAAAGAGTTTCCCGGTGGACTGAAAACCAGAAAGTGAAGTCCAGGCAAAAGTTAGGGAATATAAAGGCGTACGACTATGTCCCGTTGGATCACTTTATGGACAAACTTTGGCTTCCAATGACAAACTCAGAGGTTCTGATCAATTCAATCATCTTCGGACGAAGCAACAAATAGACAAGATGCTCAGAGATATGAAGGCTATAGCAGAATGGAAACCCCATGGGATTATTACACATAACTATCTTTCCTTTGTATCAAATTTTTCTCTTTTACGACAACATTCTCTTACTAGAATGTTTGTCTCCTTGTACAAAAAATACTTATTCAAATTCAATATAAAATATTCCTTTGAAAGTGAAAAAACTATTTGTCTTTTCTTTACGCTTGTCTTGTTTGCAAAAACGTCCAATGATTCATTGTTGAGCATATGCATTTGAACATAATTACTGTTTACAAATAAACGAAATGAAAAGAGGCCATTACTGATAGGTTGAAAGGATAGGAAAATATCTCTAGGCTATCCCATAAGTAATCCCTTCCAGTACGTCATTTAAATCCCTAGTGGAACAAAATTTCAAATTATTGATCCCTAGTAGAAGTCGTCGAATTTCTAAGGATTCCCCAATAAGATTTTACAAGCAGTACATGGTATTGCCCTTACAACATAGTTTATATCTCTTAAAGAAGAAATTCATCAATACTTCGACTTCAAGACCTGAAGACTCACACATCCTGAGCAGCATTCAGGGATTTATTTTCCTCAATCCAACAGCAATGCAGCAAATTAACTCACATACACATACATTGCATCCATATATCATAAACATTGATAAAGAAAATGCCTTACCTCATACATTTCATGCAACATGACTTCGCATTTTAGCTAACATTTTACCCTTTTCAGGATAAGATTAACAGTTATCATTAACAGTGTTCAAAAATTGATATAGTTCAGATACGCTCCAGACATGGATGCCATCCTGATACTCATTCAGATTTCAGCCTTTTGATACAGTTCAAATACGCTTCAGACACGGATGCCATCCTGATACTCATTCAGATTTCAACCTTCAGATACAGTTCAGATACGCTCCAAACACGGATGCCATTCTGATACTCATTTAGATTCAACTATTCAGATACAGTTCAGATACGCTCCAAGCACGAATGCCACTCTGATACTCATTCATATTTCAACCTTTTGATATGGTTCACATACGCTCTAGACACGGATGCCATCCTGATACTCATTCAAATTCAGCTTCCAGATACAGTACAGATATGCTCCAGACATGGACGCCATTCTAGTATTCATTTTTTCTAGCTTACAAATTACAATTCGATAATCACTTATGGATGGCATGTTTAAGCCCATCTCCCACAACATTCTATCACCTCTCCAAATGGCATCTTTAAGCCCATTCCCTCAACCTTCACATCATCGAGTGCAAATTTCTGGGCACTCTAGTGTCCAATCATCTTCCACCTTCAAGTCACGAATGACAAAACTCGCCAATCTAACTCTTCAGGTTTAAGTCGATTGAACTAGGGCAGCTGTTGTACCCCAAAATTTTTCCTCTCACTTATCAAGAATTTCCTCACAAGATCTCTTTGACTCAAGACTGCATTAGGGTTTGACCAGCTCAAGACATCTCCTCATGCACTGATGACCAAATTTAGGGTTTGTGTTTGCACAAGGATTTTTGGACTATCAATACTTCATATGACTTTCAAGGATCATTATATACCCCCAAGATTACTCATGTCAAGTTTCAAGCCTTGAATCACATTTTTTGATCAGTCAATTGGACAGTTGACCTAAAAATCAGCTGTATTGGGGAAAAAGTCAACCATGGCCAATTTACAGTCAAACTTCATAATTTTTTATCCACTTCAACATATTAGACTCATATGTATCATTTGATCAAGTTTGGACCACAATTCCTCCAGAAATTTGATCAAATCATCAAAAGGGCAAAATGGTCAAAATTAGGGTTTTGACTAGGAAGGGGAATTTCTGATTTTTGACCTAGAAAATGATCAATTGGTTTGAAGCATGATTTCAAGAGTTAAATTACATCATCTTGACCTAATGACATGGTTCAAAACATTACAAATCCATTGGATGGACAAATGAATTTTTCAGTCAACTGATCAAAAGTCAACTGTATACTGAAAAGTCAAACTTTGACTTTTTGGTCAAAATCAAATGCCAAAGATCATAATTCATCAAAACATGTCAAAATGTGAAACTTGTTCATCAAGAAATCAAGGATTCAAGATTTTGTTTTGAAAAGTTGAAATTTCTTAACTTAGAAATTTTTCTAAGTATAGAAAATTTCTTATTTTTCTCAACTTTGAGCCAAATTTTCACCATGACGTAAGATGATTCAAAGGAAACTTCCAACATGAAAGTTGTAGATATCCATGAAATCTAAAACTTTTCTTCACAAAATTTCTCCTAAAAGTGCTTGAATATCAAGATATAATTTTGTGAATACATGCTCATGAACTAAAATAATTTAGTGAAATTTTGCCCTAGTTAGGCAGATTTTTGACCTAAATTCATGGAAATTTTTCACATAGTTCCAAAAGGAATTTTCAAAAGCAATTCAAATATGAGTAGTAGAGAACATTGCAAGCTTTCCAAAATGTCCAAGAACTCCTTGATATCATTCTTGAGTAGGGAGAATCGAAGAGATGAAGTTGGTGATTTATCACTTTGATTTCAAGCCATTTCATGATGAACAAAAATTCAAATCCAAGCCTAGGCTGCATAATATTTTCTTTGAAGGCCTCAAACTTGTTTCTTACTCCATAATTAAATGTTTTCACAGATGTTGAAAGCTTTAAGCTAAGCATTGAATGCATTGTACAAGAACAATTCTATTTTTGGCACAAAGTTGACATTTCCATTTTGATAAAGCACTACTTTTGCCTTTGTCAACTTCTTGAGCCTCTCAATTGTTTTCTCTACACACAAGCAAAGTAAAAACCAAAATCAACTTGCCTGAAGCCTCTACCAACTCAGATCATGCTTGTACAAACTTAGGGACTTGTCTCCTCACTTTTCTTCAAAAGCAAGTTATAGAGCCAAAAGGCTATAACTCAGAAATCTGGAGTGGAGTTGATCTCTAACCTTTTCCATACATATACACAAATATATTGCAACAGAAGACACGAAGGCTAAGACTCAGAAACAATCCCAAATACTTTTCCATTGAAAATCTGCCATAGCTTGACAGTTTTGAACCTTACTCAGCCATCTCCAAATCCACTCGTGCGTTTTGAGTTTTAACCACCTAAACACTTAATATACATCACACCTAAGTGATCCAGACCCTTGTTCCTTCACTGTAACTCCTCCTCCTCCATCCACCATTTTTAAACATCAAGCTTGCAGGTTGACTTGAGTAGGGAGATTCATGGACTTTCGAGACAATGTAAGGATTAGAATACACTTAGGGAGGTCCAGGAAAGCTAAACAGATCCTCCGGCTTTCTTAAAACTTGCCCAAACTCCACTCACGATCTCAACTGAAAGAGGTAAAAAATCAAACTTCTATCTCTTTATACAAGCATCATTTGGTCCTGATTTATGAAAGAAAAATGTAGATATCCTTGCCCTAAAGCTAACCATGTTCATAGTTTTCATTTATATTAACTGCGTATAGAGAATTTTTTATTTGAAATTTCTGTAAAAATTAGGTTTCAAATTAGGGCAAGTAAAATTAGCTCTGATCTTTGACTTTTAGTTTACATGAATTATATGGTTGAACTCGTGGGAAGAAACACCATAACTTTCATGTTTGGACTTTCCATTTTTATGGAGAAATGAGAGACATGCAGGTGATACGACCATGGCTCAAGGTTGAAGATGAAGTTGCCTTCAGGGGGAATTTTCTAATATATATATTTATGATTGTGTTTATATAAACGGATGTACAGTCACCCCAATGGTAAGACAGCATGCGTAAATGCTATAGGTCACGGGTTCGAGCCTTAGCGCGATGCCTTTTGCAATTTTCTCACATTTTTTCCATTTTTTGTCCATTTGCAGCGCTGGGCTTTTTGTTTCATGGGCCTGTTGATTTTTTCTAACCTCCTACCCCCTGTCTGCTTATGATACCCCTGACCCAATATATTTTTATTATTCATTTTATTTTCATTTTTATTCTATTAAATATATTTTTCTTAATATTAAAAATCATAAAAAATATAAAAATGATAGATTTATATTTTAGCTTATTTTATTTTATTTTTCTCACATAAAATATTTTTATTTTATATATATATATATATATATATATATATATATATATATATATATATATATATATATATATATATATATATATATATATATATATATATATATATATATATATATATATATATATATATATATATATATATATATATATATATATATATATATATATATATATATATATATATATATATATATATATTATTAATTAAATTTGTAAATTAAACTAGAACTAGTTTAATATTTGTTTTTTTCTTTATATACATTAAATATTTATTTTAATATAAAAGGACCAAAATACCTCATAATGCTGTGTATTATTTTCAAGACAAAAAAAAATACAAAATACTTACTTTTTCTTAAAGAAATTTATTTTCTTTTAATCAAATAGAATTAGGGTTTATTCAAAAATCTTTTCTAAAAAAATAATTTCTTTTCTTATTTGATTTAAGTTAATCTTGATTTATTCATTAGGTTTAGGTTAAAACTTTTTTCACATAAAAACCAAACAAAAATCTTCTTTGCATTTACATATCTTTGCATATTTAATTCATCTTGTATATTACTTATTCCAATATTTGTATATATTCAATTTGGTTGTAATAGATTAATTAGGTTTATATTATTGTAATCCCCATTCATAAATTGTATACCCTCCCACAAATATTGTAATAGCGTAGTAACTTTAAATTTCGCAATTTATCGCTTTTACATAACATGCTAGTAACTAGGGTTTGTATGGCAAGATAAAATCAACCAAATAGAAAACCCTAATTCAAGACAAAATCAAGCATGAAAATGACACACTTGCACACAAGCACCCCTAGGGTTATCCCACTTGGTTGCCTTATACAAAATAGTCACATTACGCATGTAAAGTATCTTAGCAAAAACAAACAAATACAAGATCATAGTCCCTCGATGACGCTATTCAAAGTTGACTTACAAAAATGATCTTAGTCCCTCAAAAATGCTAAGATACTTTGCAACATTGCTAATCATGGTTATATGATGACCCGCGCCCGTCCTGTTTACATCCAAAAATAGGGTTGCTTACCAAATTAATGGTAAGACAACAATGTCAAAGGAAAAGAAAATGAATAAGAAAGACATTTAAGTAGGTAGATTTCTTTTAGTTACTTGCTCCATTTCAAAACAAATATCCTTGCTATTTTCAAAAACAAACACCTACATATTTCCAAACATCTTACAAACATTGAAAACATTTTCAAAAAAATCAACATCTTTGTATACATTCTTACGAGCGATAATCATTACAAAGATTGCCTAAACAATGGCCTCTTTTACAAAATACTTTCAAAACCACACAAAACACAATTTCAAACAAAAGAAAGTGATCTAGAAAGTAACTAAGAGCCCATGGAAAACCATGGATGAAAAGGGTGCTAATACCTTCCCTTTTCATAATCTACCCCCCGAACTCAAGAAACAATCTCTAAGGTCTTTCCTGTGTTTTTTCACCTTTCCTTTTGGATAAAAGAAAAGTCGATGGCGACTCTTGCTAACCACAACATTTGCGATAAAACGTAAAATAATAAAGTCAGTTCTCCCACCGTATCACATAAACCTTATAAGAATTGAAAGATTAAAAAACTTAGTTTCAGATTCCTTATATAAAAAATTTCAAAATCACGTGATAAATCACAACATGAAAAATATTAAATTATACAATTGAAAGATAATCCTAAAATCTAATTGAATCAGATATGGATAACTCTGATACCACTTGTTAGATTTCTTCATAAACCTCATCATTTCTATCCATATAGAAATCAAGAATAGAACTCTAAATAAAACCCTTAAACTCATATATGAATACAATTATGAGAATGAAAACGGAAGTGTACCTGGATTTGCTATTGAAAATCACCGAAAGTTTTTGGGTATGTGATCTTCCAATTTGTAGAGTTCCTTATGGCTCATTGTTTCTCCTCTGATGGGGGGGGGGGGGGGGGATGAAGAGAGAATTCCTGATAAGCCGTTTTGCGTTGTCTACAAATGAGTACCATAACCCCTATAAATAACCTTAGAGTTATTTATTAGTTTTCAATATTCTAATTTGACCCCTCATCAAATTAGATATTGACTTATGGTATCTACACAATTACCTTTCATGACACCACTTATTATTAGTTAGACCACTATAGCTTTGGCTAATTACATGATAACCCTAACACATGTAATATTACATTTGTGACCTAAAAATTCTAACAATTGGATCATCTCCTGCCAAATGAGTCCTGCCATTTATCCTATACCTGATCAAATGGCTAATAGATTTTAGAAGAAAAAAATTAAAATTAAAATATTATCGGTAGAAATTAATGATGGAGATTGTGGCAGGATAAAGTGCATGAGAGACACAACTTGAAAGGATCCATATCCCAATTTAATCATAGTCTCTCAATTTTGTATAACACTTTAATTATGTTTAGGAGTAAAAAATGACCATGGGTTGTATTATGGAATAATAACTATTAGCCTAAGGTTTTGTTTGGATTGATGAGATCAGATGAAGCAGAGCAGAATGTAGTGGTAAGAATTCTATTTTATTTCATCACTTACCATCATATCCATTTCCTTCTGATTTGGGAGGAATGAACAACTTACTTTGTTCCGTCCTAAAATTTTCAAACAATATAATGGTATATTCATTCCACTATGCTCCATTCCACTCTACTCCGCTCCATTTATTTCATGATATCTAAAAATGTATGTTTAGATTGGTGGTATGAGATGAAATGAAATGAAGTGAAGTGGTAATTAATGAGATTCTATTGTTTAGATTTTCAAATAATGGATGGCATGAAATGGAACATGATGAAATCCATTCCATCATATTCCATCAAATTCCTCATTTTTTGTTCCATTCAATTTGAAATGTATGTGATAGAATGAGACGTTTTTTGTTACAAAATAATCAAATAATAGAGTGAAATCTATATTCCATTACGCTCCACTCTATTCTACTCAGTTATATTTCATTTCATTCCGTCATGTTCCATCAATAAAAAAATAGCTTAAAAGACAATGTTAGCACTAAACTATGTAACACATTCTTAACTGTTCAATTTTAAAACTTCACCAAATTTTGACTTTTTTACATCTCATGACACTTGTGAATTCGGTTAAATCTTAGAAAGATCGGACTCTACCTTGTTTGGATACAAATTAATGTTCAAATGATCTAAAAATTATTGTCTCTTGATTTTGCCTTAACTCTTTAATTATTTTAGGTGTAAAAAAATCACCATGCATTGTAATATGAAATAACTATTAGCCTTAGAGATGTTGTAATAAAAATGTGTCACAATCTGTTGAATAACGTCATCTTTACATTGTAAAAATAAAAAAACTAGTCGTTGTAAACTTTGTATTGACTAAAGGAAAGGTAAAAATATGATACACTTGATTTTTCAACGTCACCTAGCTATTTTAAACTTTTCAAGCGATTAATCGGCTTAATTTTTGTAACACACTTTATAGATAGTTTTAGTATGTCTTTGCCGGTACTGCGGTAACGAGAATTAGTTAAAAGTTAGTTGATTTTATAAAATTGATTTTCGTTAAAAATGAATTTGATGTAAAATGATTTATATTTGAATATATTTATGTAAAAGTGAGTTGAACAACAAATTTCAGCATAAAAATCACGTTTAAATTTAAAAGTTAAAAATTCTATCTACAATTATAATCAATTCTAAAAATAAAATCAATTACAATTTATAAAATCCAAACACCTCAAATCATTTCAAAGTCAAATCTACACCTTTATAATTACTTTCGACTCTTCCAAAAACTAAATAAAAAATACACTTATTCTATAATATTTCTCCTCACTTTGTTCTTTTTACCCCGAATTTCTTTGCTTTTTTTGAAGACAATTTTTTTTTCTCATCATTCTTTACTTAATATTTCTTTTTAGAAAAAAGAAAAACTCTATGGATCTGACTTCTAAAATCATGAACACAATTATGGTGACAATGACACCATAGACTCCACTTCATCGACTTCATCTATTTCAATGGTTGGTGTACCCTCTAAACAAAAATCAATGGATCATCTCAGTAGTCTAATCCCAATCCATGATCACTTTACCTTTGTGTCCTTCCAATTTCGTTGTAAGTAATGACACCATGTACTTTGGGGTCTTGCTTTTATCATGCTACAACAATTACTTTGTGTTTACTTGCATAGTAGTAGTCCAAGAATTACAACTTTACATTGCCTTCTTGAATGATGAAAAAAGGACTATCTCTTCGACTTCTCTCTTTTTTTCTCCTTATTATATAGTTCCTTTTTAATATCTTAGAACAACTAGGAGAAGATAAAGGCATCAATACCATGAGCGGTCCCATATGGTTTCTTCAGTTATGGCTCTGCATATACTTTCCTAAAGTTTTGAAAAAGAATTTTAATTCTAGATTTATCCCTGCAGATGGGCATTTTTTATGGGAATATTTTATACACTACCTCTCTAAAGATTGCACCATCCCTTCAAGTGTCAAACAAATACATTCACTTCAGGGTAGACATGTCAACAATGCATGTATCCGCATGTACTCGCTCGACCCCACCTTAAGTTTAACGGGAAAAACTTTATTTGATTCTGTTTGAGTTTAGGTTTTCAATGTTTTTGAAATATACGTATGAGACAACAATTAATATGGATACTAGTACCCATCCTGAATCCACCCAATTGATAATTTATAATATTTGATTTTGATAAGTTAAAATATTAATTATTTTGTAATACATTGATATTTGGTTTGTATTTTATCATTAAAGAAAATTGAAATATGTGTTTGAAACTTTTTATGTAGTGTTTTAATTTATTATATCAAATGTTTGCTTGAGTTCATAATATATTATGAGCATGTAGAATTGAACTGTTTTAATTTTAAAAAATCAATTCAGATGTGGGGATGAGATAGGGTGAGGATACTCGAAGCCTTGTGGGGATGGGTTTTTGGTAATAATTATTTACCTCCATTTGAGTTTGAGGCGGGAAACATGTATTTTAATGAGATTCAGGTTTGGATACGAAAAAGATAAAATTTGTCATTGTCTCGCCTTGTTGCCATGCCTACTTCATGGTTTAACTATAACACTCGAGGTCGAAGAGGGCGAGAAGTGGTCTCCACATTAGAATGAAAGGGATCCCAGGGATGTGTAGGGAATAGACTACATGGTTGGAGGAAGGCTTATAAGGATTGTTAGGTACTACTTATAGTAACAAGGTGCATCTTCTTTTCAGTATCCTAACAGATAAGAACTTCACAGTCAAGGAGGATTGACTTGGAGTAGTATTTGGACGGGTGACCTTCTAGGAAGTTTTCCAAAAAGTGTGTGAGTGAGGATAAAACATGCTAAAAATACCTGTGTTGGTTTGTGGGATCAGTCGATAATCATGATAGTAGTTTGGGGCATTACAAATGATATCAGAGCTAGACCTCTCCCAGTACAATGTGGTTCGAGGATGGACCATGTGAAAGCTAGTGGACATGTAACACTCGAGGCCAAAGAGAGTGAGGAGTGGTCTCCACATTGGAATGAGAGGGATCATGAGGTTGTGTAGGGAAAATACTGCATGATTGAAGGAAGGCTTATAAGGATTAATAAGTACTACCTATACCAACAAGATGCATCATATTTTCGGTAGCCTGATAGATAAGAACTCCACAGCTAAGGAGGACTTACTTGGAGTAGTATTTGGATGAGTGATCTTCTGGAAATTTCCCCATAAAGGTTGTGAGTGAGTGAGGACAAAGCATGCTGAAAAGTTCCGTGTTGGTTTGTGGGGACAGTTAGTAATCCTGATATTAGTCTGGGGCGTTACATTAACAACTTAGGCTTACGTCTTCTATAAACCCTGAATTCCTTCTTCGATCACTCATATAACATAAGAAAGTTTATCTCCACTCATTTGAAGTGATGTAACACAGAACTAGGCTAAAATATTTGATAACAACTAGTCATTACATATTTATTTAGTATAATTTGCATTAATTTTATATATTTTTTCTCTTAATTCATTTATGTTTGTAAGCTTTGATAAATATTATGAAGACTTACGGAAGAGACCGATCAGTTCCAAAATCATCATAACCAAACAATCTTAATGTCATTTACCATGAAAGTTATGATAAAGAAGGAATGAGAGAACTTGCACACAAGAATAAGAAGAAAATGAGACAATTTTCAAGAATGTGCTAAATTAGTGTGATGTGATATGGAGCGTGAAAACAACAATTCAATATTGGAAATATCATGGGGCTTAAGATAGGAAATGCAACAAAATTTTTAAGACCACAAGACTGACATGTCACCAACATTACAAAATTGTGACACACAATTATTGAAGTGTGACACAACCTCTCCCAGTACAATGTGGTTCGAGGATGAACCATGCAAAAGCTAGTGGGCATGTAACACTCGAGGCCGGAAAGGGCGAGGAGTGGTATCCACATCAGAATGAGATGGATCATGAGGCTGTGTAGAGAAAAGATAACATGATTGAAAGAAGGCTTATACGGATTAATAGGTACTATCTATACTAACAAGATGCATCTTATTTTCGGTAACCTAATAGATGAGAACTCCACAGTTAAGGAGGATTGACTTGGAGTAGTATCTGGATGGGTGATCTTCTGAAGAGTTTACCATAAAGGCTGTGAGTGGGGACAAAGCATACTGAAAAGTCTCGTCTTGGTTTGTAGGGTCAGTCGGTAATCCTGATAGTAGTCTAGGGCATTACATTAACAACTTAGGCTTAAGTCTTCTCTAAACACTGGATTCCTTCTTCGGCCACTCATATAACATAATAAAGTTTATCTCCACTCATTTGAAGTGTTGTAACATAGAAATAAGATAAGATATTTGATAAAAACTTGTCATTACATATTTTTTTAAGTATAATTTGCATTAATTTTATGTATTTTTTCTTTTAATTCGTTTATGTTTGTATGTTTTGATAAAGATTATGAAGAATTGCAGAAGAAATCATTTGGTTCCAAAATCATCATAACCAAACAATTTTAATGTCATTTACCATGAAATTTATGATAAAGAAGGAATGAGAGGACTTGCACACAATAATAAGAAGAAAATGAGACAATTTGCTAGAATGAGCTAAATTAGTGTGATGTGATATGGAGCATGAAAATAACAATTCAATATTGGAAATATCATGGGACTTAAGATAGGAAGTGCAACAACATTTTTACGATCACAAGACTGACATGTCACCAATATTGCAAAATTGTGACACGCCATTATCAAAGTGCGACACGATTTTGCTAGAACATAATTTTTTCTACAAGTTGCAAAACACATTGAGTTCTTAGTGTTTCAAATTTTAACATAAGTGGCATATTCTGAAGCATTGGAGAAATGGGGAAGCAAGGTATCATAAGGGTTTCATTCTTCATGGGTTGTAACATGTAATTGATTTTTTTTTCATTATTTTCATCATGAATACCTTAAATATGAATGACTAGTTCCTTTATATTACATCCCCTGAATGATTGTTTACTTATTAGAACGAACCATGTTTACTTATATGCTCTCTATAGTCATAAACTTATTATAGTTATTCAATAATTTTTTGCGTTTAATATTTTTTCTATTTACAAATTTGAGGGAATAAATTAATATCATGTTTGGGAATCAAACGTAGATAACACAATTGGAATAAAATATCATTGGGATGATGTTTATAATATAATACATAAATTATAATCTATTGAAGGCGTATGTATCTTATGGTCAATCACACCTTTTTTGGTTGCTTCTTCGCTCAAGACATTGAGGGATATATTTAGATTGTGTTCAAAATATTTGAAATTTGATCCAAAAATTGATAGGACTTTCAAGGTTGTTATCCTGAACTTTGATAAGTATAAAGGTTGCAGGCTAAAACTAAGATAAAAGCTTGATGTAAGAAAGTTATGGGTTTATTTTATGGTAAAATTTGTGAGATAATGGAAATCTCAGTGTGATATCCTTGGGGACTATACGTAAGCCTCATGGTTTTGGGTTGAACCAGGACAAAACTAATGTGTTCTTCTCTAATCTATCAACTCTTTATTTTCTTGTACTTATTTATTTGCTTCTCACTTCTTTTTCCATAGATCCTCTTAAACTCAATCTAAAAACCAATTTATTTTCTTAAGTCTTTAAAAAAATACACATCATGATTCACTATCTCTTGTGTTTGAAGTCACTTTATAACATACACATTCTCAAGAACTCGAGTACCTGAGTTGCAACATTGAAATGGTTCATGGTAGGAGAATATAGTAATTGGCTTAATTTCTAAGTGCACTGTGCAATGTAAATTCTTGTAGCGTTCAGGTGTTAGTCAAATGACTTCAAACACAAGAGGGAAAAGGGTAAATTGTGATATAATTTTTTAGACTTTACCAAATAAATCAATTTTAAGGTTGGTTTTAATGAGATGGATAGAAAATGAAGATAAATACCAATAAGTAAAGATATAAAAACAAAGATATAAGAAAAGAACACTCCCAATTTTATCCCGATTACACCAAAAATCAAGAGGCCTACATTAAGTCCCCAAACATTGAATCATGAGATTTCCACTATCACAAAACTTTTTCAACGAAATCAACCCATAACCTCCTCACACCAAGTAATTATATCAAGTTCAAATTACCATATCTATATCAAGGGTTAAATATACAATACCCCCTGCAATATATGTGAAATTGGCTTTATCCCATGTAAAAAAATTTGGATCACCCCCTTTAAATGTTAAAAATCTATGTCTTTTACCCCCTAAGTGCACAAGTTACCCCCTATAACTTTTTTTATTTACCCTCCAAATTCAGTGTTCAATTTGTAAGCTTATGGGGGTAATCCAAAAAAATTTTATTACACGGGGGTAAAGCGAAAATCACCTACATTATAGGGGGTAAAATAATATTAACCCTTATATCAATATATTAGAGCCAAGAGAACATCCATCACTTGTTTTACAATTATAGATCAATATTAATTTACACAAAATAACTCAACTTAAATGTTTTCTCTCTCAACACTAAAATAGTATTCAAGTGAATATGAAATTTAGGACAACATAATGAGTATAATAGATGTTATTTTGAGGTTTATGGTGTTTCTCCAAATAATAACAAGTCATTCTATTATAATAAAATATTTAACCAATAAATAAAGGCTTTTAGGGTCGGATTTGCATTATAATTGATTAGGTTGCGACCATAATCGATTATGACCTTACAATATATGAATACTTTGGGTGGATTTGAACCATAATAGAATATAAGGCATCCTTAATCGATTATTGAGCTAATTCGATCCATAATCAATTACACAAGTTTTGTAATTAATTATGGAGAAAAATATCAATCTATAATTGATTAAATAAGCTTTATATTCGATTAAGCTTCGATTTTCAAAATCTTTGCTCAAACCAAGATGTTTTACAAAAAGTTTTTAAAAATAGATGAAGTTTGAAAATATATTTTCGTGTGTGTGATACTACCTAAGTACTTTGAGAGCACACACACACACACATACACACACAATTTTACATGTTGATCCTTAACAATAAATAAACAACAAGTCATTGGATCAAAGACAAGATTTTAACAGTTGGCTTCGTTTCTCGTTGAAGTTCTTTAAGATTTTGAAATGGTTGCACCAATAACTAGAAACTTCTCACTTTTTGATTTGTTTCTCAGCCATGATATTGAACATAATCATATCAAGTCGTAAGTATAATGTTTAAGGTACGGTGCACTAGAATGATTTTGAAGGACCATACCATAATTCAATCATCCCAAAAATGTCATAAAGCCATAGGAAGAATAAAGCGGACGTGGTATGGTGGTAATGAGATTGCCTGACCTTAACCATCTCATTTAGGACACGGGCTCCCAACCCAAACCAATATTATTAAGTTATAATTCGTACTAATATGCGTAAGACTACGTGTTCCTAAAAGAGCCATTATTTCCACTACTCCAAGAAAGAAACCACTTCTCCTCTTAATGGGGAAGAACTAAGTCTTCCTATTCCCACATGCTAGCCAAGCAGTTAGCAAGGAATTGACTCTTCACCCAGAACTTGGCCCATGAGTTAGGTCTATAAATATCCCAACCCCTTAGGGATGGGAGGAGATGATTCATTTTTTACATACTCATAATACCTAAATCCATATTGAATTCTCTAGCGCGAGCAGGGTTCACACTATTGTACTTACCACAAGTACAATTAACACCCACCGCGAGGCCCAATAAAATTGACTAGGCGTTAAGTTTAATCTATATGACACTATTGTCAATGGTGAGTATGAGGACACTTATTTGAAATTTGAGATTTTGGAAAAGTATTGTATCTATTCATTCAACGTAAAAGCCTTCATCTTATGGGGAATTACCGCCACCACCAACGCTTTCTACCTCGTTTAGTTATTTACTTGGTTAACAATAGTGGTCAAAATAGATGAAATATTACATATAAATTGAATAATCACCAATAAAATATGAAGAATGTCAAAATGAATCAAGTACAAGACATTATAGGATCATTGCGCCCTGCAAGGTATCTTTACTTGATACCTGATGAGGTGTCACTTATGCCCTATGAGGCTATTTTGTTTGATACCTAATAAGATATCATTGTCATCCTATGAGGATACTCACTTGATTCTTGATGAGGTATCATTTTAATCTTATTAGGATATGTTAGGTATGTGATTTTATGATTGGTAACAATTTTGGTAAAACATGTTTCATTTGGGAAAACATGTATCATAGCTAGATGTTAAGCAATATATTGTGACATCTTGAACAAATTTCATTGTAGGTACAACTGCCTCCAGATGTTGAGCAAGATGTTGTGACATCCTTGCCAACTGATATATCTGATTCTGTTGTTACTTTCTTGACATATTTGATTTTGTTTAGTGAGATTCTCTATTGGACACATCTCACTTATTTGTGCAGGTTAAGAAGATTTTATTTAAAATAATTGATTTTATCTCCAATTGTACAATATTTTCTAAAATTGGATGTTGATACAATTTAGTAAACTTATGATTTTTTAAGATTCAACGAGTCTTTTTTGCATAATTAGTGCATCCATCAGCTTGTGGATCTACAATAAATTGGGCACAGAATTTGGAGCCCTTGGACAACTGAAATCTTTAACAGGAAAAACCTAAACCTAATGAAAGGTGTGAAAAATAAGGAGAAGTTATTCTACAAGAGTCTTAGGGTTTGAGAGTCTTTTTAGAGTATTGTGTTTTTGTGTATGTCACTCATGTATTATGTTGATACATAGAGTTTGACTAATTGTTCATTGTTCATTGTCAATCACTCATGAGCTTTTAAGAAAAGAGTGGATTGTGTGTAATTGGAAGTGTGATCTTCTATTTTTGTCTTTTGTTATTCTCTCAGAGGTGACCGTGGGAAGTAAGAGGGGGTTCTCATATCTAGAAGGTTCTTAGGTAGAAGTTGCACAAGATGGTGATTAGGTCATAAGTTATAAGATAAAGTTATTTAGATTTGAACTAACACTATTATAGTGGATTTCCTTCCTGGCTTGGATGTCCTCATAGTAGGTGAGTTGCACCGAATTGATTTAACAATTGATTGTGTCTTTTACCTTCTGAAATTTACTTCTGCATAATTTATTATTTTGGAAAAAGTATTGCGTCAACAGATGATGTCTTAACATTTGTCTTGACATTGTGTTTTGGTGTTGGGACATCAGTCTTAACATCTGTTTTGAAATTTCCAGAGTTTCAGGCTATTTTCTTGATTCCTTATGAGGAGTTAATTCCACCTTTTTAAGTTATCTTACTTGATTCTTAATGAGAGATCATTTCCGCCTTATCATGATATTTTCTTAATTCATTACGAGGATTCATTGCTGCTTTATTAATATGTTCGTTTGGTTCTTGATGAGGAGTCATTGCCGCATTATTAGCCTATTTTGCTTGATTCCTAAAGAGAGATCAATGTTGCCTTATTAGGATATTTTTCTTAATTCACTACTATCATACCCTAAATTTTCCCCATTACGATAGTCATATTATCACTGGGCTTCTGACTTATAATCACATCATATAATTTCACTTATTTTTAATCTCATTATATTCAAAGGGGTTTTGTGGGCTTTCTAAATTAGAAAGGGTCATTTAAAACTTCTTAGTCCATTCAAAAAATGAAGGTACATTTCTGTAACAGGGGGTGTGCGCAAAGGGCCTCATTTTCTAATACACCAGGCCCATTTGCTTTCGTTTTAAGAGGTATAATTTAAAATGACAAGAAGGAATGTGTGTTTGGGCCTGTGTTCAAATTAATTGGGACGGCCCAGTATGGAGTTTTTTTTCGGCGCTCGTTTTTAAAATGTTGACTAATTTAACATTTATATTTATTAATATTATTGTTTTATTTAATCAATATTATACAATTAATATTTATTGTTATTATTTTTTGGTAAATCGTTATTATTATATATTTATCAATTACTATTAATATTTTTAATTATTATTATCATTATTTCTTATTTTGCTGGTTGACTAAGTCAAAATTGAGAATGAAACCCTAATATAGAGCTGCGCTCAAGTTGGATTCCTTCACCCCTCTACACTAAGTAACCCAAGCCCAGTAGACAGTTAATGTATAGATCAAAGAAAATAAAAATCAAATCTTTCTAAAACAGAATCTTACGCAAGGACTTAACTGAATTTACAAATACAATTATCCAGATATATTACAAATAATACAAACCCTAATCTTATACAAATACATAATCAATTACAATCGAGATTCAATCAAATCCTAAGATAATTTCTAACAAAATCTAATTTGTAACTGCAAATCATTATAATTTCCTAATTCATCTAATCTAGAAAGCTATAAATAACCCTAAAGAATTCCAAAGAGGGGGGGGGGGGGGGGTTGAGAAGATTGCAAAGAAAATAGAAGGTATAAAGAAAGAAGCTTGCAGCCTTGAATCTCCAACTGAAGCCATATTCATCCAAGATCTGAGGTTCACCAATGCCGCGTCTCCATTGCTATCATCACCGTCTTCAATCTTCCGACACTGATGTTACCTGTGAGACCAAAGAAAGGAGGAAGGTCAGAAGAATATTAACGCGAAGAAATCACTGCAAGTGAGGTAAATTGAGCCCTTAGCTTTGTTGACCACTGTTAATTTTATTGATTTCTGCTTAATTTTTGGGAAATTTAGGATTTAGGGTTACATTTTGGGGTTAAGATTCTTCATCTAGGGTTAGGGTTCATACGGTTTGGGGGTAGGGTTTATCAAATTTTTGGGTTTTGGTTGATTAGGGTTCTTCACAAACCCTTAGGGTTATCGGGGTTATTCACACCTTGTTAGGGTTCTTCTTAGGGTTCCAGGTTTCTGGGATTTCACGATGGCTAGGGATGAATGTTTGAATACACATGGTGGTGTGATAAGTGCAAATTATAGTTATTTTTGTATATACTTTTTGTTGCACTTATCGACTCTTGGTTGTTAATATCAGTTGAATAACCCAACTTTGTGTATAAATACGTTTAGTTTGTGTATAATGCATTTTCGTGTATAAAGTGTATTATTTGATAGTTTTATATTCATATTTTAGGTATTTGAGCATTGTTAGAGCAAGAGGAATAAAGCTCCAAGATGAATTTTTGATCATTGAAGATTAAGGCGAAAGATGAAGCCATTCAAAGTTATGCAGTAAATGCAACAAAAGTTGTTAAGCTGTTTTGCATCGCCGGGCGAAATTTCAGTCGTCGGGCGACAATGGGCGAGAAGAGCCATTTTTGATGTTGCCTTTGCCTTGCTTCGCTGCTGATTCACTAGGAAAGGAATAAAGGTGTCGTCGGGTGAAGCTTTCTATCGCCGAGAGATGGAGGATATTTTTGACCTACTGAGGACGTGGAAAAACCCGGGCCAAGTGTATAAAGCTGTCGTAGGGCGACACTTTTATGTTGCTGGGTGTTGTACCCCAAAATATTCCCTCTCATTTTATCAATATTTTCTCACCACAAGACTCTTGGAGCTCAAGATCAAGTTAGGGTTTTCTCTGCTCAAGACTCCTCCTTGCACTGTTGACCCAAATTAGGGTTCGAGTTTGCACAAAGATGTTTTGACCTAAAATGCCCAAAGTGACTTTCATGCTTCATGTTGGACTCACAAGTTTATCCATACCAAGTTTCAAGCCTTGATTCCAATCTTTGCCCAGTCAATTGGACAGTTGACCTAGAAATCAGCTGTATTGGGGAAAAAGTCAATTGTGGCCAATTGACAGTCAAACCTCATGATTTTTGACCCACATCAACATATTGAACTCATATGAGCCATTTGGTCAAGTTTGGATCACAATTCCACAAGAAATTTGATCAGATCACCAAAAGGGCAAAATGGTCATTTTTAGGGTTTTGACTGCACAAAGGCAATTTTTGACTGTTTGACCTAACTAATGGCAAAACAAGTTCACATATGGACTCAAGTACTTAATGGCATGGCCTTGACACATTCAACAAGTTCAAAAGATCCCAAATGCATAGGATTGACAGATGAATTTTCCAGTCAACTGATCAAAATTTGACTGTATACTGAAAAGTCAAACTTTGACTTTTTGGTCAAAATCAAGTGCCAAGATTCATTTTTCATCAAAACATGTCAAATTATGAAGCTTGTGCATCAAGAAACCCAAAATTGCAAATTAGGGTTTAAAATGAAGAAATTTCATAACTTAGAATTTTTCTAAGTTATGAAACTTCCTTATTTTTTTTCTAACTTTGCCCCATTTTTTCACCAAGATGCAAATGGATTCAAACAAAAATCAAAACATGAAAGTTGTAGTCCATTGCAAAATCTACAACTTTGATTCACAAAGTTTCCTCAAAATAAGCTTGTAGCTCAAGTTATGATTTTTGGAACAAGGGTGCAAAACATTTTTAACTTAGAGAAATTTTGACCGATTCTAGGCAGGATTTTTGTCCAACTTCATGGGCATTTTTCACATGGTTCCACTTGGAATTTCAATTTTCATTACAAATATGGATTGTAGTACACATTCCAAGATTTGCAAATTGTCCAAGAACTTCTCAAACACCCTTGTGGTTAGGGAGAATCGAATTGGCAAAGTTGGGCAAAAGTCACTTTTGTTCATAACCAAATGCATGTTCATACATTGGCATTTTTTCAAGTCAGCTTGTACAAGCTAGCTTGCAGGCCTCAAAACCAGTCTCACACACCATAATTAAATGCCTAACCTTTGTGCTAAGTTGTTATTTTGTTCATTTGGTCATTACATGCAAGATTAATCTTTAAATGGAAAAAGCATATTTGCCATTTTGGAAAAGATGCACTTTATGTCAAATAACAAATCCAAGAGGCATGGGCCAGATCTTTGAAGCTGGCATTTGTATACAAATCCCTCTAATCAAGAAGAAGATATGCAGCATGCTCAAGGACATTGTACAGGCCTATAACCCAACTTGCATTTCCTTACTTCAAAAACAAGCAAGATTGCAAAACATATACAATCTCTCACACCTGTAAACACCAGCCTAAGCAAACTTTGCAAACATCTTTCACACTCCCTAACTGACCTAAAGCACGACCAAACCACCCTTCATCCCTCCTCATACAGAAAATCATAGTTTTTTTGCAAAACAGAGTGCCTGCTGCAGATTGACTTCCACCATCCATTCCACTCGTGCATTTTGACCAAAACCAGTTCAAACACATTCTATATTATCCACACAAACTATCCCAAGCATTAAATCCAAGCTGTAACATCCTTAACATTGTTTGCCATTTTTGCTTTCAAGCTGTGCAGGTGGACTTCCATAGTACGATACAGGCAGTTTCAGAGCAAGCCAAGCATAGGAGAAGCATCCTTGGACTTCAGGCAAGCTGTACAAAAGCTCAAAATCCATTGGAAGTTGCCACATTGTTCTGTTCAAGTCAAGCTGAAACAGGTAAAACATGAACTTCTATCTCTCTATCCAGGCATGATTAAGCTTAGGTTTGTGAAGAAAACATGTTCTACTCATAGCCCTGAAGCCATCCATGTATTCACTTTTCATTTATATTATGCGTGCTGTGAGAATTTTGGTCATGAACATTGAAGAAAACTTAAGTCAGAAATTGGGGATGGAGAAATTCTCCCTCGTTTCTGAGAGTTAGATTAAGATTTTTATATGTATGAATTCGTCTTTTGATGCTCTACAATATTGGTGTTATGAGTTTTTGTTGAAAGTCAAAGAATCAGGAAGTTTGAAGGAAGCATATAGGGCGCGCGTTTTTGAGACAGAAGCTGGAGGTTGAAGAAGGGTGACTTGGGCTGGGCCTGAGTTGTTCTTGCTGCTTGCACCCTCACTTTCCATTTACACTCCCCTGACCCATTGTGTGATATTTTAATCATTTTTGATTTTTTCTTTTTGATTCTGACTTATTATTTTTTGCTCAAATATAAAAAATATAAAAAATATTTTTTCACCCATTTTTGCATTTATTTTACATTTATTTGTTTTATTTAGCATAT
Source organism: Vicia faba (assembly GCA_948472305.1). NCBI lineage: Eukaryota > Viridiplantae > Streptophyta > Magnoliopsida > Fabales > Fabaceae > Vicia > Vicia faba. The sequence goes on along the minus strand of OX451736.1, from coordinate 641,272,910 downwards.
ATATGTAAATAAATATAAAAAACCTTTATTTAAAACATTAGAAAATAATACAAAAATATGTTTATTTTCAGTTATTATTTTTATTTTATATTTTGAAAACATTTTCTAAAATTACATTTTTTGTAAATAATTAATATTTTATTTTTTGTACATATTTGGCTTATTTAATATATAATATAAATACTTGTATATTTTATTAGATATTTAGGATAAAATATGAAAATAATATATTTTTATTTTTATTAATATATGACACTATAAAATACTTTTTTACAATATACTTCCTTTTTTATTTTTGTATAAACTAATATATAAATATTATATATAATTAATAAATAATTGCTATTTATTCAAAAATTAGGGTTTTGCCCTAAAACCACAAAATATCCAAAAATTGACTTTTTATTTTTGTTTATATTTTGCATTGAAAAATATTTTCTCATACATAAAAAATCCTTTTTGTGCATAAGACATTTTGCATATTTATTGTATTTATTTAATTATGGTACAATTTAAGATTTGTCTATTCAATATGGATGTAATAGTTTAGATTTAATTTCTTGCTAAATATCCCCCCATTCAAACATTTGTACCCCCATCCCCATAATCATGTTGTAATAATTTAGGGCTTTAAATTTCCGCATTTAAAAGCTTTCCAATTATGCCATGATAGACCTAGGGTTTGTATGCAAAATCAACCAACAAATAGCTTGACTAATACAAAGACAAAAAAGCATGAAAATGGACAACACCAATCACACTTGCACCCTTAGGGTTACTCCACTTGTTGCCTTCAAAAAAATGGGCCATGTTGCATGTTGAGTGTCTTTGGAAAAACAAAACAAATCAAATGATCATAGTCCCTCGATGATGCTTTCTCAAGTTGCCTAAAAAATGATCAAGTCCCTTAAAGGAAAAATTGCCAAAGACACTTGGCACTATTGCATTCATGGTCTAAACGATGACCCACGCCCGTCCCGTTAACATCCTAACACAAGATTGTCCACCAAATACAATGGTGGAACAATACTGTTAAAAGGGTTAAAACATAGGAAAGGTCTTTGAGAAAATTAGGGTAGATAGCTCTTGGTTACTTGACCAATCTTGCAAAACAAATCCTTGCCATTTTTTTAAAACACACATCACAACACAATTTCAAAACAAACTTTCAAAACATTTAAAAATTTTCAAAAGACAAATACAACTTTGTATGCATTCAAACATGGATCATTACAAAGGTTGCCACCACAAATGGCCTCTTTTCAAAACTTCTTTCAAAATCACACACAAAACACCATTTCAAACAATTGAAAGCACCATTTCAAACAAATTGAAAAGCAAAGGCAAGTGATCTAAGCAAGTAACTAAGAGCCCATGGATAACCACAGATAGAAAGGGTGCTAATACATTCCCTTTCTATAATCTACTCCCCGAACCCAAGAAAACATCTCAAAGGTTTTTCCTGTGCTTTTTAACCTTTCCTTAGGATAAAATAAAAAGTCGGTGGCGACTCTTGCTAAACCGAAACATTTGTGAAAACAAACGCAAAACCTCAAGTCAGTTCTCCCACCGTATCACAGAACTGGCGACTCTGCTGGGGACATCTTTAAAAGTGGAGTAACCTTAGGGCTTAGATCACCCTTTTCATGACTAATTGTTTGCTTTGATTGCTTTATATTTTGGTTATCTTGTTTGGGCTTGAAATCCTACACCCGGATTTGGGGAAACATTCATAGATAGCAATACGTTGTGGAAACTGTGAGGGGTATACCGACACGGTTGAAGCAATAGCTATATTAGTGCGACATATTTGTGAGTACCGGTAAACCTTGAGTTTAATCAAGGAGAGTACGGGGCCGCTGAGTGATGTCACTAAGCACTAATGACCTAGAACCTTACTTGACCATCTTGGCCTTTTATTAGGGGTAGTGAGATGACCGGCTTTGGTGCAGTCCGAAGTTGGTAGATACTCGATACTACACTCATTGAGGGTTGTTTTCTTGGAATATTTTGGTCGCTAGTTAAGTGGCTAAACCAAAACAATGAACATAGAAAACAATTCAATGATATTGAGCTCCTTAGAACCCGGTTACTATTTATAGGACAGGTTTTTTAAGCCAACTAAACTCAAGATGGTACTAACCTATGAAACCTCATGCAAGCCTGAAACTAGGGTTTTGTGTGACTTGCTTGTACATATGTTTGTACATACATCATGAACATCATAAAGCATCATATGCATCCACTAACCATTTCAAGGGTTTGGATCTTCATCTTTGTTCTTGTTTTGTAGGTCATGGAAATTCTTTGCAGGAAAACTATCCAAGTCAACCTTGTGAGAATCCCTCCTCAGCTCAAGGAGCTCACATCCAGAATTCCAGAAAGCTCTCTCTTCAGTGAAAGACATGGTAGACTACTCAGCCTAGTCAACACCAACATTGAAGAAGACATGGTGAAAGTGCTGTTCCGGTTCTTTGACCCCCTTCACCACTGTTTCACATTCCCCGACTACCAGTTGGTGCCTACTTTGGAGGAATTTTCTCAACTCTTGAGAATTCCTATTTTTAATCAACTATCCTACAACGGTACGGAAAAAGAACCAAAGCCTGAAGATGTTGCTCAAGCACTACACTTGCAACCATCTGACATCAAGGGGCATTGGGAGACTAGAAGTGGTGTCAAAGGCTTCTTGGCAAAATTCTTGTTTGAGAAGGCACAAGAGTGTTGGAACTCCTTGGATCTACAAGCCTTTGAAGAGATTGTGGCACTCCTCATTTATGGGTTGGTCTTGTTCTCAAATCCTGACCAACTTATAGATGTCAATGCCGTCAAGATTTTCCTATCCAGGAATCCCATACCTACATTGCTTAGGGACATTCTCCACTCATTTTACACACGAACAATGAGAAAGAGAGGTGTTCTCATGTGCTGTACTCCTCTCCTTGCAAGGTGGTTTATTTCTCACCTTCCACAATCTGTTCTGAAGAATGAGCAAGGCTTAAGGTGGTCACAACGGTTGATGACCCTCACACACTCTGATGTACATTGGTGTTCTCAGTCCAGGGAAAATGTCATCATCATCGATCGTTGTGGTGAGTTCCCTAATGTTCCATTACTTGGCATTAGGGGAGGCATTACCTACAACCCTTGTCTAGCTTTGAGACAATTTGGATATGCACGGAGGGATGGCCCTCATGACATGCTGATTCCTGACTTAGTTTTTGACTTCGACAACGATGCGGAAGGACTTTGCCAAAGATTCATCAGAGCTTGGAGGATGCCTAACAAGGTAGATAGTAAGACACTGGGGCACAAGAACTCCATCCCTCTTGAGCCTTATCTCAAGTGGGTAAGGACCCGAGCCCAGAGTCTTATGATGCCTTACCCTCACATTCTCCCTTTGATTAAAGAGCCTGTTAAGGAAGGAGAGGTTCCTTACACCATCCTACATCCTGACATGCCTACATCATGGGAGGAGATGCAAAAGAGTTGGATCCAACTCAAGGAAGAGCAGAATACTTTTGAAGCCAGCTTCTACGCCAGTGAGAAGAAGGTTTTGGAGCTTACCCGCCGACTTCACGAGGAGGAGACCCTCAACACTTACATCGCACCAAAGAGGATGCGCAACGTCTTTTTGCCTTAAGAAGTTTTTGTAATATTTGGCCCATGGGGCATTTATGTACTGACAAAATTTCTTCTTATTAATATGACGTGTGTTCTTTTTGTTTGCAACAAATTTTGAATTTCTAAATCCTTGAATGCATTACATGAATAAACATATCATTCATCATATGCATAAACAGGTCTTCACACTAGGTTTCCTTATCTCTCTGCTGTTTATTTCAGTAGGATGGATCTCGAACAGACGGTCAAAGATCTGCAGGCACAAAACTCGCAGTTCCAACAACTCCTAATGACCTTAGCAAAGGGTCAGGAGGATCTTAAAGCATTGCTAGGGAATAAAGAGCAAGAAAAAAGGAAAAAGAAGAAGAAAAGAGTTGGGGTAGCTACACTGGGAAGAAGATTTGAGAACGAAGCTAGGAGAGTTCTTGAATTCCCCTCTGCATCTGATGAGGGGACCAATAAAGGAAAAGGAGCTGCACTACCTTCTGAGTCCGAGGCTGAAGAGGAAGAGGTTGAGGAAGATGAAGACTACTCAGAGCAGCAATACCCGCCAGCGGACGACAAATACAAAAACCTGGAGGATAGACTGGCAGCTATGGAGCTGCAAAGGGTTCCTGGGTTAGATTTTGAAGAATTGGGTTTGATTGTTGGGATTGTGATCCCTCCAAAGTTTAAGGTACCAATTTTTGCAAAATATGACGGGCTGTCTTGCCCGAAGATGCACCTGAGGTCGTATGTCAAGAAAATTCAACCTCATTCATCCGATAGAAATCTTTGGGTACACTTCTTCCAGGATAGCCTGTCTGGTACACAACTAGATTGGTTTTACAAGCTTGAGAGGTCAGAGGTACATAGTTGGGAGGATTTGGCAGCTGCCTTTTATCGCCAGTATCAATATAACACTGATTTGGCGCCAACCCGTACTCAGCTACAAAGTATGGGAATGGTCTCAAATGAGGGATTCAAAGAATACACCCAAAAATGGTGCGACTTGGCCGGAAGAGTACAACCACCTCTTTCTGATAGGGAACTAGTTGATATGTTCTTGGGGACCCTATCTGGCCCGTTCTTCAACCATTTGATCGAGAGCTCTTCCGTAGGGTTTACTGAATTGATTCTGACTGGAGAACGGGTGGAAGCTGGTATTAAGAGTGGGAAGATTCAAAGGGATGCCTCTGCATCTACAATTGTTAAAAAGTCATTTCCAGCCAAGAAGGAGGCAGCTGTTATGTACTCTCAAAAGGGATTGGGGAGAACTGAGCGCCGACCGACTGTAGGGGCCGTGATGATTCAAAATTCGTCAAATGATCAGCCTCGTAACAATCAATCTAGACCAAATCAGCAACGGGTAGAACGGCCACAACGACAGTTCACCCGCATCAATATGACGCCTACACAAGTTCTTCCCCATTTGTTGAAGTTGAATCTGGCTGGTTTAAAGGAGGCACCGAAAAACCCTAACACCACATCTCCATACTATCATGCCAATGCTAAATGTGCCTACCATTCTGATAGCGCCGGACATGACACCAACAATTGTTGGGCGCTAAAGAATAAAATTCAAGACTTGATAGACGCAAAAGAGGTTGAGTTCTACGCACCCGAGAATCCGAACGTGATATCCGCTCCGATGCCAAAGCATGGCCATCATGTTCATGCTATTGAAGAAGATCTGTATGTTTCTGCTGTTGATGATCTGGTAACTCCATTACTAACAATCAAGTTAAATCTGTTGAAAGCTGGGATTTTCCCAGGATGTAAAGAAGACTGCTACTGTTGTTCCTCCCTACCAATCGACTGTCCATTGCTGAAGATAAGCATCCAAGGCCTAATGGACAACTAACAAATTCTTTTCGAAAAGATTCCCGCTACTCCAACTCCTATCAAAGATGTTTCAATAATCACCATTTTCACCAATCTTTCCAAGGTCCCTAAAAAGCCTGTTAAGATTACATCCGCTACGAAGATTGTTCCTCTGAAAATAACCATGCCTGGGCCTGTCCCCTACAAATCTGACAAATCAATACCATGGAATTATGGTGGAGAAATCTACTACCATGGTGTTAAACAAGTTGAGATAACTGAAGAGAGCTCTGACGAAGAAGATGCCGACATTGGAAACATTGCCGGTACGAGCAAGATTACCCGAAGTGGGAGAATTTTCTCTCCAGAGATTGCCCCTCCAAAGGCAATCTTTGGACCCTCAGCTGCTGCCAAAGTTACTCCTGCACCGATAAAACTTTCTGCAAGAACTCCGCTGATTGAAGAAGCTGTTACTCCTGTGGTTGTCCCTCCTACTTCTGCTGATAAGGGGAAAGGGATCCAAGATGAGCTCGTCAGGACGAGGGCTCAGCCATTGGTCATCCCCGAAACCTCTAAGAAAGAAATGGAGGAGATTCTGAAAATAATTAAGAAGAGTGATTATGATGTGGTAGAGCAACTGGGGCAAACCCCCTCGAAGATCTCCATGTTAGCATTGCTGCTTTGTTCTGAGGCTCATGCCAAAGCATTGATAAGGTTTTTGAAGACAACCCATGTTCCCCAGGAAACCTCAGCCGATCAATTCCAGGATTGTGTAGCCAGCCTTACCGCAGACAACGGCCTGGGTTTCTCTGATGCTGACCTGACTCCGAAAGGAAGAAAGCACAATGACGCATTGCATGTGTCAGTCGAATGCCGAGGAACTACTCTTGCCCATGTTTTGGTCGACACTGGTTCTTCTCTGAACGTGCTGCCTAAGAAAGCTCTGGATCGATTGGATTGTGAAGGCTTGGAGCTGAAACCAAGTAATATCATTGTCAGGGCCTTTGACAGATCTAAAAGAATGGTGCATGGGGAGGTCGACATCCCTATCAAGGTAGGAACTGAAGTATTCCACTCAACTTTCTATGTGATGGACATCCGTCCGTCATACTCTTGCTTGCTAGGGAGACCATGGATACATAAGGCTGGCGCAGTCACTTCCTCCCTACATCAGATGCTGAAATACCCTATCAAAGGAAAGATCATAACTGTACACGGCGAAGAGGAATATATGATCAGTCACCTGAACTCCTTTCGGTATGTAGAGGTGGAGGGCGAATTCATTGAAACACCGTTCCAACACTTCGAGGAAATTGCTCCCGAAGTTGCAGTAGCAAAGGTAGTAGCTGAAGTACCCAAGCAGGTGGCCAGGATGGCATCTCTGAAAGACGCAAAGGCTGCAATGAAGGAGGGAAAGATCTCAACATGGGGTCAGTTGCCTGACTTTCCCCATAAGGCAGACAAGTTTGGGTTGGGATTTACCGCCGCGGGGCAAAAAGCTATGCGTCGCTCAAAAACTGAAAGGACACCCATCAAGATTTCTCCTCATGGAATCAATACTTTGGAAGACGAAGACGAAGAGGCCAACATTGAAGACTGGATCTTCCCAACCATCGGAGGGGGACTACACAACTGGGAGGCGAAAGACTTCGTCCCCATTACTTTCATTAATCAGTAACTTATCTTTCGAACATTTCCTGTTGGTCTATAATAATTACTTTTAAACAATCTGCACACTACTTTTTCACCTCATGCCTTGCCCGGGGCATGTAGGTCCATTTGTAAGGGTTTTGATTCTCTTCATATTCATATGCCATGTTTAATGATTCATTGGACGTTTTTCATTGATAAACTGCTGTGTTCATTTTCTTTCCTTTTGCATTTTTGTTTGTTTAAGGATGGCTATCCCTTACACACACCCACACTCACAAATGCAGGTACCCATCCACTCTGGATTCTATGGGTGACTATTCTGCTGTATCCTTCAATAACTCTGAAGATTTGGTCAATCAGGCTGAGTATGAAGATGATGAAGATTGTGAAGTACCAGGAGAGCTAGCCAGACTTCTACAACAAGATGAAAGGGCCATCTTGCCTCATGAAGAGTTGGTGGAAACTGTCAACTTAGGAACAGAGGAAGACAGGAAAGAAGTACAAGTGGGTGCCAATCTGGAACCAGGTGTCAAGGAGCGCTTAATACAGCTGTTAAATGAATACGTTGAAATCTTCGCCTGGTCTTATGAAGACATGCCGGGTTTAGACACAGATATCGTGGTTCACCGTCTCCCTACAAGAGAGGATTGTCCACCGATCAAGCAAAAAGTCCGCCGAATGAGGCCCGACATGTCTGAGAAGATTAAAGCGGAAGTAATGAAGCAATTCAACACTGGCTTTCTGGCTGTTACATCCTATCCATAATGGGTTGCTAACATTGTGCCAGTACCTAAAAAAGACGGCAAGGTCAGAATGTGTGTGGACTACCGGGATTTGAACAGGGCTAGCCCTAAAGATGATTTTCCGCTACCGCATATCGACATTTTGATTGACAACACAGCTCATCACAAATTTTTTTCCTTCATGGATGGATTCTCGGGCTACAACCAGATCAAAATGGCCCCCGAGGACATGGAGAAAACAACCTTTGTTACACAATGGGGTACCTTCTGCTACAAGGTGATGCCGTTTGGACTGAAGAACGCAGGGGCAACTTATCAACACGCCATGGTAGCTTTATTTCATGATATGATACATCATGAGATCGAAGATTACATAGACGATATGATAGCTCGATCACAAACCGAGGAGGAACACCTTGAACATCTGCAAAAGCTGTTTGCCAGGTTGAAGGAGTACAAACTCAGGCTGAATCCAAGTAAGTGTACTTTTGGAGTTAGGTCTGGTAAACTTCTAGAATTTATTGTCAGCAACAAAGTCATTGAGGTCGATCCAGCAAAAGTGAAAGCTATACGAGAAATGCCTGCTCCCCGTACTGAAAAGGAGGTTAGAGGGTTCTTGGGGCGCTTGAACTATATTGCCAGATTCATCTCTCATCTGACGTCTACCTGTGAGCCAATTTTCAAACTATTGAAGAAATATCAGGTAGTCGAGTGGAACGACGATTGCCAAGCCGCTTTTGATAAGATCAAGGAGTATTTGCTAGAACCTCCTATTCTGATGCCACCCGTCGAAGGAAGGTCGCTGATCATGTATCTGACCGTTTTGGATAACTCAATGGGGTGCGTGTTGGGCCAGCATGACGAGTCTGGTCGAAAAGAGCATGCCATTTATTACCTTAGCAAAAAGTTTACCGACTGTGAGACTCGCTACTCACTGCTCGAGAAAACTTGCTGCGCTTTGGTATGGGATGCTCGCCGACTAAGGCAGTATATGTTGACTCATACCACTCTGTTGATCTCCAAAATGGATCCTATCAAGTATATCTTCGAAAAGCCTGCTCTATCTGGAAGAATCGCTAGATGGCAAATGATTCTGACTGAGTATGACATCCAGTATAATACCCAAAAAGCTATAAAGGGGAGTGTACTAGCTGACCATCTAGCTTATCAAGCTATCGAAGATTATCAATCCATGAGATTCGACTTCTCGGACGAGGACATCATGAACTTGGACAACATTGAAGGTAACAGACCATATGACGGACTTGAAAATGGATCCCGATGGACCCTGTAATTTGATGGTGCTTCAAATGCACTTGGAAACGGTATCGGTGCGGTACTCATTTCCCCGGAAGGTTGCCACACACCTTTCACGGCCCGACTTTGCTTCAGCTGTACCAACACCATGGCTGAATATGAAGCTTGCATCTTTGGCCTCAAGGCTGCTATAGACTTGGGGATCAAATCTTTGATCGTGTTTGGGGACTAGGCTTTGGTTATCAGTCAAATCAAAGGAGAGTGGGATGCCAAGCATCCTAATATTATCCCATACAAAGAACATGTCCTGACATTGTTGCCTCATTTCGAGCAAATCACCTTCGAGCATTTCCCGCGAGAAGAGAATCAGCTAGCAGATGCTCTGGCAACAATGTCTTCCATGTTTAAACTCAACTGGGATAATGAGGCTCCCCAAATCACCATCGAGCGAATGGATGAACCTGCGCATTGTCATGAGATTAATACCGAAGAAATAGTGGAACAACCCTGGTTTCACAAAATCAAAAGGTATCTCCAGACTAGAGAATATACCGAAGGAGCTTCCGTAAATGACAAGAAGTTCCTAAGGAGATTTGCTGTCAAGTTCTTCCTGAGCAACAACATCCTCTACAAGCGCAGCCATGATTGTGTTTTACTCCAATGTGTAGACAAAGCTGAAGCAGAGTTGATCATGACTGAGATACACAGTGGCGCATTTGGCACCCACTTGAGCGGGCATACAATGGCTAAGAAGATTCTAAGGGCAGGCTATTACTGGTCTACTATGGAAGTTGATTGCCATCAACATTCCCGTACTTTCCACAAATGTCAAGTCTACGCTGACAAGATCCATATTCCTCCTGTTCCTCTCAACGTTCTGACAGCTCCTTGGCCATTCGCAATGTGGGGCATTGACATGATTGGAGAAATCAAGCCCACAGCGTCCAATGGACATCGCTTCATCCTGGTCGCCATTGACTATTTTACCAAATGGGTCGAAGCAGCTTCCTTCGCCTCTATTACAAAAAATGTGGTTGCCCGCTTCATCAAGAAAAACCTCATATGCCGGTATGGTGTCCCCGACAGGATCATTACAGACAACGGTTCAAATCTGAATAATACTATGATCACCGCTCTATGCGAACAGTTCAAGATTTACCATCACAATTCATCTCCCTATCGGCCGAAGATGAACGGTGCTGTTGAAGCTGCGAACAAAAACATCAAGAAGATCATTCAGAAAATGATAGTCACCTACAAGGACTGGCATGAGATGTTACCGTTTGCTCTGCATGGATACCATACCACGGCACGTACTTCAACAGGGGCAACCCCATTTTCTTTAGTATATGGCATGGAAGTTGTCCTACCCATGGAAGTTCAGATTCATTCTTTAAGGATTATGAAGGACGCTGGTTTGAATGAAGACGATTGGATTTAGACCCGACTTGATCAACTCAATTTGATCGACGAGAAACGACTCACTGCTGTTTGCCATGGTCAGACGTACCAAAAACGGATGATCAAGGCTTTCAACAAGAAAGTCAGACGTCAAGTATACCAAGTCAGAGATCTTGTAATCAGGCGGATTATCTTGCTGCAAAGTGATCCCAGGGGCAAATGGACTCCTACTTATGAAGGACCATTTGTGATCAAGAGCATATTTTCTGGTGGTGCAATGATTCTGATCACCATGGACAGTGACGATTTGCCGCACCCTACGAACGCATACATAGTCAAAAGATACTATGCATAAAATAACCCGATAAGTCGAAAACCCGAAAGGGCGGCTTGGGCAAAAATGGGCATCCCGGTGAACCGAAAACCCAAAAGGGCGGTTCAGGCAAAAATTAGGGATAAAACAAAAAAATCTGTACACCCGGCAAGTTGAAAACCCGAAAGGGCGGATTGGGCAAAAAAGGGTTTCCCGGTGGATCAAAAACCCGAAAGGGCGATTCAGGCAAAAGTTAGGGAATTAAAGCGTATGACTATGTCTCGTCGGATCACTTTAAGGACAATCTCTTCATCAACCAGCTCCAAGCTTCTGATCAATCCAATCATTGGCGGACGAAGCATTGAATGGACAGATATTCAGAGTTGTGAAGGCTATAGCAGAATGGAATCCCGTGGAATTGTTACACATAGCCATCTTTCTTTTGTATAAAATTTTTAATTTTTACGACGACATCCTCTTACTAGGATGCCTGTCTCTTTTGTACAAAGATACTCATAGAAAGTTAATACAAATACTTTTCCAAATACATAAATTTGCTTTGTCTTCCTTTTTCTCTTTTGCACTTATGTTTTATTTGAGAAACGTCCAATGTTTTGTTAAATAGGCATATGCATTTGAACATAATCATTTTCCTTACAAACCAAGAAAAGATGATTGCAGATAGTTTAAGGGTACATATGGATATCTTGATGCCCTTTCAGAAGGAATCCCTAGCAGATTTAAACTCCAAATTCCTCAATCCAGAACTTAATTCCCCAAAACAGAGTTAAACTTCAGGATCCTCAGTAGAACAAAAGCTTTCTCAAAACTGATTTCCCCATCCAGAGAGTCTTCCAGAACTCAATTCCCCTCAGAGTTAAGTTTCAGTATCCCCAGTGGAGCCTTAAAAATCTGAAAATCCTATCCCCAGTTGAAGTCAAAACTACCAATTTCCAGCGGAGCTAACACTTCCAACTATAAATCCCCAGCGGAACCAAACTAGTGAACCTTCTCCCCACAGAGATACTTCCCGTCAGATTGAAGATTCTCAGTCTCACTCCTCCAGCATGAGTCTACCAGGTTCTGGACTCCCCAGTAGAGATCATCAGAATTCTCCTTCCCTACAAGTCACCAAGGACTTCCAATCCCCAGCAGTGGTCCTAAAATCCCTCAACAATTGAAGATCTGGCTCCCCAAGCAGTCAACAGTCAACAAGGATATCTCAACTTTAGCACTCAGAGATTCCTACAATCCCCTGCAGCAGTCAATGATTCACTTTCCCTGGCAGCAATCAAGATTCTATTATCTCCAGCTACCCAGGATTCATCTATCCTCAGCAAGACAGCTCGTCAGCTTACATGCACATTCATTACATTCATATATCATAAACATTGATATAACATATATATTGCATCATACATATCATGCAACATAACTTTGTGTTTTAGCTAATATTCCTTCCTTTTCAGGATAAGATTAAAAGGCTATCATTAACAATTATTCAGATACAGTATGGATACACCCCAGACACGGCGGTCATTCTATTACTCATTCAGAATTTCAAGTCAGATACAGTACAGATACACCCCAGACACGGCGGTCATTCTACTACTCATTCAGACTACAGCGATCAGATACAGACTAGATACGCTCCAAACACGACAGCCATTCTATCTCTCATTCAGATTCACTTATCCACCTCAAGGTTCAATGCATTCCAAGCAAGGATACCATTCTGACCCTTACAACAGCAGTTTGATTCTCCCCAGTGCGTTCGCCACGGAAGTCATTCTGTCATGTATTTAGATCCCAGTTATAGTTTCAGATACACTTCAGACACGGAAGTCATTCTATTACTCATTACGATCTCAATCCCAGTTACAGTTTCAGATACACTCCAGACACGGAAGTCATTCTGCTACTCATACAACTTTCAACTTCAGATACAGTCCAGATACGCTCCAGAACGGTTGCCATTTTGTCACTCATTCAGAATTTGTCCCCAGCATGCAATTACTCCATGAATAGATGTTCCTATGTTACCCAGATACAATACATATACACTCCAGACACGGCAGTCATTCTGATATTCATTCTACATTCAAACACAGTTACAGCCCAGATACGCCCCAAATAAGAAGGCCATTATTTTGCTCATACAAACTAAGTCTCCGGATATAGTTCAAATGCATTCCAGACACATATACCATTTTTGATCCTCTTTTTTCTGATCTATCACATTACAGTTCAACAAACATTCCAAATGGCATCTCTAAGCCCATCCTCCTTCCAGCAATCTCCAGATGGCATCTCTAAGCCCATCCCTCTGTCACCTCTCCAGATGGCATCTCTAAGACCATCTCCAAATGGAATCTTTAAGCCCATTCCCACACCCATGCTTTGACGAGTGCAAATTTAAGGGCACTCTAGTGTCCAATCTCCTTTTACCTTCGATACGCGAAAGGAAAACCTGCCAATCTAACTCTTCAGGTGCAAGAAGATTGAACAGGGTCAACTGTTGTACCCCAAAATTTGCCCTCTCATTTTATCAACATTTTCTCACCACAAGACTCTTGGAGCTCAAGATCAAGTTAGCGTTTGCGCTGCTCAAGACTCCTCCTTGCACTGTTGACCCAAATTAGGGTTCGAGTTTGCACAAAGATGTTTTGACCTAAAATGCCCAAAGTGATTTTCATGCTTCATGTTGGACTCACAAGTTTATCCATACCAAGTTTCAAGCCTTGATTCCAATCTTTGCCTAGTCAATTGGGCAGTTGACCTAGAAATCAGCTGTATTAGGGAAAAAGTCAACTGTGGCCAATTGACAGTCAAACCTCATGATTTTTGACCCACATCAACATATTGAACTCATATGAGCCATTTGGTCAAGTTTGGATCACAATTCCACAAGAAATTTGATCAGATCACCAAAAGGGCAAAATGGTCATTTTTAGGGTTTTGACTGCACAAAGGCAATTTTTGACTGTTTGACCTAACTAATGGCAAACCAAGTTCACATATGGACTCAAGGACTCAATGGCATGGCCTTGACACATTCAACAAGTTCAAAAGATCCCAAATGCATAGGATTGACAGATGAATTTTCCAGTCAACTGATCAAAATTTGACTGTATACTAAAAAGTCAAACTTTGACTTTTTGGTCAAAATCAAGTGCCAAGATTCATTTTTCATCAAAACATGTCAAATTATGAAGCTTGTGCATCAAGAAACCCAAAATTGCAAATTAGGTTTTAAAATGAAGAAATTTCATAACTTAGAATTTTTCTAAGTTATGAAACTTCCTTATTTTTTTTCTAACTTTGCCCCATTTTTTCACCAAGATGCAAATGGATTCAAACCAAAATCAAAACATGAAAGTTGTAGTCCATTGCAAAATATACAACTTTGTTCACAAAGTTTCCTCAAAAGAAGCTTGTAGCTCAAGTTATGATTTTTGGAACAAGGGTGCAAAACATTTTTAACTTAGAGAAATTTTGACCTATTCTAGGCAGGATTTTTGTCCAACTTCATGGACATTTTTCACATGGTTCCACTTGGAATTTCAATTTGCATTACAAAGATGGATTGTAGTACACATTCCAAGCTTTCCAAATTGTCCAAGAACTTCTCAAACACCCTTGTGGTTAGGGAGAATCGAATAGGCAAAGTTGGGCAAGAGTCACTTTTGTTCATAACCAAATGCATGTTCATACATTGGCATTTTTTCAAGTCAACTTGTACAAGCTAGCTTGCAGGCCTCAAAACCAGTCTCACACACCATAATTAAATGCCTAACCTTTGTGCTAAGTTGTTATTTTGTTCATTTGGTCATTACATGCAAGATTAATCTTTAAATGGAAAAAGCATATTTGCCATTTTGTAAAAGATGCACTTTATGTCAAATAATAAATCCAAGAGGCATGGGCCAGATCTTTGAAGCTCGCATTTGTATACAAATCCCTCTAATCAAGAAGAAGATATGCAGCATGCTCAAGGACATTGTACAGGCCTATAACCCAACTTGCATTTCCTTACTTCAAAAACAAGCAAGATTGCAAAACATATACAATCTCTCATACCTGTAAACACCAGCCTAAGAAAACTTTGCAAACATCTTTCACACTCCCTAACTGACCTAAAGCACGACCAAACCACCCTTCATCCCTCCTCATACAGAAAATCATAGTTTTTCTGCAAAACAGAGTGCCTGCTGCAGATTGACTTCCACCATCCATTCCACTCGTGCATTTTGACCAAAACCAGTTCAAACACATTCTATATTATCCACACAAACTATCCCAAGCATTAAATCCAAGCTGTAACATCCTTAACATCGTTTGCCATTTTTGCTTTCAAGCTGTGCAGGTGGACTTCCATAGCACGATACAGGCAGTTTCAGAGCAAGCCAAGCATAGGAGAAGCATCCTTGGACTTCAGGCAAGCTGCACAAAAGCTCAAAATCCATTGGAAGTTGCCACATTGTTCTGTTCAAGTCAAGCTGAAACAGGTAAAACATGAACTTCTATCTCTCTATCCAGGCATGATTAAGCTTAGGTTTGTGAAGAAAACATGTTCTACTCATAGCCCTGAAGCTATCCATGTATTCACTTTTCATTTATATTATGCGTGCTGTGAGAATTTTGGTCATGAACCTTGAAGAAAACTTAGGTCAGAAATTGGGGATGGAGAAATTCTCCCTCGTTTCTGAGAGTTAGGTTAAGATTTTCATATGTATGAATTCGTCTCTTGATGCTCTACAATATTGGTGTTATGAGTTTTTGTTGAAAGTCAAAGAATCAGGAAGTTTGAATGAAGCATAGAGGGCGCACGTTTTTGAGACAGAAGCTGGAGGTTGAAGAAGGGTGACTTGGGCTGGGCCTGAGTTGTTCTTGCTGCTTGCACCCTCACTTTCCATTTACACCCCCTGGCCCATTGTGTGATATTTTGATCATTTTTGATTTTTTCTTTTTTATTCTGACTTATTATTTTTTGCTCAAATATAAAAAATATAAAAAATATTTTTTCACCCATTTTTGCATTTATTTGACATTTATTTGTTTTATTTAGCTTATATATGTAAATAAATATAAAAAACCTTTATTTAAAACATTAGAAAATAATACAAAAATATGTTTATTTTCAGTTATTATTTTTATTTTATATTTTGAAAACATTTTCTAAAATTACATTTTTTGTAAATAATTCATATTTTATTTTTTGTACATATTTGGCTTATTTAATATATAATATAAATACTTGTATATTTTATTAGATATTTAGGATAAAATATGAAAATAATACATTTTTATTTTTATTAATATATGACACTAAAAAATACTTTTTTACAATATACTTCCTTTTTTATTTTTGTATAAATTAATATATAAATATTGTATATAATTAATAAATAATTGCTATTTATTCAAAAATTAGGGTTTTGCCCTAAAACCACAAAATATCCAAAAATTGACTTTTTATTTTTGTTTATATTTTGCATTGAAAAATATTTTCTCATACATAAAAAATCCTTTTTGTGCATAATACATTTTGCATATTTATTGTATTTATTTAATTATGGTACAATTTAATATTTGTCTATTCAATATGGATGTAATAGTTTAGATTTAATTTCTTGCTAAATATCCCCCCATTCAAACATTTGTACCCCCATCCCCATAATCATGTTGTAATAATTTAGGGCTTTAAATTTCCGCATTTAAAAGCTTTCCAATTATGCCATGATAGACCTAGGGTTTGTATGCAAAATCAACCAACAAATAGCTTGACTAATACAAAGACAAAAAAGCATGAAAATGGACAACACCAATCACACTTGCACCCTTAGGGTTACTCCACTTGTTGCCTTCAAAAAATGGGCCATGTTGCATGTTGAGTGTCTTTGGCAAAACAAAACAAATCAAATGATCATAGTCCCTCGATGACGCTTTCTCAAGTTGCCTAAAAAATGATCAAGTCCCTTAAAGGAAAAATTGCCAAAGACACTTGGCACTATTGCATTCATGGTCTAAACGATGACCCACGCCCGTCCCGTTAACATCCTAACACAAGATTGTCCACCAAATACAATGGTGGAACAATACTGTTAAAAGGGTTAAAACATAGGAAAGTACTTTGAGAAAATTAGGGTAGATAGCTCTTGGTTACTTGACCAATCTTGCAAAACAAATCCTTGCCATTTTTTTAAAACACACATCACAACACAATTTCAAAACAAACTTTCAAAACATTGAAAACTTTTCAAAAGACAAATACACCTTTGTATACATTCAAACATGGATCATTACAAAGGTTGCCACAACAAATGGTCTCTTTTCAAAACCTCTTTCAAAATCACACACAAAACACCATTTCAAACAATTGAAAGCACCATTTCAAACAAATTGAAAAGCAAAGGCAAGTGATCTAAGCAAGTAACTAAGAGCCCATGGATAACCATGGATATAAAGGGTGCTAATACCTTCCCATTCTATAATCTACTCCCCGAACCCAAGAAAACATCTCAAAGGTTTTTCCTGTGCTTTTTAACCTTTCCTTAGGATAAAATAAAAAGTCGGTGGCGACTCTTGCTAAACTGAAACATTTGCGAAAACAAACGCAAAACCTCAAGTCAGTTCTCCCACCGTATCACACTGGGCAATTATCGCAGAACACATTTTCTTTATACTTTCATTTTTTTTTTCATTTTGGATGGATGGTTTTTGGGGTATTTATTCACAAATTCTATCACCTTCATTTTTGAATTTTTAGAGCTTAGACAACAAGGTTTATGGCTTGTAAATGGATGATCCGGGGTCGTGAGCTTGATGGATCGTGTTTGACACCGTAGGAAATTTGGTTTCTTCTCTTCTTCCTCTCTTTGTAACCATTATTTGTTGGATTTTGTGTGTAATTTTACCTTGATTATATGTATATTTATTGCTCACGGTGTTGTATGAAACTTTCTTTACAAATTTTTATTAATGTTTATCATTTTTAGCTTGCTAAGTGTTTGGGTTTGAGTCATTGTAGAGATGGACGGATTGAATCCGGACTTAGGATGAATATCTATTGGGCTTAGATTCTAGAGATAGATTTAGGCTTAGTAATCTCTTAGGTATCGACTCTTAATGCCTCCGTGTTGTTTTGTGTTGTGCTGAGAGATCGTTGACATGGATCGACATGGTTGATATCTCACTGTGTTACAGATGAACTATGTGTGAGTGATACATGATAATATTGATGAGTAGTTAAGGTTAAGTGCAACTGGGTAGTAAGTTTAAGTATTTGATAGGGTAGACGAAATACAAACTCAAGATTTCTATCCTATTCAAATAATTAAATTCTTTTTGTGTTTATAACTTTTAATTCCAACACCTTACATACAAAAACCATTCCAACCCAAACTCATGAACAAGATATTTGTCGAACGACAATTAAATACTCCAATCCCTGTAGACACGATACGATATAACCTAAATATCACCCGGTAAAAATAATATTTTACTTTTTGCTTGCCGCTATATACTGTAACAACATGGTGCCCAGATGCAGCCGTCGGCGGAAGCAATTTCTGGCCGATGGTTCTCTGGGCTGGGCAATTTCCGATGCAGTGTATTTCTAGAGAGAGGTCAGAGCCATCTCTCTAGAAATATAAAAGGTTTGTTTTTTGGGAGTAGAGAGAGAGAGGGGCGGAAAAAATGAGAAAAGATGAGGGGAAATGAATATATAGACATACCAAACCCTCTATGTTCCACGCATAGCTGTAGTAGTAAAAATATTGAGACTAAACCATTGGATTGACTTAACTCGCACAAATCAAATAAAAATCGCCACTGTGCTTTATTATTTCCAGAGGAATGGGAAAAGAGCAAATAACCCAAAAAGAGGGGGAGAGAATCTAAGTTCCGGAGTTGGTTATGCAAAGGGAAGGTATTAACACCCCAAACATCTACGGTACTCCACATGAATCTCTTTGAATATTTGTGTATTTGGCTATAAATATTGTATACAAAAATAAGATGGTGTAGATGAGAAAAGAAGTATTTTTTACAATTTTTGCATCCGCTGTGGTTGCGAACCTTTAGTTCCTAAGTACCACCTTCCGTGCATAGGGGATCAAGGTACTCGTAGTTCACTTTTAAAAATTTTAAAACACAAGTGTGTTGGTTAATTTTAAGAGATGAGACATCATCGTCTTATCCGAGTGGGAGAACATACTTACTACCCACAATTTTGAGAAAGGATACTTTACGTCATCTCAAAGGGGAGGATATGGCTTGGATTTAAAAATCAGCAAAGCCTCGCTCAACACCCAAGTGGAAAATATCTCACTTCACTATATATCGTAGAAGTATAATAGTTCGCATCACTACAAGGATTAGCAAGAGTCTAATATTTTGAGAAAAGTTTTAAAGTAAAAAGACAAAGTGGAAAAATAGTATGAATGAGATTGATTGACTTTTAGTATTCTCACAAAAAATGTCAAAGTATTATTAAGTTGTTTAAAATTTGATTGAGAAAATATTTTTTGAAAATGCATGGACCTAAATCGAAGTTTATTGTGAAAGCGGTTTGAGTTACAAAACAAGAAGAGTTTTGAAAAAGAGGGAGAAGATTTTTGAAATTAAAGAAGATGGGAGGAGATAAAGGGACTATCCTAAAGCATAAGGTAAAAGCTAGGGAAAAGAACCGTCTAACCAACAAGAAGCCAACACTTGACGTATGAAGTCAATGTAGAATTCCCATCCTTTAGATTGAAACCAAGCAAGCGAGAATACTAAACCTCTTAAGAATACCAAGCTTTAGATACATTAAGTTTTCACAATAATTGGGCAGAGTAACGGTTGTATATAGAGGAATTCCCAATCACAGACAAAGCACATAATCAGAATAACCTGCACACAAAGAAAAACAACCCAATGTCTCAGGGTAAACCCCGATAACTCTAGACAAAATAACAACAGGTTCATAAAGTCTCAAGGGTAGCAAGGCCTTTAATCCTAAGTCCAAGAAGTCCATCACTCCATAATGCCAAGGATAGTAACCAAATAGTCCATGTAACCTTAAGGTTTTTTATAGTTCAAGTTGGTTATTAGGTATCTTCAAAAGGAAAATGAAATCTCAAATGAGAAAAGATGAAAATAACATGAAATATAAATGCTAAAATAAACGATGCATAAAAGTAAAGGCGTAAAGTAAAAACATAAAGACAAAAGTCAATTGTTAATGAGTTAGAGATTAGAGGTTAGTTGAATGACCATTTTGAAACTTGCAATTGAAAACTCGTTAGAAGATTGATAAAATCAAAGCCTCTCAACAACAAGTTTCAATTGCTTTTTGTCAAGTATATCATTCATTTCAAATTCTCGAGGCGACAATAAATGATCAACGATGTTTAAATGATTCACTTAGTTCTAAAATTTATGAAAATTCATTAGAGGGTTGATAAGACCAAAGCCTCCTAACAATGAACCTCAAGATTATTGGATCAAAGGTTTCAGATTAAACATGCTTGGGCTTGCAAACATAGGTTTGGGCCACGAATGATCATTTATCGAGTCAAGACAAAATTTAGCGCTATGTTAAGCAATCTTAATTGGACTTATGTAGAAGTCGCACCTATTTTGAAGCCGGTCAATAGAAATCTATGTGCCATATGTTTAGAGAAATGATATATAGATCATTCTCCAACAACATATAGCACAAGTGAGAAAGGGATAAGATGAAGGGGGGGGGGGGGGGGGATGTGTTAGATAAAATTTTGTTTCAAATATCGTCAACATCATTCATCCATTTTGGTGGATTTGGTTTTTCAACCTATCAACACCCAAGATCCAATGAGGTTGAAGAATTTGTCCCAAGACAACTCCCAAGTCAGTATCACATTCCATGCCAAAAGTTAAAAAAAAATTATGTACAAAAGTTCTCAATCACAAACTT
The DNA here is from genome assembly GCA_948472305.1 of Vicia faba. NCBI lineage: Eukaryota > Viridiplantae > Streptophyta > Magnoliopsida > Fabales > Fabaceae > Vicia > Vicia faba. Next base: position 641,252,176 of record OX451736.1, on the reverse strand, counting down.
TGATCAAAAGCAAAACCCTAAATACAATCCTAAGTAAAAAATTAGGTTAAAAAAGGAAAGGGGATTGTAAAAATTATGATAATTAAACCCTAACTTCCTAAAGACCTATAAAATTCAAAAATAGGGTTTAGAGTTCTTGGATTGAGGTGGATACTTGATTTAAAAATGCAAACATTGAAACTAGCTAGCAAAGTGCTTAAACTAGAGGTGTTTTGGAAAACAATTTATAGAAATCATGAAATCGAAGTTTAAAATTAAATGAAAATGATCTTTATGATCTAAACCTATCTAAGCACTCCAAAAAAATTTATTTCTGATTTTATAAGCATAGGTAGTTAGAATTTTCAAGCAATCAATGTGAATGATCAACCAAAACCCTAAAAAATAGGAAATTAAGTTCAAAATTAAACTACCTAATCTAAAATTCAAATAAATTTGGTGTACGACCTCCTAAATTTCAAGAAAATTCTAAGGATCAGTAAGTATATTTTTGAATATTTTTAAAATGGACGGAAAATTGAAAATAAAATCAAAATTCAAATAGTTCAAAAATATTTACAACAAAAACACATTTAACCAATCAAATTCATTTTCGTGTCCCTGATTTTGGAAAATTAAAATAAAAAATTTAGAAAAATAATATACTCTCTGTGGATTCATGACATATTTTTTTATAATTTTTTGATGATTAAAACTATTTTTAATAAAATCAAGAACTTAATAGAAATAAGAGATGGAAAATTAAAAACAAAATTAAAAATATAATATAATAATGGTGATGGCGCGCAGCAGTGGGGCTCATGGATTCAAATGGACCAATCACGTGTCTTCTTCTTTGTTTGAATAACACGAAAAACCCTAAAACTGTGTGCCTATAGTGGACTTCAGATCCATACAACCTACTAGTTTCTGCATGAAATTGAATGAGATCTGAAGCAAAGTTGTAGATCTCATGGTGATCTACAACATGACATCAAGAATTACATTAAACAAACACAAACTCACACAGAAAAACAGATCACAAGTTCAGTGATTATCATTTTTTCACAAATGTTCAAAACACCAAGGAAGCTCAGATTCACTCAGATTTATACATCAAACCTATTGTTTGGCCAGCTAATAACGCAAAGAACATGAATTTAACAATTAAAGACATCTGGAAATGGAGATGCAAGCTGAGATCTAGATCTATGGAGTTTGGATGATTTACCTAGTGGAGAAGCTCCATCGACTCTTTAAATTGAGCAAGGAGATAATAGAAACTCAGAAATTCACTTGAGAAAGCTTGAAGGAGAAGAAATAACGACAAAGAACAAGAGCTCCTTGAAGAAATTTTGAAACCTTGAAAGGATTTAAGAGCAATTCGATGGAGAGAAAGAAAGAAAGTTTCTGCTTCAGTGAGGATGAGGTGTGTGAAATGAAGAGAGAAAGCTCTCTTTTATAACCGTTTAAGTGAGGTTAAGCTCTGACCATAGTTAATCATGGATTTCTCAACAAGTTTTGATAAAAAAAGAGATCACATGATGTTGTGTTTTTCCTTTTATTGCTAATCCTTTGGATGTCATTTTGAATAAGGGATAGAGAGTGGAAAACGAGTGAGGAACTTGTGACATGTGAGATAGCAATATCACCACATGGGGGAAAAGTGGGTGGAAATAATTTTTCTATTTTAAGAAAACACGAGGGAGGCATGTGCATGCATGGTAATGAATTTTGTTTGGCTTTTTAGGCAAAGAACAAAGGGTGATGATGCAGCATCGAGGCCTGCTCTATGCAATACTCACAAAACGACTGCATGCCTTCCTTAACAATCAGTGATGTTCTCTATTTAATATCTCTTCCATTTCTTGATTATTTGAACTACCACTTAGCTCTTTCGAAAGATGGTACCAAGGTCAACAACTTTCATGTTAAAGAAAACAAGATTTGAAACCTGGAAGCTCGTTGAAATCAAGCTCGAAAGTGCCTTCTTGCAACTGATCATGAGCATGTCACAAATATCTCCAAGTGACTTGTCGTTTTTGACAACTAAAACACCCAACTTTAAATGACTATAATTTGTAATTCAATGGACTAAAAAGGATGATTTTAAGCTTGTTGGAAAGTCAGGAGGGAGAGCAACAACTTTGATGTTCATCACAAATCTAAATAATGCTTTAATCATGGAGAAAATTGATAATGAATGCATGCTCGTGAACTGCTTGATGAAATGTCAGGCCTGGCTAGGCAAGCCATGCGTGCGACATGCCTTGTGTGCTGGGGAAAAATTCAATATCATGGCACCTTCTCCCCATGATTATATCTTAAAATGTAGGAGTTATTTTGAGAAACTTCTTGAAGCAAAATTGTACCTCACACATGTATCTTGATCTTTTATGTTGTACACTTTTCAAACAATGAATATTTCAAAGAGGAAAAAGATGATAAACGTGTGCCCATGAACTATTTGATAAAATGCTTAGTCTGGCGCGCATGTGACATTCCTTGTGGCTGGGCAAGATGACAAATCAAAGCTCCAAATCCTAAGAATTGTATCTCCTTCTACACTTGACCATTTAAGATGATTCTTGAATAAAAAATGAAGAGAAAACTTCAAACTCCAACTTTGATGTTGCCAACTTTTTGATTTGAGCCCAAATGGACATTCAAAATTAACCATGAAGAAATCTGATTTTTGTAGATATTCAAAAATTTCACTAAGTGTCCAGAAATTTCCAAGCTCAATAACTTTTTATCCTTTCACTTTTTGGATTGAGACCTCAAGGGCAAAGTTGAAGAATTTTTTATCCTCTTTCTAGGCATGTATAGTTTGCAGATTTTCAATAAAAATTGAGAAAGTTATGATCAATCAAAGTTCAGCACTATGAACACTTAGAAAAAAAATTCAAAACTTCAAATAACTTCCTTGACAAGTTATCTCCAATTCACACTTCCTATTGATTTTATGCCACCATTAACCATGAAATGTGAAAATAGGGACATTAAATTGATAGTTGACCAAAAGTCCACTTGGTCAACAATTGATTTTGGTTTACTTTTGACAAAATGACCATTTTACCCTTTTTTTTATATCAATTGAACCTTTCCAAACCAAAATTGATGATCAAACTTCCAATCATAGATGCTCATGAACATGTAGAGAAGCATGGAATCAAGTATTGCCTAAAAAGTCAGAGATTTCCTGATTAAATTTCAAACCCTAGTTTTGATCCTCCGTGCTATGAGATGGTAAGATGAATGCAATTGTGTCATTACCTACAATATGACATTCAAAGAGACATATATATACATATTTTAATGTTAGTTAAAAGAATACATGTACAAGATATACAATTCAAGGTGTTTGATGATCCCTCAAGAGCAAACCTAAAGATAGGATTAAGTAGAAGAAGTACCCAAACCCTAATGTGTGATCTGGATGATATGAGATGATGAGAAATCTTAGGGGCAAAAATTGGGGTATAACAGCTGCTCTTATTTAAGTTTCTTCTATCCAGAGATACGAAGGTTAAAATCTCCGTCTCAACGTGATTGAAGATACTTAAATATAAGGTAAGCCATATTTTTGGCCCTAAGATGCCATGAAATGCTTATGATCATACATGCAATGAGACAAATTCAAAGGTGACACAGGACATCACTGAGAATGATGGAAATAAAAATAAAGGATCAAAAGGGAAGTCTGACCAGGAAAATAAATCACTGGTGAATAGAAGACTCAACTCTACTGGGGTAAAGCCCAAAGAGGAGATAAAGAATCATCAACTCAAATATTGAGGAAAAAAAGGCAATGGATGACAAAGATCGACAGATAACTGCGAACTATCCCCTCAGAGAGGATAGTAAAGAAAGGTAACATCGACTCACAGGGAGTGGAAGTGGTGACATAATACTGATAAATACTAATATTAGCGGTGGTAACAAATGATTAGCATAAGTACTTATGACTGGGAACAAATGAACTTCTTCAGAGAAAAGTGAATCTCAATGACAAACTATCTCCCATAATGATGAGACTACCATTCATCGGAGTAAAAAATCTCAACAATGAACTATCTCCCATAATGACGAGATTACCATCCATTGGAGTAACAAATCTCAATAACGAACTATCTCCCATAATGACGAGACTACCATCCATCAGAGTAACAAATCTCAACAACAAACTATCTCCCATAATGACGAGACTACCATCCATTGGAGTAACAAATCTCAACAACGAACTATCTCCCATAATGACGAGACTACCATCCATTGGAGTAAAAAATCTCAACAACGAACTATCTCCTATAATGACGAGACTACCATCCATTGGAGTAAACAAATCTCAACAACGAACTATCTCCCATAATGAAGAGACTACCATCCATTGGAGTAACAAATATCAACAAGGAAGTATCTCCCATAATGAAGAGACTACCATCCATCGGAGTAAACAAATCTCAACAACGAATTATCTCCCATAATGACGAGACTACCATCCATTGGAGTAACAAATATCAACAAAAAACTATCTCTCATAATGACGAGAACACCATCCATTGGAGTAACAAATCTCAACAACAAACTATCTCCCATAATGACGAGACTACCATCCATTGGAGTAAACAAATCTCAACAACAAACTGTCTCCCATAATGACGAGATTACCATCCATTGGAGTAACAAATCTCAACAACAAACTATCTCCCATAATGACAAGACTACCAGCCATTGGAGTAACAAATCTCAACAATGAACTATCTCCCATAATAATGAGACTACCGTCCATTGGAGTAAACAAATCTCAACAACAAACTATCTCCCATAATGAAGAGACTACTATCCATTGGAGTAACAAATCTTAACAATGAACTATCTCCCATAATAACGAGACTACCATCCATTGGAGTAAACAAATATCAACAAAAAACTATCTCCCATAATGACGAGACTACCATCCATTGGAGTAACAAATCTCAACAAAGAACTATCTCCTATAATGACGATACTACCATCCATTGGAGTAATAAATCTCAACAAAGAACTATCTCCCATAATGACGAGACTACCATCCATTGGAGTAAACAAATCTTAACAACAAACTATCTCTCATAATGACGAGACTACCATCCATTGGAGTAACAAATCTCAACAACGAACTATCTCCCATAATGACGAGACTACCATCCATTGGAGTAACAAATCTCAACAACGAATTATCTCCCATAATAACATGACTACCATCCATTGGAGTAAACAAATCTCAACAACGAACTATCTCCCATAATTACGTGACTACCATCCATTGGAGTAACAAATCTCAACAATGAACTATCTCCCATAATGACGAGACTACCATCCATTGGAGTAATAAATCTCAACAACGAACTATCTCCCATAATGACGAGACTACCATCCATTGGAGTAAACAAATCTCAACAACAAACTATCTTTCATAATGACGAGACTACCATCCATTGGAGTAACAAATCTCAACAACGAACTATCTCCCATAATGACGAGACTACCATCCATTGGAGTAACAAATCTCAACAACGAATTATCTCCCATAATAACATGACTACCATCCATTGGAGTAAACAAATCTCAACAACGAACTATCTCCCATAATGACGTGACTACCATCCATTGGAGTAACAAATCTCAACAATGAACTATCTCCCATAATGACGAGACTACCATCCATTGGAGTAAACAAATCTCAACAACGAACTATCTACCATAATGTCGAGACTACCATCCATTGGAGTAACAAATATCAACAAAGAACTATCTCCCATAATGAGAGACTACCATTAACTGGAGTAAAAATCATGAATCTTCTCTGGGAACTAACAGACTTACTGGGGAAGTACAAGTTTCTCAAATAAAGAGACATGCTATCTGCTGTTATGAGAAGGAGTTGCAATAGTGTTGCTGGGAAAAGAATTATGACTTCCTGGGGAAATGCCAATATATTCCTGCTGAGGAAGTAAAGTCTTCTCGTGCAAAATAAATTCACATTCTCAAACTCAGGCCTAAAGCCTGTAGAAATCTGAATAACAATGTTGCCAGGGACCCCAAATTCAAACCAGAAATAAACCAGAATGAAACAGCCAACCAATATAACACCTGATGAGAAATAAACTCAAAATGGGACCACGTTCCATCCAGATAATGAGCTGAGTAGGAAGGATAAAACAAAATTATTCCACGAGGGATAACTCAGTGGGGAAATTGGAAGGATATACACTTTCTGCTTAAAGTCGACACTCTATTAGGGAGAGGGTGATATAACTCTGCAAAATAGGGTAACACGCCAACAAAAACAATAATGAATGCAAATGAGAAATGAACTTTAATTCAGCTATGCATGATGTATGTATGAATGTATGAATGCTATCATGTATATGTTGACAAAAAAAACACACAACACTGGGAATAAACAGACAAATATAGTTTGGGTAAAGTCAAAACTCGGCTAAATCACATCCAGGATGAAAATTTCTCAAGAAAGTAAGCACCAACTGAGGAAATGAATTCCTATTTCACAACTTAAATTCACTTGGAAGAAACATAATTCAAAAATAATCAAGTCAAAACATTAAATAAAAACAGATACAGGGATATAACATCTTCCCCCAGGCTTCACCGGGGAATATCACACAGACTTCAATGGGGAAAACAACGTTTCAACGTCTAGATTTCCACTGGAGATTATAATACTGACTTCTCTAGGGAAGATGAAAACCGCATCATCGAGATATCAACTAGAGATCTCGTGCTGACTTCATGAGGGAGGACAACACCACATCATCGAGGGGAGCCCAAAATACATTCTTCAATACCAAGAGTGATGATTACACAAACTTTCCCGGGGAGAAATTATGAAACCACATGGGAATAATAACTTTCAGAGAGAGACATTATCTCATCTTTACTTGGGGATTTAAGAAGTCAAATAATACAATAAGAAATCAAGATCATGGGGATTTTAAATCAAACCCAGCACTTGGCGGGAGAAAACCCAAAAAGTTGACAACTGTTTCAACGCTTCTTAGAAAATATATTTCCCTTGTCTAGTTGCCTGGGAAACAAACAACAACAACAAAGCCACTACTTCCAAGAGTGATTATTTTCAAATGATTTCACCTCAGCACACAAGTGGAGAAAGACCTTTCATCGTATGAGCAAAGGCCTCACTGGGGAATCTGGGATAAGGGTTTCAAACCATGCACACCCGAAACCAAAATTATCAATTTGGAAGAAAAACTGAACCAAGACCTGACTGGGATCACAAATCCAACACCCCACCATACATCAATTGGTATCATCTTCAACTATCTGAGGAACACAAGGAGATCATATGCATACCAGCAAAAGTAACCTGGGAGAACCTTCCTGGGGAATACATACTTCCAAAATTTCAGAGTTCGTCCATCCTTGGAATCACCATTTTTGTTTTTCTTGAGTCACAAAATCTAAAGTAAAAAGTAATTTGTAAATTCTTTTCAAAAAACAATTTTGTTATTTAATCTTTTTATCTTGAAAATTACTATCAATAACAAATGGAGTCTTTGTAAGCAAAATAAAATAAGAATTGCAAAGAATTGGATGACAACTCAAACTTTATTAATAGAATGGTAGTTTATGAATGGCGAGACTCCATAGATGATTACAAAGTTTGGAAAATTGTAATATATATTGGAAAAGATACATTGAGATACAATGATCTCTATTCTCCCTAACAACGTTGAATTCCTGAGCAATAACTTCTGTTGAAGTATGGTGATGATCCGAGAAGATTGTTGCTTCAATGATCAAGTCTTGTCTAACGCAGTTACTTGCCAAGAAATCCATAACTTTTGCCTAGGTTTCCCTTGTTGGTTTTTAACCTAGAGGGAAGAATTAATTTTGTTTATGTCTCTTATTTTTTCCTAGACAGCCCTTTCGGTTTTTCAGCATACTGAGACACTCTTTTTTGCGTAAGCCGCCCTTTCGGGTTTTCAACTTAGCGAGCTGTTCTTTTATTTCGTTAGGCGAAGTATTTCTTGACTGCATCGACATTCATAGGACGTGGGAGCTCCTCGCCATCCATAGTTTCAAGAATCAATGAACCGCCAGAGAAGGCTTTCTTGACAACATATGGGCCTTCAAAATTGGGAGTCTACCTTCCCCTAGAATCAGCGTTAAAAGACATAATCTTCATGAGCACGAGGTCATATTCTCTGATATCGATAGGCTTGACCTTCTTATCAAAAGATTTCTTCATTCTCTTATGGTATAACTGACCATGACACAAGGCCGTCATTCTCTTTTCTTCAATCAAATTCAATTGGTCAAACCTGTTTCGGACCCACTCAGTCTCTGACAACTTGGTTTCCATTATCACACGTAAAGAGGGAATCTCAACCTCGACGGGGAGTACTACTTTCATATCATACACAAGAGAGAATAGGGTTTCCCCTGTTGAAGTACGGAAAAATGTACGGTACCCATGCAAAGCAAAAGGAAGCATCTCGTGCCAATCTTTATAGGTAACAACCATCTTCTGGATGATCTTCTTAATATTTTTATTAGCAGCTTCAACATCCCAATTCATCCATGGCTTGTAAGGAGATGAATTGTGATGGACAATCTTGAATTATTCACAAAGTTCTGTCATCATCTTGTTATTCAGATTTGAGCCGTTGTTAGTGATAATCCTGCTGGGCACACCATATTGACATATAAGATTTTTCTTGATGAAGCGTACTACCACTTGCTTATTAACACTAGCATATGAAGATGCTCCCACCCATTTGGTGAAGTAGTTAATTGCCACAAAGATAAAATAATGTCCATTCGAAGCCTTGGGTTCAATCATTCCAATCATGTCAATACCCCACATAGAGAAAGGCCACGGGGAAGAAATAACATTGAGAAGCGTCAGAGGCACATGAATTTTGTCAGCATAAATCTGGCACTTATGGCACTTCTTTACAAATTTGTAACAGTCAGATTCCATTGTCAACCAATAATAACCTTCCCTAAGCATTTTCTTTGCCATCAAATGTCCGTTGGCATGAGTACCAAAGGATCCTTCATGGATTTCATGCATCAACATGTCTGCTTCGTGTCTATCCACGCATCTGAGCAAGACCATGTCATAATTTATTTTGTATATCACATCTTCATTGAGAAAAAAACTGCCTGCCATTATTCTCAATGTCTTTATATCTTTATTTGACGCACCAGTCAGGTATTCCTAAGTCTGGAGAAAATGCTTGATATCATGATACCAAGGTTTTTTCGTCTGACGTTTCCTCTACTGCAAACACATGAGCCGGCCTATAAAAAACAACATACTGTGATACGAGGCACATCGTTCCAAGCATTCACTTGATACATAGAAGCCAAAGTGGCTAAAGCATCCACCATCTGATTTTCATCTCTGGGATTATGATGGAATTCAACTTTATTATAGAAGGGTAATAATATTCTAGCATAGTCTTTATAGGGAATCAAACCAGGGTGGCGATTATCCCATTCTCCTTTAATCATATTTATTACGAAAGATGAATCTCCATACACATCTAGAATTTGATTCTGAGATCAATAGCCTCCTCGAGACCCATGATACAAGCTTCCTACTCTGCCATGTTATTGGTACAATCAAATGCCAGCCTTGCAGTAAAAGGGATATGCGACCCTTGAGGAGTGATAATCACAACACCAATTCCTTTCCCATAAGTGTTCACAGCTCCATCAAACACCATGACCCAATGAGATTCAGGATCAAGACCTTCCTCAGGCAACTGTTCATCACAATCTTGTATTTTCAAAAACATCACATCCTCATCAGGGAAATCATATTTAACAGATTGATGGTCATCAACTGATTGGTGAGCAAGATAATCTTCCAATACACTGCTTTTTATAGCCTACTGAGTACGGTATTCAATATCATATTCAGACAATAGCATCTACCAACGGGAAATTCTTCCAATAAGAGCAGGATTTTCAAATATATACTTAATTGGATCCATTTTGGAAATCAACCAAGTAGTATGATTCAACATATATTGCCGCAACCGCTTTGCCGCCCAGGCCAGAGCACAACATGTCTTTTCCAGCATAGAATACCGTGACTCACAATCAGTAAACTTCTTCCTGAGATAATAAATGGCATATTCCTTCTTCCCTATTTCATCTTGTTGTCCCAAAATACAACCCATAGAATTATCTAACACTGTCAGATACATAATCAATGGTCTTCCTTCAATAGGAAGGAGCAAGATAGGAGGTTCAAGCAGATACTCTTTAATACTTTTAAATTCCCTTTGGCAATCATCTATCCAGACACAACCTTGATCTTTCTTTAACAACTTAAAGACTGGTTTACACGTTGCAATCATATGGGAAATAAACGTGGAAATGTAATTCAAATGCCCAAGGATGCCTCTAACTTTCTTTTCAGTTCTTGGCACTGGAATTTCTTGAATTACCTTAACTTTATCAGGATCAACTTTAATTCCCTTTTGGATGGCAATGAAACCTAACAATTTTCCTGATCGAACACCAAAGGTGCATTTATTTGGATTCAAGCGGAGACGATACTTCCTCAAATGCTGAAACAATTTCAACAAATCTTCTATATGCCCTTCTTAAGTCTAGGATTTGGCAATCATATCATCAACATATACCTCAATTTTCTTGTGCATTAGATCATGGAATAGGTTCGTCATAGCCCCCTGGTACGTTGCCCCAGCATTCTTCAACCCGAATGGCATCACTCTGTAACAAAATGTTCCCCAGGGTGTGATAAACATTGTTTTTTCCATGTCCTCAGGAGCCATTCTGATTTGATTATATCCGGAAAATACATCCATGAATGAGAATACTTTTAATTTTGCTGTACTATCAACCAACATATTAATATGTGGTAATGGAAAGTCATCTTTTGAACTAGCTTTGTTTAAATCTCTATAATCAACGCACATGCAAACTTTTACGTCTTTCTTTGGTACTGGGACAATATTAGCATTCCACCGAGGGTACACTGATGTCACAAGAAAACCAGCATTAATCTGCTTTAAAACTTCTTCTTTAATTTTTATTGCCATATCAGGGTAAGTTCTTTGCAATTTCTGCTTGATTGGCGGGCATTTTGGCTTTAGCAACAAATGATGTTCCACAATGTCAGTATCCAAACCCGGCATGTCTTGGTATGACCAAACAAAAATGTCCTTATATTCTTTCAACAATTCAATCAACCTGCTCTTCACATCAGGATGAAACAATGCTCTAATCTTGACTTCTTTCGGATCTTCCTCTGAACCCAAATCGATTGCCTCTAACGACTCTTTATACGACTGGATGGAACTTTCCTCACGCTCAAGCAATCGTGAAACCTCTTCTGGGATTTCATCATATTCTTCTTCTTCGACCACATATGCAGGATATTCAAAGTTGGGAGAGGGTGCAGGGTCATTGTACTCAACGGGTTTTTTTAATTAATCTTCACATATGATTTATGATTGCTTTTAGAAACTAACACATATAGAAAGTGATTATGCAGATTCAGTTACAATTATTATTTATTTTGAAAGGTTTTTTTTTCTGATTACCATTTTCCAAGAACAAGCAGAAAATAAAGACACAATTGGGAATCAAAGACAACTTTTATTATTGATTTTAAAGATCAAAGCAACAAATAAGCCCATACAACATCAATACTTTCACCTTGGGCAGAGTGAAATATTTTTGAAAAGATTAACAAAAAACAAATTACTTTGAAATATGAATGCAAGAGGGAACATCAATAGTGACCCAGTTTTGGACTCTAACTCCATGCGTCACATAGTTCGACATCTCTTGCTCTACTTTGCCTTCCATAATAGCATTGATCCTAGGAATAGTTGGATGAAGATAACCTCCGCTACAAAAGATATCCTGATATTTGCCAAAGCAGCCTTTGACTTAATGTTCTCACCTTTACCATTCTTCCCAGAGAGTCCCAAACCATCTCTATTCTTATTCATAGGCGGATCCATAATCTGCCCCCATTTTTTACTAGGGACATTACGCACTACCTACTGAGCATCCTTCAATGAAGCTATAGAAATCTAATTTTCCTTTATGTTATCAATGGATAAATCTTGGAACTGAGTTCCAACAGCAGCTTCATCTGCTTCCATAACACTGAAAGAGGATTAATGAGATATTAACAATGTTTGTTCTCCATTTATGATAACTACCTTTCCTTCACGCACAAACTTCAGCTTCTGGTGCAAAGTTGAAGTAACAACCCCTGCCTCGTGTATCCACAATCGTCCCAGCAAACAGCTGTAAGCAGGCACAATATCCATAACCTGGAAAGTAATCTGAAATAGGTGTGGGCCTATATGAATAAGCAAATCTACTTCCCCGATGACAGACTTCCTCGATCCATTAAAAGCTTTCACAATTATGCCACTCGGGCGCATGAGAGTTCCTTGATACTTCAGCTTCATGAGCGTGCTCCTCGGTATGACATTTAAAGCAAATCCATTGTCAATCAGCACATTTGAGAATGAATCGTTTTTGCAGTTCATGGAGGTATGGAGAGCCAGATTATGATTCCTTCCTTCATCAGGAAATTCGTCATCAGAGAAACTCAGGTTATTACAAAATGTAATATTCCCAACAACACTACTGAATTGGTCTAAAGGCATATCACTTTCCATGAAAGCTTGATCCAATACTCTCATCAAAGATTCCCTGTGGGAAGAAGAGTTCATTAGCAAGGCTAGAATAGATATCTTTGATGGATTATACAACAAATGATCTACAATCCCGTAGTCGCTCATCTTAATAATATTCATTATATCATCCACATATTTTTCCAGAGTAGTATCACTAGATTCCCCCATTGCTTTCTTGGGTTCAGTACTTTCAACAACCTTTTTATCAGCATTAACATTCCCTCGAATGACAGGTGCGAAAGCCCGACCACTGTGGATCACTCGGCTGGCTTCAACAATATTCTTGACATTAGAAAAAGGTTGGATGGGAAATTCCACACCATCCTCCAATATTGTAGCATTGTATTTATAGCGCACAACCTTGTTTGATCGTAAGGAACAAGACCTGGTAAGCAAATCACCATTGGAGCAACAACTGGTTTGCTATGGTACTCAATCTCTATAGGGGCGAGAAAACTGAAACAAGGTACAATAACATTCACCCCCTCTTCAAAATACTTAGACATCACATAATCATTTCTGGAGAACATATCTTCATCCGAGGAAAAGAATTCATCTACAGAAGCATACTCATCGTCTGACATAGTCTTGGCCGAGCAGTCTTCAATCACGTTAGTTCCATGGTAATCATCTCTATTGCCTGAAACTTTGATAGTACCATTATCCAATAACAACTGAATACCCCTTCTCACAATGGAACAACCACGAGAATCTCTGCAGCAGATCCGACAAGACCCATAATGATGTTCTTCTTGAACATCCATGTGATAGAAGGTAGCATGCAACTGCACTAAATCATCATTCATATGATTCACGTAAAAAATACGGAATTCATCGGGACATTCATTGACCATATTCACATCTTCCTCGTACTCTGCCCTAGGCCTGATTATATGAATAAGGCATTCGTCCATCATTTCATGAAGACCAACTTTTATCTTATCACATCCTTGGATATCTGTACTGAAAATACCACAACCAGCATGGTCATGCATATAGTAACTAAACTCACAGAGGTCAACATGCATCTTCACCAGATATTGTCTAACCAGGTTGATATCAAAAATACGGAAGTCGCCTGGACAACCAACAACCATGTTTAAAACATTTTCTCCTCCATTCTTTGGTAAAGGATTATCTTTCACGTTAGGGGCAGTATCTTTAAAGGATAAAAGGCTAGATCTCACCAACTTTTGTACTTCAGATTTCAAAGGATAAAAATTCTCAATATTGTGCCCTGGTGCTCCCTGATGAAAAGCACACGTCTGGTCTGCCTTATAATGCCAGGGTAGTGGTGAAGGTACAACAGTGGGAGGCCTGGTCTGAACCAACTTCTTCTGAATCAAAGCCAGGAGTAACTCTGCATAGCTCATTGGAATTGAGTCAAAGGCTTCTCTCTTCTGACTTTTCCCTTGATTCCCTTGAAGAGATGGTCTTTGATAGGCAACAATGGTTGGAGATACATTGACGACAGGAGTCACAGAAGCAACCTGTTGCTGGTATCGCTGATGCCTTCTAGTTGGTCTAATCTTCCTTTGACCAATAACAACATTCGTTTCACTTTCTTTCTTTCGAGAGAAACCGTATGACGACTTCTTTGTCCCTTCATCTCTTGTCAAACACCCCTCTCTGATAGCCTCTTCAAAACGAACACCCATGCTTACCATTTTGATAAAATCACTCGGTGCACTGGCGACTATCCTTTCATAATAAAATGATCCAAGGGTTTTTAGGAAGACCTTGGTCATTTCTTGTTCTCCATAGGTGGCACCACCTGGGCAGCTATCTCGCGCCATCTCTATGCATATTCTTTGAATGACTCCTTGTCTCTATGAGCCATTGCCCTCAACTGGTCACGGTCAGGCGCCATAAACATATTGTACTTATACTGCTTGATAAAGGCTTCTCCCAGATCATTGAAGGTACGAATACTACTACTGTCTAGACTTATATACCACTTTAGAGTAGCAGCAGTTAAACTATTTTGGAATAAATGAATGAGCAAACGCTGATCATCAGTATGGGTAGACATTTCCTGATATATATCACGAGGTGGTCACGAGGACAAGAGTTTCCCTTCTACCTCTCAAATTTCGGCACTTTAAACTTCGCTGGCACATTCACATTGGGAACTAGGCAAAGTTCACTGACATTCTGTCCAAACAATTCTTTTCCTCGAAGGACCTTCATTTCCTTCTGCATCTCATTGAACTGGTCTTGAAAGTCATCCAAATAGTCATAGAAACACATACTTTCACTCAGTGGAGAAGCAGGATGATAAACTTCATCATTAGCAAATGGCATAACATTCACCAAAGGAGGTGCAGTATATTGGATCTCCTTTCTAGCCATAGGAGTAACATGCACCACAGGAGATGCAGAAACATCAGCAGTTTGAGAAAATGGACAACTTGAGTATCGAGATTGTAATCCCTTGGCATTAAATTCTCAAGAATTCCCCACGGATAACCCTGAGGCATACGATTCTGAACAACAGTAACTGGCATAGTAGAAATGGGAACTGTTGGAGCTTCAGAAGTGATCATTGTCTGTTGAGGCTGAGCAAGTGGTGGGTGATTATGAGCAGCCACCAACGATTCCATCAAAGCATTCAGATTTGCCATACCAGCCTTCAAAGCAATAACTTCTTTGCGCATTTCGCGATTCTCTTGTTTAATATTCTCCATTTTCTTCCTGGAATTAGCGCGAGTATTATATTGGTGAGACAACTTGCTTCTAAACGAGGTAAGGAAACACAGTAAGACACTTGGGTATGAACAAAAATGCAAGAAATATGTACAAGATGATGCATGATATGTAATGCGCATTATTTATTTGTTTATTATTAATATTTCAAGGAACTCAAAGATTTATAGACAATTTATAAATACTAAATTACTAACACATTTTGAAATACTGAAAATCTCATTATAATAACTTCAAAATGGATTACAACTTTTTAGTACAAGTTTCAACAATCCCAAATACAAGAGAAGATAGAACCTAAAATACGAAGAAAGAAAATAATATAAAGATCACTCCACACACTGACGTTTCCCCGCGAGTCTTGCAATCTGAGCCTTCAACTGGTTGTTCTCTTCTGCATACCTGTCAGCGACCTCTTTCAAATCACCAAAGTTAGGAAGTGAGCAACCAGGTCCTGACTGAGTTCTGGAGGAAAATAAATCCTCTTTCCTCTCCATCATATCTATAGCACGACTCTCGAGAATCTCAATCAAGTCATCTTTCTCCTTCAGGTCTGCTCAGTAGGACACCTCTAAAGTCTGACAGTTATTCTTCCAAGCCTCTTTCTCCTGCTGCATCATAACTATGGCAAGCTGAATCTCTTCCACATCATCTAAAAGGGGATGAGTAGTCTTCACAATCATATCAGGCATAAGTTCTTCACGGGAATATGGCCTCTTCAACTGAATGGCTCTTGCTTATACCCATCGTAGATAAGGCTCCAAAGAAACAACTCCTCTAGGTCCCAAGTCCTTTCTACTCTTCCTGTGAATATGATGCCAAGAATTCACAATCTGCTCCTTAGCTTCCCTATGATCCTCTCCTTCTTTAATAAAGAAACCACTCAGATGAATTCTATTTGGCTTACCTCTCATTAGATATCCAAGTTGTCGTCGTGCAAGAACGAGATTGTAGTTAATTCCTCCCTTTGTACCGAGAAGAGGTACATTGGGGAAACTACCACAACTATCGACAATCTCCACATCATAGTAAGCCCGATGATACCAAACAATATCAGAATAAGTGAGGTCCATAATCTCCAGAGCCCAACGAGGTTCCTTCCTGACATCCCAGAAAGCGTCAGACCTAGGTAAGTGAGAAATAAACCACTGATACAACAAAGGCGTGCAACAAATGATCATCCCTCCATGATAAGAATCTCGAAGATGAATGGAGTAATAAGCATCTCCTAATAATGTAGGGAATGGATTCCAAATCAAAAAGATCCCGATGGCACTGATATCCACAAATTTGTCTACATTCAGAAATAAGAACAACCCATAAGCAAGTAGAGCAAAGATGGCCTCAAAAGCAACCGTACTCATCATCCTAGCAAAGTAGCAAGCTTTCTCCAATAAAAACTGAGCGGGTAAGCCTCTGATTCCTTATTTAGTAGTCATGTGGTCCTCAATCTCATATTTCCCTAAATGAACCAAAGCAGCAACCTCTTGAGACTTTGGCTCCTCCTTGAAACCGGTGAAAGGAACACGACCGGTAATAGGTAAACCCAGTAGGTAAGAATACTCCTCAAATGTAGGCATCAACTGATAATCAGGGAAAGTAAAACACAGATACATCAAATCATAAAACTGGACCAAAGTCGAGAGAATACCCCCCTTCATCCTGAGCTTCATAAGAGACACGATGGATCAATAGTTCTTCCGAAAATCAGAAGAACTCTCGATCTCAGGAATTAGAATCATCAAATCATCTATCTTGGGATCCTTGAAACTGTACTTCCGAGTCTTTCTTTTTCCAGAATCTATGGTAAAAAATTATATGAGATATTCACAAAGAGTCAACTTTAAGTCCCTTGAAACAAAATGTTTTAAAGGATGCTCATGGGTGCATGAACACATGATGCAACAATCACACGCAAGATCACAAACATGGGGGGTTCATAGGTTCGACATCACGAGCATGAGGTCAAAGGTACTACCCACAAGGTATGGACTAATATTTTATCACTTGCGGAACAAGGTTCTAAAAGGTTCCCAGAGTCTAAAAGTTCTCAATCACAAACTTTGATATAAAGCAAAACCCTAAATACAATCCTAAGTAAAAAATCAGGTTAAAAAAAGGAAAGGGAATTGTAAAAATCATGATATTAAAACCCTAACTTCCTAAAGACCTATAAAAGCCAGAAATGGGGTTTAGAGTTCTTGGATTGAGGTGGAGACTTGATATAAAAATGCAAACGTTGAAACTAGCTAGCAAAGTGCTTAAACTAGAGGTGTTTTGGAAAACAATTTATAGAAATTATGAAATCACAATTTAAAATTCAATGAAAATGATCTTTATGATCTAAACCTATCCAAGCACTCCAAATAAATTTATTTATGATTTTATAAGCATAGGTAGTTAGAATTTTCAAGCAATCAATGTGAATGATAAACCAAAACCCTAAAAAATAGGAAATTAAATTCAAAATTAAACTACCTAATCTAAAATTCAAATAAATTTGGTGTAAGACCCCCTAAATTTCAAGAAATTTCTAAGGATCAGTAAGTATATTTTTGAATATTTTAAAAATGGATGGAAAATTGAAAATAAAATCAAAATTCAAATAGTGCAAAAATATTTACAACAAAAACACATTTTCCCATCAAATTAGTTTTCGTGTCCCTGATTTTTGAAAATTAAAATAAAAAATATTGTAAATTAATAGACTCTCTCAAGATTCATGACTTATTTTTTTTAATAATTTTTTGATGATCAAAACTATTTTTAATAAAATCAAGAACTTAATAGAAATAAGAGAGGGAAAATTAAAAACAAAATTCAAAATATAATATAATAATAGCGATGGCGCGCAGCAGTGGGACCCAAGGATTCAAATGGACCAATGGCGTGTCTTCTTCTTCGTTTGAATAACCAAAAAAACCCTAAAACGATGTTCCTATAGTGAACTTCAGATCCATACAACCTACCCGTTTCTGCATGAAATTGAATGAGATCTGAAGCAAAGTTGTAGATCTCATGGAGATCTACAACGTCACATCAAGAATTACATTAAACAAACACAAGTTCACATAGAAAAATAGATCACAAGTTCACTGATTATCACTTTTTCACAAATGTTCAGAACACCAAGCAAGCTCAAATTCACTCAGATTTATACATCAAACCTATTGTTTGGCCAACTAAGAACGCAATGAACATGAATTTAATAATTAAAGACAACTGGAAATGGATATGCAAGCTCGAATCTAGATCTATGGATTTTGGATGATTTACCTAGTGGAGAAGCTCCATTGACTCTTCAAATTGAGCAAGGAGATAATAGAAACTCGGAAAATCACTTGAGAAAGCTTGAAGGAGAAGAAATAACGACGAAGAACAAGAGCTCCTTGAAGAAATTTTGAAACCTTAAAAGGAGTTGAGAGCAATTCGATGGAGAGAAAGAAAGAAAGTTTCTGCTTCAGTGAGGATGAGGTGTGTGAAATGAAGAGAGAAAGCTCTCTTTTATAACCGTTGAAGTGAGGTTAAGCTCTGACCATAGTTAATCACAGATTGCTCAACAAGTTTTCATAGAAAAAAGAGATCACATGATGCTGCATTTTGTCTTCTATTGCTAATCCTTTGGATGTCATTTTGAATAAGGGATAGAGAGTGAAAAACGAGTGAGGAACTTGTGACATGTGAGCTGGCAATATCACCACATGGGGGAAAATTGGGTGGAAATAATTTTTATATTTTGGGCAAACACGAGGGAGTCATGTGCATGCATGGTAATGCATTTTTTTTTGGCTTTTTAGGCAAAGAACAAAGGGTGATGATGCAACATCGAGGACTGTTGTGTGCAATACTCACAAAACGACCACATGCCTTCCTTAACAATCAGTGATGTTATATATTTAATATCTCTTCCATTTCTTGATTATTTGAACTACCACTTGGCTCTTTAGAAAGATGGTAGCAAGGTCAACAACTTTCATGTTGAAGAAAACAAGATTTGAAACCTGGAAGCTCCTTGAAATCAAGCTCGAAAATGCCTTCTTGCAACTGATCATGAGCATGTCACAAATATCTCCAAGTGACTTGTCATTTTTGACAACTAAAAAAACCAACTTTAAATGACTATAACTTGTAATTAAATGTACCAAAAAGTATGATTTTGAGCTTGCTGGAATGTTAAGAGGGAGAGAAACAACTTTGATGTTCATCACCAATCCAAATAATGCTTTAATAATGGAGAAAACTGATCATGAATGCATGCTCGTGAACTGCTTGATGAAATGTCAGGTCGGGCTGGGCAAGCCATGCATGCGACATGCCTTGTGTGCTAGGAAAAAATTCAATATCATGACACCTTCTTCCCATGATTATATCTTAAAGTGTAGGAGTTATTTTGAGAAACTTCCTGAAGCAAAATTATACCTCACACATGTATTTTGATCTTTTATGTTGGACACTTTTCAAAACACTAAATATTTCAAAGAGAAAAAATATAATGAACGTGTGCCCATGAACTGTTTGATGAAATGTTTGGCCTGGCGCGCGCGTGACATGCCTTGTGGCTGGTCAAGATGACAAATCAAAGCTCCAAATCCTAAGCATTGTATATCCTTCTACATTGACCTTTAAGATGATTCTTGAATTAAAAATGAAGAAAAAACTCCAAACTCCAACTTTTATGTTGCCAACTTTTTGATTTGAGCCCAAATGGACATTCAAAATTAGCCATGAAGAAATCATATTTTTGTATATATTCAAAAATTTCACTGTGTCCAGAAATTTCCAAGCTCAATAACTTTTTCTCCTTTCACTTTTTGGACTTGAGACCTCAAGGGCAAAGTTGAAGAATTTTGTATCCTCTTTCCAGACATGTAAAGTTTGCACATTTTCAATAAAAATTGAGAAAGTTATGATCAATCAAAGTTCAGCACTATGAACACTTAGAAGAAAAATCCAAAACTTCTAATAAATTCCTTGACAAGTTATCTCCAATTCACACTTCCTCTTGATTTTATGCCACCATTGACCATGAAATGTGAAAATAAGGACATTGAATTGATAGTTGACTAAAAGTCCACTTGGTCAATAATTGACTTTGGTTGACTTCTGACAAAATGACCATTTTAGCCTTTTTTATTATCAATTAAACCTTTCCAAACCAAAATTGATGATCAAACTTCCAATCATAAATGCTCATGAACATGTAGAGAAGTATGGAATCAAGTATTGCCCAAAAATTCAGGAATTTCCTGATTAAATTCTAAACCTTAGTTTTGATCCTTTGTGCTTGGAGATGGTAAGATGAATACAATTGTGCCATTAATTACAATATGACATTCAAAGAGACATATATACATATTTTGATGTTAGTTAAAAGAATACATATACAAGATACACAATACTTGATGATTCCTCAAGATCAAACCTAAAGATAGGATGAAGTAGAAGAAGTACTCAAACCCTAATGTGTGATTTGGATGATATGAGATGATGAGAAATATTAGGGGAAAAATTGGGGTATAACAGTAGCATACTCCTGATTCAATCTTGATTCTCAACCACACAATTGCACTACTTTTGATAAAAGGCCCAAGATTCACGTCTGCATGGCCACGCGATCTGGATCAAACAATCCATAAACGCTCAACACATCATAAGCCTTTGAGCCTCCCCATAAATTTCCAATGGACCGGAAACACTGTCTGAGCCAAGCCCAGTGCTAAACACACACCCCATGTGTGATCGGTGGATCTGGAACTGACTGTTTAAAGCTGGTTCGCGAAATGTCGCGGAAGCAAGAGTCGCCACCGTCTTTTATTTTCTCCAAATGGAAAGGACAAAAGCACAGAAAAATTCCTTATAGAGATTGCTCTCGGTTCGGGAGGTAGGTTATAGAAAGGGAAGGTGTTAGCACCCTTTCTATCCATGGTTATCCATGGGCTCTTAGATACTTGCTCACTTGTGTTTTCAAAAATGGTTTGTTTGCTTTTCAACTGTGGGTTTTAAAAAGTTTCTTTGAAAATTTCAGTTCGACTCTTGTATCGGTCCTCAAGAGTGTTTGAAAAATTGCTTTCGAGAGCTTTTTGAAAAGGTGTCGGTGTGAAAAGTATTTTTGATTTGTTTTTGAAATTAGAGCAAGTATCTAGAGTCGTCTACCTACCCTAAGGAATTTGTCTGTGTAGATGTCCTTAAAGTAGTGCCATCCCACCATTGAGAGGTAGGTAGCACCACCGTTGGAGGTGTTCGGGTCAATTCGAGGTTCGGGACATGGTGATCACCAGAGCAATAGGAAGACACCTTAGAAGCTACCCTCATGCCAGGTTCCCGGATCATGAGGACTTACTAAGACATCCTCTACTCGACGATCACCTTTCGAGGCAAGGCAACAATGAGGCGTACCCTAGGGGTGGTGTGTGATTTGTGTGTCAGATTCGTTTATTTTTATCTTGTCATGGTATAGGTGATCTACGCGTTTGTTTTTATTTATTGTCATTCATTCTTGCATGCATTTATTTAATAGTTAAAAAGTGCGAAAAAGGTAAAGTTCTAAACTATTACAAAAGGCGCGGGTCCACATCGCCAAAATTTCCAGGACCCGATTTGACAGAAAAATAAAGAAATAAAGTAAAAGTGCGGAAGATAAGTATTTACAAGGCTTTGGGAGAAGTACATGAATAATAAAAAAAAAAGAAATAAATACGCGAATTGAATTAAAATTAAAAACGAGGGCGTTGGACCCTTTTAACGAAATTAAATTAAATGATTAAATTAATGAAAATTAAAATGAAAGGGAATTGTTTTTGGTATTTTTGTATTTTATGATTTTAATGAAATTGAATTAAATAGAGACATTAACCCTAATTCTAATTTTTTTATTTATTAAGAAAAAATATTAAAGTTAAACCTAAATTAACCTAATTAATTACATGGTAATTTAATTACAAAAATAAATAATATTTAATTATTTTTGAAAAGAAAAGAAAAGGATAAAAATTATTACAAACCCTAATTCTACCAATTTTAAGTTTATTAGAAAAATATTAAGATTTCAACCTAAATTAAAACTAAAATCAATTAATGTTATTTATTTACAAAAAATAATATTAAATAAAAAACTTATTTTTGCCTTTTTTGATTTTATATTGTTTTTTATGTTTTTCATGAAAATATTAAATTAATTAAAAACAATAATTGAAATAAATAAAAAGAATGAAAAAAAAATGTAAAAGCTTGCAAACCTAGGGGGGTCTGTCCCCAAATTGGAGGGCTTGCTTAGCATTTTTTGGCCCAAGAAGCTTGGCTTGGTTTGACCTTTCTGAGCGTGTGAGGCATATTTGACCAGGGTATATGGAGCTCCTCAGATCAGGGCCCTTGGATGGTCTTTAGTGGCCACGTGGTGCGTTGAGATTATGAGTGCATGGTGGACGCTAGCACTGAAACTACACATAAGTATTAATTGAAAAATAATATGGAAAGGGTGAGGGACCTGGGGCTCGAACCCAGGTCCTGATGATTACCAATGCTACGCTTCACCACTGAGCCATCCAACGCGCTTTGATTATATAATATGAAACAAATAATATAACATAAAAACAATGGTCAGTGGGAAATTTAGCGCGAAATTCGAATAGACCAATCACTGATTGCCACTGGGTCATCTTCTTCATCCCTGCGTTTTATCTGAAAACAAAAAAAATAACCAAATGCCAAAAATAGCGATTAGAGATTCTTGGCTCATAAATTAGGCGCGAGATGTGGAATTGATTGGCCATGGTCTTCTGGTTCTAATGGTCCAAGCCTCACGTCCGAATTTTTCCTTAACTGGGAAACCCCAATTCACAGTTTTGAAAACCCTAGGTCTTGTTCATGGTGAAATCGCGTATGGTGCATAAAAATTCAATCAAAGTACACCGTTAGCTTCAGAATGATATAATGAATACAAATCCAATATTAGAATTTACAAATAATGCATGAATTATGTTTCAAGAATCTGAAAAAAAGCTTGAATCAGTCAAGATCGTTCTACCTATTTCCTGTGTTAGGGACGATGATTTTGATCTGTATATGTTCCTTGAAGCCTCAGGAACACAATGGAATAAGTATGGTGGCTTGAATCACCTTAGAACCTAGTTTTCAGTTTCCACTTTTTTTTAAAAAAAACTCAAGTTTTCTTCTTGGTCTATGGCGCAGCTGAGAGATTATGAGGAGTAGGGTTTGCATCCATATATACATGTGAATGATTAGGGTTGAGAAAATTGATCAAAGAATCCTTGAATTGATGATAAGATATTTGATTTTTCATGCATTAGTTTTCAAATCTTTTCATGCATATTTGCTACCAAATCATGACAAATCATATTGATTCTTTCCAAATCTAACCATGCACGAAATATTGAGTGTATATCATGCATAAAAAGATTTAAAAACCTAGGTTTAGTATTTTTCATATATTTTAATTAATTAAATGAATTTCTAGCATTTAAAAATTCAAATAAATAAAATAAAAATGATAAAAACTTCCCTTTGGGCCAAATGGTCGTGCACATGTCTTGGATGATGAATTGTGGAGGAAAAAGAGGCCCATTAGCAATTTTAGGTCATTTGAATCAATGTTGACTTTTCAAAATATCCAAAAATTTCCCAACTTCCACAAGGCATAACTTGCTCAATTTATAAGCTTTGCTCATGGTCTTGGACATTTTGGAAAGGTATTTGAGTCCTCTAACCAATGCCTTTGGTCCCATGTCATTTGGATTTACCAATATCAAGTTATGGCCTTTGACTTAAAGTCCCTTTTTGTTGACTTTTGAAAATGACCTATAATGTTGAAATTGATAACCTTTTGTGAGAACATTTATTGGACTTGAAGTATGAAGAGGAGTTGTAGGAAATGTCATTCTCTTTAAAATGAGCTTTGGATGGAATTTTTCTGATAATCCATGTGGAAGTTATGACTTGGTCAAGTTACAGTTGACTTTTTCAACTGTCCAAATATGGAAACTTTTGCATCTTGATGATTTTTGAGCCAAGCTTTGAGAATCATGATCAAGCATTGATCAAATGATGTTTGTGGCTTCAAAATGATATGTTGACCAAAAATTTGGACTTTTGACTGTCAAATGACCATTTTGCCCCTATAGTTGACTGTAGTGCAATTAGGGTTTTTGACTGTGCAATTTTGTGATGTAAGTCTTGAAACTTGGTATGATGATGCTTGACCATATTTGTAGGCATGTGGGACGTGATTGAACCCTTGGAAACTTCATTTACTTTGTCAGACCCAAAACCCTAATTTTTGACTGTTAGGAGGCCCTTGCACTGTGCAACCCTTGGGGAATTTTGAAGCTTTGACTTGGCCAATCTTGAAGAATATGGGAGGGCAAATTTTGGGGTACAACAGTTGCCCCTGTTCAATCTTCTTAGACCTGAGGATGTAGATTGGCTGACGTGCCTTTCGTAATCCGAAGGTGGAAGATGATTGAACACTAGAGTGCCCAGAAATTTGCGCTCACATAGTAGCAGTGATGGGGAATGGGCTTACAGATGCCATTTGGAGATTGATGAATAGGATGATGGGCTTATAGATGCCTTCTGGACGCTGGCCGCGTAAGAGATTCCTTAGCGAGAGCTTGCGTACCTGCAAAAAGAAAATGATTACCTGACCTGTTACAGGAGCTGGTCTTCAGATTCTTTGTATAGATGTGTCCTGACTGGTTACAGGAGCTGAATCTTGATCTTCAAATGGTGATGAATGAACCAGGGATGGTTACTACCTCAACAGGAACGGTGAGAGAACCTTGGATGATTACAACCTCAACAGGAACGCTGAGAGAATCTGGGGACGACTTCAACCTCAACAGCAATCATTGAGCGAAATCTTGGGATGATTACTACCTCCGCAGTATCGGGGAGAGAACCACAGGCGACTACAACCTCAACAGCAATCATTGAGAGAATCTTGGATGATTACAACCTCAACAGGAACGCTGAGAGAATCTGGGGACGACTTCAACCTCAACAGCAATCATTGAGCGAAATCTTGGGATGATTACTACCTCCGCAGTATCGGGGAGAGAACCACAGGCGACTACAACCTCAACAGCAATCATTGAGAGAATCTTGGACGACTTCAACTTCAACAGCAATCGTTGAGCGAATCTTGGGATGATTACTACCTCCGCAGTATCGGGGAGAGAACCATAGGCGACTACAACATCAACAACAATCATTGAGAGAATCTTGGATAACTTCAACTTCAACAGCAATCGTTGAGCGAATCTTGGGATGATTACTACCTCCGCAGTATCGGAGAGAGAACCATAGGCGACTACAACCTCAATAGCAATCATTGAGAGAATCTTGGATATCTTCTACTGAGTCTTCATCAGGAAAATCTGTTAGGGGTCGATTTAACTGGACTAGAGAAGGCCTTGGACTGGATAAGAAACAGAAAATCTTAGGGTCGATTAACTGAACCGGTCTAGGTCTTGAAATCTTCAACTGGAATAAGTGTCAGAACGTCGCCATGCCTGGGTCACATCCAAACCATATCTGGAAGGAAATCTGGAAGAAGTATCAGAACGTCGCCATATCTGGTTCACATTTGAACTATATCTAGAAGGAATTCTGGAAGAAGTATCAGAACGTTGCCATATCTGGTTCATATCTGAACTATATCTAGAAGGAAATCTGGAAGAAGTATCAGAACGTTGCCATATCTGGTTCACATATGAACTATATCTAGAAGGAAATCTGGAAGAAGTATCAGAACGTTGCCATATCCGGTTCACATCTGAACTATATCTAGAAGGAAATCTAGAAGCAGTATCAGAACGTCGCCATATCCGGTTCACATCTGAACTATATCTAGAAGGAAATCTGGAAGCAGTATCAGAACGTCGCCATATCTGGTTCACATCTGAACTATATCTAGAAAGAGTTGCGATAGTTGATAGTAATCATCTTTGTATCGACCTTTCCTGAAAAGTTAAAGCATCAGTTGTATGCAAGATCATGATGCATGAACTGCATGATTTCAGGATGTACTCAAAATTGATGAGATTCGTGTAGTATGATGCATATGCATGCTATAATGTATGAAGATGTAATGTTCATGAATGTATTTTTGTCTAAGAAAATAAATCCTTGATGGGTGCCAGGAAGTTAACTCCTGGGCTGATGTTGAAGGATAGATTTTTGCTTCCGCTGGGGATGATAATTGCAAGAATACCGGTAGGAGAAGATGACTCCGTTGGGGGATAAACTTGGCGAATGGATTATTCTGCGGGGAGAAAAGTACTCTAATGATCTTGCTGGGAAGTAATACTCTGTGGGGAGAGAGATACTTTGCTGGAGTGTTGATGGTAACTTCGCTGGGGATACCATTGTTGCGTTGGAAGTGTTAATAGACTTCGCTGGGAATAAGAAGACTTCGCCGAGGACGATCTTTCCGTGGCTTTCGGATGAGGATAACCCAGTTATATCCTAGTAGGGAAATAACCTATTTGAATAAAGCCGGAAGACGCGTTCGTGCTCTGCGAGGATAAGCTTCCAGAATCTACTGGGGATAAGCTTACTGCTGGGGAGATGATTCAACTTTCCTGGGGAAACTGGATTAGACTCTCCCGGGGAAGTATTGAACTATATTGATTATGTTCGTCAACGGAACCTACCTTGATACCTTGGAGGACAGAACAATCAGATTGCTTAGACCACCCATTATTGCCCCTGTTTCTATGGGGGAGGCACCTGTGGGATGCTGATAATTGTTGAGGGTCAAACCTTCTTCAGGTAGGCAGGTGACAAGATGACAGGACATAGTCGTACGCTTTGATCCCTAACTTTTGCCTGGACCGCCCTTTCGGGTTTTCAGTCCACCGGGATACCCATTTTTGCCCAAGCCGCCTTTTATGGTTTTCGAATTGCCGGGTGTACAGATTTTTTTCATTTCATCCCTTATTTTTGCCCGAACCCTTTTGATTCGCCGGGAAGCCCTTATTTTTGCCTAGGTGTATCAACCTAGCGGGTCTTTGATTTTGCATAGTATTTTTACGACTATGTCCGTGCTCTCAGGATGTAGGGAGTTGCCCCTGTTAGAAGTGTTCTGTCATGCCACCAGAAGATGTTTGATTAGGCAAGATTCGTTGTTGGAATGCCCCAAGTGACTCAGGCGGAGGTTTGCCCCAGGCTGTTTGGCCTTTTGAGAGATTCTCCGAATCTTGATTGGACTGTCCCAGATGATGGGCAATAGTCATGTCATGCCCCTTGATTGGAGGTGCTTTTGTTCATTAGGTATTCATCGTGCGAATTTCCCTGCTGTTCAAACGAATAGTCATATGCAAACAATGTTATATCAAAAATGCAAAGCTTATGTCTGTCTTGAAGATTTTGAAAATGCATTCTTTTTCACAAATGAATGTTTGTAAAACGTGATGTCAACTCCGTATTTACCGTAGGCCTTAAGGAGTCGGGATACCTTTGTAACAGTATGCTTTCGAACTAACCCATGCTTCAGCTAGGACTTTTTAAGGGTTATAACGTGGCCTGGTTCACGGTTTATGAAACAAAGGATAAAGGCTCAAATTATTTGTACCCACCCGTTCTTCGTGATGTTCTCCAAACCTAAGCTCAGTTGATCGTGCGTTAGACCTTGTCGGAGTCTTTGCTCTGATTTTCCGGTGATGATTCGGATGTTGATATTTTATTCTGAATAGGCAGTCATTTCCTTTTTTGTCGAGGGTTTGTAGGACCTCTTTCTTTTTTATTATCCCTGTGTTTTGCCTGAGCTGTTTCCCCTTTTTTTTTTGGAATTACAGTCAGCGAGATGCCCCAGTTTCGTAAGTCCCCTTTATAGGTTTTGACTTTTTGGGCTTTTCATTTATGAATTTTTGATAATGAATGCCTTTCTTTATTGATTATTCGGAACCATCACTGTCTTTCTTCGTTTTGTAAGGACTTCTTTGGTGCCATTCGTTATGCACTTGGATCAACTGAGAGACTACCCTGCCCCGGGTTATGATTAAGGGTTTTAAATTTCGAAAAGAAAAACTCCTACTTCTTTGGCTCAGAGGGGTTGACGAGGGATTATCTTCCTTATAACTCCAGTGTTTAGGGATTGAAACAATGCCTGTACCTCATCAGCGGGGTCTGTTCAAAAGTATACTGTATGTCGTGGTATCGTTTTCGTCATCCTCCCTCAAGAGGCTTAGCATTATTAACCAAGAGTTGATCATCACAGAAAAATGAAAGCAATTTTGAATATAATGAAAACAATTGTATTAATTCCAGAACAGACATATGCGATGCATTGATAGAATAAAAGAGTTTGCTATGACATTAATTGTTTGTATGAGCAAAGAAAAATACAACTCGGAAATTCAAATAAACAAAAGGTCTTCAATGATTGGGCAACAGAGCAGTGATTATGTTCGGAGTCTCAGGTACTTCAAATTGAATCTCTCCGGTGTCGATCATGTCTTGAATCTTGTTCTTGAGAGGCCAGCAGTTGTCCGTGGTATGCCCCGGGCTATCAGAATGATATGCGCACCTATCGTTGGGATGATAGTTAGGAGCAGACGTGTTCGGATTCCGAAGAGGAGCCCTTAAAGTGATCAGCCCTGCCTTCAACATTTGTTGTAGTGCTTGATCCAGCGACATATTGATCTTGGTGAACTATCGTTTGGGTGCGCTCTCCTTACGCTGCTGCCCCTGTCCTTGTTGAGCAGGTCTAGGATTGGAGATTTGGGTTGCCCCTACCTCATGACGGCTCTTTTTACCGTGCACAGCATTGGACTCTTTCTTTCCATGATGAAGCTTTTTATCAGAAGGTGCAGCCTCTTGAATCTTCCCAGACCTGATGCCAGCTTCTATTCGCTCTCCAGTCAAGATAAGATCTGTGAATCCAGCAGGCGAATTCCCAATCAGGTGGTTGTAGAACGGACCAGACAGGGTCCCCAAGAACATGTGCACAAGTTCACGGTCAGTCAGCGGTGGTTGTACCCTTCCGGCCAGGTCTCTCCATTTCTGCGCATACTCTTTAAAACCTTCTCCCGATCCTAGCGACATACCCTGGAGTTGGGTACGCGTAGGAGCGAGTTCGGAATTGTACTGATACTGCTTGTAAAAAGCAGTAGCCAACTCCTCCCAGTTATGAACCTTGGTTCCATCCAGCTGATAGAACCATTCGAGATGAGTCCCTGAAAGACTTTCCTGGAAGAAATGGATCCACAAGTTCTTGTCCACAGTATACGGTTGAATCTTCCGCACATACGACCTGAGATGCAGCCTGGGACAGGATGCCCCATCGTACTTAGCAAAAGAGGGTGCTTTGAATTTATGTGGGATCAGCACACCAGAAGTTAGACCCAAATATCCGAAATCCAAACCAGGTACTTGTTGAATTTCCATTGCATTCAGACGGTCTTCCAACTGCTTGTACTTGTCTTCAGCAGGAGGGTATTGTTCGTCGTTGAAATCTGTCTCGTTGTCGGAGACCATTGGACTGGGAACCCTTTCCTCCTGATGACTGCCTTCCCCAACAGATGGAGTAGTCCTCTCAGTTTCAATCTGCAATGTATTCCCAGATCTGCGCCTAGGGTTGAACAACACAATCCTCTTCTTCTTCTTCTGAATCAGAGTCTTCAATTCCTTTTGACCCTGAGCTAGGTTCACAATCAACTCTTGGAACTGGGCATTCTGGGCCTGGAGAGCCTTGATGGATTGCTCAGTAGACGATTCAGGATTCATGACGATCGGCTGAAATAAACAGCGAAGAAGGTAAGCAACCTGTCAAAAGAGTACCTGCAATGCAATGATATGTATGATATGCATGCAATGTTTTCAAAGGATCTCGCTGGGTAAACAAGAAAATTGTTAGAGTTGGGACCCGATAGCTTGATTGAAGGAACTGCATGTTGTTGAGAGTCCTTCTTCAAGGGTCAAGGCTCACCATATCGAGTGGGTCGTAGCCCCTGACAATCAAGTTATCAACCTTGGCTAGAGGAAAACAAATCCCCTTTGCCCCTTGCTAGACAGTTGGTTCATCATGACCTGCAGCACAAACCCTTGAGATCCTTGAAATGGGTTAGGATGTATGAAATGGTATGATGTTATGGCATGTATGGGGTAATGTGAGTAACCATGTTATGAGTCCCCATTAAGGACTATAAACAAAACCTGCAAGAAATTCAGTACACTCTGTTATGAGTCCCAATTAAGGACTATAAACAAAACCTGCAAGCAACTTAGTAAACCCTGTTATGAGTCCTAATTGAGGACTATAAACAAAACCTGCAAGAAAACTTAAGTGTCAGGTAACAAGCATGCAAGTAGTCAAGTATGAAAGGCACACAAGTCACACAAGAGAAGCCCTTAGAGTTTAGGCCAGCATGAGGTCTGGGTATTACCCTCTTGAAGTTGGTGGGCTCAACCTGTCCTATTAGAAGTAACCGGGTTCTTAGAGGATCCCAATATCATTGACTACCCTCAATCGGTCATAACTCCAGCATCACAATCTTTTCTTGCGGCCAGAACCATCACGAGAGTTTAGCCTCAATGGGCGTAGCATACTGCTACTGTTCTAATGGCCAAGTTGTGTCATTTAAGGTTCCAAGGTTGTTGGTGCTTAATGACTCCTCAGAAGACCCATATTCTCCTCGTTGCAACACAAGGGATATCGGTACAGACCAAGGTGCCACACCAACGTAGCCACTGCTTCACCCGTGTCGGTCTACGCCGGACAGGTCCCTCACAGCTTATGCTACCTAACAGGGTATCCCCAGATCCGGGTTAGGATCTATGTAACTCCCATGCAACCCACAAATTTAAAGCAGACAAGTCAATACAATTGAAAACACAGTTATGAACTAACCCTAAGGTACACCTCACTTTAAAAATCTCCCCAGCAGAGTCTCCAGTTCTGTGATCGGTGGATCTGGAACTGACTGTTTAAAGCTGGTTCGCGAAATGTCGCGGAAGCAAGAGTCGCCACCGTCTTTTATTTTCTCCAAATGGAAAGGACAAAAGCACAGAAAAATTCCTTATAGAGATTGCTCTCGGTTCGGGAGGTAGGTTATAGAAAGGGAAGGTGTTAGCACCCTTTCTATCCATGGTTATCCATGGGCTCTTAGATACTTGCTCACTTGTGTTTTCAAAAATGGTTTGTTTGCTTTTCAACTGTGGGTTTTAAGAAGTTTCTTTGAAAATTTCAGTTCGACTCTTGTATCGGTCCTCAAGAGTGTTTGAAAAATTGCTTTCGAGAGCTTTTTGAAAAGGTGTCGGTGTGAAAAGTATTTTTGATTTGTTTTTGAAATTAGAGCAAGTATCTAGAGTCGTCTACCTACCCTAAGGAATTTGTCTGTGTAGATGTCCTTAAAGTAGTGCCATCCCACCATTGAGAGGTAGGTAGCACCACCGTTGGAGGTGTTCGGGTCAATTCGAGGTTCGGGACATGGTGATCACCAGAGCAATAGGAAGACACCTTAGAAGCTACCCTCATGCCAGGTTCCCAGATCATGAGGACTTACTAAGACATCCTCTACTCGACGATCACCTTTCGAGGCAAGGCAACAGTGAGGCGTACCCTAGGGGTGGTGTGTGATTTGTGTGTCAGATTCGTTTATTTTTATCTTGTCATGGTATAGGTGATCTACGCGTTTGTTTTTATTTATTGTCATTCATTCTTGCATGCATTTATTTAATAGTTAAAAAGTGCGAAAAAGGTAAAGTTCTAAACTATTACAAAAGGCGCGGGTCCACATTGCCAAAATTTCCAGGACCCGATTTGACAGAAAAATAAAGAAATAAAGTAAAAGTGCGGAAGATAAGTATTTACAAGGCTTTGGGAGAAGTACATGAATAATAATAAAAAAGAAATAAATACGCGAATTGAATTAAAATTAAAAACGAGGGCGTTGGACCCTTTTAACGAAATTAAATTAAATGATTAAATTAATGAAAATTAAAATGAAAGGGAATTGTTTTTGGTATTTTTGTATTTTATGATTTTAATGAAATTGAATTAAATAGAGAAATTAACCCTAATTCTAATTTTTTTATTTATTAAGAAAAAATATTAAAGTTAAACCTAAATTAACCTAATTAATTACATGGTAATTTAATTACAAAAATAAATAATATTTAATTATTTTTGAAAAGAAAAGAAAAGGATAAAAATTATTACAAACCCTAATTCTACCAATTTTAAGTTTATTAGAAAAATATTAAGATTTCAACCTAAATTAAAACTAAAATCAATTAATGTTATTTATTTACAAAAAATAATATTAAATAAAAAACTTATTTTTGCCTTTTTTGATTTTATATTGTTTTTTATGTTTTTCATGAAAATATTAACTTAATTAAAAACAATAATTGAAATAAATAAAAAGAATGAAAAAAAAATGTAAAAGCTTGCAAACCTAGGGGGGTCTGTCCCCAAATTGGAGGGCTTGCTTAGCATTTTTTGGCCCAAGAAGCTTGGCTTGGTTTGACCTTTCTGAGCGTGTGAGGCATATTTGACCAGGGTATATGGAGCTCCTCAGATCAGGGCCCTTGGATGGTCTTTAGTGGCCACGTGGTGCGTTGAGATTATGAGTGCATGGTGGACGCTAGCACTGAAACTACACATAAGTATTAATTGAAAAATAATATGGAAAGGGTGAGGGACCTGGGGCTCGAACCCAGGTCCTGATGATTACCAATGCTACGCTTCACCACTGAGCCATCCAACGCGCTTTGATTATATAATATGAAACAAATAATATAACATAAAAACAATGGTCAGTGGGAAATTTAGCGCGAAATTCGAATAGACCAATCACTGATTGCCACTGGGTCGTCTTCTTCATCCCTGCGTTTTATCTGAAAACAAAAAAAATAACCAAATGCCAAAAATAGCGATTAGAGATTCTTGGCTCATAAATTAGGCGCGAGATGTGGAATTGATTGGCCATGGTCTTCTGGTTCTAATGGTCCAAGCCTCACGTCCGAATTTTTCCTTAACTGGGAAACCCCAATTCACAGTTTTGAAAACCCTAGGTCTTGTTCATGGTGAAATCGCGTATGGTGCATAAAAATTCAATCAAAGTACACCGTTAGCTTCAGAATGATATAATGAATACAAATCCAATATTAGAATTTACAAATAATGCATGGATTATGTTTCAAGAATCTGAAAAAAAGCTTGAACCGGTCAAGATCGTTCTACCTATTTCCTGTGTTAGGGACGATGATTTTGATCTGTATATGTTCCTTGAAGCCTCAGGAACACAATGGAATAAGTATGGTGGCTTGAATCACCTTAGAATCTAGTTTTCAGTTTCCACTTTTTTTTAAAAAAAACTCAAGTTTTCTTCTTGGTCTATGGCGCAGCTGAGAGATTATGAGGAGTAGGGTTTGCATCCATATATACATGTGAATGATTAGGGTTGAGAAAATTGATCAAAGAATCCTTGAATTGATGATAAGATATTTGATTTTTCATGCATTAGTTTTCAAATCTTTTCATGCATATTTGCTACCAAATCATGACAAATCATATTGATTCTTTCCAAATCTAACCATGCACGAAATATTGAGTGTATATCATGCATAAAAAGATTTAAAAACCTAGGTTTAGTATTTTTCATATATTTTAATTAATTAAATGAATTTCTAGCATTTAAAAATTCAAATAAATAAAATAAAAATGATAAAAACTTCCCTTTGGGCCAAATGGTCGTGCACATGTCTTGGATGATGAATTGTGGAGGAAAAAGAGGCCCATTAGCAATTTTAGGTCATTTGAATCAATGTTGACTTTTCAAAATATCCAAAAATTTCCCAACTTCCACAAGGCATAACTTGCTCAAATTTAAGCTTTGCTCATGTTCTTGGACATTTTGGAAAGGTCTTTGAGTCCTCTAACCAATGCCTTTGGTCCCATGTCATTTTGATTTACAAATATCAAGTTATGGCCTTTGACTTAAAGTCCCTTTTTGTTGACTTTTGAAAATGACCTATAATGTTGAAATTGATAACCTTTTGTGAGAACATTTCTTGGACTTGAAGTATGAAGAGGAGTTGTAGGAAATGTCATTCTATTTAAAATGAGCTTTGGATGGAATTTTTCTGATAATCCATGTGGAAGTTATGCCTTGCTCAAGTTACAGTTGACTTTTTCAACTGTCCAAATATGGAAACTTTTGCATCTTGATGATTTTTGAGCCAAGCTTTGAGAATCATGATCAAGCATTGATCAAATGATGTTTGTGGCTTCAAAATGAGATTATGACCAAAAATTTGGACTTTTGACTGTCAAATGACCATTTTGCCCCTACAGTTGACTGTAGTGCAATTAGGGTTTTTGACTGTGCAATTTTGTGCTGTAAGTCTTGAAACTTGGTATGATGATGCTTGACCATATTTGTAGGCATGTGGGACTTGATTGAACCCTTGGAAACTTCATTTACTTTGTCAGACCCAAAACCCTAATTTTTGACTGTTAGGAGGCCCTTGCACTGTGCAACCCTTGGGGAATTTTGAAGCTTTGACTTGGCCAATCTTGAAGAATATGGGAGGGCAAATTTTGGGGTACAACACCATGTTACTTCCTCCATTCAAAACTATACCCCGCTAGCACTATTGGCCCCAGTTCAACATCTAAGTTTGGGCCCCATACTTCATGTACCCCCTATTTTTACTGCTCTGTCTAATTTTGCACCTCCTCAAGCGTTTGGGCCTGAATCCAATATCTGGATTCAGGGCCCTTGCTTTCTGCACCCCCTAGTTTTACTACGCTAATATGAAATACACCCCACTAACTTTTTAATTGAAAATTTATTTTCTTTATATTTTTATAAATTATAATTTACTTTTATTTTAAATTTAATATATTTATAAATTCTGAAATTATTTTATTATTGTTATAAAA
The DNA here is from genome assembly GCA_948472305.1 of Vicia faba. Taxonomy (NCBI): domain Eukaryota; kingdom Viridiplantae; phylum Streptophyta; class Magnoliopsida; order Fabales; family Fabaceae; genus Vicia; species Vicia faba. The sequence goes on along the minus strand of OX451736.1, from coordinate 641,216,857 downwards.
TTCTAATTTTTATTTTACTAATCCATCCAAATATTTTTAATTGCATTAAAATTATTTTTTTCCAGGCATTAAAAAGATTTTTTATATATTAATATATTTAAAAAATACTTAAGCAACACCAAATCTTTTTTTTACTAACTTAACTAAATGCAAGAAAATTTTCAAAAAGGATTATGGAGATACTTTTAATCGACTGCAAACTTCGTCTAAAAATTCGGCTACTCACACATCCAGGCTTAGTTCAAGGGAAATTCGAAATATCTTTGTAATCCATAAAAAACACCAACCAACTTCGAACTAAGAATTGAGACTCTGATTCCTCATAAGAGGATATGTATGCATACGAATCAAAATCATGGCGAGTTCCCCTAATAAAAATTAAAACCCGATTTCCTAAAAATTACAATTCTAAACCCTAGTATCCTTGTGAACAAGGTAGGTGAGGGGTGCCTAACACCTTCCCTTTGTCTAAGAACGAGTCATACAACTTAGAATCTCTGGCCAAATTAGGATTATCCTTTATATTTCATTCCTAAAGATAAAAATTAAGGGTGGCGACTCTCATTTCAAAATAGGTTATTACATATGGTGACTCTGTTGGGGATTCAACCCTAGGGTTTAAAAGCTTTCCTCTTAGGTTTAGGGTTTTGTTTGGGTTTTTGGTATTTTCAATATTTTCTTTATTTACTAATCTATTTATTTATTTATTTTTGTCTATTTTACCTATTTCTATATTATTAATATTGTTATTTTTATTTTTTGGCGGGATTAAAAAAAATTGTTTTCAAAAAACCCTTAGAAAGAAAGTCCATCTATTGGCCAAGGGGATACATCATCCCTATGAGTTTTTGTAATGACTTTGCATAGAGTCGGTGGAATTCCAAAAAAGGAATATGTCTCAAGAGAAATCTTCTTGGGGGGTAGGACTTTGGAATGAAATCTATGACTCTTTGTATAATCCTTAAACCAAAATCTCATGGTGAGACCTTTCATGACCTAGAGACAAAAGTTTTGGTCTACAAAGAGACTCCACTTAAGGGAGGCCCTTGTGCCTTTCCCTCTAGTTTTATCCATGATACCCTTAAGGAAACCATATTATGGGGAGGGTAGAATATATGTAGTTCAAAACTAGGAGCCTACCATCTAAGGATACCTTTCATGAAATCCAGTCACTAAGCTACACAATCATGCATTCATACATCTTGCATTTCATATATTCATTACCCTCCATTTCTTTTTGTCTGTCATATTTACAGGATAAAAAAAATAATCAAAGTTTTTTGGTGAAGTGTCCTAAAAATGAATGCTAGAGGGAAACAACTTGTCCTCATAATGTCGTCAAGCCAGATATGACGAAGATCAAGGCTATTAAGGGGAAACTGTCTGGAAGAGCTTTGATGATGTTTGCTTGCCGTTATGGGGATACCCTTGAATTAACAAAAGTGGATGTACAATTTAATGTTGTTTCTGCCTTGGTTCAGTTTTACGACCCTCCATTGAGGTGTTTTACCTTTCAAGACTTTCATCTAGCTCTGACTTTGGAAGAGTTTGATAGATTTCTAAATTTCTCTAAGGGAAAAGCTTATGTGGGAATTAGGCAGACTATTGACATTAAAGACTTAGAAAATGGTTTAGGTATCTCTTATCCTAAATTGTCACTTAATTACAAAAAAGAAGGTGATGTACAAGGGATCAAGAGATGCTATTTGGAAACTAAATCTCTTTATTTTTCTGATAACAAAGAATGGGAGTCTTGTGTCATTTGCTTAGGCTACTTGTCTTTGGTGTAATTTTGTTTCTGCGGACTTTAGATTATATTGACCCTACAACTATTAGTATATTTTGGGGCGCGAAAGCTTTGAATGCAGACCTAACTCCCGCTCTACTTGCTTATGTTTATTATGCACTTCACACTTGGTATGAAAAGGGGATGAATACTCTAAACTGTTGCATCCTACTCTTATATTTTTGGTTTATGACTCATATCTATAAGGAACATTACATGATTCTAAATCTGACAAGATATGAGTGGCCTCAAAATTTAAGGTCTCTTACTTCTAATTCTATGTTATGGTATGCGAGGAGGCTGGACATTGGGGATATCATCTATAGTTGCAGAGAATTTCCAACCATTCTGTTGATTAGATCACGTGGTTGCATCAACTGCAACCCTACCATATCTCTAGGACAACTAGTGTTGTACCCCAAAATTTTCCCTCCCATCTTTGAGAAAAATTGATTCAAGATACCTCCTCATGCTCATAGGAGTCTCAAACACTTAAGACTACTTAAGGGTTGACCATACAAACTCTCCTCCTAAGCAATTGACCTACAACTAGGGTTTTGCTTCTCCCAAAGGAAATTGAGTTTCTGATGTTTCAAATAGACTTCATGCTTTCTCATAAGTATCAAGGTACCCTCATGCCAAGTTTCAAGCCTTGCAGTATGTAACACGGTGGGAGAACTTACTTGGTTGTTTTGCGTTTTATCGCAAATGTTGCGGTTTAGCAAGAGTCACCATGGACTTTTCTTTTATCCAAAAGGAAAAGCTGAAAAGAACAGGAAAGACCTTTAGATATGTTTTCTTGAGTTTGGGGGGTAGATTATGAAAATGGAAGGTATTAGCACCCTTTTCATCTGTAGTTATCTACAGGCTCTTAGTTGCTTGCTAGATCACTTGCTTTTGTTTGAAAATATGCTTTGTGTGGTTTTTGAAAGTATTTTGAAAAGGCGCCATCGTTTAGGCAAACTTTGTAATGATTTTCGTTCGTAAGAATGTATACAAAGTGTTGATCTTTTGAAAATGTTTTCAAGTTTGAAAGATATTTTTGAAAGTGTTGGTGTTTGTTTTGAAAATAGCAAGGATGTTTTTGGTTTTGAAATTGAGCAAGCAACTAGGAACAATCAACCTACTCAAAAAGTATTTCATGTTTATTTCCTCTTTCCTTTGACATTGTTATCTTACCATTGATTTGGTAAGTAACCCTATCTTTGAATGTAAAAGGGACGGGCAAGGGTCATCGTATAGCCATGATTAGCAATATTGTAAGATATCTTAGCATTTTCTTTAAGGGACTAAGATCATCTTTGAAAGGAAACTTTGATAGCGTCATCGAGGGACTATGATCTTGTATTTTTGCTTGGTTTTGCTAAGATACCTCACATGTATAATATGGATATTTTATAAGGAAACAAAGTGGATTTATCCTAAGGGTGCAAGGGTGCAAATGTGTCTTTTTCATGCTTGATTTGTCTTGATTAGGGTTTGCTATTTGTTGGTTTTAATCTTTCCATACAAACTCTAATTACTAGCATTTATATAAAGAATTAAATTGCGGAAAATAAAAATACTAATCTATTACATCAATAGGGGAGGGGGTGTACAAATTTACAAATGGGGAAATTGCAAGAAAATTAAATATAAATAATTATTACAACCATATTGAATATTGTACAAAATTGAAAATAAAATTGCAAGAATTTAAATGGGAAAATAAATGATTTTTGTTTTTATGAAAGGGGTTTAGTCTTGACCTAATTAATAAAAATGATTAATTAAAGTTAAATAAAAATTAAACCTAAACTTATTAAGAAAAGAAATTAAGTTTGAAACATTTTTTAGGGTTTTTTATGAAAAGGTTTAAACTTAATGAAAATAATATGGTAATTAATTAATTACAGAAAACCTAAATTCTAAGTTAATTTTAAATAATAAAAAATAATGAAATAAATAAACCTAAATCTAATTATTATTAAGAAAAAGAAATTAAGTTTATTTTAAAAAAATGTTTTTGTTTTTTTTAGTTTCATAAAACAAAATAAACTAAATAAATGCAAAAAATAAAAAAATAACATATTTTTTGGGTTTTTATTAATGAAAATGATAATAATAGTAATAATATTAATAATAATAATAATAAAAGATGAAATAAAATAAAAAAAATAAAGTCAGGGAGGTTAAAGTTGAATTTGGGAGGTTTGTTAGAAAAACAGTTTTGAAGTTGGCCCAAATGATATTTTTGTTTAGAAATCAGAAAATGATAAAAAAGGGTTTAGACCTGTGTGGTAGCAAGCAAGCAGAGGGTGTGGTGCAGCAAAAATGGAGAAAGCCCATGCGCTGTAAAGACACAAAAATGTGGAAAAAAGTATGAAAAATAACAAAAGGCGGCGCGCTGGGTGTTGAACCCACGCCCTCTTGGTTACCAGCGCGTTGCGTTACCACTGGGGTGGCCTGTTTCATCCGTTCATATAATAAAAGCATAAATATATATATTAGTAACTGCTTCATGAAGACAACTTCATCTTCAACCTCGCGCCTAGCCAGACCACCTGCATCTTGTTCATTTCTCATCCATTTGCAAAAGTGTAAACATGAATCTTGTGGCAAATTTCCTCACGATTTCAGAAATGTAAAGTATTAAAACTATAGATCAAAGACAAACATGAATTTTATTGTCCCTAATCTGAACCCTAATTTTTCCAGAAACTTCAATCTTAAAATTCTCTAAGCTCAAGCAACATAAATGAAAACTATGGATACAGTTAGCTTTAGGGAAATTATATCTACATTTTTCATTCACAAATTAAACATTTAATGATGCCTATATGAAGAGTTCAAAAGTCAGAAAACTCACCTTGCAAGAGGGTATCGTGTTTTGAGTTTGAGCAGCTTTTGATGAGTTCCAGTGATTGGGTTAACTTCCTCAAGTTCCCAGGAAGCTAATGTGATGCTTGGCTTGAGCTAAAAGTGGCTGAGGTGTTATGGAGAAGTCCACTTGCAGAGCTCTATTTTTTGAAAATGGAACTTGATGATGGAGATGTTACAGTTATGAAACAGGGTCAGGGATGAGTTGTATTTGATGTTTTGAAGCTTTAGGAACCAAAAGGCTTGGAAATGCACGAGGGAGATGTGAGTTTCAAGTTTTTGGTCAGATTATGCAACAATGGTGATTTGTGATACAGTTCTGAGTTCTAGGGTGTCTTAGGGCTTGTGTATGCGTGGGTTCTCTTGCAAATAGTATCTCTATTCATAGAGGAAAGATTTTGAGGTTTGAAATGATCAGAAATAAAGAATCACATGTTATGAGTTCTTGACTTGTTTTTGAAGTTATCTTGACAAACATGGTTTCAATGCAAGGTACATGTCTTCTAGGGTGGCTATCAACTTTAAACATGTTTGTTCTGAGTTTATAAAGTATGCTTGTGCAGAAAGAACAAGTGCAAAGCTCCATACAAGTTGACTTTAGGATTAAAGTCACTTTTCAAGAATAATAATGGTGCCTTTCTTCCAAAAATGGAAATGGAACTTGGATAATGATTCAAATGCTTGGACAATGGCTCCATATATTGTGTAAAAATTTAATTAAGGAGTTACAAACAAGTTTGATTCCTGCAAAGTGAAGATTATGCAGCATGGCTATGGATTTGGTTCATGTTGCATTACAAATTTTGCCTTGCAAAACAACTTGAAACCCTAACTTCTGGCCTTAGATTCTCCTTGCTCACAAATGATCTCAAGGAGTTCTTAGATATTTTGGAAATCTTGTAATGTTCTCTACAACCCCTCTTTGAATCACTTTTGAAAAATACAAATGGAACTATATGAAACTTGGCCCATAAGTTAGGTCAAAATCCTGACCAAAAATGCTCAAAATTTCACTAAGTGTTTTAGTTTCATGGATTAATAAATTGAGATCCAAGAATTTTTAGGAGGATTTCTGTAAAGAAAAGTTTTAGATCTCATTGAGATATACAACTTTCATGTTGAAAGTTTCCTTTGAATCATCTTGCATCATGGTGAAAAAATGGCTCACAGTTGTGAAAAAACATGAAGTTTTCAACACTTAGAAAAATTTCTAAGTTTGGAAACTTTGACTTTTCAAAATGAAATCTTGACTTTTTGATTTCTTGATGAACAAGTCTCATATTTTGACATGTTTTGATGAATGTGATCTTTGACACTTGATTTTGACCAAAAAGTCAAAATTTGACTTTTCAGTGCACAATTGACTTTTGATTAGTTGACTGAAAAATCAACTATCAATCATATGACCTTGAGCAATGTTTTGAGTCATGCCATTAGGTAAAAATGATGCAATTAAATCCTTGAGATCATGTTTCAATCCAATTAACCATTTGCTAGGTCAAAAATCAGAAATTTCCCTTTCTCAATCAAAACCCTAATTTTGACCATTTTGCCCTTTTGATGATCTGATCAAATTTCTTGAGGAATTATGGTCCAAACTTGATCAAATGACTTATATGAGTTCACAGTGTTAATATGGATAAAACATTATGAAGTTTGACTTGTAAATTGACCATATTTGACTTTTTCTCCAATATAGTTGATTTTTTGGTCAACTGATCAATTGATTGAGCAAAAATGTGATCCAAGACTTGAAACTTGACATGAGCAATCTTGAGGGTCCATAATGATCTATGAAATTCATATGAGGCATTAAAATTTCATTTATCCTTGTGCAATCTCAAACCCTAATTTCAGTCATCAAAGCTTAAGGAGGTGCCTTGAGCTTATCAACCCTTGTGCAGTCTTGAACCAAAGGAGATCTTGTGAGAAAATATTTGATAAATGAGATGGAAAATTTTGGGGTACAACACAGTACAAATTTGCTCAGTCAATTAGTAAGATGATTGAAAATCAATTGTATTGGACAAAAAGTCAACTTTAACCAATCTACAGTCAAACTTCAAGATTTTTAGTCAACATTAAAATTTTGAAGTCACATTCATCATTTGATTAAGGGTTGATCATGATTCATCAAGAAAACTCAAGATTCATCAAAATTCAAAAGTTACTAAATTAGGGTTTTCTTAAGGAGAAGTCAGCTGAACTTTGACCGAAAATAACTTTCACATACTTCATTAGAAACTCCTTAACCAATGCCTACCTTGAATGAAATTCAATTCTCTACAACTTTGTCTCTCTAAGATCAAGGCCAAAAATGCTTCATTATAGAGAAATGAGCCAAAACATTACATGTCATTTTAAAAGTCAACAAAAAGAAATTTTATGTCCAAGCAATTTACATAAATATAAAATCTTAAAATGAACAAATGACCAACATGAAAGTTGTAGGAGACATCTTGAGGTTTCCAAAAAGTCCAAGATCATCCTGATATGACAAAAATTGAGAGAGTCATGATTGGTGCAAGTTGAGCAATTTTGAGAAAATGCATGAAGTCCACTTTGAGCAAAGTTTAATTTTTAGGCTAATGGGCCTAAGTTTTTAGGTTTGAACGTGTTCATGACCTCATATTAGACCTCTAAATCCATTCATATATTTTTGTGATTTTTATTTCTTTTGATTTTGATTTTATTCAATTAAATTCAAAATAAATCAAATAAGATATAAAACTAATGGATCAAGGCACATGGCTTTTGTTTTGGATCATATTTGAAGCCCAAAAAAGCTCACAACCAGCTATCAAAACCGTGTGAGGATTATTGGAACAAGATTGAGCTTAAAAAAGAAACTTTTCATGCAAAATTCACATCAAATACTACACCATAAATTAAAAATATTTGATTCAATTTTGTTGACCTAAAACACTTCTCTATAAATACACAACACATTCAGACCAAGGGGAACACCTAAGGTTGCTTCAAGAACAAACCCTAAAAATCTCAAAATTTTCAAGAACTAGGGGAAACTCAAACCCTTATCTCCAGCCTTTATCAATCGATTTCAAGCATTTCATCAGCTTCATGAGATTCCCAGGAGTTCATCCCAATCATTACTGAAGCTCGTAGCATCCCAGAATGTGTGAACCAAGTATCACCAGTTTGGTAACCTTACTTGAATTCAAACTTTCAATTCATGTCATTCAAATGAACTTGATGCATACATTCATGTTCATATTGATGTGTGGAACTGTTTTGATGCATTATTTGTGAGGTTTTATGCAGGGATGAAAATTTGCCATTGTTAGGGCAAAGCTTCATTTGAGATTCATATTTTGTGCTACAGATGTTTTTAGTCCAAACTAAAACCACCATTGAAATCACAGCATGCTAATTAGTAGATCGGGGTTATTCGTTTTCATTTTTTGATCGAGTATAGAAGGTTTTAAAAATCTCTTCACCAGAGAAGATGAAGTTGACCACCCTCCATGGTGGTTTGACCCACCTGACTCAGGCGACCTAGGCGTGGCATTCTCCCATTGGCTCATGCAAAAATCTAACCCACCTTGTGATGCGGTGGGAGAACTGACTTGAGGTTTTGCCTTTGTGTTCACAAATGTCGCGGTTAGCAAGAGTCGCCACCGACTTTTCTTTTATCCAAAAGGAAAGGTAAAAAAGCACAGGAAAGACCTTTGAGATGTTTTCTTGAGTTCGGGGGGTAGATTATGAAAAGGGAAGGTGCTAGCACCCTTTTCATCCATGGTTTTCCATGGGCTCTTAGTTACTTATTTAGATCACTTGCTTTGCTTTGAATTGTTTGAAATGGTGCTTTGTGTGGTTGTGAAAGTATTTTGAAAAGAGGCCATTGTTTTGGCAATCTTTGTAATGATTCTCGTTTGTAAGAATGTATACAAAGATGTTTATCTTTTGAAAAATGTTCCAATATTTTGAAAGTTGTTTTGAAATGTGTGTGTGTTTGTTTTTGAAAATAGCAAGGATTATTTTGAATTTGATCAAGTAACTAGAAGCTTATCTACCTACTCAAATGTCTTTCTTGTGCATTTTTATTCCTTTGACATTGTTGATTTACCATTGATTTGGTAAACAACCTTATCTTTGGATGTAAACGGGACGGGCGTGGGTCATCGCATGACCATGATAACAATGTTGCCAAGTATCTTAGCATGTTTGAGGGACCAAGATCATTTTGTTTTAGGCAACCTTTTGATAGCGTCATCGAGGGACTATGATCTTATTTTGTTTTGTTTTTCCAAGATACTTTGCATGCGTAACATGGCCATTTTTATTTAGGCAACCAAGTGGGAGAAACCCTAAGGGTGCTTGTGCGTAATGTGTGTCATTTTTCATGCATTTGATTTGTCTTGGATTAGGTCTTTTCTATTTGTTTTGTTTTTGGTCTTGTCATGCAAACCCTAGTTTACTAAACATGGTATAAATGCGATAAATTGCGTAAATGTAAACTAAGCTATTACAAAAATTATTATGGGAGGGGGGATACAAGTTTTTGAATGGGGATATTGCACAAAATAAACCCTAAAAATACTATTACAACCCAATTGAATATTGTGCGCATTAAATAAATATACAAATGTTAAAAATGCAATGCAAATGTATTTATGCTAAAAATGTTTTGTATTTATTTTTTGTATGAGAAAATAAATTAATTAACCTTAGAAAATAAGGAAAAATAATATTATTATTTTTGAAAGGAAGAAACCCTAATTTTTTGATTAAAGAAAATATATGTTCTATATTAATATTTTGTCCATTTTTTGTACAAGAAAATAATAAATAATATTATGTACAAATATTAAAAATTAAAATATGTATGAAAATAAATATTTTATGTATATAAATAAAATAATAAAAATGTATAGTATTTTTAATATATTTACAATTTATTTAAGAAAATAAATTATATTAATAAACTATTTTTTTATGCAAAAAATAATAGAAAAAAAATAAAATAAAAATGCAAAAAATAAAGAAATTATTTTTCATGATTTTTTATGATTCAGAAAAATAAATAAAAGCAATAAATATAAAAAATATGATAAAATATAAAAAAAATATAACAAATAAAGCCAGGGGGTGTAAATAGTGGTCAAGGGGGTGTGAAAATCAAAAACAGAAGGCCCAAGGGGCCAAAGGCCCAAACTTCATCCCTGTCCTCCAACTTCTTCTCCTTTGCGCGCGTGTTATGGTTCAAACTGCAACTCTCAGATGCTTGCACAAAAAAAAACCTCATAACAAAAAAAATGTAGCATTTAATCTCACGATTCCAACCATATAAAATTTGTAACGTAACCTTAAAAGATCAAGGAGAATTTTAATGGCCCTAAGTCGTGACCTAATTTTTTCATGAACTTCAAGCTTCAAATTCTCACAGCATAGTTAATATAAATGGAAAGTATGCATATGTACAGCTTCACCATGTTAAGGACTACATTTTTGCTTCACAAATCGTGGCTTGAGGATGCCTAAATACAGAGATAGAGTTTAAGAAAAATACCTCCTTCGGCTGGATTTGGATATGACAATGTAGGGACTTTGAGGGAGGCCTGAGGATCGTGTGAGCTTCCTTGAACTTCCTTCAAACTATTCCAATATCTAGCTTGCTTTGTGGATGGCCAGAACTCTCTGTAGAAGTCAAGCTGCAATCTTCAAGTTTGAAAATGGCAATGGCTGAAACAGGGGTTACAGCAACAATGTAAAGGCTTGGATATCTTTGATATGATGTGGATAAGATGTTTGAAGTGTTGAAATGCAAAACGCACGAGCCAAAAATGAGATGGCTATGATTTTGCAGAAACTGGATGCTTGGGAAGAAAAATGAAGTTTTGGAGTTTTGGAGTGTTTCAGATGTCAAGCATTCGTGTTTAGCCTTGCAATGAGTTTGTATATTTGTATATAATGATACGAAGTCCACTCCTTATCAGTTGTACAAGTTCTAACCTCTTTTGCAACTTTTCTTGCATTTGAAGAAAAGTGAAGTGACCAATGAAAACATGCTTGTACTGGCTGGCTTGTGAGCTGCAGAGATTTGGTATACATTTCTTGTGGCCTGTGGAAATTGTTTGCATCAAAGGGACAAGTCCAAGGCTCAAGATGGACAAAGTTGTAAAAGCTCACTTTATGAAAATGGCATTGTGCACTTTTGGCCAAAAATGGAAATGTATCTTGTACAATGCTTCAAAAGTGAAAATAAAGCCTTTAACCTCTGAGTTTACATTTAATTATGGAGTGTAGGATGAGTTTAGGACCTGTAAAGCAAGGTTCAAGTATCCAAGATCTGATTTTTAACTTGATGCTTTATGAAAATGGCATGAACAAAAGTGATAAAATGCCAACTTCTCCTCTTCGATTCTCCTAACCACAAATGATCTTGGAGAGTTCTTGGACATTTTGGAAAGCTTGCAATGTGATCTATAATCCATATTTGAAATTAATTTTGAGATACCTCTTGGAACTAGGTGAAAAATGTCCATGAAGTTGGGTAAAAAAACTGCCTAAATTAGGGAAAATTTTCACTAAGTTAAGAAGTTCATGGACCTATATTCACAAATTCATAACTTGAGATCCAAGCATCTTTTGGGAAAAGTTTGTGAAGAAAAGTTATAGATTTCATGGATGAATACAACTTTCATATTGGAAGTTTTCTTTGAATCAAATTGCATCATGGTGAAAAAATGGTGGAAAGTTGGGAAAAAATAAGAAAATTTCCATACTTAGAAAAATTCTAAGTTATGAAATTTTCAAATTCAAAACCCTAATTTTCAAAATTGGTTTCCTTGGTTAAAAAGTTTCATATTTTGACATATCTTGATGAATTATGACCCTTGGCACTTGATTTTGACCAAAAAGTCAAAGTTTGACTTTTCAGTGTACAATTGACTTTTGATCAGTTGACTGGAAAATGCATCTGTCAATCCAATGAACTTGAGATCTTTTGAACCATGTGATTAGGTCAAGATGATGCCATTTAACCCTTGAAACCATGTTTGAACCCAATTGATCATTGGCTAGGTTAAAAATAAGAAATATCCCTTTCTTAGTCAAAACCCTAATTTTGACCATTTTGCCCTTTTGATGATTTGATCTAATTTCTTGAGGAGTTGTGATCCAAACTTGATCAAATGATACATATGAGTCTAAAATGTTGTTGTGGATAAAAAATTATGAAGTTTGACTGTAAATTGGCCATGGTTGACATTTTCCCCAATACAGCTGATTTTTAGGTCAACTGTCCAATTGACTGAGCAAAAATGTGATTCAAGGCTTGAAACTTAACATGAGCAATCTTAGGGGTCCAAGATGATGTATGAAAGTCAAGTGAAGAATTGGTGGTCCAAAAATCCTCGTGCAAACTCAAACCCTAATTTTAGGTTAATAGTGCAAGAGGAGGTATCTTGAGCTGACCAAACCCTAATCTTGTCTTGAGCCCAAGAAGTCTTGTGAGAAAAGTCTTGATAATTGAGAGGGAAAATTTTGGGGTACAACAGCTGCCCCTGTTCAATCTTCTTGAACCTGAAGAGTTATATTGGCGTGCTTTGCCGTTCGTGACTCAAAGGTAAAAGATGATTGGACACTAGAGTGCCCATAAATTTGCACTTGACGAAGTGTAGTTGAGGGAATGGGCTTAAAGATGCCATTTGGAGAGGTGATAGAATCTTGTTGGAGATGGGCTTGTAGATTCCATCCAAGAATGTTTGCTGAATTGTATGTTGTAAGTCAGAAGAATAAGTATCAGAATGGCATCCGTATCTGGAGCGTATCTGAACTGTATCTTGAAAGCTGAATCAGAGTGAGTAATAGAATGGCTTCCGTGTCTGGAGCGTATCTAAACTATATCTGAATAGTTGAATTCTGAATAAGGGCCAGAATGGCATCTGTATCTGGAGCGTATCTGAACTTGAAATCTGGATAAGGGCCAGAATGTCATCCGTGTCTGGAGCGTATCCGTACTATATCTGAATGTTGAAATCTGAATGAGCGACAGAATGGCAACCGTGTATGGCGCGTATCTGGACTATATCTGAATGAGTAGTCTGAATGAGTGACAGAATGGCAATCGTGTATGGCGCGTATCTGGACTGTATCTAAATGAGTAGCAGAATGACTTCCGTGTCTAGAGTGTATCTGAAAGTTGAATCTGAATGAGTAACAGAATGACTTCCGTGTATGGAGTGTATCTGTACTGTATCAAGAGTGTGAAATCTGAATGTGAATAAGTATCAGAATGGCATCCGTATCTGGAGCGTATCTGAACTGTATCTGAAAGTTGAGGTCTGAATGAGTAATAGAATAGCATCCGCGTCTGGAGCGTATCTAAACTGTATCTGAGTAAGGGCCAGAATGGCATCCATGTTTGGAGCATATCTGAACTTGAAATCTGAATAAGGGCCAGAATGGCATCCGTGTATGGAGCGTATCTGAACTTGAAATCTGAATTAGTGACAGAATAACAACCGCGTTTGGAGCGTATCCGTACTGTATCTGAAAGATGAATCTGAATGAGTAACATAATGACTTCCGTGTATGGAGTGTATCTGAACTGTATCATGATTTCATATTTGTTAAACGGTAGCTGTTAATCTTATCCCGAAAAGGGTAAAATGTTAGCTGAAAGCACAAAGTTATGTTGTATGAAATGTATGATGCAATATGTGTTTTATCAATGTTTATGATATATGGATGTAATGTATGCGCATGTAAGATGATTTGCTATATTGCCGAGGAAAATAAATCCTTGACTGCTGCCTGAGAAAATAAATCCTTAACTGCTGAGGATAAGAAACCCTTGGTGACAGTTGGGGATATAGGGATCCTTCATGTCTTGAAATTGGAGTATTGACCAAAATTCTGTTGCGAGCAATGCCATATACTGCTTGAGTAATCTGCTTAGGGAATCCAGAGACTTTGATGACTCCTATTGGGTATTACACAATGGGAATCCTTGTTCCGCTGGGGAATAAAGAAAACTCTGATGACTTCTGCGAGGAATAAAGAAAAAGAATCTTCATTCTGTTGGGGAGCAATGAAAACTCTGGGGGGCAGAAGGCTTACTACTGGGGAGTAGGTTCAGGAGTTTGGGTTGTCTACCACTCTATTGGGGAGTTATCAGAAGTTGTTGTCGGGTTTTTAGGCTTCAAGATAACTTGGCGGGGAATTTGAAGAAACTGAATGGTTTCTGTTGGGGGTTAATAGTTAGAAGTTTTGGCTCCACTGGTGATTGGGAGTTTGAAGTTTTAACTCTGATGGGGATTAAGGGTTTGAAATTTTAGCTCTGCTGGGGATCTAGATGATGTACTGTAGGGATTGCTCATGGAATAGCCTAAAGACGTTTTCCTATCCTTTCAACCTGACAGTAATTGATCTTTTCCATTTTATTTATTTGTAAACAGTAATTATGTTCAAATGCATATGTTCATCAACGAATCATTGGACATTTTTGCAAATTAAACACAAGTGTAAAAAGAAAAAGACAAATAGTTTTTGTACTTTGAAAGAGATATCTTTGTATTTACTTTGAATAAGTGTTTTGTACAAAGGAGACAGACATCCTAGTAAGAGGATGGTGTCATAAAAGTAAGAAAATTTTATACAAAGAAAGATAGCTATGTGTAAAAATCCCATGGGGTTCCCATTCCGCTATAGCCTTTGTATCTCTGAATATCTTGTCCATTCGTTGCTTCGTCCAAAGATGATTGAATTGATCAAAAGCTCAGAGTTTGTCAGTGAAGACATTGTCCTTAAAGTGATCCGACGAGACATAGTCATACGTTTTAATTCCCTAACTTTTGCCTGGACCACCCTTTCGGGTTTTCAGTCCACCGGGAAACCCTTTTTTACCCAAGTCTCCCTTTCGGGTTTTCAACTTGCAGGGTGTACAAATTCTTTTTATTTTATCCCTAATTTTTGCCCGAACCTTTTGGTTCGCCGGGATGCCCTTGTTTTGCCTAGGTGTGTCAACCTAGCGGGTCTCTTATGCGTAGTATCTTTTGACTATGTCTGTGTTCGTAGGGTGCGGCAGGTCGTCGTCGTCCATGGTGGTTAAGATCATTGCCCCACCAGAAAAGATGTTCTTGATTACAAATGGTCCTTCATAGGTAGGGGTCCATTTTCCCCTGGGATCACTTTGTGGCAAGATGATGCGCTTGATCACTAGATCTCCAACATGATACACTTGGCGTCTGACTTTCTTGTTGAAAGCCTTGATCATCCATTTTTGATACGTCTGACCATGGCGAATAGCAGTAAGTCTCTTTTCGTCAATTAAGTTTAATTGATCAAGTCGGGTTTGAATCCATTCGTCTTCACTCAAACCTGCATCCTTCATGATTCTTAAGGAGGGAATCTAAACCTCAATAGGTAAAACAGCCTCCATGCCATAAACCAAAGAATAGGGGGTTGTCCCAGTTGATGTGCGAGCCGTGGTACGGTACCCGTGAAGAGAAAACGATAGCATCTCATGCCAGTCCTTGTAGGTGACTTCCATCTTTTGTATGATCTTTTTAATGTTTTTGTTTGCAGCTTCGACTGCACCATTCATCTTTGGCCGATAGGGGGATGAATTGTGATGTTGAATCTTGAACTGCTCGCACAAGGCGGTGATCATAGTATTATTAAGGTTTGTACCGTTATCAGTGATGATCCTTTCTGGGATACCGTACCGACAAATAAGATTATGTTTGATGAAGCGGGCAACAACATTCTTAGTAACGGATGCGAAGGAAGCTGCTTCGACCCACTTGGTGAAGTAATCAATGGCCACTAGAATAAAGAGGTGTCAATTTGAGGATGTAGGCTTGATCTCTCCAATCATTTCGATTACCCACATAGCGAAGGGCCAAGGAGCTGTTAAGACATTTAGAGGAACCGGAGGCACGTGCACCTTGTCTACATAGATTTGACACTTATGGCAAGTCCGGGAGTGTTGATAGCAGTCAGCTTCCATGGTGGACCAGTAATAGCTTGCCCGTAGAATCTTCTTAGCCATCATATGCCCACTAGAGTGAGTGCCAAAGGTACCCTCATGCAATTCAACCATGATCTTTTCAGCTTCAATCTTGTCCACACAACGGAGCAGAATAGAATCATGATTGCGTTTGTACAGGTTGCCATTACTCAAGAAGAACTTAGCATAGAATCTCCTTAAGAACTTTTTGTCATTGACTGAAGCTCCTTTTGGATATTCTTGAGCCTCAAGATACCTTTTGACTTCATGAAACCACGGCTGGTCCACTATTTCTTTGGTATTAATCTCGTGACAGTGTGCTGGTTCATCCATCCGTTCAATGGAGATCTGGGGAGCCTCATTATCCCAATTAAGTTTAAACATGGATGACATTGTAGCTAGAGCATCTTCTATCTGATTTTCTTCTCTCGGGAAGTGCTCGAAGGTAATCTGCTCGAAATGTGGTAACAATGTCAAAACATGTTCTTTGTAAGGGATGAGGTTTGTATACTTAGTGTCCCATTCTCCTTTGATCTGACTGATGACCAAATCTGAATCCCCAAACACATCTAAAGATTTGATTCCCAAGTCTATGGAAGCCTTGAGATCAAAGATGCATGCTTCGTACTCTGCCATGTTGTTCGTACAGTTGAAGCAAAGTCTGGCGGTAAAAGGAGTATGGTATCCTGCTGGAGATATGAGCACAACGCTGATACCATTACCAAGTGCATTGGATGCCCTATCAAAGTACAGGGTCCATCGGGATCCTTGTTCAGGTCCGTCAAATGGTCTGATCTCTTCACAGTTGTCTACTGTCATGATGTCTTCGTCAGGGAAGTCAAACTTCATGGATTGATAATCTTCTACAGCTTGATGAGCCAGATGATCAACTAGCACACTGCCCTTTATAGATTTTTGGGTAGTGTACTGTATGTCATATTCTATTAAGATCATCTGCCATCTAGCTATCCTCCCAGACAGAGCAGGCTTCTCAAAGATGTACTTTATCAGATCCATCTTAGATATCAGCAAAGTGGTATGAGTCAACATATACTGTCTTAGCCGGCGAGTAGCCCATACCAGAGTGCAGCAAGTTTTCTCGAGCAGTGAATATCTGGTTTCACAATTGGTAAACTTTTTGCTCAGGTAATAAATGGCATGCTCTTTTCGGCCAGACTCGTCATGCTGCCCCAGTACGCACCCCATTGAATTCTCTAAGACGGTCAGATAAATGATTAGCAGTCTTCCTTCGACTGGTGGAATCAAGATAGGAGGCTCTAGTAAATACTCCTTGATTTTATCGAAAGCAATCTGACATTCGTCATTCCATCTGAATACTTGATCTTTCTTCAACAGCTTGAAGATTGGCTCACAAGTAGGTGAGAAATGAACCTGGCAATGTAGTTTAGGCATCCCGAAAAACCTCTGACTTCCTTCTCAGTGCGAAGAGCAGGCATTTCTTGTATCGCTTTGACTTTGGCATAATCAACCTCGATGCCTTTGTTGCTGACAATGAAACCTAAGAGTTTACTGGACCGGACTCCGAATGTGCACTTGTTTGGGTTCAATCTGAGCTTGTACTCCTTCAACCTGACAAACAGCTTTTGCAAGTGATCAAGGTGTTCTTCTTCAGTTTGTGATCGGGCTATCATGTCATCTACGTAGACCTCTATCTCATGATGTATCATGTCATGAAACAAAGCTACCATGGCGCGTTGATAGGTTGCCCCGACATTCTTCAGTCCGAATGGCATCACTTTGTAGCAGAACGTTCCCCACTGTGTGACAAATGTAGTTTTCTCCATGTCCTCAAGTGCCATTTTGATCTGGTTATAACCTGAGAATCCGTCCATGAAAGAAAATACTTTGTGCTGGGCTGTATTGTCAATCAGGATGTCGATGTGTGGAAATGGAAAATCGTCTTTAGGGCTGACCCTGTTTAAATCTCTATAATCCACGCACATTCTTACCTTGCCGTCCTTTTTAGGCACGGGGTCAATGTTAGCAACCCATTAGGGATAGGAAGTAACAGCCAGAAATCCAGCATTGAACTGCTTCATAACTTCTGCTTTGATCTTCTCTGACATGTCAGGTCTCATGCGGCAGACTTTTTGCTTCACTAGTGGACAATCTTCTCTTGTGGGTAGACGGTGTACCACGATGTCTGTATCAAGTCCCGACATGTCTTCGTATGACCAGGAAAAGATCTCAACATAATCATTCAACAGCTGAATTAGGCACTCCTTGACACTCGGCTCTAGATTGGCACCTATCTTAATTTCCTTTTTATCTTCCTCAGTACCCAAGTTGAATGTATCCAACTGCTCTTCATGAGGCTGAATTTCTCTTTCCTCTTGTTGTAGTAATTTGGCCAATTCCCCTGGCACCTCACAATCTTCCTCACCTTCGTATTCGGCTTGGTAGATCAGATCTTCAGAGTCACTGAAGGCTATAGCAGTATCGTTACCCATGGGATCCGGAATGGAAGGGTACCTACATTTGTGAGTGTGGGTGTGTGTAAGGGTATAGCCATCTTAAAACAATAAAATGTAAAAGAAAGACAATGAGCACAAAAAGGTTTATATATGAAAAAGCGTCCATGATTCATTGAATGACATATGAAAATGAAATAAAAACCCTTACAAATGGACCGATGTGCCTCGGGTAAGACACATGGTTTTTAAAGTGCGAATTGTTTGTGAATTATTATAGTCCAACAGAAATGTAAAAGATAAATTACTGCGGTATGAAAGTAATTGGGATGAAGTCTTTGGCTTCCCAGTTGCATAGTCCTCCGCTGACAGTAGGAAATATCCAATCTTCCAGGCTTCCATCTTCTTCACTGTCCTCTAGTGCATTAACCCCTTGGTGGCTGATCTTCACAGGTGGCCCTCCGGCACGGGCGTGGCGCACAGCCTTCTGAGCAGTTGAAGTAAATCCCAAGCCAAACTTATCTGATTTATACGGGATGTCTGAAAGCTGCCCCCAGATGGTGCATCCCCCTTCTTCCACTACTGCCTTTGCATCTTTTAGTGATGACATCCGAGGAGGAGGTCTTGTGATCATAGGAGTTGAGGATACCGCCTTGGTTGCCGCTATTTCCTGAGAGACTTCTTCAAAATGTTGGAAAGGGTTTTCGATGAACTCACCATCCAATTCCACATATCAGAAAGAATTCAGATGACTAATCATGTATTCCTCTTCCCCATGGACAATTATGATCTTCCCTTGGACAGGGTACTTAGCATCTAATGCAAAGTGGAGGTGACAGCACCGACGTTGTGAATCCAGGGGCGTCCCAACAGACAAGAGTAAGAAGGGTGGATGCCCATCACGTAGAAGGTTGAATTGAACGTCTGGGTTCCCACCTTGATCGGGATGTCCACCTCCCCATGGACCATCCTTTTAGAGCCGTCAAATGCTCTCACCACTATGTTGCTGGGTTTTAAAGTCAGCCCCTCACAATCCAATTGATCAAGGGATTTTTTTGGCAAGACGTTCAGAGATGATCCGGTATCGACCAAGACATGAGCTAGGGTCGTTCCTCTGAACTCCACTGAGACATGTAATGCATCATTGTGTTTTCTCCCTTGGGGTGTCAAGTCAGCATCAGAGAAGCCCAGGCCATTATCAGCTATCAAACTGGCCACACAGTCTTGGAACTGGTCAGTCGACGTCTCTTGTGGCACATGAGCTGTCTTCAGAAATTTTACCAGAGCTTTGGCGTGCGCTTCAGAGCATAGCAGCAGGGCTAGCATAGAGATCTTGGAAGGGGTCTGCCCCAATTGTTCAACCACATCATAATCACTCTTCTTAATGATCCTCAGGATTTCTTCCATCTCCTTCTTGGATGTTTCAGGAATAACTAGTGATTGAGCCTTCGTCTGGACAGGCTTCTCTTGAATGTTCTTTCCTTTATTCTCAGCAGCGGAAGTAGGGATAGGAATTGTATTGTCTTTGTCGGCAGGTACATTTGCAGGTACAATCACTGGTGTAGAGGTAATCTTCAGAATGGCCACGGGTCCAAAGACTGCTGTTGGAGGAGAAATCTCTGGAGAGAAGATCCTTCCACTGCGAGTGATCTTGCTTGTTCCGGAAATGTTACTGATGTCAGAATTATCCTCTTCAGAGCTTTCTTCTTCGACAGTCAGTTCAACCTGTTTAATACCATGGTAATAGATTTCTCCACCATAATTCTATGGTACTGATTTATCTGATTTGTATGGGGCAGGCCCGGGCATTGTTATCTTAAGCGGAGCAGTCTCTGGAGCAGGTGTAATCCTAACGGGTCTTTTAGGGACCCTGGAAGGATTGGCGTAGATGGTTATTATTGAAACTTCTTTCACTGGAACGGGTGAAACGGGAGCTTCCTCAAACAAAATTTCTTGGTTATCAATCAGTTGTTGGATTACTTTCTTCAATAGAGGGCAGTCAAATGACGAGGACAGGCAAATATGGCAGTCTTTGTCACAACCTGGGAAGATGCCAGCTTTTAACAAATTCAACTTGATGGTTAGGAGCGAAGTTAACAGTCCATCCACGGTAGCAACAAATTGATCTTCTTCAATAACGTTGGCATTGTGACCATGCCTCGGCATTGGGGCAGAAATAACATTTGTTTTCTCAGGCGCCTCAAACTCAACTTCTTTCGCGTCTATCAGATCTTGAATCTTACTCTTTAGAGGCCAACAGTTGTTGGTGTCGTTCCCTGGACTTTCAGAATGGTACGCACATCTGGCGTTGGGATGGTAGTATGGAGAAGCAGTATTGGGATTTTTTGGGGCCTCTTTCAAAGTGGCCAGATTCAACTTCAGGAGATGTGGTAGAACTTGAGCCGGAGTCATGTTAATCTTGGTAAACTGCCGAACTGGCCTTTCTACCCTTTGCTGATTAGTTCTCGGTTGGTCTGATGCAGGCTCCGGAATCATTACGGCCCCCACTGTTGGTCGGAGCTCGGTTCTTCCCTGATTTCTCTGTGAATAGACAGCAGATACTTCCTTTCTTCCTGTGAAGGGCTTTTTTACAGCTGTTGAGGCAGACACGTCCTTCTGAATTTTCCCATTTCTTATACCAGCCTCCACTCTTTCGCCAGTTAGAATCAATTCGGTAAACCCTGCAGAGGAGCTTCCAATCAGATGATTAAAGAAAGGGCCTAAAAGAGTTCACAGGAACATGTCCACCAAATCCCTCTCAGATAGAGGAGGTTGCACCCTTCCGACTAAGTCTCTCCACTTTTGCGCGTAATCTTTAAAGCCCTCGTTGGAAGCCATAGCCATACTTTGTAGCTGAGTACGGGTCGGCGCCAAGTCGGTGTTATATTGATACTGTTTATAGAAGGCTGCTACCAAGTCTTCCCAATTATGGACATCTTCCCTCTCCAACTGGTAGAACCAATCAAGCTGCGTTCCTGATAAACTGTCCTGGAAAAAGTGGACCCATAGGTCTTTATCGACAGAATGTGGTTGAATCTTCCTGACATAGGATCTGAGGTGCATTTTAGGGCAAGACACCCCATCATACTTGGAAAACAGTGGCACTTTAAACTTTGGAGGGATTACTATTCCTGACACCAGCCATAGCTCCTCAAAATCTAGCCCCGGTACTCTCTGGATTTCGATAGCAGCTAGACGCTCTTCCAGGTGCTTGTATTTGTAATCGGTCGGAGGGTATTGTTGTTCGGAGTAGTCCTCATCTTCCTCTTCTTCTTCAGAATCTGATGGTACTGCCGTTCCTTTTCCTTTTCTCTCCCCCTCTTTAGATGTTGTTGGGAATTCTAAAGTCCTTCTGGCTTGTCCCTGAAACCTTCTGCCCATGATAACCACACCAGATGGCTTCTTCTTCTTTTTCTCTTTTTCTTTCTCTAGCAAAGTCTTCAGTTCCTCCTGCCCCTTGGCTAAGGTCATGAGTAACTGTTGAAATTGTGAATTCTGAGCTTGCAGATCTTTGACCGTTTGTTCGATATCCATCTTGCTGAAATAAACAACAGAGAGATGAGGAAACTTGGTGTGAAGACCTGTTTATGCTTATGATGAATGATATGTATTCATGTAATGCTTTCAAGGATTCAGAAATTCAAATTTGTTTTAAACAAAAAAGAAACACACGTCATATTAATAAGATAGAATTGTGAGTACATCAATGCCCCTTGGGAAAAATAATACAAAACTCTAAGGTAAAAAGACGTTGCGCATCCTCTTTGGTGCAATGTAGGTGTTAAGAGTCTGCTCTTCGTGAAGTAGCCGAGTGAGTTCCAAAACCTTCTCCTCGCTTGCGTAGAATTGGGCTTCGAAAGTATCACACTCTCCCTTGAGCTGTATCCAACTTCTTTGTAGATCTTTGAGTGATGTTGGCATTTCAGGATGTAGGATGGTGTATGGAACCTCTCCTACCTTAACAGGCTCTATAATCACTGGGAGAATGGAGGGATAAGGCATCATAAGACTTTGGGCGCGGGTTCGTACCCACTTGAGGTAACACTCAAGAGGGATGGAATTATTGTGTCCGAGAGTCTTGCTATCCACCTTGTTGGGCATCCTCCAAGCTCGGATGAATCTCTGACGGAGTCCTTGGTCGTTGTTGTCGTAGTCGAAAACCATTCCTTGAATCAGCATATCATGTGGGCCATCCCTTCGGGCATAACCAAACTGTCTTAGAGCCAAGCAAGGGTTGTAGGTGATGCCTCCCTTAATCCCTAGTAGAGGGACATTAGGGAATTCACCACAACGGTCAATGATGATAACATTCTCTTTGGATCGAGAACACCAATGAATATCTGAATGGTTAAATGTCATTAACCTTTGTGACCACCTCAAACCTTGCTCATTCTTCAAGACTGATTGGGGAAGATGAGAGATAAACCATCTTTCCAGGAGAGGAGTGCAACACATAAGAACACCTCTTTTCCTCATTGTACGAGTGTGAAAAGAGTGGAGGATATCCCTAAGCAATGTAGGTACCGGGTTGCGAGTCATGAAAATTTTGACAGCGCTCACATCTATGAGTTGGTCAGGGTTAGGGAACAAGACCATCCCATAGATGAGAAGAGCTACAATATCCTCAAAAGCTTGCAAGTCTAGAGAATTCCAACAGCTTTGGGCCTTCTCAAACAGAAACTTTGACAAGAAGCCTTTGACACCACTTCTAGTTTCCCAATGTGTTGTGACATCAGATAAGTGTAAGTGCAGGGCTTGAGAAATCTCTTCTGGCTTTGGATCTCTTTCCATACCATTGAAGGGTAGTTGATTGAGAATAGGAATCCTCAAAAGTTGAGACAATTCTTCCAAAGTGGGAACAAGTTGATAGTCAGGAAATGTGAAGCAATGATGCAAAGGGTCAAAGAACTGGAAGAGAACTTTCATCATATCCTCCTGTGTTGGAAGTGACCAAGTTGAGCAGACGACCATGTCTCTCGGTGAATGGAGAGTTCTCAGGAATCCTTGAAGCTAGCTCCTTGAGTTGTGGAGGAATTCTTACAAGGTTGATTTGGATAGTTTTCTTGCGAGTGAATCCATAACCTACAAAACAAGAACAAAGATGAATCTCCAAAATCCTTGAAATGGTTAGTGAATGCATATGATGTTCATGATGCCCATGATGTTATGCACAAGTATATATGTACAAGCAAGTCACACAAGTTCTTAGTTTAGGCTTGCATGAGGTTTCATAGGTAAGTACCCTCTTGAAGTTTAGTTGGCTCAACCTGTCCTAGAAATAGTAACCGGGTTCTAAGGAGCTCAATATCACTGGATTGTTTCCTTGTTCATTGTTTCAATTCAAGCCTCTTTACTGGCGACCGAAATATTCCAAGGAACCAACCCTCAATGAGTGTAGTATCGAGTATCTACCAACTTCGGACTGCACCAAAGCCGGTCATCTCACTACATCCTAAAAGGCCAAGTTGGTCAAGTAAAGGTTCTAGAAGTTCATTAGTGCTTCATGAAATCACTCAGCGGCCCCGTATTCTCTTTGATTGACTCAAAGGCTACCGGTACCCACAAATATGTCGCACTAACATAGCTATTGCTTAGACCATGTCGGTATACCCCGCACAGTTTCCATAACGTATTGCTATTTACCTATAATGTTTCCCAAACCCGGGTAGAGGATTCAAACCCAAACAATAGAACCAAAATGTAAAGCAAACAAGTCAAACAAGGTGAGCATGTAAAGGTGATCTAAACCCTAAGGTAACCCCACTTTTAGAGTTAATTCCCCAGCAGATTCGCCAGTTCTGTGATGCGGTGGGAGAACTGACTTGAGGTTTTGCGTTTGTGTTTGCAAATGTTGCGGTTAGCAAGAGTCGCCACCGACTTTTCTTTTATCCAAAAGGAAAGGTAAAAAAGCACAGGAAAGACCTTTGAGATGTTTTCTTGAGTTCGGGGGGTAAATTATGAAAAGGGAAGGTGCTAGCACCCTTTTCATCCATGGTTTTCCATGGGATCTTAGTTACTTGTTTAGATCACTTGCTTTGCTTTGAATTGTTTGAAATGGTGCTTTGTGTGGTTTTGAAAGTATTTTGAAAAGAGGCCATTGTTTTGACAATCTTTGTAATGATTCTCGTTCGTAAGAATATATACAAAGATGTTTATCTTTTGAAAAATGTTCCAATATTTTGAAAGTTGTTTTGAAATGTGTGTGTGTTTGTTTTTGAAAATAGCAAGGATTATTTTGAATTTGATCAAGTAACTAGAAGCTTATCTACCTACTCAAATGTCTTTCTTGTGCATTTTTATTCCTTTGACATTGTTGATTTACCATTGATTTGGTAAATAACCTTATCTTTGGATGTAAACGGGACGGGCGTGGGTCATCGCATGACCATGATAGCAATATTGCCAAGTATCTTAGCATGTTTGAGGGACCAAGATCATTTTGTTTTAGGCAACCTTTTGATAGCGTCATCGAGGGACTATGATCTTATTTTGTTTTGTTTTGCCAAGATACTTCGCATGCATAACATGGCCATTTTTATTTAGGCAACCAAGTGGGAGAAACCCTAAGGGTGCTTGTGTGCAATGTGTGTCATTTTTCATGCATTTGATTTGTCTTGGATTAGGTCTTTTCTATTTGTTTTGTTTTTGGTCATGTCATACAAACCCTAGTTTACTAAACATGGTATAAATGCGATAAATTGCGTAAATATAAACTAAGCTATTACAACAATTATTATGGGAGGGGGGATACAAGTTTTTGAATGGGGATATTGCACAAAATAAACCCTAAAAATACTATTACAATCCAATTAAATATTGTGCGCATTAAATAAATATACAAATATTAAAAATGCAATACAAATGTATTTATGCTAAAAATGTTTTGTATTTATTTTTTGTATGAGAAAATAAATAAATTAACCCTAGAAAATAAGGAAAAATAATATTATTATTTTTGAAAGGGAGAAACCCTAATTTTTTTATTAAAGAAAATATATGTTCTATATTAATATTTTGTCCATTTTTTGTACAAGAAAATAATAAATAATATTATGTACAAATATTAAAAATTAAAATATGTATGAAAATAAATATTTTATGTATATAAATAACATAATAAAAATGTATAGTATTTTTAAATATATTTAAAATTTATTTAAGAAAAATAAAGTATATTATCTTAATAAACTATTTTTTTTATGCAAAAAATAATAGAAAAAAAATAAAATAAAAATGCAAAAAATAAAGAAATTATTTTTCATGATTTTTTATGATCCAGAAAAATAAATAAAAGCAATAAATATAAAAAATATGAGAAAATATGAAAAATATAACAAATAAAGCCAGGGGGTGTAAATAGTGGTCAGGGGGTGTGAAAATCAAAAACAGAAGGCCCAAGGCGCCAAAGGCCCAAACTTCATCCCTGTCCTCCAACTTCTTCTCCTTTGGCGGCGTGTTAGGGTTCAAACTGCAACTCTCAGATGCTTGCACAAAAACAAAATCTCATAACATAAAAAATGTAGCATTTAATCTCACGATTCCGACCATATAAAATTTGTAACCTAACTCTAAAAGATCAAGGAGAATTTTAATGGCCCTAATTCGTGACCTAATTTTTTCATGAACTTCAAGATTCAAATTCTCACAACATAGTTAATATAAATGGAAAGTATGCATATGTACAGCTTCACAATGTTAAGGACTACATTTTTGCTTCACAAATTGTGGCTTGAGGATGCCTAAATACAGAGATAGAGTTTGAGAAAAATACCTCCTTCAGCTGGATTTGGATATGACAATGTGGGGAATTTGAGGGAGGCCTGAGGATTGTGTGAGCTTCCTTGAACTTCCTTCAAACTATTCCAATACCTAGCTTGCTTTGTGGGTGGCCAGAACTCTCTGTAGAAGTCAAGCTGCAAGCTCCAAGTTTGAAAATGGCAATGGCTGAAACAGGGGTTACAACAACAATGTAAAGGCTTGAATAGCTTTGATATGATGTGGATAACATGTTTGAAGTGTTGAAATGCAAAACGCACGAGCCAAAAATGAGATGGCTATGATTTTGCAGAAACTGGATGCTTGGGCAGAAAAATGAAGTTTTGGAGTTTTAGAGTGTTTCAGATGTCAAGCATTCGTGTTTAGCCTTGAAATGAGTTTGTATATTTGTATATAATGATACAAAGTCCACTCCTTATCAGTTTTACAAGTTCTGACCTCTTTTGCAACTTTTCTTGCATTTGAAGAAAAGTGAAGTGACCAATGCAAACATGCTTGTACTGGCTGGCTTGTGAGATGCAGAGAGCTGGTATACATTGCTTGTGGCCTGTGGAAATTGTTTTCATCAAAGGGATAGGTCCAAGGTTCAAGATGGACAAAGTTGTAAAAGCTCACTTTATGAAAATGGCCTTGTGCACTTTTGGCCAAAAATGGAAATGTATCTTGTACAATGCTTCAAAAGTGAAAATAAAGCCTTTAACCTCTGAATTTGCATTTAATTATGGAGTTTAGGATGAGTTTAGGACCTGTAAAGCAAGTTTCAAGTATCCAAGATCTGATTTGCAACTTGATGCTTTGTGAAAATGGCATGAACAAAAGTGATAAAATGCCAACTTCTCCTCTTCGATTATCCTTAACCATAAATGATCTTGGAGAGTTATTGGACATTTTGGAAATCTTGCAATGTTCTCTATAATCCATATTTGAAATGAATTTTGAGATACCTCTTGGAACTAGGTGAAATATGTCCATGAAGTTGGGTCAAAAAACTGCCTAAATTAGGGCAAATTTTCACTAAGTTAAGAAGTTCATGGACCTATATTCACAAATTCATAACTTGAGATCCAAGCATCTTTTTGGAAAAGTTTGTGAAGAAAAGTTGTATATTTAATGGAGGACTACAACTTTCATGTTGGAAGTTTTCTTTGAATCAAATTGCATCATGGTGAAAAAATGGTGGAAAGTTGGGGAAAAAAAAGAAAATTTCCATACTTAGAAAAATTCTAAGTTATGAAAATTTTCAAATTCAAAACCCTAATTTTCAAAATTGGTTTCCTTGGTGAACAAGTTTCATATTTTGATATATCTTGATGAATTATGACCATTGGCACTTTATTTTGACCAAAAAGTCAAAGTTTGACTTTTCAGTGTACAATTGACTTTTGATTAGTTGACTGGAAAATTCATCTGTCAATCCAATGAACTTGAGATCTTTTGAACCATGTGATTAGGTCAAGATGATGACATTGAACCCTTGAAACCATGTTTGAACCCAATTGGTCATTGTCTAGGTTAAAAATCAGAAATTGCCCTTTCTCAATCAAAACCCTAATTTTGACCATTTTGCCCTTTTGATGATTTGATCAAATGTCTTGAGGAGTTGTGATCCAAACTTGATCAAATGATACATATGAGTCTAAAATGTTGTTGTGGATAAAAAATTATGAAGTTTGACTGTAAATTGGCCATGGTTGACCTTTTCCCTAATATAGCTGATTTTTAGGTCAACTGTCCAATTGACTGAGCAAAAATGTGATTCAAGGCTTGAAACTTAACATGAGCAATCTTAGGGGTCTAAGATGATGAATGAAAGTCAAGTGAAGCATTGGTGGTCCAAAAATCCTTGTGCAAACTCAAACCCTAATTTTAGGTTAACAGTGCAAGAGGAGGTATCTTGAGCTGACCAAACCTTAATCTTGTCTTGAGCCCAAGAAGTCTTGTGAGAAAAGTCTTGATAAATGAGAGGGCAAATTTTGGGGTACAACACACCTCCTACGCGCATTTTGTGTTTTATTTGATTTCTAATTTTAATACCCATGTTTACTATATAATATTTAGTTCTCATGTTATGAACGCCCAACAACAAGTGGACAAGTGGTAAGAAGCGTGACTGGTATTGCAAAGGGCGTGGGTTCGATCCCTCCTTTTGTCAAATTTCTTTTGTTTTTTCATGATAACGCGCAGCTTAATACCAAATTGTTTGGTTCTTATTCCTAGACACAAACAACACCATGGCCTAGTGGAAAGCATCGCATTGTTTGAGACTGAGGGCGTGGGTTCAACTCCCACCCCATGCATTTTGGGTTTTTATTTTACTAACCCTAATTTTTATTTCCTTTTTATTAATTAATTACTTTCTAATTAACCATTAACAAACCTTAAACTTCTTTCAAAACATAACAAATTAGGATTAGGGTTTTTTTCTTAGTTAGTAATTATTTTTTTACATATTTTTTAATTAATTATAGTTTTCTTAATATTAAAATTAATTAGAAATAATTAGGTTTTTTTATTACTATTATCACTTAAATTATTTTCTACAAAAAACACAAAATAACATTAACTTAGAACTTTAGGTCTTTAACATTTTTTCTAACATTATTTTTCTTATTTCTT
Source organism: Vicia faba (assembly GCA_948472305.1). Taxonomy (NCBI): domain Eukaryota; kingdom Viridiplantae; phylum Streptophyta; class Magnoliopsida; order Fabales; family Fabaceae; genus Vicia; species Vicia faba. The sequence goes on along the minus strand of OX451736.1, from coordinate 641,188,413 downwards.
TTTGCTATTTAATTTCCTAGAACAAGTGTATAGGACACACTCTCAAATGTAATAGCGTAGATTTACATTCTCGCATTTTTTCTAATTATGTAACTGCTCATAGGATAGCTTAGGTTTTACTTTCCGTGCATTATATTTTATAACTGTTAGTAATTAGGGTTTGCATTGAAAGAATAAAAGAAACATAGATAACCCTAATCCAATACTAAATAACTGAAACTAATACACTTTGCACACTTCACCTCTAGGGTAACCTCTTTTGTTGCCTTATGAATATTGGTAATGTCCCTCGAAAGTGGGGATACTTTTGCAAAAGACCCTCAATTTAACAATATCATCGTGGTCTCTTTCAAATAAAGATCATAGTCCCTCGATAACCCTTCAAGTTGCCTACAAAATGATCTAGTCACTCGATGACCCTAAGAACAAAATGATGATAGTCCCTCCGATACAATTGCTAAAGTATCCTTACATGTTGCCTTCGATGACCATACGATGACCCTACACTTGTCCTCTCATATTCAATAGATAGAATTACCTACCAACTAATGGTATGGATAATACTATCTTCAAAGGAGAAGGAAAATAACAAGAAAGACTTAGTGGGTAAGAACTCTTGAATGCTTTCTCACAACCATTTTCACAAACAAATACATTTTCACACTACACTTTCAAACCAAATATTTTGAAAAACACTTTGTATACATTCTTGAGGACTGATACAAGAATTATTACAAAGTTAGCCTTACATTGGCATTTCAAAATATTTTCAAACAAATCACACACACACACAAAGCACGTTTTAAAAGTGAGCTAAGCAATTAAGAGCCCGTAGATAACTACGGATGAAAAGGGTGCAAACACCTTCCCTTTTCATAACTTACCCCCCGAACTCAAAATCTGTCAAAGGTCTTTCCTATTCTTTTCACCTTTCCTAAATATTGGATAAAAGAAAAGTCAGTGGCGACTCTTGCTAACTGTAACATTTGCGATAAAACCAAAAAGTCAGTTCTCCCACCGTATTTCAGCTAGGATACCCTTTGGAGGATAAACCTTCATATGAAAAACTTCGACAATTGATCATTCATGATATGGGCAAGAACGACCAAGAATTTCTCAACAAGATCATCCGAGCTTGGAGTAGGGTTAATAAAAGAAATCCCGAAAGGAAAAATGCCATGGCGAAAGAGCCTTACACTCGATGGGTTTTGGATAGGGTGCAATTTGTTAAGTTACCGTTTGGCATTGATCCTGAGTACAAGCCAGATGTCCCAGATTCTCCGCCTATGTCCTTAAAAGAAATAGACAATTTGAAGAAGGCTTTGAAACAAGCTCAAATGGATAAAGAAGAATTGGAGCTTAACCTCCATAACTTAACTAAGGAAAAAAAATACAAATGCAACGTATACTTGAATCAAAAGATCAACAGATTAAGAAAGATCATGAGGCATTTGAGAATGAGTGTCTTAAGCGGAAGCATTCGACTGAAGGATTGTTAAGTGCTACTTTCAAATTGGATTCCCACAACCAACAGTTGGAGGATGCTGCTAGAGAGATCGGAAAACTAAGTAGGTGGTACGAAAAGGCAATGCAAGACAAAAAGATGATGGAAGAAGATTTGAGGGCTCAAATTCAAAGTTTGGCACAAGCTTCTTTAGATCAAGAAGAACAAATGAAGTATCTTACCACTAGAAACCAAGATAGCCAAGAATCAGAGGTAGGGGAATTCCTCAAAAGAATGATAGTAGAAAGATTTCTCGCCTAAAAGACTAATGAATACGAGAAAGTGTGTCTTGAGTTAGAAGGCCTCCGAAAGGATTTCCTAATACAATGAAAACTCTATATGGAGACGAGGGCTGAAAAGTTATATTGGGAGGAGCAATATGTAAAGATTGCCAAAGCAGGAGAAGATAATCATAAGATAATTCTTAACCTCTACCAAGAATACCGGTTCTACAAAGACAAGCATGCAAGACTCACCTTCTTAGCTAACAATCTTATCGACGACATTCCTAGGAGTTTGAAGTATGCAGAAAATGTGATGGTCCTTCTTGCGAAAGATGTTGAAGATTTCCTCAAACTTTGTAGGACAATGGTTGATGGTTTCAGAGCCGAAATTCGCAGGCACACTTAGAAGAATTTTCCCCCCTTTGTTATTTCTTTCCGCAAGTTTTGATGTTTTAAATTTGAATATCTTTCAATATCTGAACTGTATTCTTTTAAAAGACAATTACTATTTCAATAAAGGAATTTGTTTCCATATCCTGTTTGTGTATTTATTTTTAGACGCTCACTAATAAAAAAGCAAAACCTAAGAAAAAAATATAAAAAAATATGTATATCCAAGTGAATAAGACATTCAAAAACAAAACTCTTAGCATATTCATACACATTCACGCATTCACGAACAATTTCATCTCATAAATTCATTAAAAAAGTCATCATTTTTAAAAAACATTCTCCAGTTAAACCATTGGTAGAAGAGATAGAAAAGCACCGCCTCTCCAACCATCATATCAAACAAGAGCCCATCAACAAAAAATGATGGAACAAATTGAAGAAAATGAAGCTGCATTCAAGGAGGATCTTGAGCAAGTCAAGGGTAAATTTGACTCGATGAAAAGAGACACGAGTCAAGTTCTGCTAGCCTTAAAGAACATCATCAAAAGGCAGGAACAAATCCCTAGGGCAGCCTTTGAAGAAGTAGCCCAAACTATTGGTGCATTGAGCGATCACCAACCAAGAAGAGAATCAGATTCAGGACTCCAAAACTCAACCATGGCTCAACAAGAAGACAGGAAAGTGGATACTGAAGAGTTTGTCCCACCTCCACTAAATGTAGGGGCATCCCATACTCTGCAGATCCTAGTTAACCATACTGATAACTATACAGAACTATAATATGGAGATCTTGATCTGGAAGGTGTTACTCAAACACACCTACCTAAAACTATTGAGAATCCCTTGGCGCTCAATCAATATAAAGCTCTTGAAGAAAGGTTAATGGTTGTGGAGGGTTACGATGCTTTCAAAATCAATGCTATTGAGATGGGTCTGGTTCCTGATGTGGTAATCCCTCTGAAATTCAAAGTACCTGAATTTGGAAAATACAAGGGACTCACATGCCCGAGAAACCACCTACGCATGTATTGCAGAAAGATGCATCCCTACACTCAAGATCAGAAGCTGATGATCCATTGTTTCCAAGACAGTTTGAGTGGGGCATCCCTAGATTGGTACATGCAGTTGGAGCGGGTTCATATCTAGACATGGTCAGATCTCGTCAATGCTTTCTTGAGACTGTACAAGTATAACTTGGACATGGCGCCTAACGGCATGCAACTCTAAAAATTTTCATATAAAAGGAGGAGTGTTTCAAGGAGTATACTCAAATGTGGAGAGAAATGGAAGCCCGTGTATAACCACCACTCTTGGAGAAATAATTAGTCGACATGTTCATGGGCACTTTAACAAGGGTTGTACTATGACAAAATGGTAGTAAGCATCTCTTCCGGATTTTCTGACTTAGTGACTATTGGTGAAAGGATTGAAGCTGGTATAAAGAGTGGGAAGATAAAAGGGGCATAATCTAGTACCTCTTATAATGCAAAAATACATGTTCCTATCTTCTCAAAAAAGAAGGACAGAGAAATTAATGTTGTAGCCTCGCATCCAAGGGCACAACAACCATTAATAATTCCATGAGAACAACAATAGAACATGTTTGAAAGGCCTCCGAGAAAGTTTGATCCTCTCCCTATGTTGCACAGTAAATTATTACAACACTTATTCAAGGCATCTTTGGTAGAGCTAAAACCTCTAGCTCCTCCAATCGGGGCACTCCCACTAAGGTACGATGCCAATGTCAGATGCGAGTATCATGCCAATTCTCCCGGACATACTATAGAAAAATGTTAGGCCTTCAAACATAAGGTTCAAGATTTGTTGGATTCCTAAGACATCACTTTTGACAAGCCAAATATCAAGACAAACCCCATGCCTCTGCATGGTGGGACAACTGTGAATCCAATTGAAGTGGTCACTAACTTCGGGGAAGCTAAACAAGTAAAGGCTCCGATAAACCTATTGAAGGAATATCTGTTTGAGTATGGGTTCCTCTTGGAACACAATGAAGCTTTTGAGAAGACATTATAGAAATTAGAGGATCAGGGAATAGTCCAATTCGGACAATACCCTAAATAAGAATACATAGCCGCGATTGATGAAAGTATAAAAATGCCATTGGTAATTCCTTGCCAAAGGCCAAACCTTAATAAGAAGACTCATGTGATTCTATGGGGAGAGTCGACAGAAGCACCCGTGACGATACCAAGACAAACTCTAAGGATACCAGTGGTTCCAAATACTACAATGGTGATTAGGGGACCATCTCCCACCCCTTATGAAAGTGACAAAACAGTACCATGGATTTATGATTTGACTGTATACGTCAATGGTTTAAAGCAAGAATGTGAGCCATCGACAAGTCAAGGACCTGCAATCTCAAATATAACAAGAATAGGGGGAAAGACTCGTAATGGTAGAATCTTTGGCTCCAAATCACAAAAGAAGAATGATGTTGTGGTGAAAAATAAGAATGATACTTTGGTGAAAGATAAAGGAAAAGATGTATTGGAGGCAAGTCAAGAACAAGAACCTCAAAGCAAGAATTTTATCGACCAAGAGGCGGAAGAATTCTTGAAAATAATCAAGAGAAGTGATTATAGGGTGGTGGATCAGCTTCACCAAACCCCAACCAAGATTTCACTAATATCGTTGCTCCTTAACTCATAAGCCCATCGAGACTCTCTAATGAAGGTTCTGAGTTCTACTTATGTCGTAGAAGAGATTACACTAAATTAGTTTGACAATATTGTGGCAAATCTAACATCTAGATCATATTTAGGTTTTAATGACAAAGAGTTGCCTCCACAAGGCCAAGCTCACAACAAATAGGTACTACGAGTATATCCAAGGTACTCGCTGATACCCGTTCCACCCTGAATGTGCTACCAAAATCCTGTTTGATGAAGTTAGCACTAAATGATGTTGTTATAAGGCTAAGTTCTACGATAGTAAAGTATTCGACGATTCTCAAAGTGCAGTGTTTGGAGAAGTGGATCTTTCTATCAAGATCGGTTCTCATATGTTTTATATCACTTTTCAAGTCATGAATATAGAACCAACGTATACATGTTTACTCGGACGACCTTGGATCCATGCAGCAGGGGCTGTTACTTCAATCCTTCACCAGAAATTGAAATTCTTCATTGAAGGAAGATTGGTTATAATCGACGATGAAGAGGACATCTTTGTAAGTCACATAGAGTTCTATAGATATATCAGTGCGGATGAAGACTGCATAGCAACACCATTTCAAGTCTTAGAGGTTGCTTCAATGGTAACCATACCAGTGGAAAAAAAATCAAGAAACCTACTGTGACTTCGTGGAGAGATTCTCAAATAGTTATGGAAAATGGTACCTCAAAAGGTTGGGGTAAACTCCCAGAAATACCTGAAAAGAAGAATCATTTTGGTTTGGGCTACGAATCACCAAAGGCTACTCTGAAAGGCAAGGGGAAGTTTCCTCCCATCCAGGAGACCTTCATCAATAAAGAAGTAGAGCATGGTGGAGAGGTGGCAATGATATCCAACAAGAGCAACACTAGAAGAGCATCTGATTTCATCTGAGAGTGTGCTCCAGGAAAAGAGCTCAAAAATTGGACAATCGTGGAGATTCTAGAGATATTTTCTATTCCAAAGTAATTTTCTTGTTTTTAAAAAGAACCTATGTCAAATCCGAGGCATAGGGGTAGCTTTTAAGGGTCCCCGATTTATTTTAGATAGTATTCACAATTAATAAGAGTTATATTTCGCATTCAATTAAGATCCTTGTCTTTCTCTTGCATTTATTTCCTATGTTTTAAAAATGGAGTACTTTTCTTCATATGCATTTTCAAATTCACATACTAAAACTGTACCAAAACATGATAAATGTGCAGATCCATGCCTAAAATCACCAATAACGTTACTGCTGCTATCCAATACAATTTTGATGCACCCATCAACCAAGCAGAAGAGGAAGATTATGAAGATCTTGAACTCTCAGAAGAATTGGTGAGGGAGATAGAGCAAAAAGCTGATAATATACAACCATACCGAGAATCTATTGAGACCATTAACCTTGGCACAAAGGAATATCCAAAAGAGATCAAGCTAAGGGCAACGTTGGAGATAAGCGTCAAAGAAAGATATATCAAGATGTTACATGAATATATGGATATATTTTCCTGGTCTTACAGAGTTATGCTAGGATTGGATACATATATTGTGGTGCATAGACTACCTCTCAAGGAAGTTTGCTCTTTAGTTAGACAAAAGCTTAGAAGAAATCGTCCGGACATGTCTAGCAATATTCGAGAAGAAGTCCTTAAAAAAATTGATGCAGGGTTCCTAGCGGTGGTAGATTATCTGCCATGGATAGCTAACATTGGGTCAGTAGCCAAGAAGGATGGAAAAGTACGCATGTGTGTAGATTATCAGGATATAAACAAAGCGAGTCCCAAAGACGATTTCCCGTTACCTCACATAGATGTTTTGGTGGATAATACAACTCAAGCTTCAATGTTCTTGTTCATGGATGGTTTCTCAGGGTATAATTAAATCAAAATGGCACCCGGGGATATGGAAAAGACTATTTTTATGACACCTTGGGTAACCTTCTGTTATAAGGTGATGCCTTTAGGTCTAAAGAATGCATGGGAAACATATCAACAGGAAATGGTCACATTATTCCATGATATGATTCATAAAGAAGTGGAAGTATACGTAGATGATATGATTCCCAAATCTCATGCAAAGGAGGATCACGTTGTACACTTACATAAATTATTCGAGCGTGTGCGGAAGTCTAAAATAAGGTTGAATCTGAACAAATGTACATTTGGTGTCAGGTTAGGCAAGCTACTGGGTTTTATTGTAAGCCAGCATGGCATTAAGGTAGATCCCGACAAGGTGAAAGCTATACAAGGGATGCCAGCTCCAAGGGCAGAAAAAGAGGTTTGTGGTTTCTTCGGACGATTGAATTACATTTCAAGGTTCATATTGCACCTAACTGCTACGTGCGAGCCTATATTCAAATTACTGCGAAAAGATTAGACTGTGGTGTGGAATGATGATTGTCAGATAACCTTCGAGATAATAAATCAATATTTACAAGAGCCACCAATATTGATTCCACCAGTTCCCAAAAGACGACTCATCATGTATCTAACAGTACTTGAAGGATCAATGGGATGTGTATTGGGACAACATGAAGAAATGGGTAGAAAAGAGAATGCAATCTACTACCTCAGCAAGAAATTCACCGACTATGAAACTAGTTACTCACTTCTCGAGAAGACTTGCTATGCATTGGCTTGGCCTACTAAACGATTAAGGCAGTACATGTTAACTCACACCACATGGTTAATAACAAGAATGGATCCTTTAAAGTATGTGTTCAAAAAACCAGTTCTTACAAGAAGGATTTCCCGATAGCATATGTTACTATCAGAGTACGATATCCAATATGTTACTCAAAAGGCCATCAAGGGTAGTGTACTAGCTGACCATCTAGCCCATCAGCCATTACCAGAATATCAACCAATGAAGTTTGACTTTCCGGACGAAGATGTCATGGTCATAGGTGACTATGAAATACCAGGGCCCGATGAAGGACCTAAACCAGGGGCGCGTTGGACACTCATGTTTGACGGGGCTTCGAATGCACCAGGGTATGACATTGGGGTAGTTTTGACTTCTCCGAAGAATTTTCACAAGCCTTATACTGCAAGGTTATGTTTTAACTGTACCAACAATATCGATCTAAGAATCAAACATTTCAAAGTGTTTGGAGACTCAGTGTTAGCCATATACCAAGTCAATGGTGAATGATACACTAAACATCCTAGATTGATTCCATATTAGGATCATGTTTAGAGCTAGCATCAGAGTTTACCGAGATTACGTTTAGCCATATTCTACAAAAAGAAAACTAGTTGGCAGACGCCTTGGAAACTCTATCATCCATATTCAAGGTAACTTGGCTAAACTACGAACAACGCATTACGATTAGACATTTTGAAGAACCTGCACATATTGCGTAGCTATTGAAGAAGGACCAAATAACAAGCCTTGGTTCTATGACATCAAAAGGTACCTTGAGAAACAAGAGTATCTAGAAAATACCTCTATAATTGACAAACGAACTCTACAGAAGCTATCTTCAAAGTTCTTTCTGAATGGTGAAGTATTATACAAAAGAAACTACGATATGGTGTTGCTCAGGTGTATGGAGAAACAGGAAGCAAATACACTTATGAGAGAAATCCATGAAGGTGCTTTTGTAACACATACAAATAGACATGCCATGACTAGAAAGATCCTGTGAGAAGGTTATTATTGGTTGACGATGGAAGCCGATTGCTACCATTATACAAAGACATGTCACAAATGCCAAATATACACCGACAAAATGCACGTGCCACCAACTCCTCTGAATGTCCTAAGTTCTCCTTGGCCATTTTTGATGTGGGGAATTGATATGATAGGAATGATTGAACCAAAAGCCTCTAACGGACACCGGTTCATACTAGTTGCCATTGATTACTTCACCAAATGGTGGAAGTGGCATCCTATGCAAATGTGACAAGACAAGTGGTTACTCGATTCATCAAGAAGAATCTCATATGCAGATATAGGGTTCCAAGAAGAATCATTACGAACAATGGGTCCAACTTGAATCATTACTCGATTTATCAATAAAACATTTACTCTTTCAAATCCTTCAATTGTGTTTTTTTCTTCTTTTTCAGACTTGTTTGCAAATACTACGATCATTTCTTGTGAATATTGCACTAAAATCTCTTTGGGGATTTGACAAGTAAAAGAATTTGATGTAACATCAAAAAGCATTTTGGTTAGGAAAATATCAAAAGAAAATCCACGACTATGTCCATGCCTACGACTACAACCACATCCACACTTATGGCTATGACTATGCCCACGCCTACGCCTGTGCCTGCAATAAAAATATCAAAATCTTGCTGATACCATTCATCTTGTTCAAATCAATTCAAAATACCGCAACAATACAACATACAACATTGGAGAGTCGATGATGCAAAACCAATGTTTTAAAAGGAAAGAACATAAAAATAATTTTCCATGCATTTGGTGCATACACAAACATTTAGGACATATACAAACATTACATTTGGGGCATATACAAGCATAACTTTTTGGGGGTATGCAAGTACTCGATGCATATACATTATGGGTTCCACATCAGTCTGAAACATTATGCATATACATCATACATGGCATTTTTTCAAACACACTTTTGGGTAAAACTACGAACTTTGTTGGGGCTCATCATTGGATTATCTGGTCCACAAAATAAACAAACACCTTGGTTAAGAACAGACACAACCAATGAACTCCAATCTTATCTTGGGTATAGTTATCTAAGATTCAAAAACACTATTCAATTATCTACCCTCTAGGTCGTGGTAGGTATGTGAATTTTCAGGATTATATTATTTATCCTATAGGTCATGATAAATATGTAAGACTACTCTCGTGTCATTTATCTTCTAGGTCATGATAAACGTACAAACTTTTTGATCATCTATCCCCTAGGTTGTGGTAGGTGTGCTAATTAACAGGTTTATATTATTTATTCTCTAGGTCGTAATGAAAACATGAATCTATCTTCGTGTCGTTTATCCTCTAGGTCGTGATAAACATACAAATTTTTTCTATTATTTATCCCTTAGGTTGTGATAGATATGCGGGTTTTTCAAGGTAATACTATTCATCCCCTAGGTCTTGATGAATATATAGGCCCATCCCTGTGTCACTTATCCTCTAGGTCGTGGTAAGTGCACATGTTCATCCTCGTATTAATTACTCTCTAGGTTGTAGTAAGCGTAATGAAACCTGCATTGCGTCAGTCTCCATGCAGCAATGTGTTATCAAACTTTGTTTTATTCATCCCCTTGGCAGTGATGAATAGACAAAATCTACATTATAAACTTAATATATTAGTCTCGAAGCGTTAGTAATTCAACTTTCAAATTTGTATTATTTACCTCCTACGTTATGGTAAATATGCAAACATTCTAAGATCTTTTTTAGATATTAACGAGTTATCTGCGTCGTCACATCTAAGTCAAATAAAAACTTTTGTTCAAAAATCTAGTAATATGATACATCATCATCAATGCCTAATTTCTATGCGCACTCGGGAATGCTGTACAGTATATCCTTATAACCTTTCGGACAAATTTTAGGGTATTCCATTATTTAATAAACCTCCGATTCAAACATGCGAGACCTGCATATTCTTGCACTATTCAATCGAAGAGTAATTAAATAGGGGCAACTGTCATACCCTAAAATTTTCCCATTACGATGGTCATATTATCACTGGGCTTCTGATTTATAATCACGTAATTAAATTTCGCTTATTTTTAATCTCATTATAATCAAAGGGATTTTGCGGGCTTTCTAAATCAGAAAGGCCCATTTAAAACTTCTTAGTCCATTCAAAAAATGGAAGTGCATTTCTGTAATGGGGTGTGTGCGTAAATGGCCTCATTTTCTAATAAACCAGACCCATTTGGTTTTGTTTTAAGAGGTATACATTTTATATAGGCCCATTTAAAATGACAAGAAGGAATGTGTGTTGGGCTTGTGTTCAAATTAATTGGGATGACCTAGTATGGAGTTTTTTTTTGAGCTCATTTTAAAAATGTTGACTAAGTCAACATTTATATTTATTAATGTTATTGTTTTATTTAACCATCATTATACAATTATTATTTATTGTTATTATTTTTTGGTAAATCGTTATTATTATATATTTATCAATTACTATTAATATTTTTAATTATTATTATCATTATTTCTTATTTTGCTGGTTGACTAAGTCAATATTTAGAATGAAAACCCTAATACAGAGCTGCACTCAAGTTGGATTCCTTCACCCCTAAACACTAAGTAACCCAAGCCCAGTAGACAGTTACTGTATAGATCAAAGAAAATCAAAATCAAAATCAAATCTTTCTAAAACAGAATCTTACGCAAGGACTTAACTAAATTTACAAATACAATTATCCAGATACATTACAAATAATACAAACCCTAATCTTATACAAATACAAAATCAATTACAATCGAGATTCAATCAAGTCCTAAGCTAATTTCTAACAAAATCTAATTTGTAACTGCAAATCATTATAATTTCCTAATTTATCTAATCTAGAAAGCTATAAATAACCCTAAAGAATTACAAATAGTGGGGAGAAGATTGCAAAGAAAATAGAAGGGATAAAGAAAGAAGCTTGCGGCCTTGAATCTCCAACTGAAGCCATCTTCATCCAAGATCTGGGATTCAGAATCTAAAACCCTAGATCTGTGAGGTTCACCAACACCAATCCTCTATTTCTATCATCGATGTCTTCAATCTTCCGACGCTGCTATTACCTGCGAGACCAAAGAAAGAAGGAAGGTCAGAAGAAGATTAACACGAAGAAATCACTACAAGTGAGGTAAATCGAGCCCTAAGCTTTGTTGATCGCTGTTAATTTTATTGATTTATGCTTGATTTTTGGGAAATTTGGGATTTAGGGTTTAGTTTTAAGGTTAGGGTTCTTCATCTAGGGTTATGGTTCATATAATTAGAGGTTAGGGTTCACCAGATTTTAGAGTTTCTGAGGTTTCGTTGATTAGGGTTCTTCACGAATCCTTAGGGTTCTTGGGGTTAGGTCACACCTTGGTAGGGTTCTTCTTAGGGTTCCAGGTTTCTGGGATTTCACGATGGCTAGGGATGAATGCTTGAATGCAGGTGGTGGTGCCCAAATGTAGTCACAGGTGGAAGCGATTTTTGGCCGGTGGTGCTCTAGGCTGGGAGATTTCCAGTGCGGTGTATTTCTAGAGAGAGGTCAAAGCCTCTCTCTCTAGAAATATAAAAGGTTTTGTTGTTTGGGAGTAGAGAGAGGGGAGGGAAAAATAGAAAAGATGAGGGGAAATGAATATATAGGCATCCCAAACCCTATATGTTCCTCACGTAGCATACTCTTGAGTCAACCATGATGCTCAACCACATGATTGCACTACTTTTGATCAAAGGCCCATGATTCACACATGCATGGCCACGCGATCTGGATTAAACAATCCATAAACGCTCAACACATTATAAGCCTTTGATCCTCCCCACAAATTGCCAATAGACCAGAAACACTATCTGGGCCAAGCCCAGTGCTAAACACACACCCCATATTACTTCCTCCATTGAAAACTATACCCCCTTGCGCTACTGAGCCCATTTCAACATCTTAACTTGGGACCCTTACTTTATTTACCCCCCATTTTTTCTGCCCTGTCCAATTTTTCACCTTCTCGTACGTTTGGGCCTGAATCCAATATCTGGATTCAGGGCCCTTGCTTTCTACACCCCCTAATTTTCTACGCTAATATAACATACACCCCACTGACTTTTTAATTGAAATTTTATTTTATTTATATTTTTATATATTATAATTAACTTTTATTTTATATTTAATATATTTATAAATTTATAAATTATTTAAATATTTTTATTAAATTCTAATATTTATTTTTCTAATCCATCCAAATATTTTTAATTGCATTGTAGGTATTTGAGCTATGTTGGAGCAAGAGGAATATAGCTCCAAGATGCATTTTTGGTCAATTAAGAACAAGGCAAAAGATGAAGCCATTCCAAGTTATGCAGTAAAAGCCATAAAAGTTGCTGAACTGTTTGCGTCGTCGGGCGAAATTTTTGTCGGGCGACAGTGGGCGAGAAAAGCCATTTTTGATGTTGCCTCTTCTTGCTTCGCTGCTGCATTGCCAGGAGAGGAATAAAGGTGTCGTCAGGTGAAGATTTCTGTCGCCGGGCGAAGGAGGATATTTTTTACCTGTTGAGGACGTGGCAAAACCTGGGCCAAGTGTATAAGATTCGTTGCTAGGCGATGCTTTTTTGTCACCGGATGATTCTTGCGGAACACATTTTCTTTATACTTTCATTTTGTTTCATTTTGGGTGGATGGTTTTTGGGGTATTTGTTCCCAAATTCCATCACCTTCATTTTTGAATTTTTAGAGCTTAGACAACAATATTTGTGGCTTGCAAATGGATAATCCAGGGTCGTGAGCTTTACGGGTTGTGTTTGACACCGCAGGAAATTTGGTTTCTTCTCCCCTTCCTCTCTTTTTAACCATTATTTGTTGGATTTTGTATGTAACTTTACCTTGGTTATATGTATATTTATTTCTCATGGTGTTGTAAGAAACTTTCTTTACAAATCTTTCTTGATGTTTATCCTTTTTAGCTTGCTAAGTGTTTGGGTTTGAGTCGTTGCAGAGATGGACAAATTGAATCCAGACTTAGGATGAATATCTATTGGGCTTAAACTCTAGAGATAGATTTAGTCTTAGTAATCACTTAGGTATCGACTCTTAATGCCTCTGTATTGTTTTGTGTTGTGCTGAAAGATCGTCGACATGGAGCGACACAATTGATATCTTGATATGCGTTAGAGATGACCTCTGTGTGAGTGATATGTGATGATATTGACGAGTAGTTAAGGTTAAGTGCAACTTGGTAGTAAGTTTAAGTATTTGATAGGGTAGAAGAAATACAAACTCGAGAGTTCTATCCTATTCGAATAATAAAATTCTTTTTGTGTGTATAACTTTTAATTCCAACACCTTACATACAAAAACCATTCCAACCCAAACTCATGAATGAGAGATTTGTCTAACGGTAATTCAGTACACCAATCCATATGGGCACAATACAATATAACCTAAATATCACCCGGTAAACATAATACTTTACTTTTTGCTTGCCGTTATATACCGCAGCAATATGGTGCCCAGATGCAGTCACCGACATAAGCAATTTCTTATCGGTGGCGCTCTGGGTTGGGCGATTTCTAACATGGTGTATTTCTAGAGAGAGGTTAGAGCCTCTCTCTCTAGAAATATAAAAGGTTTTGTTGTTTGGGAGTAGAGAAAGAGAGAGGGGCGGAAAAAATGAGAAAAGATGAGGAGAAATGAGTCAACCTTGAGTCTCAACCACACGATAACATACTCCTGAGTCAACCTTGATTCTCAACCACACGATTTCACTACTTTTGATTAAAGGCCCGGGATTCATGTCTGCATGGCCACGTGATCTAGATCAAACGATCCATAAATGCTCAATACATCATAAGCCTTTGAGCCTCCCCACAAATTTCCAATGGACCTAAAACATTGTCTGGGCCAAGCCCAGTGCTAAACACACACCCCATATTACTTCCTCCATTCAAAAAATATACCCCCTAGGGCTACTGGGCCTAGTTCAACATCTGAACTTGGGCCCCTTACTTCATGTACCCCCCCCCCCCCCCCCCCCATTTTTGCTTCTCTATCCAATTTTCCACCTCCTCATGCACTTTGGCCTGAATTCAATATCTGGATTCAGGGCCCTTGCTTTCTGAACCCCCTAATTTTACTACGCTAATATAAAATACACCCCACTGACTTTTTAATTGAAATTTTTATTTTCTTTATATTTTTATATATTGTTATTAACTTTTATTTTATATTTAATATATTTATAAATTCTGAAATTATTTTATTATTGTTATAAAATTCTATTTTTTATTTTTCTAATCCATCCAAATATTTTTAATTGCACTAAAATTATTTATTGCGATGCATTAAAAATATTTTTTATATATTATTATATTTTAAAAATACTTAACCAACACCAAATCTATTTTTTTTACTAACTTAATTAAATCCAATAAAATTTTCAAAAAGGATTATGGAGATACTTTTAATCGACTGCTAACTTCGTCTAATAATTCCACTACTCACACACCCAGGCTTGGTTCAAGGGAAATTCAAAATATCTTTGTAATCCATAAAAAAACACTAACCAACTTCGAACTACGAATTAGGACTCTGATTCCTCATAAGAGGATACGTAGGCATATGACTCAAAATCGTGGCGAGTTCCCCTAATAAAAATTAAAACCCTATTTCCTAAAAATTACAATTCTAAACCCTAGTATCCTTATGAACAAGGTAGATGAGGGGTGCCTAACACCTCCCCTTTGTCTAAGAACGAGTCAAACAAGTTAGAATCTCTGACTAAATTAGGGTTATCCTCTATATTCCCCTCCTAAAGATAAAACTTAAGGGTGGCAACTCTCATTTCAAAAGCAGTTATTATAACTATAACAAATAAAGCTTCTAATGTCGGATGCGAAAAGCATTGTAGGGATATCTGTCATACCCCAAATTTGGATTTTAAAATTATTTTGGGTTTATTCACACTAACCTTTTGGGTTTTATAATATTCGCTTTTAAGTCTATTTAAAAATATAATAGTTTACTTTTAAATTATTTATATATATATTTTTAAATAACAAATATCAGCGCACCTCTCATATAGTTTCATTTGAGCTATTATTTCAAATGAGTAATGTAATACAATTGGTAAGGAATAAAACTTGCAAATGCGAGGTTGTGGATTCAAATCTCTTGTGTTGCATTTTAAACATTTTTTCTATTTTGTTGTTACTAATTATCTTTTCTTTTTCAGAAATCAAATTTTGGGTTTCTCTTGGTTTTTGGGTAACTTACTTTCTAAGTTTTTAAACCTAATTCTAAGTCTATAAATAGGACTATTATCCATCATAATTTTTCATCCACAATTTCACAATATCAATCTTTCTCTTACTTTTGGTTTATTTTAGGGTTTCTGAATAAAAACTTTGTGAAACAGATAAAAAAAACAACCACAAAAACCTACGAATCTCTCTCTTACAAACTCTGTTGTTGTCTGTATCAGACAATGATAAACAAATCCACAAACTTTTCACGGTTCTTTCTTTTGGTTTTTCTAGGGTTTTGAACAGAACAACTAGAATTTTCCACACTATTGCAATTTATTGTCAACTTTTCTTCACACATTTTCTTTCAAAAACTACTTTACCAGAGGATTTCTATGAGCCCCCCTCACTCTTATTGTAAATTTTACTTTGTTAATTTGTTTTTTTTAATGATTTTAACAACATGATGATTTATGATTGATGGTTATATTTTTTTGAAAAATATTACCATACTAACAGATTGCATATATGCCACTTTCTTTCACAGACAACAAACCTCGTTCACAGTTCCAATTTTCGACATTTACACTATTTTTGTTTCAAACAAAGTATACCTACTTTTTATTTCAATAAAATTACTTGTACACACTTTCATCAAATTATCCACCTGGGGCATAAGCTTCTCACCCAAAAATGTTTTTCTCAATAGCCAATTTTGAGTCAAAACACTTTTTGGTGCATAAATTTCTCACACAATAACCACATAAATCATACAAATCCATCAACTTTCCAACCATGTAAACGTCCATAAATCAAAGTCACACAATACAAACCATTATCCTTCCCAATATCACCACCACACAATTCTTAAACCAAGCCTTCAAAAAATCTCTAACATCATATCATCAACAATAAAACAGAAGAAACACTCATCGAAAAATATGTACAACAACCAAAGATAGAGCCGAAAATTCAAAGAAAGGGAAAAGCAGATGCAACATTTCATCCCTATCATACCCCAAGTTTATCCTATTGGTTTTTAACTAAATTATTCTTTATTACTATATAATAATATCATTTTTCTCTAAAAGGTTTAGATTACTTAGGATAAAATCATTGGGGGGTTTAAAACCTTAAAGGGGAGGTGGGTTTTTATAAAAGGGGTTTATGGGCTTTCTAAATTAGAAAAGCCCATGTGAAGTTGACGATACACTCGATGTGTCTTAAACATTAAAGAGGGGGTGTATTTAGTTATAGGCCCATTAAGAGTTTGTTTTCAAATAATAAGAGGGGTGTGTTAGCAAAAAGAGGTTTGAGAATATGAGGGGTGTATTCATCACAAAATGGGATTAGCATTCACGAAAGCCAATTTTTAACCCTTTTGGATTAAATAGGAGAAGAGGTGCGTTTTTAAATGGTTGGGCCTAGCTTGCCAAATAGCCAAGCCCATTTTATCTCATTCTCGTTTTTGGGTTATCATTAACACTTTTCATTATTTATTTTAAGGTATTACTAACTATTAATATTATTACTAATGTTATTATTTTATCATTATTATTATTAATTATGTTTATCAAAATATTATTTTTGTGTTTTGAATCGTTGACTAGAAGTCAACCAAATCCCAAATTAGGGTTTTAACCTTGTTCGCTGATTGTACACTATGCAATGCCCAAGCCCAGAAGAAACAATTATTGTACATATCTAAGAGGAAAAACACATTTGGTGAAGTGAAACACATACAAAATCAAAACAGATCTAAAATTGAACAAAATCAAATCTTATTGTACCAGTTACATAACAATTTCTTAATACATGAATCAAATTAAATTACAATCAAATCCAATCACAATCCAATGCTATTCCTAATTTATCAATCTACTCCTAATCAACAAATTGTAACGATAATTACAGAATAATTTCCTAATTTGTCTAAATTTCTAAACCTATATAAACCCTACGAATTGAGACTAAAAACGATAAGAAGTTTTGGAGAAGAAGATTCTAAACCGAGAAGTTCCTTCTTGCTCGAGATCTAGGGTTTTAATTTCTGAAACCCTAAGATCTGCCCACGAAGCAATCATAACAACGACATTACCTACAACCAAAGAACAAAAGAAGGAATCAGAAAGAGGAAATTAAATTACAAGAAGAATCACTGCAAGGAAAGTAAGCCTCAAACTTAGATTTAATTGGTATTGTTGCTGGATTTGGGGACGATTGGTGTTTGGTTTTAGGATTTCTGGGTTTCTAAGGGTTAGGGTTCATTAGGGTTCTGGTTTAGGTTTGGGGTTCATCAAGGTTAGGTTAGGGTTCATCATGTTTGTTGGTTTCTGGGTTTGGGTAGGTTAGGGTTCTTCTAGAACCCTTAGGGTTCTTAGGGTTCATATGAATCCAGACGGTGGTGGAGTATGAAGCTGGTGGTGCCTTGGTGCAGCCACCAGCGAGTAGAAATTTTCGACCGGTGGCGTCTAAGGCGGAGGCGATTTTCAGTGACGAAAATCTAGAGAGAAGTCAGAGTTTCTCTCTCTAACCTCCATACAACATTTTGTTTTTGTGTTGAGAGAGGGAAAGAAAAGAAAAAAAAGGGCCTTCATCTTAGAAACGGGAATATATAATTCCATCTGATCATGTGCCTGCGATTCCAAAACCTTGCCATACGCCCTTATTGTATGTCCATGTGATCATCATCAAGTGTCCCAGAAACATGCTCCCATCATAATAATGTGTACTCTGCCGTATGGAGTCCAATAGGTCTCCCCAAATGTTTGTAAATCTTGGGCCAGGCCCATTTCTATACGCGCCTCATGTTTTTGGTTTTTACTACAACCTTACAAAATTGCACCCCTACGTACTAATGGACCAAGTCCAACATCTGGACTTGGACCCTTGCTTCACGAACCCCCCGATTTTACTCTTAGTTTAATTATGCACCTCCCATGCGTTTGGGCCTAAATCCAATATCTGGATTTAAGGCCCTGCTTTCTACACCCCCTAAAATTACTCACCCACATAAAATACACCCTCGGGTTTTTTTAATTAAAATTTGTCTTTTTATATTTTATTATATTTATTTATTTATTTTATAATATATTAATATTCAATATTTTGTATAAATCTTGAAATTATTTTATTATTATTATTATTATTAAATTCAAGTTTCTTTTTTTACTAACTCATTATTTTTTTAAAAAATTGCATTAAAATCTTTTATCATGCATTAAAAAGATTTTCTAAATATTGTAAAATATATTTGAAAATATCTAACCAACATCAAATCATTTTTTTTACTAACTTGATTAATTCAAGAATTTATTTTCAAAAAGGATTATGGAAATACTTTTGATCGACTGCGAGCTTCGTCTACCAACCCCGTTATTTGCACACCCAGACTTGGTTCAAGGAGAATTCAAAGCATTTTCGTAATCCATAAAAAACACTAACCAAAAATCTATAACCTACGAGTTGGGACTCTGATTCCTCATAAGAGGATACGTTGGCATACAATCTAAAAATTGTGGCGAGTTCCCCTAATTAAAATTAAAACCCTATTTCCTAAGCCGTAATTCTAAACCCTAGTATCCTTGTGAACAAGGTAGATGAGGGGTGCCTAACACCTTCCCTTCGTCTAAAAACGAGTCCAACAACTTAGAATCTCTGACCAAATTAGGGTTATCCTTTATATTACCTTCTCAAAAGATAAAAATTAAGGGTAGTGACTCTTAATTTTAAACCGATTATAGTAGTTGGAAACTCTGCTGGGGACTCAACCCTAGGGTTTAGAAGCCACCCTCTTAGGTTTAGGGTTTTTGTTTGGGTTTTAACTATTTTCAATATTTGCTTTTATTTATTCTTGTCATATTATATTCATTTGATGATGGGATTTTTATTTAAACATTTTTCTTTTTTTCAAAAACCCTTAGAAAGAAGGTTCGTCTATTAGCCAAGGGTATACATCATCCCTATGAGTTTATGTAACGACTTTTCCTAGAGTCAATGGAATTCCCAAAAAGGAATACGTCTCAAGAGACATCCTCTTGGGGGGTAGAACTTTGGAAGGAAACCTATGACTCTTTGTATAACACTTAAACCAAAATCTCATGGTGAGACCTTTTATGGCCTAAAGATGAAAGTTTCAATCTACAAAGAGGATCTATTTAAGGGAGGCCCATATGCCTTTCCCTCCAGTGTTATCCATGATAACCTTAAGAAAACCACCTTATGGGGAGGGTAGAATATACGTAGGCCAAAACTAGGAGCCTACCATCTAAGGATACCTTTCATGAAATCCCGTCACTAAACCACACAATCATGCATTCATACATCTTACATCCCATATATTCAATACCCTCCATTTATTTTTTTTGTCTTATTCACATGATCAAAAAACTAATAATCAAAGGTTTTTGGTGAATTGTCCTAAAAATAAATGCTAGAGGGAAACAACTTGTCTGTATTAATGCCATCAAGCCATATATGACTAAGATCAAGACCATCAAAGGGAAACTGCTTAAAAGAGCTTTAAAGATTTTTACTCGCCGTTATAGGGATACCCTTGAATTAACAAAAGTGGAGGTACAATTGGATGTTGTTTTTGCCTTAATTACGTTCTACGACCCTCCATTGAGGTGCTTTACCTTCCAAGACTTTCAGCTAGCACCGACTCTTGAAGAATTTGATAGACTTTTGAATTCCTCTAAGGGGAAAGCTTATTTAGGAATCAGACAGACTATTGACATTAGAATCTTGGCAGATGGTTTAGGGATCCCTTATCCCGAATTGTCAGTTAATTATAAAAAAGAAGGTGATGTACAGGGAATTAAGAGATGCTATTTGGAGACTAAAGCTCTTTATTTTATCGATAACAAAGAATGAGAGTCTTGTGTTGATTGTTTAGGGCTTCTTGTGTTTGGTGTAATCTTATTTCCGCGGACTTTGGACTATATTGACCCTGCAGTTATTAGTGTATTTTGGGGCGCAAAAGTTTCCAATATGGACCCAACTTCCACTTTACTTGCTGATGTTTAATATGTAGTTCACACTCTCTATGAAAAGGGGATGGGTACTCTAAACTGTTGCATACCACTCTTATACTCTTGGTTTATGACTCATCTCTATAAGGAAGATGACATGATTCCAAATTTGACGAGACACGAGTGGCCTCAAAAATTAAGGTTTCTTACTGCTAATTCCGTGTTAAGGTATGCGAGGAGGCTGTACATTGGAGATATCATCTATAGTTGCAGAGATTTTGCAAATGTTCCGTTGACTGGATCACGTGGTTGTATCAATTACAACCCTATCTTGGCTCTATGACAACTAGGGTACCCTTTGGAGGATAAACCCTCAGATGAATAACTTTGACAATTAATCATTCATGACATGGGAAAAAGCAACCAAGAATTACTCAACAAGATCATCCGAGCTTGGAGTAGGGTTAATAAAAGAAATGCCGAAAGGAAGAATGTTGTGGCGAAAGAGCCTTACACTCGATGGGTTTTCGATAGGGTGTGAGTTGTTAAGTTACCATTTGACATTGATCCCGAGTACACGCCAAATGTTAAATTTGGACTCTGATTCCTCATAAGAGGATACATAGGCATACGACTTAAAAACTGTGGCGAGTCCCCTAACAAAAAAAATTAAAACCCTATTCCTAAACCATAGACCTAAACCCTAGTGTCCTTACGAACAACGTAGATGAAGGATGTCTAACACCTTCCCTTCGTCTAAAGTGAGTCAAGAACTTAGAATCTCTGTATCATCAATTAGGGTTATTCCGTTATATTCCAGTCTTAGTATAAAAATTAATGATAATTGTTATACCCCAATTTTTTCCCCTGATAATTCTCATCATCTCATTTTTATCAATATATTAAGATCACACAATAAGGTTGGTTTTCTCTTTCTATTTTATCCCATCTTTAAGTTTTCTCTTGAGGGATTTCCAAACACCTTGAATTGTGTATCTTGTACATGTGTTATTTTAACTAACATTAAAATATGTATAAATGTCTCTTTGAATGTTCATATTGTAGGTGATGTCACAATTGCATTCATCTCACCATCTCATAACATTGAATGTCAAAACTAGGGTTTTGAATTTAATCAGGAAATCTCTGACTTTTTGGACAAAACTTTATTACATGCTTCTCTACATGTTCATGAGCATCTATGATTGGAATATTGATCATCAATTTTGATTGGAAGAGGTTCAATTGATCAAAAGGGGTAAAATAGTTGTTTTGTCAAAAGTCAACCAAAGTCAATAGTTGACCAAGTGAAATTTTGGTCAACCAATAATTCATTGTCCCTATTTTCATGTTTCATGGTCAATGGTGGCACAAGATCAAGATGAAGTGTTGAATTAGAGATAACTTGTCAAAGAAGTTACTTGAAGTTTTGAATTTTTCTAAGTGTTCATAGTACTGAACTTTGATTGATCATAACTTTTTGAATTATTATTAAAAATGTACAAGCTTTATATGGTTAGGAAGAGGAGGAAATGTTTTTCAATTTTGTCCTTGACATAAAAAGTTCAAAAAGTGAAAGGAGAAGAAGTTATTTTGCTTAGAATATTCTTGACACTTAGTAAATTTTCAAATTATATACACAATGCCTAATTTCTTCAATGATCATTTTTGAGGTGTCAAATGGATTTAATTCAAAAAAAATGTCAACATCAAAATTAAAGTTTGAAGTCTCCTTTACAATTTTGGTTCAAGAATCATTTCATTTGGTTCAGTATTAAGAGAGATACCATGCTTAGGATTTGAAGCCTTGAGATGTACGCCAAGTCACGCGCGTGTCAGGCAAGGCATTTTGTTAACTAGTTCATGGGCACACATTCATCATCATTTTTCTCTTTGAAATACTCATTATTTTGAAAATTGTACAACATCAAAGATCAAGCTCCATGTGTTATGAACAACTTTGCTAAAAAAATTTTCTCAAAATAATCCTTACATTTCAAGATATGGTCATAGGAAGTAGGTGACATGAAATTGAATTTTTTCCCAACACCAAGGCATGTCGTGCGTGCATACCAGGATAGCATTTCATCAAACATGTGACGTGCATACATTCATAGCCATTTATCTCATTAATGTAAGCCTTATTTCAAATAATATTGAACATGAAAGTTGAAGCTTGTCATGTTCTCTCCAACTTTGATTCAAAGTTTGTCTCATTTCATGCACTTTAGAGGGAGATATTAAAGTTAGAAGTTGGAAGTATGAAGTTGCTAAGAAATGCTAGGCTTGCACAAAAGAACTTTCATCTAGTCTGGCCAGAGTTGAGTTTTCACGCATAAAGAAACACTCCTTCCAAGTATATTTTTCTGCCCACGTGCAATCATTGCCAGCTCACCATGCATGCTTATCTCACTTAATTTTTTTCTCTATTTTCTCACTAAAACACAGCACAATGCAAACCAAACGACATGAAACACAACTCATCATGCAAGCTCACAACTTTTATGATTTTTGCCAAGTTTGTCCTTCTAACGGCTCTGAGTTTCAAATACCATTATGCCCTTACTCTCCATGCTCTATATAAGATAGTCTTCAACCTCATTACAGGACACACACTCTGATTCTCACAAAACAAACTTCTGAAAATCTCTCTTCATTTCTCAAAGTTTTCTTCAAAACTCTTCATTCTTCTACTCCAGTTCATAATTTCTCCTTATTTTATCATCATTGAAGCTTGAAGGTTGAGTTTATTGGGTTTCTAAGATCCTGTTTAGAGGCATTATGAATTTATTTTTCACACTTGAGGTAAGTTCCTTTGAACTTCAATTTATAATTTCAGCATGCATTTTTATTGTATATATTGCTCACGAGTTTGTAGCTGGACAGATCCTTTATCTGATGTATAATTATGTGTGAATTTGTGCTTGAACTGTGCTCTGCAATTTTTGTGTGAAAATCCATGGATCCACTGGTTTCATGCTTAGTCTTTGTTTAAATCTTGCATCATTTAGTGAATCTAAGAGCATTTTCATATTCCTTACTTTTTTCTGATGAACTTTGATGTTTGGATCAAGAAAAATGGTTAAGAATCGAGTGAGATATTTAAACATGAAAACTATTTGTTGAATTGCTTAGCTTAAAGTCATGTTCATGCAGTGACTTTCGCACCCAGATTTCTCCATGATTCGTTCATCATTTTGTGAAATTCTTGATCTTATTGTGTTCTACGCGTTTTCATGTAGAAATAAGTGAGAAATTGTGTCATGATCTTTGCTTGTTGAAAGTGTGAAAAATGTTAGGGCTGGGTGTGTTGGTAGGGATGATGACGTGTCGCATTTTGATTGAACATGTTCTAAAGCTTAAGAACCTAATTAAATTAATTAAAAGAGTAAAAAAATTTAATTGTTAAGAAAAACCAAAACCCTAATTAAATTTTATCATTAAGTTTAATTAAGAATAATTAGGGTTTGTTAATTTAAAAAGGAAAATAATTAGGAAAAATAAGAAAATAAGGGTTAATGGAAAAACCAAGAAAAATAATGTTGGATGGGTGTTGAACCCACACCCATGGGTTTACAGCATATACTCCTTGCCATTGGGCCAAGCACCCGTTGGTGTTTGAGAATAGAATGTGAGTAACATATTAAAAACCTACACATTAGAGGAAAAATAACAAAAAATGTTTGTAGCGCGCAGGGATCGAACCCACGCCCTATACATCATATGCCTTCGTCTTGACCTGCGGTGCTACGCCCTCATCCGTTCATATAACTGAAACAACTAAATATAAAATACACCAAAACCAGAAAATCAGAAGTCAAAACACGCGTGCGTTAGTGGGGTAAGCATATTTGAACCAAACCAATCATATGAAGCCACTCCCATATTTCTTGAGCTAGGGAAGCCAGCGCCACCATGGACGACAATCCACTTCTTCTTCTCTGGAGAAAGAGTTTTCTCAACCTGCAAAGTACACGAAATTGAAACCCAAGATTAAGGCTACCCCCCCTAAATCAACCTCTGCGAATCGATTGGTGGCATTAGTTTTACCTAAAACGGCCTGGAGGTAATGATATCAAGAATACATAGGCGTTTTTCCCTAACCATGGCAAAATGTGATTCTCACGTTAGAGCTTCTATTTTGTGATTCAGACCTGTTCTAAATTACTACAAGAACTCATTTGAACATTTAATAAACGTTAGCAATGCATGAATTTAATTTTATAAATATTTGAAAGAAAAGAAAATAATAGAAAATGAAAGTGCTTGCTTTAAGCATCAATGGCCACGCCTTTCAACCTACTATTTCCCCTAAATAGCTCAGGAATGATTTGCAATGGATGGTTCAGACTGAAAGTGGCTGAATTTTTGTTTTTTGACTTTGCCCTAATTCTTGACAATTTTTGGAATTTTAGGAGTGGTTTTTTCGTGCAAGGTTTTTGTGTCCTTTGTCTTGTATAAATGGTGAGAATATATAGATACAAATTAGCCCAAAAATTCAAGTTTGCTCTATTTTGGTTTCATGCATTTTCTCAAAATTGCCTAACTTGCACCAATCATAACTCTTTCAATTTTTATCATATGAAGGTGATCTTTTAATTTTTGGAAAGCTAAAGATGTCCTATATAATCTCTATGTTGATCATTTTTACATTTGAATACTTTATCTTGATGTAAGTTACCTTGACAAAAAGTGTCTTTTATTGACTTTTGAAATATCCTATAATTTATTGGTCCATATCTCTCAAATGAAGCATTATTTGGACTTGATCTTAGACAGACATATTTGTAGAGAATTGAATTTCCTTCAAAATGAGTTTTTGTTAAGAAGAATTTGATAAAGCATGTGAAATTTATGCTTGGTCAAAGTTTAGTTGACTTCTCCTTAAGAAAACCCTAATTTAGTAACTTTTGACTTTTGATGAATCTTGAGTTTTCTTGATGAATCATGATCAACCCATGATCAAATGATGAATGCGACTTCAAGATCTTGATGTTGACCAAAAATCTTGAAGTTTGACTGTATGTTGACCAATTGACTTTTTTTCCAATACAGTTGATTTTCAGTCATCTGAGCAATTGACTGAGCAAACTTGTGATGCAAGGCTTGAAATTTGGCTTGAGCATTTCTTGAGACATATGAGGAACCACGAAATCCACTTTAGGAATTATAAGCTCAAATTTCCTTGAGAAAAGTGAAACCCTAATTGTAGGTCAACTGCTTAGGAGGAGAATTTGTCTGATCAAACATTGAGTAGCCTTGAGCAATTGAAAACCCTAGGAGCATGAGGCGGAGTCTTAAAGAAAATGGGAGGGGAAATTTTTGGGTACAACACCAATGTAAGGATAACTTTGTAATAATTATTGTATCAGTCCTCAAGAATGTATACAAAGTGTTTTTGAAAATATTTGTTTGAAAGCGTGATATTTGAACATTTGTGAGCTACAAACTAGGAGTCTTACCCACTAATAAGGCGTTTCTTGTTATTTTCCTTCTCCTTTGGAGATATTACAATCAATACCATTAGTTGGTAGGTAGTCCTATCTATTGGATGTGAAGGGGCAGGCGTGGGGTCATCGTATGGTCATCGAAGGCAACATGTAAGAATACTTTAGCAATTATATCAGAGTGACTATCATCATTTTATAGGCAACTAGGAGGGGTATCGAGGGACTATGATCTTTCATAGGGACTATGCTGATTTGATCGAGGGTCTTTTGCTAAAGTATCTCCACTTTCGAGAGACATGACCAATAATCAAAAGGCAACAAGAAAGGTTAACCTAGAGGTGCAAGTGTGAAGAGTGTGTCAATCCAGTTATTTTATCTTGAACATTAGGGTTTTCTATGTTGCTTTTAGTCTTGACATACAAACCCTAGTTACTAACAGTTAAATATGTACAAAAAAAATAAAGTGTGGAATGTAAAGTCCTACGCTATTACATGGCTTTGGGGCAGTTACATAATAGAAAAAATACGAGAAAAGATAAATCTACGCTATTGCATTGAAGAGTTGTGACCTATACAATTGTATAGGAAATTAAATAGCAATAAGAAATAAGTAAAATGTTAGAAAAATATTAAAATGTTTTTGGTGTTTTTTTTATAGAAAATAATTTAAGTGATAATAGTAATAAAACCTAAATTCTAATTTATTTTAATGTTAAGAAAAGATAATTAACTTAATTAATTAATAAATAAAAATATGTCAAAATTAATTACTAACTAGAAAACCCTAGTCCTAATTTGTTACAATTTTTTAAAAATGAATTAGGTTTGTTAATGGTTAATTAGAAAGGAATTAATTAAAAAAATAGAATGAAAATAGGGTTAGTAAAATATGAAGAAAAAAACCCAAATGCATGGGGTGGGAGTTGAACCCACACCCTGGAAGTCACTAGCATGCCCTCCTACCACTGTGCCATGTTGTTCTTGGTGTTATGGAATGAGAATGAATCAACATATTATGAACTTGTAAGTTATCCTAAAAAAGTAAAAAAAAAACAATTGCAAAACATAGGGATTGAACCCATGCCTCTCATGTCACAGGTCTCCGTCTCCAACCATCTTAGCTATGCTGTCTTTTTGTTATTTGAACATAAAAAACATTATATAATAAAACAATGGATCAGAGAAGCTTCGGAGTCCTAGCTCCGGTCATCTTCTTCGACGAGATCCATTATCAAACCTGTGAATCACACAAAATAAAAACATAAGATGAACCTTATCCCCTAAATTTGACCCTTGCGAATCCAATGGTAGCATTGGTTTGACCTGAAAATGCTTGTAGAGTGAGTTTCAAAGAAAACATCTCAAACTGCCCTAATAATGGCAGATCTTTATTCCTGCGTCATAGCTTGCAAACGATGACTCTAAACAAGTCCAAACATCATTATAAACATGTATTTGTGCATATAATCAATCAACAATGCATGAATAAAAGTTTGAGATTGAAGAAAGTTACCAAACCGGTGCAACTTGGTTGGCACGTTTTGAGATGCTTCAAGCCTCAGTAATGGTTGGGATGAACTCCTGGGATCTTCATGAGTGTGATGGGAGGCTTAGAATTGATTGATAAAGGTTGGAGATAAGGGTTTTTAGTTGCCCTAGTTTCTTGAAAATTTTGGAATTTTAGGGTTTGTTCTTGAGACAACTTTTCGTGTTCTTTGATGTATGAATATGTTAGGTATTTATAGATCTTGGATTAGGTCAACAAACATGGAATGAATCTTTGTATTTCATGACCAAATATTTGATTGGAATTTTGCATGAAAGCTTTCTATTTTAAGCTCAATTTTGTATCAATCATCCTCGCACGGTTTTGCTAGCTGGTTGTGAGCTTTTTGGGCTTCAAATTTGATCACAACAAGAGTCCACACGCCTTTGTCCAACATCTTGACAATTTATTTGATTTATTTTAAAAATATGTGAATAAAATTAAAATAAATAAAATAAAAAATCATGTTTATGCATGGATGAACTTAGAGGTCCTCTAACATGTTATAAACATGTTTAAACTTCAAAAGTTAGGCCCATTAGCCCAAAAGTTCAAGTTTGCTCAATTTGAGTTTCATGCATTTTCTCAAAATTTTTCAATTTGCACTAATCATAACTCTAAATTTTTGTCATATGAAGATGATCTAGGAATTTTTGGAAACCTTAAGGTGTATCCTACAACTTTCATGTTGGTCCTTTTTTTCATTTGAGGCCTTTATCTTTATGTAAATTACTTTGACAAAAGAAGTATTTTTGTTGACTTTGAAAATGACCTGTAATATTTTGGCTCATATCTCTTAAATGAAGCATTTCTGTCCTTGTGCTTAGAGAGACAAAGTTGTAGAGAATTAAATTTCCTTCAAGTTAATATTTGGTTGAGGAATTTCTAATGAAGTATGTGAAATTTATGTTTGGTCAAAATTTAGTTGACTTCTCCTTAAGAAAACCCTAATTTAGTAACTTTTGACTTTTGATGAATCTTGACTTTTCTTGATAAATCATGGTCAACCCTTGATAAAATGATGAATGTGACTTCAAAATATTGATGTTGACCAAAAATCTTGAAGTTGGACTGTCAGTTGGTCAAAGTTTACTTTTTGTCCAATACAGTTGATTTTAAATCATCTGGCTAATTGATTGAGCAAACTTGTGATGTAAGGCTTGAAATTTGGTATGAGGGTACCTTTATCAAAAGTAAAAAATGGAAATTTAGGATTTCTATAGGAAAAGTAAACCAAACTTTGACCAAACATAACTTTCTCATACTTTATCAGAAATTTTTCCTCCAAGGCTCATTTTAAAGAGAATCCAATTACCTACAACTTCTCTTCATCCCTAAATTTTGATGAATCTTGACTTTTATTGATAAATCATGGTCAAACCTTGATTAAATGATGAATGTGACTTCAAAATATTGATGTTGACCAAAAATCTTGAAGTTGGACTGTCAGTTGGTCAAAGTTTACTTTTTGTCCAATACAGTTGATTTTAAATCATCTGGCTAATTGATTGAGCAAACTTGTGATGTAAGGCTTGAAATTTGGTATGAGGGTACCTTTATCAAAAGTCAAAAATGGCAATTTAGGATTTCTATAGAAAAAGTAAACCAAACTTTGACCAAACATAACTTTCTCATACTTTATCAGAAATTTTTCCTCCAAGGCTCATTTTAAAGAGAATCCAATTACCTACAACTTCTCTTCATCCCTCAAG
Source organism: Vicia faba (assembly GCA_948472305.1). Classification (NCBI taxonomy): domain Eukaryota; kingdom Viridiplantae; phylum Streptophyta; class Magnoliopsida; order Fabales; family Fabaceae; genus Vicia; species Vicia faba. Next base: position 641,159,059 of record OX451736.1, on the reverse strand, counting down.
TTCAAGAAATTCCTCAATCAAAAGATACAAGCTCATACATTATAGGTCCATTCAAAAAGTCAACAAAAACACCTTTTGGGTCAAAGCTCCTTACATGAACATGGAAGATCCAATGGAGATGAGACCAAAATGGTTGATTAGAGGACATCCTAAGCTTTATAAAATGTCCCAGAACACCCTCTTAGGATTAAAAATGAGAAAGATATGCATTGCTAAAGTTGACCAATTTTTGGAAAAGGGCATGAAGCAAATAATGACCAAACTTGAAATTTTTCCAAATGGGCCCATGTTTTCATGCTTGAAACTTGTTCCTAACATGGCCCATGACCCCTGAGCTCATTCATACTTTATTTTATTATTTTTATTATTTATTTTGATTTTTTATTCATTAAAAGTCAAAATTAAATAAAGAAATAATAGGAAATATGTAAGATATGATTTCTAAACCTTTTCTTATCAAATAATTGACAACAAAAGCTGGCACATCAAGATAAAATCGTGGAGGAAGGAAAAGATTGGATTTGTTTCAAAAAATGAGCAAAAATCAAATAATTGAATGCAAATATTTTCTCACTAAAAACATGGACATTCTTCCTCTTTTGTTACCCTAATTTAATTTGCTACATATACACAGTAACCCTAAGTCAAAAGGACATATGCAGCCTGCCTTACTCAAACCCTAAATGTGTTCAAATTTTCTCAAAAAAGTGAAAGCTTATACCATACGATCCAATCTATTTTCGTCCAACCTAAGCCTTCTATCATACTCCTGAAGGTGCTAGGAATCCATCCCTGTCAATCTCCAGGCTTGTAACCCTCTCAAACGCTCAGGCCAAGCATCTCCGGTTTGTGGTAAGGTTGGGATCCAAAACTTTGCAAAAACACAATATAAATTAGCTTTCATTACAAATTCATGCTCATGTCATTGTTTTGATCCATTCTAACATGAAGAATGAGAGTATGGATGCATACTTAAGAGGTTTCCATTGTTAGGGCTTTGAAACAGCCATGGCACGAATAAGATTATACAAGCACTTTCAGTTGCAACTAAGGCCATATTTGGATTCCTGGGAAAATTTCAAGGGGAATAAGGTCTTTTTGTGCCTCTTAATCCTCATGTTTTGCAGGTTTGAACGTTAGGGCTGGTCGGAGAAGACGGGCAAAGCACAACTCTGGCATCGTTGACCCCAGCTGACTCAGGCGTACGCGTGCTTGGCAATTCCTCATGTTATGATTGGTTCATTTCAAATACCAGAGCCCCACAGCGCTTGCTTGTCTTGACAACTCAGCATTTACTTTCGTTTCATATTATATTGTTATGTTTTGTTTATATTCACGAATGAATAACTAGCACAGATGGTAAGGCAAGCGAGCATATGAGGGGAAGGACCTGGGTTCAAGTCCCAGGTCCAGCATTTTGCTATTTTCTGATTTATTCATTGCAGATCCAGCACATTACACTCCCAAATACGCACCATGTGGCACATGCTCATCACCATTGGATCATCCATGCCCAAGATCCAATGCCCCAATAATGCCTCCCCATGATGGACCTCCCAGTAAGCACAACACCAGATCCAATGCAGTTGTGGGCTACCAGATCTGGGCTTTGACAAAATTCAGTAGCACACCCTCCAGTTTGGGTTTCACACCGCCCATCAGGCCCATTTTTCAATTTTTTTATTCTTTTTATTTTATTTATATTTATATTTTATTCTTTTTTTATTATAAAAATCATAAAATCATAAAATCATAAAAAATTAGGACTTAGAGGTTTTTTTTAATAAATTAATTTTTTTGAAAAATTGATTAATTTAATTAACTTTAATTTATTTTCTTTAATTTAAAGTTAGTTAGAGATTATGTTAAAATTCAAATCTTTTTCATAAAATACCAAAAATATTCTTTTAATGAGCAATTAATTTTTTAGGGTTTAGAACTTTTTTCCCGTCTTAATTTTGTGCGCTATTATTTTTTCCATACGATTTATTTTTACCATTTATGTAACTGCGCCCGGTTTGTAATAGCTAAATTAGGTTTCTTATTTTCGCATTTTTACTTTTCATTCTTTACTTATGTATCTACACCAAAGTCTTGTAATAGTTGTAGGACTTTTATTTCTCGCTTTTATATTCCTTATGCTTGTATATAATTGTTAGTAACTTAGTCGTGCATGACAAGAATCAATTAATCGGTAGATCACCCTAAATGCGCAAGATAAATGACTGAAATCAAACACTTGCACATGTTCACTCCTAGGGTTACCCCCCACTTCGGTTGCCTTCGGTAAACGGTCATGGAGTATAGAGAGTTTTAGTGGTTTCTCTCTAGTCTCAAAAGATAAAAAATGACCCATTCGAATGTTGCCTCGGAAAGATATTTAAGACTCTAGGGTAAATCTAAAGTTTCCTAATCATTGCTTTAGTGGTCGTAATTGTCCCTTCGAATTTCCCTTAAACTCCAACGATGGGGCTACATACTCCTTAATAGTAGGATATTGCTGTCTAAAGGAAACGCGAAAATGAACAGTCTTTTTCGAGTAGGTAGAAACTCTTAAGTACTTGCTCAAAACAATAAAAACTCTTTCACACAAACACTTTCAAAACAATTTTCAAAAACAACTTCGTCACACTCTTGAGGATAGATACAAGGGTTACCACGAAGTTAAATAAAAACTTTTCAAAACACACACAAGAAATTTCAAAATTAGCAAGTACCTAAGAGCCCATGGAAAACCATGGATAGAAAGGGTGCTAACACCTTCCCTTTCTATAATCTACCCCCCGTACTCATAAACATCTCAGAAAATGTTTTTTCTGTTCTTTTTCCCTTTTCCTTTGTTGGGTGAAATAAAAGATGATGGCGACTCTTGCTTACCGCGACACTTGTGAACACAAATGCAAAACTAGTATTAATAGCCGGTTCTGCCACCGTATCACATAACTGGCGACTCTGCTGGGGAATTAATAAGTGGGGGTATACCTTAGGATCTAGGTCATTTTTAAAATTGATTTCTTGTTTTCTTTGCCTGCTTTATCTTTAAGGGTTTTTGCTGGGGCATTGTTGAAGATCCTACACCCGGATCTGAGGACACTTTTTTGGTAAACAACAATAGATCGTGGAAACTGTACGGCATAAACCGATATGGTTTAAGAGATGGCTGTGTTGGTGTGACACTTTGGTTGGTACCAGTATCCTTCGTGTGGAAATGAGGAGAATATGGGGCCGTCGCATGGTGTCGCGAAGCACAAACAGACCTTAGAACCTTAGTTGAATAAACTTAGCCATTAGAAAGTAGTGAGATAGCCGGCCTCTGTATAAAGCTGAGGATTGGTTGATACTCGATGATACACTCATTGAGATCATACTTTTGGGATATTTCGGCCGCAAAAAAAGATTGCCTTAGCTGAAATAATTCCCAATAAAGGATGATCAGTGATATTGAGAATCCTTGGAACCCGGTTACTTTTCTAAGATAGGTTTGAGACCAACTAAACTTCAAGAGGGTACTTACCTATAAACCCCATGCAAGCCTAAACCTAAGGCTGCTCGTGTGACTTGTTTTCCTTTATTGTCTAACAACTTGAATTCTCTGCAGGGTTGTGTTTTTCACCTTACATCTTTGCTTAATGCATAGCATACGCATCATAACATTATGCCACATCATTTCCTTAACCATTTCAAGGATCTCAAGGGTTTGTGATGCAGGTTATGGAGAATCAATCATCTAGCAAGGGGCAAGGGGATTTATTTTCCTCTAGCCAATATCGTCAAAAGACAAAAACACGACAACTTGAGTCAGGGGCTATGACCCACTTGATATGGTGAGATTGACTCTCGTAGAAGGAATCTCAATGATATAAAGTTCTTCAATCAAAGCTATAAAATTCAACTTCTGACATTTCTTGTTTACCCCACGAGATCCTTGAAAACATTGCATATGCATATCATCCACGACATTGCATAAACAGGTTTCATAACAGGTTTCTCATCTTCCTTGCTGTTTATTTCAGCAATAATGTCTTCTGAACAAAGTATCAAGGATCTCCAGGCACAAAGTGCCCAATTTCAGCAAATGTTTGTGGCCTTGGCTAAGGGGCAGGAAGATCTGAAGGCCCTTATTCTGAAAGAGAAGAAGAAGAAGAAGACCGCTGGTGTCCTGAATCTGGGCAGATGATTCAAGGGACCGCTGAAGTAACTGGTTGATCTGGCCTCCTCATCCAAAGAAGGGGAGAACCAAGAGGGTGAAACAAGGGAAAAAGACCCTAGTCCAAGAGTTTCTGAGGATGAATCTGACTACAATGATGAACAGTATCCTCCCGCTGAGGATAGATACAAACATTTAGAGGATCGTCTGAGCGCAATGGATATCTAAAGAGTACCAAGGATGGATTTTGACGAGCTGGGTTTGGTATCTGGGGTTATCATCCCACCAAAGTTCAAGGTCTCTACATTCTCTAAGTACGACGGTATCTCCTGCCCTAAGTTGGATTTAATATCCTATGTCAGGAAGATCCAGCCTCACACTGCTGACCGGAAGTTATGGGTCCATTTCTTCCAAGAAAGTTTGGCCGACACTCAACTGGATTGGTTCTATCAGTTGGAAGGAACCAACATCCATACATGGGAAGACTTGGCTATTGCTTTCTATAAGTAGTACCAATACAACACTGACCTGACACCAACTCGAGTGTAACTACAGAATATGTCCATGGGCTTGAAAGAAGGGTTCAAGGCATATGCACAAAAATGGAGGTATCTAGCTGGAAGAGTACAACCTCCTCTGACTGATCGCGAAATGGTAGACATGTTCATGGGCACTCTGATAGGACCATTCTTCAATTTTCTAATTGGGAGTTCCTCATCCGGGTTCATAGAGATGGTTCTGATAGGAGAGAGGATCAAAAATGGTATCAGGAGTGGGAAGATCCCGATGGCTGCATCTCCTAGTGCTGAGAAGAAGTCATTTGCTGGTAAGAGGGAAGCCAATGCTGTGCACGGCTAGAAGGGGCGTAATAAGGCAGACTACCACCAATCTTTGGGGGAAGTGTTGGTCTCTAATTCGGCACGCGCACAACGACCAGAACAACAGAACAATCAACCAAGGGTAGAAAGACCTCAAAGGCAGTTCACCCAAATCAACATGCCATTGTCACAAGCATTGCAACACATGTTGAAGATGAATCTGATCACGGTGACAGACCCTCATCCAAACCCTAAGACTTCCTCTCCTAACTACAATCCAGATGCAAGGTGTGCTTATCATTCTGGCAGCCTGGGGCACGATACTAACGATTGTTAGATGCTGAAATACAAGATTCAGAATATGATTGACGCCAAGGAGATTGAATTCGACCCTCCTGAGACTCCCAACGTGATCACTACTCCCTTGCCAAAACATGGCTAGGATTGAAAGCATTTTTGTTCATTTGAATTCTCAAGTTGTATTTTCTTTATTTATTCAAACAATTATTGTCATGTCAAAACTTTGTTATTCCATTAATGCATTACACATGTTTGTCCTGGATTAATTTGTTTTCATTATGCTTAAATTGCTTTATACTTCCTTTTCATGATATTCAACTCTCGATTAAAAGCTCAAAGCCTTAGAGGGAGGATGACAAAAACGATACCACAATCTCTACAATATGCTTTTGAATAGACCCCGCTAACGATGTACAAGCGTTGTTTCAAATCCCAAATAGTGGAGTTATAAGGAATATAATCCCTAGTTAACCCCTTCGAGCCAAAGAAGTAGGTGTTTTTATTTTCACACAAATTAAAACCCTTAATCATAACCTGTGGCAGGGTAGTTTTCTGAGTTAATTCAGAGGCGCACTCAGTCGCAATTTTATGCTTCGCGCACAATGAATGGCATCGAAGACGTCCTTCCAAGTCAAAATACAGTGATGGTTCTGTATAATCTTCAAGACAAGCAGTCATTATCTCTCGAAATAAAAGCCCGTTAAGTCAAAACCTATGAAGGAGACTTAATGAAAAAACTAGGGCATCCCGCTGACTGTAATCACAAACAGTTCAGGCAAAATAAGGGATAACAAATTATATAAAAAAGGAAGAGGTCCTACAAATCCTCAACAGAAAGAAGATTACAAAAATGACTGCGTATTCAAAATAAACTTTCAGTATCAGAACCATCACCAGAACATCAAGGACAGTACTCTAGGACTCAACTGGGATTCTAAATGCGCAATTAACTGAGCATAAGACTGAAGGACATCACGAAGAACGGGTGGATACAAATAAAATTTGAGCCTTTATCCTTTGTTTTTTAAACCGTGAACCAGGCCACGTTATAAACCTTAAAAGTCCTAGCTGAAGCATGGGTTAGTTTGAGAGCATACTGTTACAAAGGTATCCTGACTCCTGTAGGACTTGTTACGAATCCTGAGTTGATATCACATTCTTGAAAATTTTGTTTTACTACACAAAATACATTTTCAAAAAAAATTTCTCAAGACATACATGAGTTTTGCCTTCTTTAAATGACATTGTTTTCATATGACTAATCATTTGACAGCAGATAAATCCACACAATGGATATTCAATGAACAAACATCCTCTCAATAGACAGAATCACCTTAGCGGAAAAGACACTTCCGATAACAGGTCTTCCATAAGCAAGGGGCATGACATGATGTCTAACACACCTGGGAAAGTCTCTCCAAAAGTGCCAAATAACCAGGGGCAGATCTCCATCTGAATCACTTGGGGCATTACGCATGCATTCCAGCAACGAATCATGTGCCATCAAGAAAACATTTTTGACAGTACTACAACACAACACTAGGGATAGTGACAACTCCCCACATAGTAGAGGCAACTAAAGCTTTGACGTCGGTTCCCCAAACAGGAGTTACTCTCCCCAGCAAAGTTCCTTCAGAGAGCTGACATCTATATTCCCCAGCTGAATTTTATAATCGCAAGCGGTTCATAAAGTTGTCTCCTAAGCAGAGTTTATTTCCCCGAATACAGAAGCTCAATCCCCAACAGAGTTATTCCCCCGCAGAGTTATTCTCAAACAGAGTCTCTCCCCGGCAGAGTATTCACAAATAGAAAGGAATAAATCCACGGCATAGTCATCTCCGTTCACCATCCCCAGCGGAAGTAGAAGAAACACTTTTTCTACGACAGTCAGAAACTCAATTTCCAGTACTCTCGAACAACAGTCAGGGATTTATTTTCCCAGACTCAGATATGTCACAATAGCATTTCATGTTCATACATCATGACATGCGCACACATATTGCATACAACATAATCTCATTTATTTTAAGAACATCATCACAATATGCATTTCATGCATCGCATATAATTAGTCTTGTACCTTTTCAGGAAAGATGGTTATCATCAACAATTTCCAGCAGGTCCAAGATTAGCTCCTGAAACTAAATAGAGTAATTATATGTGCGACCAAATGCAGCTTTACACGGGTTCGTCATGAAACAATCTTACACAAGTTTCTCCTAAATGCAGCTTTACACGGGTTTGTCACGAAGCAATCTTACACGGGTTTCTCCTAAATACAGCTTCACATGGGTTTATCCTGAAAAATCTTACACGGGCCCCTTCTCATATATTTCCAAATGAAGTTTTACACGGGCTTATCATGAAACAACCTTACCCAGGTTCTTTCTGAAGTTTTACACTGACTTATTTCGAAGTAACCTTACCCAGGTTCCTCCTGAAGTTTTACACAGACTTAGCCCGAAGTAACCTTACCCAGGTTCCTTCTGAAGTTTCACACGAACTCATCACGAAGCCACCTTACCCAGGTTCCTTCTCGGTTCAGATGCAGTTTTACCCAAACTCATCACGAAGCAACCTTACCCAGGTTCCTTCTCGGTTCAGATATAGTTTTACCCAAACTCCTCACGAAGTAACCTTACCCAGGTTCCTTCCCGGTTCAGATGCAGTTTTACCCAAACTCCTCACGAAGCAACCTTACCCAGATTCCTTCCCGGTTCAGATGCAGTTTTACCCAAACTCATCATGAAGTAACCCTACTATCCAGGTTCCTTCCCATAAGCCCTACTATCCAAGCTTTCATCTCGAAGTAACCCTACGACCCAGGTTCCTTCCCATAAGCCCTACTATCCAGGCTTTCATCTCGAAGTAACCCTACTATCCAGGTTCCTTCCCATAAGCCCTACTATCCAGGCTTTCATCTCGAAGTAACCCTACTTACCCAGGTTCCTTCCTATAAGCCCTACTATCCAGGATTTCACCTCGAAGTAACCCTACGACCCAGGTTCCTTCCTATAAGCCCTACTATCTAGGCTTTTACCTCGAAGTAAACCTACGACCCAGGTTCCTTCCCATAAGCCCTACTATCAAGGCTTTCATCTCGAAGTAACCCTACGACCCAGGTTCTTTCTCATAGCCCTACTATCCAGGCTTTCATCTCAAAGTAACCCTACGATCCAGGTTCCTTCTCATAGCCTTACTATCAAGGCTTTCATCTCGAAGTAACCCTACAATCCAGGTTCCTTCTCATAGCCCTACTATCCAGGCTTTCATTTCGAAGCAACCCTACTATCCAGGTTCCTTCTCACAGCCCTACTACCCATTCTTTCATTTAGAAGCAACCCAACTATCCAGGTTCCTTCTCTCTTATCTCCAGACAACAGTTTACAACACTAAGACCTGGACCCGACCAGACACAAACGATTTCACATTTCCCCAGTAAGTCATTGTGTAGCCTGGACCCTGACCAGATATGCAGTCTACTTCCACCTCCTCAATCAAAGTTAATTCCCCAGTAGGGTAATGGACAACCGAAGCTCCTAGGCTCTATTTCCCAGGACATTAATCAACATTCCTCGGAGAAGTCCTTCCCAACGGCAGGTACATGAATTCTCGCAAAGGAATCTCTTATGCAACCAATATCTTTTCTAGATGGCATCTTTAAGCCCATCTCCGACGATTCTCTGTCTCCTTCCAAATGGAATTTGTAAGCCTATTCCCGATATTATCGATCAACGTTCACTTCATACGAGTGCAAATTTCTGGGCACTCTAGTGTCCAATCATCTTCCACCTCCAGATCACGAAAGGCAGATAAGCCAATGTACATCCTCAGGTTTAAGAAGATTGAACAGGGGCAGCTGTTGTACCCCAAAATTTTCCCTCCCATTTTTAATCAAAATTTACTCTTAGAGATCCTCAACTTGCCCAAGGATACTTAAGGATTGACCAGACAAATCCTCCTCCTAAGACAATGAGCCTCAAACCAAGGTTTCCATTTTTATCAAGATGTTTGAGTTCCAAGGGTTCCAATTGGTCTCCATTGCCCTAATTTATCCTCAAGATCATCCATGTCAAGTTTCATGCCTTGCACAAGAAGTTGGCTCAGTCAACTGCTCAAATGCTTGAAAATCAATTGTGTTAGGTCAAAAGTCAACTGTGACCCACATACAGTCAAACTTAAATATTTTTGGTCAACATCGACATTTTGAAGTAATATCCATCATTTGATCAGGGGTTGATCATGATTCCTCAAGAAATGCTCCTAACTCATCAAAAGTCAAAAATGGCAATTTAGGGTTTATATAGGAAAAGTCAACCAAATTTTGACCAGGCATAACTTTCTCATACTTTATCAGAAATTTTTCCTCCAAGGCTCATTTTAAAGAGAATCCAATTACCTATAACTTCTCTTCAGCCTTCAAGTTCAAGAAATGCCTCAATCAAAAGATACAAGCTCAGACATTATAGGTCCATTCAAAAAGTCAACAAAAACACATTTTGGGTCAAAGCTCCTTACATGAACATGGACGATCCAATAGAGATGAGACCAAAATGGTTGTTTAAAGGACATCCTAAGCTTTCTAAAAAGTCCAAGAACACCCTCTTAGGGTTAAAAATGAGAAAGATATGCATTGCTAAAGTTAACCAATTTTTGGAAAAGTTCATGAAGCAAATAATGACCAAACTTGAAAATTTTCCAAATGGGCCCATGTTTTCATGCTTGAAACTTGTTCCTAACATGGACCACGACCCCTGAGATCATTCATACTTTATTTTATTATTTTTATTATTTATTTTGATTTTTTATTCATTAAAAGTCAAAATTAAATAAAGAAATAATAGGAAATATGTAAGATATGATTTCCAAATCTTTTCTCATCAAATAATGGACAACAAAAGCTGGAACATCAAGATAAAATCATGGAGGAAGGAAAAGATTGGATTTGTTTTAAAAAAAGAGCAAAAATAAAATAATTGAATGCAAATATTTTCTCACTAAAAGCATGGATATTCTTCCTCTTTTGTTACCCTAATTTGATTTGCTACATATACACAGTAACCCTAAGTCAAAAGGACACACGCAACCTGCCTCACTCAAACCCTAAGGGTGTTCAGTTTTTCTTAAAAAAGTGCAAGCATATACCATATGATCCAAGCTATTTTCATCCAACCTAAGCCTTCTATCATACTCCTGAAGGTGCCAGGAATCCATTCCTGTCAATCTCTAGGCTTGTAACCCTCTCAAACGCTCAGGCCAAGCATCTCCGGTTTGTGGTAAGGTTGGGACCCAAAACTTTGCAAAAACACAATATAAATTAGATTTCATTACATACTCATGCTCATATCATTGTTTTGATCCATTCTATTGTGACGCATGAGAGTATGGATGCAGATTTAAGAGGTTTCCATTGTTAGGGCTTTGAAACAGCCATGGCACCAATAAGATGATACAAGCACTTAGGAAAAATTAAGGCCATATTTGGATTCCTGGTAAAATTTCAAGGGGGATAGGGTCTTTTTGTTCCTCTTAGTCCTCATGTTTTGTAGGTTTGAACGTTAGAGCTAGTTGGAGTAGACGACCGGAGCACAGCTCCGACGTCGTTGACCCCAGCCAACTCAGGGGTACGTGTGCGTGGAAATTCCTCATGTTATGATTGGTTTGTTTCAAATACTAGGGCCCCACAACGCTTGCGTGTCTTGACAACTCATCATTTACTTTCATTTCATATTATATTTTTATGTTTTGTTTATATTCACGAATGAATAACTAGCACAAATGGCAAGGCAAGCGAGCATATGAGGGGAATGACATGGGTTTGAGTCCCAGGTCCAACATTTTTCTATTTTCTGATTTATTCATTGCAGATCCATCATATTACACTCCCAGACGCGCACCATGTGGAACATGCCCATCACCATTGGATCATCCACGCCTAAGATCCAATGCCCCAATAATGCCTCCCCATGATGGACCTCCCAATAAGCACGACACCAGATCCACTGCAGCTGTGGGCTACCAGATCTGGGCTTTGACACAATTCAGCAGCACACCCTCCAGTTTGGGTTTCATACCCCCCATCAGGCCCATTTTTCAATTTCTTTATTCTTTTTTATTTTGTTTATATTTTTAGGTTATTATTTTTTTATTATAAAAATCATAAAATCCTTAAATCATTAAAAAAATTAGGACTTAGAGTTTTTTTTAATAAATTAATTTTTTGCAAAATTGATTAATTTAATTAACTTTAATTTATTTTCTTTAATATTAAATTAGTTAGAGATTAGGTTAAAATTCAAGTCTCTTTCATAAAATGCCAAAAATATTCTTTTAATGAGCAATTAATTTTTTAGGGTTTAGAACTTTTTTACCATCTTAATTTTACGCGCTATTATTTTTTCCATACGATTTATTTTTACCATTTATGTAACTACGCCCGGTTTGTAATAGCTAAATTAGGTTTTTTATTTTCGCATTTTTACTTTTCAGTCTTTACTTATGTATCTACACCAAATCCTTGTAATAGTTGTAGGACTTTTATTTCTCGCTTTTATATTCCTTATGCTTGTATATAATTGTTAGTAACTTAGCCTTGCATAACAAGAATCAATTAATCGGTAGATCACCCTAAATGTGCAAGATAAATGAACTAAAATCAAACACTTGCACATGTTCACTCCTAGGGTTACCCCCCACTTAGGTTGCCTTCGGTAAACGGTCATGGAGTATAGGGAGTTTTAGTGGTTGCTCTCTAGTCTCAAAAGATAAAAAATGACCCATTTGAATGTTGCCTCGGAAAGATCTTTAAGACTCTAGGGTAACTACTAAAGTTTCCTAATCATTGCTTTAGTGATTGTAATTGTCCCTTCGAATGTCCCTTAAACTCCAACGATGAGGCTAACTACTCCTTAATAGTAGGATAACACTGTCTAAAGGAAATGCAAAAACGAACAGTCTTTTTCGAGTAGGTAGAAACTCTTAAGTACTTTCTCAAAACAATAAAAACTCTTTCACACAAACACTTTCAAAACAGTTTTCAAAAACAACTTTGTCACACTCTTGAGGACAGATACAAGGGTTACCATGAAGTTAAACAAAAAATTTTCAAAACACACACAAGCAATTTCAAAATGAGCAAGTACCTAAGAGCCCATGGAAAACCATGGATAGAAAGGGTGCTAACACCTTTCCTTTCTATAATCTACCCCCCGTACTCAGAAATATCTTTAAAAAGGTTTTTTATGTTCTTTTTCTATTTTTCTTTGTTGGATGAAATAAAAGATGGTGGTGACTCTTGCTTACCGCGAAATTTGGGAACACAAATGCAAAACCAGTATTAACAGTCGGTTCTGCCACCGTATCACACTTTGAGAGAAGCAAAACCCTAGTTGTAGGTCAATTTCTTAGGAGGAGAGTTTGTCTAGTCAACCCTTGAGTAGTCTTGAGTAATTGAGACCTTCATGTTCCTGAGGAGGTATCTTGAATTAATTTTTCTTAAAGATGGGAGAGAAAATTTTGGGGTACAACAACTGCCCCTATTCAATCTTCTTACATCTTAAGGGTTAGATTAGCATGACTGCCTTTCGTGATTTGAAGGTGGAAGAGGATTGAACACGTAAGTGCCCAGAAATTTGCACTCACATGTGCATGAAGTAACACTGCTGGTTGATTGTACTACTTGAACGGGCTTAAAGGTGCCATTCCGAAAGATGATAGAGTGTCTTCAGAGATCCACTATGCCAGAAATAACCTACGAAAGCGCTTTTTTTGGGCTTTAAAAGCGCTTAAAAGCGCTCTCGTAGGTGGCGCTGCTAAAGGTTTTAGCAGCGCTTTTTGTTCAGAAAAAAGCGCTCTCGTAGGCCTACCTATGAAAGTGATTTTTGGTAAAAAGCGCTTTCATAGGTAGGCCTACGAGAGCGCTTTTTTCTGGAAAAGCGCTTTCATAGGTGTATTCAGAATGCGTATAAAGTAGGCCTATAAGAGCGCTTTTTGTTCAGAAAAAAGTGCTCTCGTAGGCCTACCTATGAAAGCGCTTTTAAGAAAAAAGTGCTTTCATAGGTAGGCCTACGAGAGCATTTTTTTCTTAAAAGCGCTTTCATAGGTTTTCTACTGAAAAATCTAAAATTTAAAAAATTTCTAAACCTGCATTTTTTTGCAGCAAACCTGTAATTCTTAAACCAATATTTTACAATCTAATCTAGAAATACCAATATATATTAGTTTTGATCCAAATACCAAATGTAATTCAAATACCAAATATTATATATATATACAAATACCATTATAATCAATTCATATCCAAAATATATATACACCATGGTAATTCAATATTAACATGTTTTTAAATGTAACAAAATACACCCTAAGAAATCAACTATATAACACTAAGTAAATCAATCCTAATCTACATATATATCCAAGGTCCTGATCCTGCAATATGAACATAATAACACGGCCAGTGTTGTATACACAAAACAATATATTCATAATTAACCAATTTTCACACAACAATGTATTCGTACCTTATTATAAGATTCTTAGCTCAATAAAATATTGGCACAACTCCTCTTTGAGTTCTTCCAATTGACGTGGCGAGTAATATGGACAATTGTATTGATCAAAATACTACATTACAAAACAAAATATATGCATGATTTAGTTTAATGTAATAAATTATATGCAAAATCCGATAAGTAATAAAACAAAGTATAAATCCATATCGTGATTGGAATCTCGATTTCATTCATTTGAATGATTTCTTTGATAAACATCAAAACGAAGTATCCGCAATCTATGCCGTTTTGTTGTTTAGGGCACTACATAGAAAAACAAATAAGATTATACACATCTATTGATTTATCAAGTAGCATAAATATTATAAGCAAAATTGTTGAAATTTATATACCTGTACTTTGATCCAAATGAATGCCCTAAACCAATAATAACCGTTAGACTTCCTTTAATGTTGACAATAATAACCGTTATAATTATACTTTCTCTAAATATAATGGATTATCATCTTAATTACCTCGGGAAAATTTTGTTGACGGTTGATACTAGCCTTGTCACTAGTTTCTTTCAACTGTGAACTGCTCCTTTCTGCCATATATCTCTCTTTGTCCCTCTGCAGTTCACGGACTTGTGCTTGTAAATCCTGCAATGTTTGCATCACTTCTGCATTTCTAGGATTTCTTTTTCTTGGATTGTTATACAGAGAGGTAGGAGTCACACCATGGCCTTTACCCCTCACTCGTCCCGGATACTCAGCAACACATAGTGCTCGACTGAGTACGCTCCTGATATTCGAGTCATCACCCGAGGATACCGATTGCGATATAGTCTCCTGTAATTCATTTAAATATCGATAATTAAAGACACAATGTTAATTATATATTAATTAAAGACATAATGGTATACTTACACACTCATCATAAATATGTTGCAGACCGGGGTTAACAACTTTATCTCTACCAACACGAGCTTCCTTCCACAGCACATGTGTAGGTAGTGATGTTTCGTCACTCTGCGTCTCCTCCAACTACGCATTGTTACAAATAATAAAATCATCAATACACATTGTTACAAATTAATAATACACATTGAGATAATTAATAAGATCGTAGAATTGAGATTTACTTACAATTTTTTCCTGTAAGCGTGCATATCCCAAATGACCTTTTTTATATGGATATGCGGGTTTTGACGCTCTATCCCGATTTACAGCACTCACTTTCTTGAAATTCTCGTCTCTTCTTTGGCCCACAAAAGCAACCCATTCTTCGGGTGTAATGAAGCTCTCATATTTTTTTGGTCGTTCAGGATCCTCTTCAACAAAATTTCCTTCATCGTCTTTAAGAAACTTATTTGTCAAAAAATTTCTCAACCCTCTATGTCTTTTTCCGGCCAAGCCCATTATATACTTTTTGCGGGCATCTTCAATGTTAAAAGACCTCTACAAAAAAACATACGCATAGAGGGTGTTAGTATATGTAATTTAAAAACAATATTTTCGTCAAAATAAAGCAAATAACAACAACCATATATGATACCTTTATCTCGGTCCAAATTCTTTCTTTAGCATCCAACTCTCCTTTTT
Source organism: Vicia faba (assembly GCA_948472305.1). NCBI lineage: Eukaryota > Viridiplantae > Streptophyta > Magnoliopsida > Fabales > Fabaceae > Vicia > Vicia faba. Next base: position 641,143,698 of record OX451736.1, on the reverse strand, counting down.
TCCAGCTAGGAGTGGTGATCGGAATGTGCATACGAACAAGCGTACCGATGTAGCTTGTCAGCTTTGCAGAATTAGGCCCAATTAGTTGGTCATCATTATTCCAATCTACATTATACTTAATACCTATATCTCTATCACGGATGATTCCCCGCATGATAGTTATGCCTCGTGTGATGTCCTTATCTGAAGTGTCTTGTGGAACATTATCTTGTGGAACATTATCTTGTGGAACATCTCCTTGTGGAACATTTTCTGAATTATCATGGTTACTAGCCATTTGACCTGTAATAAAGAAAAATTAGATTAAATTAAATGACATGTATAAAATTCCATAAAGCAAAAAAATGAAATGACGTATATTTAAATTTTACTGGATGATATAGGCTATATATATTATACTATAATGAAAAAAATGAAATGATATAGGCTATATATATTATACTATAATGAAAAAAATGAAATGATATAGGCTATATATATTATACTATAATGAAAAAAATGAAATGATATATTGCTATATATATTATACTATAATGAAAAAAATGAAATGTCATATATATACATTTTATTGAATGACATTGTCTATAATTATATATACTATTACCTTTTTCACTAACATCTCTTTCTTTTCTTGGTAGGAATATGTTCTACTCGTCTCTTAACAACGCGGACGGTTGGATTGATCCAAATACCCTCATTATGATCATTTCTAATGCATGATTCATTCTCATTTTGATCATTTCTGGTAAAAGATTCAATGTCAACACCAGTATCGCCTTGGTCTCCAATCTTTTCATCAATTACTTTGTTAGAGAAAAGCACTATAGACCATTTCGTACTTGCCGGATCAGTGACATAGAACACTTGTTTAGCTTGAGAGGCTAGAATGAAAGGCTCATCTTTGTACCCCGCCCTGTTAAGATCCACTTGCAAAAATCCTGACTTATCCATCCGTATACCATTATTATTTTCAAGCCACTTGCAACCAAATATAGGAATCTGAAATTTCTCGTAATCAAAGACCCAAATGCGCTCGATAACATCAAAATACGACAGATTTGCAAGTTTCGGGTTTAAGTCCTTCACACTAGATATGTGCATTGCTTCAGCTACCAAGGTGACACCACTATTTTGCACAGTACTTTTATCATCTTGTTCTTTGGTATAAAATGTGTATCCATTAATTGCGTATGAGCTATAAGAAAATGCAACCAAACTTGGACCATATGCTAAACATCTCAACCTTTCTGTCACTGAGGCGGGATCTGAACGATACTTTGAATAAATATGTTCCTTAAACCATGGTATGAAACTTCAATTGTGCTCTCGTACAATCCAATTCTCATTTCTATTCGAATTTAAACCTCGAAGAACACCCTTGTGTATTTCGACATACGGCTCAACCTCAATCTCATTGTGCAGAACATACAAATGCACTTGATCCCGTTCGACCCTTGATTCTGTCACAACTTTATTTCCAATTAGCTTCTTACCTTCTTTTTTTCAACAACATGAGATTTGGGGAGTCCAATTGACTGAACATTTGACAAATATTCAGTACAAAACTCAACCGCTTCTTCAACAATGTATCTTTCGGCAATACAACCCTCTGGTCGACTCCGATTTTTCACATACCCTTTTAATATTTTCATATAACGTTCAGTAGGGTACATTCATCTCATATAAGCTGGTCCGCACAATTGTGTCTCTTTCATAAGATGAACGATAAGATGAACCATTATGTCAAAAAATGAGGGAGGAAAATACATTTCAAGCTCACACAAAGTAACAACTATTTCTTTTTGCAATGTTGGCAAGATCTCAGGATCGATCACCTTACTGCAAATTGACTTGAAGAAAAAACACAATTTAGTTATTGCGCTTCTTACCTTTTCTGGCAGAATAGAACGTATACCTATCGGTAGAAAATGTTCCATTATAACATGGCAATCATGCGTCTTTAAACTCTTTAACTTGAGGTCTTTCATAGACACAAGTCTTCAAATATCTGATGAGTAGCCTTCTGGAACTTTAACTTCACTCAGAAACTTACACAATATTTTTTTCTCCTTTCTAGATAGAGTGTAAACAGCAGGTGGTAGGTATGTCCGTCTTCCTTTCTTCACGGGTCCCAGTTCAGTTCTTATTCCCATGTCTACCATGTCCTCCCTTGATTTAAGGCCATCCTTAGACTTCCCTTTTATATTGAGTAACGTACCAATAACACTGTCAAATACATTTTTTTCAATATGCATCACATCAAGAAAATGTCTTACGTACAAAGATTTCCAATATGGCAATTAAAAAAAAATCGACCTCTTCTTCCACCCACCTGTGACAACTTTATGTGCAAAAGGCTTGCCAAACTGAATATTCACATCTTTCACCTTTTCAAAAATTTGATCACCTGTCAAACCAGGCGGAGCTCTACGTTGTTCGGTATCTCCGTTGAACGCTTTTCTCCATCCACGATACTGATGTTTAGAAGTTAAGAATCTACGATGACCGAGAAAGACATTCTTCTGACAAAGTTTCAATCACATGGTATCGGTTCCGTCTTCACAAACAGGACACGCTTTTTCACCTTTAATGCTATACCCGGATAGATTGTCGTATGCTGGAAAATCGTTAATTGTTCCAAACAACATCGTCCTCAAGTTGAAACTTTCTTTCCTATAACCATCATAAACCTCCACACCGTTCTCCCACAAAATCTTCAAATCTTCGATTAATGGTTCCAAGTATACGTCTATGTCATTTCCTTGTTGTTTAGGCCCAGAAATTAACATAGACAGCATCATGTACTTACGCTTCATACATAGCCATGGAGGTAGGTTATAAATCATAAGAATCACAGGCCATGTGCTATGCGAGATACTTTGAATACCGTGTGGGTTCATTCCATCAGTAGACAATGTCAAGCGAAGGTTTCTTGCTTCTTTTCCAAATTCAGGATAATCATTATCAATTTTCATCCACTATGGAGAATCTGCTGGATGTCGAAATTTTCCATCAATAATTCTTTCATCTGAATGCCAAGTCAAGTGTCTTGAATCGGTTTCACTACGATACATCCGTCTAAATCTCTGGATTATAGGAAAATACCATAAGACTTTTGCCGGAGACAACTTTTTCTTATATCGAGGGGCACCGCATTTAGGACACTCATTTAACGATGCATACTCGTTTCGAAACAAAACGCAATCTTTTGGACACGCATGTATCTTATCATAGCTCATGCCAATGGAGTACAACATCTTTTTGGCCTCATACGTTCGATTGGGAAGAACATTATCCTCTGGTAGCATATCTTTCATAAGGGCTAATAACTCTGTGAAACTTTTATCCGACCATCCATTGCCGGCTTTTAAGTTGTACAACTTTAACACCGCAGACAATCTTGTGAATTTTGTACAACCATTATACAACGGTTTCTCTGCATCGCTTACCAACCTCTCGAACATTTTGGGACAATCGTTAAGATCTTCTTCAAGCGCTTCTGCAATTTCTTCGACTCGATCATAATCGTATATATCTGTGCAATCATCATTTGAAACATAGGTCCTTGCATACCCCGATTCAACATTCCCGTTACTTTTCTCACCATGCATATTCCAACATGTATAACTCCTATCAATTCCATACCGAATTAAATGCGATGCCAACTGAACTGCGTCAACCCAGTTCCCATAACAGCAATACAAACAGGGACATGTCATACGACTGGGGTCTTTGGCGTGCGCAACAACAAACTTAACAAACTCGGAAACACCATTCTCGTAGTCTTTCGACAAATGATTGGAATACATCCATGTCTTATCCATATCAACTAATTAGTGCACAAAACAGTAGTATACTGCGTTTCTGTCAAAACGCAAAGTATACACGGAATGAATCCGTATCAAGAAAATGCAACATACGAAAGACAATTTAAGACAAATTCATCACAATATATACCAGTAATTTGAGGAAGAAAGTTACCTCTCAGATGTTTCGAACTCTAAGAAACGCGGAGAATGAGCGTCGTACGTCGAACTAGGTCGGGAAACTCTGCAATTTCATAGAATGTTATTCAATATTTCGGATCGATTGTCGAAAGATATATACTATTTTAACATAAAGGTTCACAATAAATGTCACATATATATTTTCAATGTTTGGGAAAGCTATGACAATAATACAACACAAATATTAGAAATAGTGAATTCACAAAGTCAACATAAACCCACAAATATAATCCAAAACACAAACCATTTCAATGTTACCACCAAAATTATGTAGCATGCACCCGGAGAAATAAAACATAAGAAACACATAAGAATCCAAACATATACTAACAACATTATCTATCCCTAGAAATACTAATTAGTTTAAATTTTTAACAAAAGAGTTACTAATTAGTTACTTGTAATTTTGTTCCATTGTTTTGCATGAAAAAGAGACAAAATTGGAGAAGGAAAGAATCAAAGGTTACGTTCACTTGACGCATAGATCAGCAAAGGAGATTAAGTATGAAGCTGATTTTGAAGTACCAACAAATTTTGGTGAGATTGGTGCTGTTCTTGTGGAAAATGAGCATAAAAGAGAATCATTTATGAAAGAAATTGTTCTAGATGGCTTTCTCACTGGTCCTATTAAATTTTCTTGTGATTCTTGGGTTCATTCCAAGTTTGACAACCCTGATTTGAGAGTATTTTTCTCCAACAAGGTATATTTATCATAGTGAAGTAATAACAAACTTAACTAACCAATAACTACTTCTACCTAAATATAATAACTAACCTAACTAACTTTTTTTGAATAGTGCTATTTGCCATCTGAAACACCGGAAGGATTAAAAAGGTTAAGAGAAGGCGAACTGGTAGCCTTACGAGGCAACAGACAAGGCGAACGAAAGGTTTTTGAACGTATATATGACTACGATGTGTACAATGATCTCGGAAATCCAGACAAGGATCCTGGTCTCAAGAGATCTGTTCTTGGTGGCAAAGAACATCCGTACCCGAGACGCTGTAGAACTGGAAGGCCTCGTTGTGCTAAAGATCCCTTGTCTGAGAAGCCAAGTGACAAAGTCTATGTTCCACGAGACGAAAGCTTCTCTGATGTAAAGCAAGCTACATTTTATGTAAATACGTTAAAGTCGGCTCTCCACGCGCTTGTGCATGTTTTAAGAACATCTGTAGTTGACAAGAATCTTGGATTCCCTATTTTCTCAGCCATAGATGATCTTTTCAATGAAGGATATAACTTGCCTTCTCAACAACAAAAGGATTTGAAGACTATTTTGCCAAGGTTGGTTAAGCTTGTTCAAGATGTAGGTTTTTGTTTAACACTAGTAAAATGTAGTAATAATATAAGATGAACAGATAATGGAACAGATAATGGAAGAAGATAATGGAAGAAGAAGAAACTTACCAAGATGGACAAGATGAACAGATAACGACAGCGACGACTGAAGAAGACAGAACGAACGACAGCGACGACTGAAGAAGACGGAACCAACAGCGGCGACGACTGAAGAAGACAGAAGAAATGAAGAAGACGAAGAAATGAACAAGTGAGGGCAAATATCAGATTTAGGGATTTTTAATTTAATTATAAAACAACCTACGAAAGCTCTTTTAAAAGCGCTTTCTAAGACCCATATATGAGAGCGCTTCTGAGGTAAAAAGCGCTTTCGTATGTCCCCCATATAAGAGCGCTTTAGAAAGCGCTTTCGTAGGTCCCCCTTTCAGAGCGCTTTTCAAAAGCGCTTTTATAGGGCCACCTATAAGAGCCCTTTTCAAAAGCGCTTTCACAGGTTAGATATTTCAAATACCTATGAAAGCGCTTTTTGAAAAGCGCTTTTTGAAAAGCGCTTTCGTAGGAAACCCTATAAAGCGCTTTTTTTAAGCGAATTTTTTTTAAAGGCTACGAAAGCGCTTTCTCTTAAAAGCGCTTTCGTAGATGCGCTGCCAAAAATTGTTTTTTTCGTAGTGAGATGGGCTTATAGATGCCATCCGAGGTAAACATTGATAGGAGTATCAGAATGAGTCTATGCCCGACTGTATTTGAAGAAGTATACTAGAATGAATATGTATCCGACTATATCTAGCAGACGTGTTGGGGAGTGTGAGAATGAATCTTATGTCTCGATTGTATCTGACCGATGTTCTAGAATGAGTCTATGTCTTGACTGTATCTATAAGAGGATCAGAATGAGTCTTCGCCTGACCGTATTTGAATAATGTATTAGAATGAGTCTACGCCCGACTGTATCTAGAAGTGGATCAGAATGAGTCTTCCCCCGACTATATCTGAAGAATGTACTAGAATGAGTATCAGAGTGAATTTATATTTTGATCGTATCTGAATTGTATATAGAGATGTATTGGAATGATTCTACGCTCGACTTTATCCAAAAGAGTGTCAGATTAAACTTTCGTCTGGTTTTATCTGGCTGATGCTTTTCAGAATGAATCAATCTAATTTTATCTGAGGGAAATGCTTTTCAGAATGAATTTATGAAGAAAATGCTCGTCAGAATTAGTCTCTCAGGGAAATCATCTGGTCATGTAGATAGTCTCCCCGTCCTGTTTTAGGAATTGATCTACAACCTGCCTATAAATCGCTGATAATATTCGTTTATTTGCGAACTTAATCTGGAAAAAAAGTTAGCTTCATGCAATGTCATGATGCATGAAATGTATTTTGTAATGATGCTCTCAAAATAAATGAGTATAGTATATTCGTTTCGTATGCATATGTTATGATGTTTTGTAAATGATATATGGATGTAATATGTCATTGGAGCATATCGATAGCTTCTTGTAACAACGTCTAGCTGGGGAAAATAAATCCCTGACTGTTGCTGGGGATGAAGAAAGTAATTCTTCAATTTTTGTTTAGGACGACTTTACTGGGGATTCCCGATTTCTATTTGAGGACACTCCGCTGGGGATCTTCGACTTCTGCTTGGGGATAGAAGCATTTAAGGAGAGTCGGTTGTTCGTCATTCTTTTTATTAAAGGATTTAATTCTTATGTACCCTGAATGGGGATAAAGGAGATGAATATTCCTCCAATGTGTTATCTGACCAAGTTTCATATATGGGTATCAACTCTTCTGGGGAGGACAACATTGAATGATATCAGGTTGGAGAAGAGAACTCTGTCGGGAATTTGCAGTATTGGAGAAATAAACTCTGTTGGGGAATAAAATCCTGTAGACTACATTGAGGAAATAATCTCTGATGGGGATTAGAAATTCATAGGCCGTACCGAGGAAGTTTCCACTGTATGCTGGGGAAATGATACAAGTTCTTTATCCGCCAGGGGACCTATTGAGGAAGATGATCATGTTAAGCTATCCATCAAGGATATGGAGGTGAACTGCTGGAAGATGCCCCAATTTCTGTCTGAGGGCATATTAGATTTGCTGGAGAATATATCTCAGTTGGGGATGAGCTTATGAAGATAGCTCCGTAGAAATAGTTCAATGGATATTTTTGTGGGAACTAATGGACAACTTTTGAACATGATCCCAACTCCTAGAGTCTTTAGTAAATGCTAATCCTGTTTTCATGCATATATTTTGTAATTAGTAATCATATTCAGATGCATATGTTCATTTAACATAATAATTGGATGTCTTTGCAAACAAACCAGAGAAAGTAAAAATAATTTTGAATTTTGAAATATATTGATACTGAAAATATGCCTATAAGCAAGCAATTTTATACAAGAAGACAAAAATCCTAGTAAGAGGAAATCGTCGTAAAAAAGGGGTACAAAGTGATAAGCAAAGAAGAACAGCTATGTGGAATCCATCCCATCGAGTTTCAACTCTGCTATTGCCCCTATGTCTTCAAGTATCTCATCACTTACTGTTGGAAGAAGATCATTGAACTGATATGTACCATTTGAACTTTGATGCTAGTAGTAAAGCTGGATGTAAGTAGATGGGTGATCCAACGGGACATAATTGTAAGCTTTAATCTCTAACTTTTGGCTGAACCACTCTTTCAAGTTTTCGGTCCATCAGGATATCCTTTTTTGCCCAAGCCACCTTTTCAAGTTTTTGACTTACCGGACGTACCAATTTTTTTATATATATTCCTAATTTTTGCCCGAACCCTTTTGGTTCGCCGGGATGCCCTTATTTTTGCCTAGGCTTGTCAACCTAGCAGTTCTCTTTTATGCGTATCATTTTTTGACTATGTCCGAGTTCACAGGGTACGGAAAATCTTCACCGTCCATGGTGGTAAGTATCATAGCACTGCTAGAAAATATCTTTTTGATCACAAATGACCCTTCGTATGTGGGAGTCCATTTTCTCCTAATATCACCTTGTGGTAGGATGATGCGATTTATTACCAAATCACCAGCTTGGTACACCTGATGTTTGACTTTCTTTTTAAAGGCCTTGATCATGCGTTTATGATATCTGACCATGACAAACAGCCGCAAGCCTTTTTTCATTTATCAAATTTATTTGGTCAAGTCGAGTCTGAATCCATTTGTCTTCATCTAAATCTGCATCTTTCGTAATTCTTAGGGAAATAATTTGGACTTCAACAGGTAAGACAACCTCCATACCGTAGACTAAAAAGAATGTGGTTGCCTCAGCTGATGTACGTACTAAAGTGAGGTAACCATGAAGAGAAAATGGTAGCATCCCATGCTAATCTTTGTATGTCAACGTCATCTTCTGCAATATTTTCTTGATATTCTTAGTGGCGGCTTCCACTATGCCATTCATCTTTGATCGGCACGGAGACGAATTGTGATGCTTAATCTTGAACTGCATGAAGAGTTACGCGATTATAGTATTGTTAAAATTGGTACCATTGTCCGTGATGATCCTTTCAGGGATGCCATACCGACAAATAAAGTTATACTTAATGAGCTGAGCTACAACATTATTGGTAACGAAAGCAAACGAGGCTGCTTCTACCCACTTTGTGAAGTAATCGATAGTGACAAGGATGAAATGATGCCCATTAGAAGCAGTAGGCTTAATCTCTCCAATCATATCAATTCCCCATATTGCAAACGGCCAAGGGGAAGTCAAGACATTCAAAGGAACTGGAGGCTCGTGTACTTTGTCAGCATAAATCTAGAATTTATGGCAAGTTCTAGAATGATGATAGCAATCGGTTTCCATGGTAGACCAATAGTAACCTGCTCTCATAATCTTCTTAGCCATTGTATATCCACTGGAGTGAGTACCGAAGACACCTTCATGCATATCTTCCATAATTTTCTCAGCTTCCTTCTTGTCTACACAATGAAGAAAAGTCAAATCATGGTTGTGCTTGTACAAGATTTTGTTACTCAGAAAGAACTTGGCAGAGAACTTCCGTAGAAATTTCTTATCATTGATAGATGCTCATTTAGGGTATTCTTGAGTTTCAAGGTATCTTTTTTACTTTTTGGTACCAAGGCTTTGAACATAGATGACATGGTAGCTAGTGCGTCTGCCAATTGATTCTCTTCTCGTGGAATATGTTCAAAAGTGAACTCTTCGAAGTACGAAATTAATGTCAACACATGCTCTCGATAAGGAATGAGATTTGGATGCTTCGTGTCCCATTCTCCCTTAATCTGACTAATCACTAGGGCTGAGTCCCCATATACATTTAAGAATTTAATTCTCATATCGATGGCAGCTTTGATACCCATGATGCATGCTTCGTAATCGGCCATATTGTTGATACAGTCAAAACACAATCTGGCGGTGAAAGGCGTATGGAAAACCTTGGGAGAGATAACCACAACACCAATTCCATTACCAAGCACGTTGGAAGCTCCATCAAAAACCATAGTCCATCGGGATCCCTGTTCGGGTTCTTCATATGGTCTAGGTTCTTCATAATCAGTAACTAACATGATATTATCATCTGGGAACTCGAAATTCATAGACTGATAGTCATCTACAGCTTGATGAGCTAAATTATCTGCCATGACACTTCCTTTGATTGCCTTCTGAGTAGTGTACTGAATGTCGTATTCTGTAAAGACCATTTTCCATCTTGCTACTCTTCCGGTGAGAGCAATTTTCTCAAATATATATTTTATCGGATCCGTCTTAGAGATCAACAAAGTAGTATGAGTTAACATGTATTGTCTTAGTCGGCGAGCAACCCATGCCTAAGTGCAGCAAGTTTTCTCAAGCAGTGAGTATCTTGTTTCACAGTCGGTAAATGTTTTTCTAAGGTAGTATATTGCATGCTCTTTTTGACCAGACTCATCATGTTTCCCAAATACACACCCCATCGAGTTCTATAATATTGTCAAGTACATGATCAGAGGTCTTCATTCAACTCGTGGCATCAGAATTGGAGGTTCTTGGAGATACTCCTTTATTTTGTTGAAGGCTATCTAACAATCGTAGTTCCTCTTCACTACTTGATCTTTCTTCAGTAACTTGAAGATTGGCTCACTAGTAGCAGTCAAATGGGAAATAAATCTGGCAATGTAGTTCAATCTTCCCAAGAAACCTCTGACTTCCTTCTCAGTATGGGGAGCTGGCATTTCTTGAATGGATTTAACCTTTGCAGAATCAACATCAATATCTTTACCACTAACGATGAAACCTAAGAGTTTACCAGATCTTACCCCAAAGGTACATTTGTTTGGATTCAACCTCAACTTGTACTTCTTCAATCTCTCAAACAGCTTGTGTAGGTGGTCGAGATGTTCTTCTTTAGTCTAAGACCTGGCTATCATGTCATCAACGTAAACCTCTATCTCATGATTGATCATATTATGGAATAAAGCTACCATAGCACGTTGATATGTTGCACCAACGTTCTTTAAACCAAAAGGCATAACTTTGTAATAGGAAGTGCCCCACTGTGTGACAAAAGTAGTCTTTTCCATGTCTTCAGGTGCCATCTTGATTTGATTATAAGTAGAGAAACCACCCATGAAGGAGAATAATTTGTGCTGAGTGGTGTTGTCAACCAAAACATCAATATGCAGAAGCGGAAAGTCATATTTGGTGCTTTCCTTATTCAAATCCCTGTAGTCTATACACATATGCACCTTACTGCCCTTCTTAGGTACCGGCACCACATTTACAACCCACTGAGGATAGGACGTAACAACTAAAAAACCTGCATTGAACTGCTTTACGACCTCAACTTTGATATTTTTAGACATATCAGGATGCATACAAAGAACCTTCTACTTTATAGGAGGACAACCTTCTTTCATCGATAAACAGTGAACCACAATTTCAGTATCAAGCCCTGACATGTCTTCATAAGACCAAGCAAAGATCTCAACATAGTCACATAACATCTGGATTTACCTCTTTTAACATTTTCTTCTAGGTTGGCACCTATCTTGATTTCTTTCTTATCCTCTTCAGTACCCAATTTCACAACCCCGACTGGCTCTTCGTGCGGTTGTATGTCTCTTTCCTCCTGCTCTAACAGTCTAGCAAGCTCTCCAGGTACTTCACAATCTCCCTCACCTTCGTCCTCGGCTTGGTAGATCAGATTTTCGAAGTCATAATTGGAAATAGCATAATTGTTATCAATGGGACCCAAGGTGGATGTGGATCGGCAATTTGTTATGTGGGTATGTGTAAGAACACATAGCTATTTTGAAAGCAATAAAGTAAAATAAAGACAAAGAGCATAAAATTTAAATGCAAACGCCTAATGATTTATTAAATGAAAATATGTGGATGAAAAATGACAACCCTAACAAATGAATCATTTTGCCCCGGGTAAGGCACAAGGCTTAAAGTAATTTTTCAAATTACATAACCAAAAACTTGAAAGCAAGAAAATAGAAAATAACATTTAATCCTAACTAAAGGAGATTGGTATAAAGTCTCCAGCCTTCCAATTATTGAGCCCATTATTGATAGTAGGAAAAATCCAACAGCCAATGTCACAATCGCTATCAGCGTCTTCCACAATATTGACTTGATTTTTATGAACTCCATTGTTATTGATGCGAAATGGCAGTCTCTCAGAGTTAGCATGACATGACGGACAACCCTCTGAGCCTCTGAGGTGAAACCCAAGCCAAATTTATTAGACTTGTAATGAATGTCGAGAAGCTGACCCCAAATGGTGCCAACACCTTCTTCTACCACAACCTTAGCATATTTTAGAGAAGTCATTCTTGGTGGAATCTTGGTAACCTTAGGAATAGTGGGAGCAACTTTAGCAACAAGGGTTGTCTGAGGAATAATTTCAAAGGTTTAGCAGGGAGTCTCGAGGAGTTCACCATCCATCCCAACATACTTGAAGGAGTTCAAATGTATCACCATATATTCTTCTTTGCCACAAACTATAATGATTTTTCCTTTTACGAAATTCTTCAACTTTTGGTGTAAAGTAGAAGTAACAGCGCATGCCCCTTAAATCCAAGGGCATCCAAGCAAACATGAATAGGCTGGACTAATGTCCATCACATAGAAAGTAGAGTTTAATACTTGGGAACCCACTTTGATTGGAAGATCAACCTCTCCATGCACCATTCTGTTTGAACCATCAAAGGCTCTCACCACAACATCACTGGGTTTTAGCACAACCCCTTCATAGTCATATTTATCTAAAACAACTTTTGGTAATACATTTAATGAGGAACCTGTGTACACCAACACATGAGATAAGGTAGTGCCCTTACACTTAATAGAGACATTCAAGACCTTATTGTGGTTCATTCCTGTGGGAGTTATTCAGTACATAACCATTGGATTGGGACGCATAGTAGTAGCCGTTTTCAACTCAACCCAGAAATAAACCGGCTTTTAACAACCTCTTCTTAATAATCATCAAAGGAGTAGTCAAGTCACTCACAATAGAAACATAAGAAACATCATCAATAGCATTAACGCCTTTATCATGATTAGTCATAGGTGCAGTGATCACATTAGGAGTCTCTGGATGATCAAATTCAATCTCTTTAGAGTCAATCATATCTTGGATCTTATTCTTCAAAGTCCAACAACTATTAGTGTCATGTCCAGTACTGTTGGAGTGATACGCACACCTTGCATTGGGATTGTAACAGGGAGAGGAAGTATTGTTATTCCGAGGAGGATCCTTTAGTGTAATCAGCTATGCCTTTAACTTGTGTTGCAATGCTTGAGACAATGGCATGTTTATTTTGGTGAACTGTCTTTTGGGTGCCTCATACCTATGTTGATTATTCCGTTGTTGTTATACTGACGCAAGATTAGAGATCAGAACTGCTCCCACAGATTAGTTGCAGATTCTCTTATTACGACCCTTCTGGCTATACACACATTGGATCCTTTCTTACCATTGTATGACTTCTTTGCAGTATTCGAAGATGTGGCCACCTAAATTTTACCACTTCTGATTCTATTCTCAACACGTTCCCCTATCAATATCAGTTCAGTGAAACAGGCTGAAGAACTTCCAAGTAGGTGAATATAGAAAGGACATGTTAGTGTACTCATGAACATGTCAACCAATTCCTTATCAGGGAAAGGAGGTTGAACTCTGCCTGCAAGATCTCTCTATTTCTGTGCATACTCCTTAAAGCCTTCATTAGAACCCATGGACGTACTATGTAGTTGCATGCAGATTGGTGCCAAATCAGTATTATACTGATACTATCTATAAAAATCTAAAGCCAATTCTTACTAGGTATAGATATTGGTACCTTCGAGTTGATAATACCATTCCAATTGTGTTCCAGACAGACTCTCTTGAAAGAAATGCAACCATAATTTCTTGTCAGGAGTGTGTGGTTAAATTTTCCTCAGAAATCAAAGAATTGGTGCAAGTCATTTCTCAAGGTTTCGGTCTCTCTCGATTGACATCAAGCCTCAAACCATCCTCTTGAAGTCCTCAGGAGTATTACAAGGCCCAAGAGCAATCCATCACACGCCTAGCACACCCCCATTTGATAACACCGGTTTGGTAAAATTTTAAACTTCGAATCTCTAATTTTAATCACATTTCATGACATGCTAACGTTTGTTTGAGTTTATATAGAACATTTATGGATGGTTGAATCAGAGGTTCCATGCAAGAATCTGAAAACACCATGGTTGGGGCATGAAGCTTTCAAAGATTCGGGCCTAGGGATTTCTGATGATTGCACCCCCTGTTTACTTTTGCTACTTGGCCCATCTTTATTTTCTTGTTTTATTCATTTCATTTATTTCATTTAATCCATTTTTTTTATTTTAATCAATAAACAAATATAAAAATCACATAAAAATAGATTTAGTATTTTTCTTAATTAAATTTTAATTTTGGTAAATTAATTAACTAATCACTTTCACTTTTTTATAAATTAAAATTAATAGAACTTAGGTTTAATTTCATTTAAATTTATTTTCCTTTTCGTAACAAAAATACCAAAAAAACATAGAATTATTTTCTTTTATTTAAAGTTCATGTTTCTTTAATAATTAACTTTTTTTTAATATAGATCTAGATCAATTATTTTTTAACTTAAACAATTTTCATAAATTAAAACAAAAAACAACAAAAATATTTTTTATATCTTAGGATTTTTAGACGTCTTTTCAAATTTGCGTGTTATTATTCTTTCGCACCTCCTTTTATTATTGTAACTGTATATTTGGATATAATAGATGATTAGTAGGACCTTTACCGCTTTTATTTATTTTTTCCCCAGTTTTGGATATGTACATAATCCCCCTCCCCGAAGCCTTGTAACAGCTAGATTTTATATTTCTGCACTTTTAAATTACTGCAATTATTAACTGCTAGATGTATGACTAATAGGATTGAATGGCAAGAATAATCAAACATTAGCAAACTTAACACAAGACTAAAATAACTGAACATAATACACTTTGCACATATGCACCCTTAGGGTATACCTCACTTGGTTGCCTCGGAAAATAATGGTCATATCCCTCGAACGTAGGGATGTCTTAGCAAAGACCCTTAATTCTAAACTCATCATAAAGATCATGGTCCCTAATGTCCCCCGAGTTGCCTACGAGAAATGATCTTGTCCCTCGATGTTGCCTATATGATGACAGTCCCTTTGAATACTAATATATCTTTACATGTTGCCTTCGATGACCATAGCGTCCCTTTCGATAGTCCCTCAACATCCAACGATAGGGCTGCCTACTCACTAATAGTAGGATCGCGCTGTCTAAAGTAAACGAGAAAATGGACAATCTTTTTCGAGTAGGTAGAAACTCTTAAGTACTTGCTCAAAACAATAAAAACTCTTTTTCACACACTTTCAAAATAGTTTTCAAAAACAACTTCGTAACACTCTTGAGGACAAATACAGGGGTTATCACGAAGTTAAACAAAAACTTTTCAAAACACACACAAGCAATTTCAAAATGAGCAAGTACCTAAGAGCCCGTGGAAAACCACAGATAAAAAGGGTGCTAACACCTTCCCTTTCTATAATCTACCCCCCAGACTCAGAAACTTCTCGAAAAAGGTTTTTTCTGTTCTTTTTCCTTTTCCTTTGTTGGATAAAATAAAAGTCAGTGGCGAATCTTGCTTACTGCGACATTTGTGAACAAAAAACACAAACCAGTATAACAGTCGGTTCTGCCACCGTATCAAATAACGGATGACTCTGCTGGGGATTTAAATAAGTAGGGTATACCTTAGGATCTAGGTCATTTCAAAAATTACTTTCTTGTTTTGCTTTGCATTCTTTATATTCAAGGGTTTTGTTTGCGTATTATTGAAGATCTTACACCCGGATTGGGGAACACCTTTTAGGTAAGTAGAAATAAACTATGAGGGAACTGTGCGGGGTATACCGACACGGTTGAAGCAGTAGCTACGTTGATGTGACACTTTAGTTGGTACTGGTAACCCTTGAGTCAATCAAGGATAGTACGGGGCCGCCGCGTGGTGTCATAAAGCATCAACTGACCTTAGAACCTTTAATTTCACAACTTGGCCAGTAGGACGTAGCGAGATGGCCGACTTTAGTGTATTCCCAAGGTCAACAGATACTCGATGCTACACTCATTGAGGTTTGACTCCTGAGTTTTGTTTGGTTGTGCGTCAATCACCTATTGAACAAAGCTTGGGGTAAAGATCAGTGATATTGAGATCCCTTAGAACTTGATTACTATTTATAGGACAGGTTGAACCAATCCAGCTTCAAGAGGGTATGAACTTAAAACTCATGCAGGTCTTAAACCTAAGGCTACTTGTGTGACTTGTTTGCTTTCTTTTCCTAACAATTTGAACTCATTGCAGGGCTTTGTTTGTATTCCTCGTAGGACCTTGTTTGTATAAATCCAATAAATTGGTTTCTTACCCTGCATTTTTTCTTGATGCATAGCATACACATCATAGCATCATACCATAGCATTTCCTTAACCATTTCAAGGATCTCAAGGGCCTATGGTGCAGGTTATGATAAAGCATACGTCTCGCAAGGGGCAAGGGGATTTATTTTTCTCTAGCCAATATCGTCAAATGACTCAAACACGATAACTTGAGTCAGGGGCTATGACCCACTTGATATGGTGAGCTTGACTCTTGTAGAAGGACTCTCAATGATACAAAGTTCTACAATCAAACTGAGTAGATAACCGCGCCTCTTGGTGAATTGAGAGTTTTCGGGAACCTTTGAGACTAACTCCTTAAGCTTGGAAGGTATCCTCACAAATCTTATTCAGATTGTATTTCTGCGAGCGGAGACCATAACCTGCAACAAAGAACAAATATAAATCGCTAGGTTCTTGAAATAGTTTGTGAAAATGTTATGTTATGATGATATGATGTTATGTTCATGTTAAATAAGTAGCTAACACAAACAAGTCATACAAGAGCCTTAGGTTTAAGGCTTGCATGAAGTCCATAGGTAATTACCATTACCCATTAAAGTTAAGTTGGCTCAACCTATCCTAGAATAGTAACCGGGTTCTAAGAATCTCATATCACAGATCTTTCTCGCAGGCTTTATTTTAGCACGACAACCGGCTTGCCACCAAAATATTCCGAAAGTCAAATCTCAATGAGCGTAGCCTCGAGTATCAACCAACTTTGGACTGCACCAAAGCCGTCTATCTCACTACTTTCTAATGGCCAAGATAGGTTAATTAAGGTTCTAAAAGTAAGTTAGTTTTAACGACACCACGCGGAAGCCTAATGTTATCCTCGACTGACTCATGGAACATTAGTACAAACCGAAGTGTCATGCTAAGTGTAGCTACCATGTTAACCATATCGGTCTACACCGTACAGTCTTATGATCTGCTTCTACTTACCTAAGGATTCACTAGATCCGGGTGTAGAATCTTTCATACAAGAAATAATACCCAAGCATGAACCCTTAAAGTAAAGAAAACAAAGCAAACAATAAAAGCAAGTAAAGATGATCTAAAATCTAAGGTAACCCCTCTTTTTTTATTTAACTCCCCATCAGAGTTGCCAATTCTATAATACTGTGGGATAATTGACTTTTTGGTTTTATCCAAATGTGCGGATAGCTAAAGTTGCCACCGAATTTTCTTTTATCCAATATTTTGGAAATGTGAAAAGAATAGGAAAGACATTTGATAGATTTTGAGTTCGGGAGGTAAGTTATGAAAAGGGAAGGTGTTAGCACCCTTTTCATCCGTAGTTATCTACGGGCTCTTAATTGCTTAGCTCGCTTTTAGAAATTAATTTGTGTGTGTGTGATTTGTTTGAAAATATTTTGAAATGCCAATGTAAGGCTAACTTTGTAATAATTCTTGTATCAATCCTCAAGAATGTATACAAAGTGTTTTTGAAAATATTTGTTTGAAAGTGTGTATTTAAACATGTTGTGAGCAAGCAACTAAGAGTCTTACCCACTAATAAGGTCTTTCTTGCTATTTTCCTTCTCCTTTAGAGATAGTACTATCCATACCATTAGTTTATAGGTATCACTATCTATTGGATGTGAAGGGACATGCGTAGGGTCATCGTATGGTCATTGAAGGCAACATGTAAGGAAACTTTAGCAATTTTATCAGAGGGACTATCATCATTTCATAGGCAACTCAGAGGGTCATCAAGGGACTATGATCTTTCGTAGGGACTGTGATGATTTGACCGAGGGTCTTTTGCTAAAGTATCATCATTTTCGAGGGACATGACCAATAATCGTAAGGCAACAAGAGAGGTTACCCTAGAGGTGCAAGTGTGAAAAGTGTGTCAATTCAATAGAAAAATATATATAAACCCTAGTTACAAACCCTAGTTAGGGTCTTTTGCTAAATTAGGGTTTTCTATGTTGCTTTTAGTCTTGCCATATAAACCCTAATTACTAACTATTAAATATGTATAAAAAAATAAAGTGCTGAATATAAAGTCCTACGCTATCACATGGCTTTGGGGAAGTTATATAATATAAAAAATGCGAGAAAAGATAAATGTACGCTTTTATATTGAAGAGTTGCGACCTATACAATTGCTTAGGAAATTAAATAGCAATAAGAAATAAGCTAAATGTTAGAAAAATATTAAAATATTTTTGGTGTATTTTGTAGAAAATAGTTTAAGTGATAATAGTAATAAAACCTAAATTCTAATTTATTTTAATATTAAGAAAAGCTAATTAACTTAATTAATTAATAAATAAAAATATGTCAAAATTAATTACTAACTAGAAAACTCTAATCCTAATTTGTTACAATTTTTAAAAAAGAATTAGGTTTGTTAATGGTTAATTAGAAATGAATTAATTAAAAAAAATAGAATGAAAATAGGGTTAGTAAAATATGAAGAAAAAAAAACACAAATGCATGGGGTGGGAGTTGAACCCACGCCCTGGAAGTCACTAGCATGCCGTCCTACCACTGCACCATGTTGTTCTTGGTGTTATGGAATGAGAATGAATTAACATATTATGAACCTGCATGTTATCCTGAAAAAGTAAAAAAACAATTGCAAAACATAGGGATCGAACCCACGCCTCTCATGTCACAGGTCTTCGTGTCCAACCATCTGAGCTATGCTAGCTTTTTGTTATTCAAACACAAACAAAACATTATATAATAAAACATTAGATTAGAGAAGCATCGGAGCCCTAGCTCCGGTCATCTTCTCTGGCGAGCTCCATAGTCAAACCTATGAATCACGCAAAATCAAAACATAAGATGAACCCTATCCCCCTAATTTGACCCTTGCGAATCCAATGGTAGCATTGGTTTGACCTGAAAATGCTTGTAGAGTGAGTTTCGAAGAAAACATCTCAAACTTCCCTAACAATGGTAGATCACTATTCATGCGTCAAATTTTGCAAACGATGACTCTAAAAAAGTCCAAACATCATTATAAATAGGTATATATGCATATAATCAATCAACAATGCATGAATAAAAAGTTTGAGATTGAAGAAAGTTACCAAATTGCTGCAATTTGGTTGGCATGTTCTGGGATGCTTCAAGCCTCAATAATGGTTGGGATGAACTCCTGGGATCTTCAGGAGTGTGATGGTATGCTTGTAATTGATTGATAAAGGCTGGAGATAAGGGTTTTGAGTTGCCCTAGTTTCTTGAAAAATATGGAATTTTAGGGTTTGTTCTTGAGACAACTTTTCGTGTCCTTTGATGTCTAAATATGTTGGGTATTTATAGAGCTTGGATTAGGTCAATAAACATGGAATGAATCTTTGTATTTCAAAATCAAATATTTGATTGGAATTTTCCATGAAAACTTTCAATTTTAAGTTCAATCTTATATCAATTACCCTCACACGGTTTTGCTAGCTGGTAGTGAGATTTTTGGGCTTCAAATCTGACACAACAAGAGTCCACACGCCTTGGTCTAACATCTTGACAATTTATTTGATTTATTTTATAAATATGTGAATAAAATTAAAATAAATAAAATAAAAAATCAAGGCTATGCATGGATGGAATTAGAGGTTCTCTATCATGTTATAAACATGTTTAAACATCAAAGATAGGCCTATTAGCCCAAAAGTTCAAGTTTTCTCAATTTGAATTTCATGCATTTTCTCAAAATTTCTCAATTTGTACCAATCATAACTCTCACAGTTTTTGTCATATGAAGATAATCTTTGAATTTCTGGAAACCTCAAGGTGTCTCCTACAACTTTCATGTTATTTATTTCTTTATTTGAGGCCTTTATCTTTATGTAAATTGCTTTGACAAAAGATGTCTTTTTGTTGACTTTTAAAATGACCTATAATGTTTTGGCTCATATCTCTTAAATGAAGCGTTTTTGTCCTTGAGCTTAGAGAGACAAAAATGTAGAGAATTGAATTTCCTTCAAGTTAGGCTTTGGTTGAGGAATTTCTAATGAAGTATGTGAAGGTTATGCTTGGTCAAAGTTTAGTTGGCTTCTACTTAAGAAAAACCCTAATTTAGTAACTTTTGACTTTTGATGAATCTTGAGTTTTCTTGATGAATCATGGTCAACCCTTGATCAAATGATGAACGTGACTTCAAAATATTGGTGTTGACCAAATTTTTTGAAGTTTGACTGTCATTTGGTCTAAGTTGACTATTTGTCCAATACATTTGATTTTCAATCATCTAGCTAATTGACTGAGTAAACTTGTGATGTAAGGCTTGAAATTTGGTATGAGGGTACCTTGAGACATATGAGAAAACATGAAGTCCACTTGAGGCATTATAAACTCAATTTCCTTTGAGATAAGCAAAACCCTAGTTTTACGTCAATATCTTAGGAGGAGAGTTTGTCTAGTCAACCCTTTAGTAGTCTTGAGTAAATGAGACCTTCATGAGCATGAGAAGATATCTTGAATTAATTTTTCTTAAAGATGGGATGGAAAATTTTGGGGTACAACACATCATTTTGTGCATATTTGTGCATTTCTGTTAATACCGAGGCGTCTAATTGTGTTTCTCTACTGCATTCAGTCAACAAGCTGTCTCATTGTTACAATACTCAGGTTAATTCCAGGAAGGAAATGGAGAATCTTGAACAAGAGAGTCACGAGCTGCACGAAGAAGTTACTGCTTTAAGGGTTGGTATGGCCAATCTGACTACTTTGGTGGAATCATTGGTGGCTGCTCAGAATCAGACACCACCTACTCCTCCGTCTCCTCATGCTACTCAGCCACAACAGACAATTGTTAATTTTGAGGGTCCGTCGGTTCCCATTTCTATTACTCCAGTTATTGTTGCTCAATATCGTATGCCACAAGGTTACCCATGGGGAAAATGGCTGAGAATTTCATGCCGGAAGGTTATAATCCTGATGCTCAAGTTGCTCCATTTGCCCAAACTGCTGTTATTTCTTCACCTCTTCTGGTGCATGTAACTCCTGTTGCTAAAAATGAGATTCATTATACTACGCCTCCTACAATGAATGTTATACCATTTATTAATGATGAAGTTTATCGTCTTGTTCCTCCACCAAGTGAAAGTGTGGGCTTCTATGACTGATTGGATGACTTCAGGACCAATTCAATGAAATGTGGAAAGAAATGAAGGCTCTTCGAGGGAAAGAATTATTCGGACAGAACGTTAGTGAACTATGCATGGTTCCTAACGTAAAAGTGCCAGCGAGGTTTAAAGTGCTGGAATTTGAGAGGTACAAGGGCAACTCTTGTCCCCATGACCACCTAGTGAAGTATATCAGAAAGATGTCCACTCATACTGATGACCACCAGCGCTTGATTATTCATTTCTTCCAGGATAGCTTAACCGGTGCCGCTTTGAATTGGTATATGGGTTTGGACAGTAGCAACATCCTCAATTTTAATGATTTGGGTGAAGCTTTTATCAAGCAGTATAAGTACAATATGTTTATGGCACCCAACCGTGACCAATTGAGAGCAATGGCTCAGAAAGATAAGGAGTCGTTCAAAGAGTATGCGCAATGTTGGCATGAGGTTGCTGCCCAGGTGGCACCCCCGATGGGAGAGCAAGAGATGACCAAGGTCTTTCTAAAAATCCTTGGATCATTTTATTAAGAAAGGATAGTGGCCAGTGCACCGAGTGATTTCTCTGAGATGGTAAGTATGGGTGTTCGTATGGAAGAAGCTGTTAGGAAGGACGCTTGACAAAAGATGAAGGAACAAAGAAATCATCATATGTGTTTTTTAGAAAGAAATAAAGAAAGCGAAATAAATGTTGTTATTGATGAAAGGAAGTTTAGTCCTCTGAGAAGACATTATCGGTACCAACAACATGTTGCTTCTATGACTCCAGTCATCAGTGTAACCCCGACTGCTATTGCTTATCAGAGAGCACCTCCTCAAGGTAATCAAGGGAAAGGGAAGAAGAGAGAAGCTTTTGATCCAATACCAATGAGTTATGCATAACTATTTCCAACTTTGATTCAAAAGAAATTGGTGCAGACTAGGCCTCCTCCTGGTATACCTTCTCCTTTACCATGGTCTTATAAGGCGGATCAGACTTGTGCTTTTCATCAAGGAGCTCAGGGCACAACATTGAAAATTCTTATCCATTGAAGTCTGAAGTACAACAGATGGTTAGATCTGGTGTCCTGTATTTTAAAGATATTGATCCTAACGTGAAAGATAATTCATTACCCAAACATGGAGGTGGAAATGCCATAAATATGGTTGCTGGTTGTCCTGGGGACTTCCAGATTTTTGATATCAACTTGGTGAGAGGGGATTTAGTGAAGATGCATGCTAATCTTTATGGATTCAACTATTATACACATGACCATGCTGGTTGTAGTATTTGCAATACAAATATCCATGGATGTGGTAAGGTGAGAGCTGATCTTCAAGAAATGATGGATGAAGGTCTTATCCACATAATCAAACCGAGGGCTAAGTATGAAGAAGATGTGATTGTGGTGTATGGATGTCCCGATGAATTCTGGATTTTTGATGTGAATTATATGAACGATGATTTGGTACAGCTTCACGCTACGTTTTGTCACATGGATGGCCAGCAAGAACATCATTATGGTTCTTGTCAGATGTGCTGTAGGGATTCTCGTTGTTGTTTTGTCGTAAAAAGAGGTGTTTAGTTTTTGTTAGATAATGGTACTATCAAAGTCACAGACAATAGAGATGATTAAAATGGAGTTAATGTGATTGAGGATTACTCAGTTGAGTCCATGTCTGATGATGAATATGTTTATGCTGTTGAGTAATTTTCTTCTTATGAAGTTATGTTCTCCGATAATGATTATGTGATGCGTATATATTGTGAAGAATGGGTAAATGTCATTGTGCCATGTTTTGGTGTTCCTACTCCTATAGATATTGAGTACCATAGTAAGTCTGTTGTTGCTCCTGTGGTTACTTGCCTGCCTCGTCTTGTCCCATATGAATCAGACAAATCTGTGCCTTATAAGTACAATGCAACTATCATGGAAGATGGTGTGTAAATTCCCATCTAAACTTTGTCCCATGTCGAGAATATTGCTGAAGCTAGTCAGGTAACCTGCAGTGGTCGTGTCTTCTCCCTACCTTTTGAGGGGATGTTAATTCTGATAAAGAGTTTGTTGAGAATTTTGAACCTAAGAAAATGATAGGAGGATCTAGTGGCGCTGCCTTGGAAAAAGATGTGGACGACTTGTTGAAAATAATCAAGATGAGTGATTACAAGATTGTGGACCAGTTGTTGCAAACTCCATCTAGGATTTCCATTCTAGCCTTTCTAATGACCTCTTCTTATCATCGAGAATCTCTGATGAGAGTGTTGGATCAGGATTTTGTTGAAAGTGATATGTCTCTGGATCAGTTTAGCAGTGTTGTGGGGAATATTACATCTTTTAATAATCTGAGCTTTTGTGATGGAGTTGCCCGATGAAGGAAGGAACCATAACCTGGCTCTCCATATTTCCATGAGTTGTAAGAATGACTATTTGTCCAATGTGCTGATTGATAATGGATCTGCTTTGAATGTCATACTAAGGAGTACACTCATGAAGCTTAAGTATCAGGGAGCTCCCATGCGCCCAAGTTGAATTATAGTGAAAGTAATTGATGGTTCGAGGAAGTATGTCATTGGAGAAGTAGATTTTCCTATTCACATAGGTCCGAACTTATTCCGGGTTATGGATATTATCCACGCTACATCTATTTATTGGGAAGACCAGTGATCCTTGAAGCAGGAACTGTTACTTCAACTTTGCACCAGAAGTTGAAATTTGTTCGTGAGGGGAAGGTGGTCATTGTGAACAGTGAGAAAGCTCTGTTAATATCTCATTTGTCTTCCTTTAGAATTGTAGAAGCTGATGAAGCCCCTGTCGGGACTCAGTTCCAAGCTTTGTCCATTGATAATATAAGGAAGAATGAGAATTCTATCGCCTCATTTAAGGATGCACAACAGGTAGTGTAGAAAGGTCCAAGCAAGGTGTGGGGAAGGTTATCTATCCTTCCGTGAACAAGAATGGCACTGGTTTGGGTTTCTCCAAGAAGAAAGAAGTTATGAAACCAAAATCCGCTTTGAGTAAATATCAAGATATCTTTCACAATACAAGCTATCTCCATCCAACTATTCCAAGGATTAATGTTATTCTCGAAGATGAATCAGAGCAAAAGGTGTTGAACTTCGTGACACATGGAATTAGAGTCCAAAATTGGATCACTATTGATGTTCCCTCTTGAATTCACATTTCAAAGTAATTTGGTTTTTGTTAGTCTTTTCAAAAATATTTCACTCTGCCCAAGGTTAAAGTATTGATGTTGTAGGGGCATATTTGTTGTTTTGATTTTTAAAATCCTTAATAAAAGTTGTTTTTGATTTCAAACTCATGACTTTATTTTTTTCTTGTTCTTGGAAAATGGTAATCAGAAAAAAAACCTTTAAAAATAAATAATAACTATAAATAAATCAGCATAATCACTTTTTACATGTGTCCGTTTCTAAAATCAATCATAAATCACATGTGCAGATTAATTAAAAAACCGTTGAGTACAATGACCCTACACCCTCTCCCAACTTTGAATATCACGTGTATGTAGCCGAAGAAGAAGAACATGATGAAATACCATAAGAGGTTTCACAGTTGCTTGAGCGTGAGGAAAGTACCATTCAGCCATATAAATAATTGTTGGAGATGATTAACTTGGGTTCAGAGGAAGATCCAAAGGAAGTCAAGATTGGAACACTGCTTCATACAGATGTAAAGAGAATGTTGATTGAAATTTTGAAGGAATATATGGATATATTTTCTTGGTCTTATCAAGAAATGCCTGGTTTGGATACTGATATTATGGAACATTATTTTCCGCTAAAGCCAGAATGTCCACCAATCAAGAAGAAGTTGCGAAGAACTCACCCTGACATGGCAGTAAAAATTAAAGAAGAGGTTTTAAAGCATTGATGCTGGTTTTCTCATGACATCAGTATACCCTCAGTGGATTTCCAATAATGTTCCAGTACCAAAGAAAGACAGGAAAGTCTGTATGTGCGTTGGTTATAGAGATTTAAACAAAGCTAGTCCAAAAGATGATTTTCTATTACTGTATATTGATATGTTGGTTGAAGGTACATCAAAATTCAAAGTGTTTTAGTTCAAGGACAAATTTTCGAGATACAATCAAATCAGAATGGCTCCTAAGGACATGAAGAAAACAATGTTTATCACACCCTGAGGAACATTCTATTACAGAGTGATGCCCTTCGGGTTGAAGAACGCTGGTGCAACGTACCAGAGGATATGACAACCCTATTCAATGATCTGATGCATAAGGAAATTGAGGTATATATTGATGATATGATTGAAAAATCTCAGACCGAGGAAGGGCACATAGAAGATTTGTTGAAATTGTTTCAGCGTTTGAGGAATTATCCTTCTCGCTTGAGTATAAATAAGTGTACTTTTGGTGTTTGTTCAGGAAAATTGTTAGGCCTTATTATCAACAAATAAAGGAATTGAAGTTGATCCTGATAAAGTTAAAGCAATTCAAGAAATGCCTGCACCAAGAACTGAAAAACAAGTTAGAGGCTTCCTTGGACGTTTGAATTACATATCCAGATTTATTTCCCACATGATTGCAACATGTGAACTGATCTTCAAGCTGTTAAAAAAGGATAAAGGTTGTGTATAGACTGACGATTGCCAAAGGGAATTTGAAAGCATTAAAGAATATTTTCTTGAACCTCCTATCTTGCTCCCTCCTATTGAAGGAAGACCATCGATTATGTATCTGATTGTGTTAGATAATTCTATGGGCTATATTTTGGGACAACAAGATGAAACTGGAAGAAAAGAATATGCCATTTAGTATCACAACAAGAAGTTTACTGACTGTGAGTCATAATATGTTATGCTGGAAAAAACATGTTATGCTTTGCCTTGGGCAGCAAAGCGATTACGACAATATATGTTGAATCATACCACTTGGTTGATTTCCAAAATGGATCCAATGTATATTTTTGAAAAACCTACTCTTACTAGAAGAATATCCTGTTGGCAGATGCTGCTGTCTAAATATGATATTTAATACCATACTCAAAAAGCTATAAAAAGATGTGTAATGGAAGATTATCTTGCTCACCAACCAATTGATGATTATCAGTTTGTTAAATACGATTTCCCTTATGAGGATATGATGTATTTGAAAGTAAAAGATTGTGATCAACCTTTTCTTGAGGAAGGTCCTGATTCTGAATCTTGATGAGGTATGATGTTTGATGGAGTTGTGAATGCTTATGGGAAAGTAATTGGTGTCGTGATTATCACTCCCTATGGGTCACATATCCCTTTTACTGAAAGGTTTGCATTTAATTGTACCAACAATATGGCAGAGTACGAAGCTTGTATCATGGGTCTTGAAGAGGCTATAGATTTGAGAATCAAAATTCTAGATGTTTATGGAGATTCGACTTTGGTAATAAATCAGATTAAAATAGAATTGGATACTCGCCACATTGGTTTGATTCCCTAAAAATATTATGCAAGAAGATTATTAACTTTATTTAGTAAGGTTGAATTCCATCATATTCCCAGAGATGAGAACCAGATGGCAGCTGCTCTAGCCACTTTGGCTTCTATGTACCAAGTAAATGCTTGGAACGATGTACCTCAGATCACAGATCGACGTCTGGATAGGCCAGCTCATGTATTTGTACCAGAGGGAATGTCAGACAAAACCTTTTGTATTATGATATCAAACACTTTCTCCAGACTCAAGAATACCCAATTGGTGCATCGAAAAAAGATAGAAAGACATTGAGAAGGTTGGTAGGTAGCTTTTTCCTCAATGAAGATGTGTTGTACAAAAGAAATTACGACATGGTGACAACATGAAGGGTTTCCATAAGCTGATCCATTTGGGTGCCCATGGTGTCCATATCTCGGCGGAGAGCATTCTGATTTTCTTCGAAGAGATCCATAAGTATTCGCTGGTTGCTTCTTGTAGGGAAGTCGTCTTTGTTGTTCACTGAAGTCTGATCGAAAAGGAACCCCAATAAGTTTTTGTTGGGAATAATGAATGAATGATAATATGAATGCATGTTTCATCTTTATTTTCGAGGAAATCCAAAGACTCGTCTATCCATAAGTATCTTTTAACAATTTTATTTTGAAGAGCTCAACCAACAAGACTTGTCTTTAGAATTCCTTAGATATGAGATGCATATACATGATGGTATGATGTCATGGTATGGGATCTCAGCTCCACATATTCTGGATAACCACTGTATAGTCCTTTGCATAAACTGAAAGTAAAGGTCCGACGTCACGAGCATGAATTCAAGGTAACCACCCATAAGGTATGTACTATGGGTTTATCACCTGTCGAACAAGGTTCTAGGGAAATCCCAGAGTCTACGCTCTTCCATTGGATATTATTAATGTCCCAATTACTCGGTAATTAGTAATATTCACAGGAAAAACCCGTCTGAGTGCAACATCGTGTGACAACTACTTCTGGATTACTCTGTCATATTCTCTACACTACACCTAAAATGGTCAGGATGGGTTAAGGGTTCTATGATTTCTCAAATTCGCAGGCTCCCAGATCGAAAGCAACAATGTCCTCCCGATTACTCGGTAAATAAATACTACAGTCAAAGGGGCCTCCACTGAGTGGGGGATCTCATGCCTCCTTCTTCGAGATTACTCCCTCAAAGTTAACATGACTATACCGCCCATCCTAATCTTAAGTTTTCCCCAAGTCCGGGTATAGGACTTATCGAATGAAATCACCAACCCTAATATCACAAAAGACACAACATATCTAAAATAGGTGAGTAGCAAAAGTACAATGCAATATATACAAAAGAAAGCAATAAAGCAATAAAGAAATAAATCGGTAAAGCAAATAAAGTAAATAAATAAACACCCAAAAGAAGCAAACAAAAAAAACTAGGATTGACTCACATAGGTTCCCCAGCAGAGTCGCCAGCTAAAGCGACCGACAAAAAACACAGAGTCGCCACCGAACTTTATTTATCCCGAAGGAAGAGGATATATTGAGAAAACCCCAAGAGGATGGATAAGACGGTCACGCGATCAAAAGAAAGGGTATGAAAGTCGATTATGCAAGGGGAAGGTATTAGCACCCCTCATATCCATTGTACTCAACGAGATCCATTTTGATTGTTTGTTTATAGGGGTGCATCTATCTAAACTATACTTGCTAAGGGAAATGAAATAGTTTTTATTAGTGCTTTCATGCGGGTCTCGCAACCCTTTGCTTATGTATACCGTGAAGGAATCAGAGCACCGTAGTTCTTCTAGAAAATGTTGGTTTTTTGGTGTTTTTAGTGTGCGATATTAGCGTACGCATTCTAACAATAGGCACGGCCTGTATCGCGGTAGAACATAGATAACATGCCCTTTTTATGTTGAATTTGTTGGGTGTTTTTCTTAAGTGTGGAATGAGTTTGAATAATGATTAAGTGTTTTTTTGGGATTTTTGAAAGAGGAAAGAAATTTTAGTTTTAATTAGGAAATGTGTAATGCAAAAGAAAAGTCTTAGGGGAAAGTCTACCCTAATATTGTCATGTAGTAGATAGACTTAATGTTGAGTTTTTGAGGGGAAAATATAACCTAATTAGTTATCATGCACGAATTAATCCTGAAGTCTAATTCAATATTAAATAATCAAAATGAAGTTTAATCGCTTCATAGAATCACCTAAAGGAACATGTTAAGGATCAACAAAATAGTTATCAAAGTAAAGGAAATTACTGCTAATATTTTTGTGTGATTTATCAAGTAAAGAAATGCAACTAAGCAAAATAACTAAAACGATTAATTAAACTAACAAGTATTAGAATCCTAAGATTAATAAGTTAATTTTAATGCTTAACTAATTAATAAAATAAAAAAAAAGATCATAAAGCTAAGAACAACATCAAATTTATTAATAAAGTTAAAAAAATTAAAATTGAACTAAACATGTTAAAACAAATGGTGCAAGCAAAATAATGGGTGTATAGCTAAAAATATAGATGGGCTAAAGAAAGAGAAACATGCAAGGCCCAAATTAAACAAGACAAATTAGTATAATAAAAAAAGTTATGGGCTTAAACATGGACCGAATCGGGTCAGACTCGGGGCTGGCCTCTTTAAAATAAAAATCAAACAGTTCAAAGGAACCCTAGCAAGAAACCGCTCAATGTTTCCATGTTTATCTCAAATTACTCTTCCCGATAAACTTTTAATTCCAAATTAAATGCTGAAAATTTCCCTTAATTGTCAATTAAAACAAATAGGTTAGACCTCTTCTCCTTAATCTTAAAACTCAACCGAAAAAGCATTGGGCATACAAAACTGCTTGAAATTCCTCCCTCAATATAAATCCTTCAACTAAATCCTTAGAGGCTCGACCATTGAATTTTAATTTCAAGTTTTTTGTTTGAAACCATAAAAAACTAAGAACACGAATTAAACGACATTCTAATTCAAGTTTCAAGAAACAAAATATAGGGGTTTGAATTAGTGCTACAGAGGATATACAATGGCAAAAAAATAATGAGGAAAAGGCGAGATAACTCACGAACTCGGAGCTAGTCCGATGAAACCGTGACTCCAGCGACGTACAATGCTTAAGATATGCTTGAATTCGGCTTGTCTACTTTATATTACTTCCTATCCTTCTATTCCTATTGAAATTTTGTTTGTTAATATATTTTTGAAGTCGTGATGCATATGTTGTTTTGTGATACAAGGATGAAGATGCAGTTGTTGTTTTGCTTCACATAGAGAAGTGAAGAGTATTGAGTATGAAGTTGTTGAAGTTGGAAGTTACAGTTTCAAGGATGAATTTTAATAGGTTGAGTTTCTATTATGGAAGGTGTTGCACCCCAAAAGTTTCCCTCCAATTTTCACACCAGATAAACTCCTAGAGGTCCTCAATTGCTCAAGTTGACTAAGGATTGGCCAGACAAATCCTCCTCCTAAGACAATGAGCCTCAAACTAGGGTTTCACTCCTCATTAAGATGTTTGAGTTTCCAAGGTTCATAAGTGGTTTTAATTTCCCTAATATTTCCTCAAGATCATCCATGCCAAGTTTCATGCCTTGCAAAAGAAGTTTGCTCAGTCAACTGCTCAAATGCTTGAAAATCAATTGTACTTGGTCAAAAGTCAACTGTGACCCACATACAATCAAACCTCAAGATTTTTGGTCAACATCGACATTTTGAAGTGATATCCATCATTTGATCAAGATTTGATCATGATTCCTCAAGGAATGCTCCTAATTCATCAAAACTCAAAAGTTGCTAAATTAGGGTTCCTATAGGAAAAGTGAACCAAACTTTGACCAGGCATAACTTTTGCATACTTTATCATAAATTTCTCATCCAAGTCTAATTTTAACTAGAATCCAATTCCATACAACTCATCTTCATCCCTCAAGTTCAAGAAACGCACTCATGAAAAAATATAAATTCAGACATTCTAGGTTCTTTTCAAAAGTCAACAAAAACACCTTTTGGGTCAAAGCTTCTAACATAAACATGGAAGATCCAATTTAGATGAAACCAAAGAGGTTGCTCAGGGGACACCCTAAGATTTCTAAAAAGTTCACGAAAACCCTCATAAGGTTAAAATTGAGAGAGATATGCATTGTCAAATTTGGCCAATTTTTGAAAAAAAAATGCATGAAGCAAATATTGACCAAACTTGGATTTTTTCTAAATGGGCCTATCTTTTCAAGTTTGAAACTCATTCCTAACATGGTCCACAACCTCTAAGCCCACCCATACATTTTTCTACTATTTATGCTATTTATTTTGATATTTTATTCATTAAAATTCAGAATTAAATAAATAATAGAAATAATGTAAATTTTGATGTGAATCCATTTTGGGCAAGTTTTATGCTGGTTTATGTCAATTGATTTTGTGCAATAACCCTTCAAATATGTCCAGGTTCATCCACATGTGAAAATGGCATAAAATTATCAAATATGGCATTTTTTCAAATTTTGATCATGGTCTTAAAACACAACATTATGAGGGAGATTATTTCCATGTTTTCTTGTCTCCTCATTCTCCTCTATAAATATAGAGCCATACAAGCTTGAAAGACACGAAATTCCTCTCTAAAAAGCTTTCAAAAAGATCTTCAAAAAGCTCTCCAGAAATCAAAGAATTGGTGCAAGTCATTTCTCAAGGTTTCGGTCTCTCTCGATTGACATCAAGCCTCAAACCATCCTCTTGAAGTCCTCAGGAGTATTACAAGGCCCAAGAGCAATCCATCACACGCCTAGCACACCCCCATTTGATAACACCGGTTTGGTAAAATTTTAAACTTCGAATCTCTAATTTTAATCACATTTCATGACATGCTAACGTTTGTTTGAATTTATCTAGAACATTTATGGATGGTTGAATCAGAGGTTCCATGCAAGAATATGAAAACACAATGGTTGGGGCATGAAGCTTTCAAAGATTCAGGCCTAGGGATTTCTGATGATTGCACCCCCTGTTTACTTTTGCTACTTGGCCCATCTTTATTTTCTTGTTTTATTCATTTCATTTATTTCATTTAATCCATTTTTTTTTATTTCAATCAATAAACAAATATAAAAATCACATAAAAATAGATTTAGGATTTTTCTTAATTAAATTTTAATTTTGGTAAATTAATTAACTAATCACTTTCACTTTTTTTTAAAATTAAAATTAATAGAACTTAGGTTTAATTTCATTTTAATTTATTTTCCTTTTCGTAACAAAAATACCAAAAAAACATAGAATTATTTTCTTTTATTTAAAGTTCATGTTTCTTTAATAATTAACTTTTTTTTAATATAGATCTAGATCAATTATTTTTTAACTTAAACAATTTTCATAAATTAAAACAAAAAACAACAAAAATATTTTTTATATCTTAGGATTTTTAGACGTCTTTTCAAATTTGCGCGTTATTATTCTTTCGCACTTCCTTTTATTATTGTAACTGTATATTTGGATATAATAGATGATTAGTAGGACCTTTACCGCTTTTATTTATTTATTCCCCAGTTTTGGATATGTACATAATCCCCCTCCCCGAAGCCTTGTAACAGCTAGATTTTATATTTCTGCACTTTTAAATTACTGCAATTATTAACTGCTAGATGTATGACTAATAGGATTGTATGGCAAGAATAATCAAACATTAGCAAACTTAACACAAGACTAAAATAACTAAACATAACACACTTTGAACATATGCACCCTTAGGGTATAACTCACTTGGTTGCCTCGGAAAATAATGGTCATATCCCTCGAACGTAGGGATGTCTTAGCAAAGACCCTTAATTCTAAACTCATCATAAAGATCATGGTACCTAATGTCCCCCGAGTTGCCTACGAGAAGTGATCTTGTCCCTCGATGTTGCCTATATGATGACAGTCCCTTTGAATGCTAAGATATCTTTACATGCTGCCTCCGATGACCATAACGTCCCTTTCGATAGTCCCTCAACATCCAACGATAGGGCTGCCTACTCACTAATAGTAGGATAGCGCTGTCTAAAGTAAACGAGAAAATGGACAATCTTTTTCGAGTAGGTAGAAACTCTTAAGTACTTGCTCAAAACAATAAAAACTCTTTTTCATACACTTTCAAAATAGTTTTCAAAAACAACTTTGTAACACTCTTGAAGACAAATACAGGGGTTATCACGAAGTTAAACAAAAACTTTTCAAAACACACACAAGCAATTTAAAAATGAGCAAGTACCTAAGAGCCCGTGGAAAACCACGGATAGAAAGGGTGCTAACACCTTCCCTTTCTATAATCTACCCCCCAGACTCAGAAACTTCTCGAAAAAGGTTTTTTCTGTTCTTTTTCCTTTTCCTTTGTTGGATAAAATAAAAGTCAATGGCGAATCTTGCTTACCGCGACATTTGCGAACAAAAAACACAAACCAGTATAACAGTCGGTTCTGCCACCGTATCAAATAACGGATGACTCTGCTGGGGATTTAAATAAGTAGGGTATACCTTAGGATCTAGGTCATTTCAAAAATTACTTTCTTGTTTTGCTTTGCATTCTTTATATTCAAGGGTTTTGTTTGCGTATTATTGAAGATCTTACACCCGGATTGGGGAACACCTTTTAGGTAAGTAGAAATAAACTATGAGGGAACTGTGCGGGGTATACCGACACGGTTGAAGCAGTAGCTACGTTGATGTGACACTTTAGTTGGTACTGGTAACCCTTGAGTCAATCAAGGATAGTATGGGGCCGTCGCGTGGTGTCATAAAGCATCAACTGACCTTAGAACCTTTAATTTCACAATTTGGCCAGTAGGACGTAGCGAGATGGCCGACTTTAGTGTATTCCCAAGGTCGACAGATACTCGATGCTACACTCATTGAGGTTTGACTCCTGAGTTTTGTTTGGTTGTGAGTCAATTGCCTATTAAACAAAGCTTGGGGGAAAGATCAGTGATATTGAGATCCCTTAGAACTCGGTTACTATTTATAGGACAGGTTGAACCAATCCAGCTTCAAGAGGGTATGAACTTAAAACTCATGCAGGTCTTAAACCTAAGGCTACTTGTGTGACTTGTTTGCTTTCTTTTCCTAACAATTTGAACTTATTGTAGGGCTTTGTTTGTATTCCTCACAGGACCTTGTTTGTATAAATCCAATAAATTGGTTTCTTACCCTGCATTTTTTCTTGATGCATAGCATACACATCATAGCATCATACCATAGCATTTCCTTAACCATTTCAAGGATCTCAAGGGCCTATGGTGCAGGTTATGATAAAGCATACGTCTAGCAAGGGGCAAGGGGATTTATTTTTCTCTAGCCAATGTCGTCAAAAGACTCAAACACGATAACTTGAGTCAGGGGCTATGACCCACTTGATATGGTGAGCTTGACTCTTGTAGAAGGACTCTCAATGATACAAATTTCTTCAATCAAACTGAGTAGATAACCGTGCCTCTTGGTGAATTGAGAGTTTTCGGGAACCTATGAGACTAACTCCTTAAGCTTGGAAGGTATCCTCACAAATCTTATTCAGATTGTATTTCTGCGAGCGGAGGCCATAACCTGCAACAAAGAACAAATATAAATCGCTAGGTTCTTGAAATGGTTTGTGAAAATGTTATGTTATGATGATATGATGTTATGTTCATGTTAAATAAGTAGCGAACACAAACAAGTCATACAAGAGCATTAGGTTTAAGGCTTGCATGAAGTCCATAGGTAAATACCATTACCCATTAAAGTTAAGTTGGCTCAACCTATCCTAGAATAGTAACCGGGTTCTAAGAATCTCATATCACAGATCTTTATCGCAGGCTTTATTTTAGCAGGACAACCGGCTTGCCACCAAAATATTCCGAAAGTCAAATCTTAATGAGCGTAGCCTCGAGTATCAACCAACTTTGGACTGCACCAAAGTCGTCTATCTCACTACTTTCTAATGGCCAAGCTAGGTTAATTAAGGTTCTAAAAGTAAGTTAGTTTTAACGACACCACGCGGAAGCCTAATGTTATCCTCGACTGACTCATGGAACATTAGTACAAACCAAAGTGTCATGCTAACTGTAGCTACCATGTTAACCATATCGGTCTACGCCGTACAGTCTTTATGATCTACTTCTACTTACCTAAGGATTCACTAGATCTGGGTGTAGAATCTTTCATACAAGAAATAATACCCAAGCATGAACCCTTAAAGTAAAGCAAACATAGCAAACAATAAAAGCAAGTAAATATGATCTAAAATCTAAGGTAACCACTCTTTTTTTATTTAACTCCCCATCAGAGTTGCCAATTCTATAATAATGTGGGATAATTGACTTTTTGGTTTTATCCAAATGTGCGGATAGCTAAAGTTGCCACCGAATTTTCTTTTATCCAATATTTTGGAAATCTGAAAAGAATAGGAAAGACCTTTGATAGATTTTGAGTTCGGGAGGTAAGTTATGAAAAGGGAAGGTGTTAGCACCCTTTTCATCCGTAGTTATCTACGGGCTCTTAATTGCTTAGCTCGCTTTTAGAAATTAATTTGTGTGTGTGTGATTTGTTTGAAAATATTTTGAAATGCCAATGTAAGGCTAACTTTGTAATAATTCTAGTATCAGTCCTCAAGAATGTATACAAAGTGTTTTTGAAAATATTTGTTTGAAAGTGTGATATTTAAACATGTTGTGAGCAAGCAACTAAGAGTCTTACCCACTAATAAGGTCTTTCTTGCTATTTTCCTTCTCCTTTGGAGATAGTACTATCCATACCATTAGTTTGTAGGTATCCCTATCTATTGGATGTGAAGGGACATGCGTAGGGTCATCGTATGGTCATTGAAGGTAACATGTAAGGAAAATTTAGCAATTGTATCGGAGGGACTATCATCATTTCATAGGCAACTTAGAGGGTCATCAAGGGACTATGATCTTTCGTAGGGACTGTGATGATTTGATCGAGGGTCTTTTGCTAAAGTATCGTCACTTTCGAGGGCCATGACCAATAATCGTAAGGCAACAAGAGAGGTTACCCTAGAGGTGCAAGTGTGAAAAGTGTGTCAATTCAATAGAAAAATATATATAAACCCTAGTTACAAACCCTAGTTAGGGTCTTTTGCTAAATTAGGGTTTTCTATGTTGCTTTTAGTCTTGCCATACAAACCCTAATTACTAACAATTAAATATGTATAAAAAAAATAAAGTGCTGAATATAAAGTCCTACGCTATTACATGGCTTTGGGGCAGTTATATAATATAAAAAATGCGAGAAAAGATAAATGTACGCTTTTACATTGAAGAGTTGTGACCTATACAATTGCTTAGGAAATTAAATAGCAATAAGAAATAAGCAAAATGTTAGAAAAATATTAAAATATTTTTGGTGTATTTTGTAGAAAATAGTTTAAGTGATAATAGTAATAAAACCTAAATTCTAATTTATTTTAATATTAAGAAAAGCTAATTAACTTAATTAATTAATAAATAAAAATATGTCAAAATTAATTACTAACTAGAAAACTCTAATCCTAATTTGTTACAATTTTTAAAAAAGAATTAGGTTTGTTAATGGTTAATTAGAAATGAATTAATTAAAAAAAATAGAATGAAAATAGGGTTAGTAAAATATGAAAAAAAAACACAAGTGCATGGGGTGGGAGTTGAACCCACGCCCTGGATGTCACTAGCATGCCGTCCTACCACTGCACCATGTTGTTCTTGGTGTTATGGAATGAGAATGAATTAACATATTATGAACCTGCATGTTATCCTGAAAAAGTAAAAAAACAATTGCAAAACATAGGGATCGAACCCACGCCTCTCATGTCAAGGTCTTCGTGTCCAACCATCTGAGCTATGCTAGCTTTTTGTTATTCAAACACAAACAAAACATTATATAATAAAACATTAGATTAAAGAAGCATCGGAGCCCTAGCTCCGGTCATCTTCTCTGGCGAGCTCCATAGTCAAACCTGTGAATCACGCAAAATCAAAACATAAGATGAACCCTATCCCCCTAATTTGACCCTTGCGAATCCAATGGTAGCATTGGTTTGACCTGAAAATGCTTGTAGAGTGAGTTTCGAAGAAAACATCTCAAACTTCCCTAACAATGGTAGATCACTATTCATGCGTCAAATCTTGCAAACGATGACTCTAAAAAAGTCCAAACATCATTATAAATAGGTATATATGCATAGAATCAATCAACAATGCATGAATAAAAAGTTTGAGATTGAAGAAAGTTACCAAATTGCTGCAATTTGGTTGGCATGTTCTGGGATGCTTCAAGCTTCAATAATGGTTGGGATGAACTCCTGGGATCTTCAGGAGTGTGATGGGATGCTTGGAATTGATTGATAAAGGCTGGAGATAAGGGTTTTGAGTTGCCCTAGTTTCTTGAAAAATATGGAATTTTAGGGTTTGTTCTTGAGACAACTTTTCGTGTCCTTTGATGTCTAAATATGTTGGGTATTTATAGAGCTTGGATTAGGTCAATAAACATGGAATGAATCTTTGTATTTCATAATCAAATATTTGATTGGAATTTTGCATGAAAACTTTCAATTTTAAGTTCAATCTTATATCAATTACCCTCACACGGTTTTACTAGCTGGTAGTGAGATTTTTGGGCTTCAAATCTGACACAACAAGAGTCCACACGCCTTGGTCTAACATCTTGACAATTTATTTGATTTATTTTATAAATATGTGAATAAAATTAAAATAAATAAAATAAAAAATCAAGGCTATGCATGGATGGACTTAGAGGTTCTCTATCATGTTATAAACATGTTTAAACTTCAAAGATAGGCCTATTAGCCCAAAAGTTCAAGTTTTCTCAATTTGAATTTCATGCATTTTCTCAAAATTTCTCAATTTGTACCAATCATAACTCTCACAATTTTTGTCATATGAAGATAATCTTTGACTTTCTGGAAACCTCAAGGTTTCTCCTACAACTTTCATGTTATTTATTTCTTCATTTTAGGCCTTTATCTTTATGTAAATTGCTTTGACAAAAGATGTCTTTTTGTTGACTTTTAAAATGACCTATAATGTTTTGGCTCATATCTCTTAAATGAAGCATTTTTGTCCTTGAGCTTAGAGAGACAAAAATGTAGAGAATTGAATTTCCTTCAAGTTAGGCTTTGGTTGAGGAATTTCTAATGAAGTATGTGAAGGTTATGCTTGGTCAAAGTTTAGTTGGCTTCTACTTAAGAAAAACCCTAATTTAGTAACTTTTGACTTTTGATGAATCTTGAGTTTTCTTGATGAATCATGGTCAACCCTTGATCAAATGATGAACGTGACTTCAAAATATTGATGTTGACCAAATTTTTTGAAGTTTGACTGTCATTTGGTCTAAGGTTACTATTTGTCCAATACATTTGATTTTCAATCATCTAGCTAATTGATTGAGTAAACTTGTGATGTAAGGCTTGAAATTTGGTATGAGGGTACCTTGAGACATATGAGAAAACATGAAGTCCACTTGAGGCATTATAAACTCAATTTCCTTTGAGATAAGCAAAACCCTAGTTTTACGTCAATATCTTAGGAGGAGAGTTTGTCTAGTCAACCCTTGAGTAGTCTTGAGTAAATGAGACCTTCATGAGCATGAGAAGATATCTTGAATTAATTTTTCTTAAAGATGGGAGGGAAAATTTTGGGGTACAACACATCATTTTGTGCATATTTGTGCATTTCTGTTAATACCGAGGCGTCTAATTGTGTTTCTCTACTGCATTCAGTCAACAAGTTGTCTCATTGTTACAATACTCAGGTTAATTCCAGGAAGGAAATGGAGAATCTTGAAAAAGAGAGTCACGAGCTGCACGAAGAAGTTACTGATTTGAGGGCTGGTATGGCCAATCTGACTACTTTGGTGGAATCATTGGTGGCTGCTCAGAATCAGACACCACCTACTCCTCCCTCCTCATTCTACTCAGCCACAACAGACAATTGTTAATTTTGAGGGTCCTTCGGTTCCCATTTCTATTACTCGAGTTACTGTTGCTCAATACCGTATGCCACAAGGTTACCCGTGGGGAAAATGGCTGAGAATTTCATGCCGGAAGGTTATAATCCTGATGCTCAAGTTGCTCCATTTTCCCAAACTGCTGCTATTTCTTCACCTCTTCTGGTGCATGTTACTCCTGTTGCTAAAAATGAGATTCATTATACTACGCCTCCTACAATGAATGTTGTACCATTTATTAATGATGAAGTTTATCGTCTTGTTCCTCCACCAAGTGAAAGTGTGAGCTTCTATAACTGATTGGATGACTTTAGGACCAATTCAATGAAATGTGGAAAGAAATGAAGGCTCTTCGAGGGAAAGAATTATTCGGATAGAACGTCAGTGAACTCTGCATGGTCCCTAACGCAAAAGTGCCAGCAAGGTTTAAAGTGCTGGAATTTGAGAGGTACAAGGGCAACTCCTGTCCCCATGACCACCTGGTGAAGTATATCAGAAAGATGTCCACTCATACTGATGACCACCAGCACTTGATTATTCATTTCTTCCAGGATAGCTTAACCGGTGCCGCTTTGAAGTGGTATATGGGTTTGGACAGTAGCAACATCCGCAATTTTAATGATTTGGGTGAAGCTTTTATCAAGCAGTATAAGTACAATATGTTTATGGAACCCAACCGTGACCAATTGAGAGCAATGGCTCAGAAAGATAAGGAGTCATTCAAAGAGTACGCACAATGTTGGCATGAGGTTGCTGCCCAGGTGGCACCCTCGATGGGAGAGCAAGAGATGACCAAGGTCTTTGTAAAAAACCTTGGATCATTTTATTAAGAAAGGATAGTGGCCAGTGCACCGAGTGATTTCTCTGAGATGGTAAGTATGGGTGTTCGTATGGAAGAAGCTGTCAGGAATGACGCTTGACAAAAGATGAAGGAACAAAGAAATCATCATATGCGTTTTCTAGAAAGAAATAAAGAAAGCGAAATAAATGTTGTTATTGAGGAAAGGAAGTTTAATCCTCTGAGAAGACATTATCGGTACCAACAACATGTTGCTTCTATGACTACAGTCATCAGTGTAACCCCGACTGCTATTTCTTATCAGAGAGCACCTCCTCAAGGTAATCAAGGGAAAGGGAAGAAGAGAGAAGCTTTTGATCCAATACCAATGAGTTATGCATAACTATTTCCAACTTTGATTCAAAAGAAATTGGTGCAGACTAGGCCTCCTCCTGGTATACCTTCTCCTTTACCATGGTCTTATAAGGCGGATCAGACTTGTGCTTTCCATCAAGGAGCTCAGGGCACAACATTGAAAATTGTTATCCATTAAAGTCTGAAGTACAAAAGATGGTTAGATATGGTGTCCTGTATTTTAAAGATATTGATCCTAACGTGAAAGATAATTCATTACCCAAACGTGGAGGTGGAAATGCCGTAAATATGGTTGCTGGTTGTCCTGGGGACTTCCAGATTTTTGATATCAACTTGGTGAGAGGGGATTTAGTGAAGATGCATGCTAATCTTTATGGATTCAACTATTATACACATGACCATGCTGGTTGTAGTATTTGCAATACAAATATCCATGGATGTGGTAAGGTGAGAGCCGATCTTCAAGAAATGATGGATGAAGGTCTTATCCATATAATCAGACCGAGGGCTAAGTATGAAGAAGACGTGAATGTGGTGTATGGATGTCCCGATGAATTCTGGATTTTTGATGTGAATTATATGAACGATGATTTGGTACAGCTTCACGCTACGTTTTGTCACATGGATGGCCAGCAAGAACATCATTATGGTTCTTGTCAGATCTGCTGTAGGGATTCTCGTGGTTGTTTTGTCGTAAAAAGAGGTGTTCAGTTTTTGTTAGATAATGGTACTAGCAAAGTCACAGACAATAGAGATGATTAAAATGGAGTTAATGTGATTGAGGATTACTCAGTTGAGTCCATGTCTGATGATGAATATGTTTATGATGTTGAGTACTTTTCTTCTTATGAAGGTATGTTCTCCGATAATGATTATGTGATGCGTATATATTGTGAAGAAGGGGTGAATGTAATTGTTCCATGTTTTGGTGTTCCTACTCCTATAGATATTGAGTACCATAGTAAATCTGTTGTTGCTCCTGTGGTTATTTGCCTGCCTCGTCTTGTCCCATATGAATCAGACAAATCTGTGCCTTATAAGTACAATGCAACTATCATGGAAGATGGTGTGTAAATTCCCATCCAACCTTTGTCCCATGTCGAGAATATTGCTGAAGCTAGTCAGGTAACCTGCAGTGGTCGTGTCTTTGCCCTACCTTTTGAGGGGATGTTAATTCTGATAAAGAGTTTGTTGAGAATTTTGAACCTAAGAAAATGATAGGAGGATCTAGTGGCGCTGCCTTGGAAAAAGATGTGGATGACTTGTTGAAAATCATCAAGATGAGTGATTACAAGATTGTGGACCAGTTGTTGCAAACTCCATCTAGGATTTCCATTCTAGCCTTTCTAATGACCTCTTCTTATCATCAAGAATCTCTGATGAGAGTGTTGGATCAGGCTTTTGTTGAAAGTGATATGTCTCTAGATCAGTTTAGCAGTGTTGTGGGGAATATTACATCTTTTAATAATCTGAGCTTTTGTGATGATGAGTTGCCCGATGAAGGAAGGAACCAAAACCTGGCTCTCCATATTTCCATGAGTTGTAAGAATGACTATTTGTCCAATGTGCTGATTGAAAATGGATCTGCTTCGAATGTCATACTAAGGAGTACACTCATGAAGCTTAAGTATCAGGGAGCTCCCATGCACCCAAGTGGAATTATAGTGAAAGTAATTGATGGTTCGAGGAAGTATGTCATTGGAGAAGTAGATTTTCCTATTCACATAGGTCCGAACTTATTCCGGGTCATGGATATTATCCACCCTACATCTATTTATTGGTAAGACCAGTGATCCTTGAAGCAGGAACTGTTACTTCAACTTTGCACCAGAAGTTGAAATTTATTCGTGAGGGGAAGGTGGTCATTGTGAACGGTGAGAAAGCTCGGTTAATATCTCATTTGTCTTCCTTTAGAATTGTAGAAGCTGATGAAGCCCCTGTCGGGACTCAGTTCCAAGCTTTGTCCATTGATAATATAAGGAAGAATGAGAATTCTATCGCCTCATTTAAGGATGCACAACAGGTAGTGTAGAAAGGCCCAAGCAAGGTGTGGGGAAGGTTATCGATCCTTCCGTGAACATTAACGGCACTGGTTTAGGTTTCTCCAAGAATAAAGAAGTTATGAAACCAAAATCCGCTTTGAGTAAATATCAAGATATCTTTCACAGTACAAGCTATCTCCATCCAACTATTCCAAGGATCAATGTTATTCTCGAAGATGAATCAGAGAAAAAGGTGTTGAACTTCGTGACGCATGGAATCAGAGTCCAAAATTGGATCACTATTGATGTTCCCTCTTGAATTCACATTTCAAAGTAATTTAGTTTTTGTTAGTCTTTTCAAAAATATTTCACTCTGCCCAAGGTTAAAGTATTGATGTTGTAGGGGGATATTTATTGTTTTGATTTTTAAAATCCTTAATAAAAGTTGTTTTTGATTTCAAACTCATGACTTTATTTTTTTCTTGTTCTTGGAAAATGGTAATCAGAAAAAAACCATTAAAAATAAATAATAACTATAAATAAATCTGTATAATCACTTCTTACATGTGTCCATTTCTAAAATCAATCATAAATCACATGTGCAGATTAATTAAAAAACCGTTGAGTACAATGACCCTGCACCCTCTCCCAACTTTGAATATCACGTGTATGTAGCCGAAGAAGAAGAATATGATGAAATACCATAAGAGGTTTCATAGTTGCCTGAGCGTGAGGAAAGTACCATTCAGCCATATAAATAATCGTTGGAGATGATTAACTTGGGTTCAGAGGAAGATCCAAAGGAAGTCAAGATTGGAACACTGCTTCATCCAGATGTGAAGAGAAGGTTGATTGAAATTTTGAAGGAATATATGGATATATTTTCTTGGTCTTATCAAGACATGCCTGGTTTGGATACTGATATCGTGGAACATTATTTTCCGCTAAAGCCAGAATGTCCATCAATCAAGAAGAAGTTGCGAAGAACTCACCCTGACATGGCAGTAAAAATTAAAGAAGAGGTTTTAAAGCATTGATGCTGGTTTTCTCATGACATCAGTATACCCTCAGTGGATTTCCAATAATGTTCCATTACCAAAGAAAGACAGGAAAGTCTGTATGTGTGTTGATTATAGAGATTTAAACAAAGCTAGTCCAAAAGATGATTTTCTATTACGTATATTAATATGTTGGTTGAAGGTACTTCAAAATTCAAAGTGTTTTAGTTCAAGGACGAATTTTCAGGATACAATCAAATCAGAATGGCTCTTAAGGACATGAAGAAAACAACGTTTATCACACCCTGAGGAACATTCTATTACAGAGTGATGCCCTTCGGGTTGAAGAACGCTGGTGCAACGTACCAGAGGATATGACAACCCTATTCCATGATCTGATGCATAAGGAAATTGAGGTATATATTGATGATATGATTGCAAAATCTCAGACCGAGGAAGGGCACATAGAAGATTTGTTGAAATTGTTTCAGC
This sequence comes from Vicia faba, assembly GCA_948472305.1. NCBI lineage: Eukaryota > Viridiplantae > Streptophyta > Magnoliopsida > Fabales > Fabaceae > Vicia > Vicia faba. The sequence goes on along the minus strand of OX451736.1, from coordinate 641,100,325 downwards.
GTTTGAGGAATTATCGTTCCCGCTTGAGTCTAAATAAGTGTACTTTTGGTGTTTGTTCAGGAAAATTGTTAGGCCTTATTATCAGCAAAAAAAAGGAATTGAAGTTGATCCTGATAAAGTTAAAGCAATTCAAGAAATGCCTGCACCAAGAACTGAAAAACAAGTTAGAGGCTTCCTTGGACGTTTGAATTACATATCCAGATTTATTTCCCACATGACTGCAACATGTGAACTGATCTTCAAGCTGTTAAAAAAGGATAAAGGTTGTGTATAGACTGACGATTGCCAAAGGGAATTTGAAAGCATTAAAGAATATTTTCTTGAACCTCCTATCTTGCTCCCTCCTATTGAAGGAAGACCGTTGATTATGTATCTGATTGTGTTAGATAATTCTATGGGCTATATTTTGGGACAACAAGATGAAACTGGAAGAAAAGAATATGCCATTTATTATCATAACAAGAAGTTTACTGACTGGGAGTCATAATATGCTATGCTGGAAAAAACATGTTATGCTTTGCCTTGGGCAGCAAAGCGATTACGGCAATATATGTTGAATCATACCACTTGGTTGATTTCCAAAATGGATCCAATAAAGTATATTTTTGAAAAACCTACTCTTACTAGAAGAATATCCCGTTGGCAGATGCTGCTGTCTAAATATGATATTTAATACCATACTCAAAAAGCTATAAAAAGAAGTGTAATGGAAGATTATCTTGCTCACCAACCAATTGATGATTATCAGTTTGTTAAATATGATTTCCCTTATGAGGATATGATGTATTTGAAAGTAAAAGATTGTGATCAACCTTTTCTTGAGGAAGGTCCTGATTCTGAATCTTGATGAGGTATGGTGTTTGATGGAGTTATGAATGCTTATGGGAAAGTAATTGGTGTCGTGATTATCACTCCCTATGGGTCACATATCCCTTTTACTGAAAGGTTTGCATTTAATTGTACCAATAATATGGCAAAGTACGAAGCTTGTATCATGGGTCTTGAAGAGGCTATAGATTTTAGAATCAAAATTCTAGATGTTTATGGAGATTCGACTTTGGTAATAAATCAGACTAAAATAGAATTGGATACTCTCCACATTGGTTTGATTCCCTAAAAATATTATGCAAGAAGATTATTAACTTTATTTAGTAAGGTTGAATTCCATCATATTCCCAGAGATGAGAACCAGATGGCAGCTGCTCTAGCCACTTTGGCTTCTATGTACCAAGTAAATGCTTGGAACGATGTACCTCAGATCACAGATCGACGTCTGGATAGGCCAGCTCATGTATTTGTACCAGAGGGAATGTCAGACAAAACCTTTGGTATTATGATATCAAACACTTTCTCCAAACTCAAGAATACCCAATTGGTGCATCGAACAAAGATAGAAAGACATTGAGAAGGTTGGTAGGTAGCTTTTTCCTCAATGAAGATGTGTTGTACAAAAGAAATTACGACATGGTGATAGCATGAAGGGTTTCCATAAGCTGATCCATTTGGGTGCCCATGGTGTCCATATCTCGGCGGAGAGCATTCTGATTTTCTTCGAAGAGATCCAATAGTATTCGCTGGTTGCTTCTTGTAGGGAAGTCGTCTTTGTTGTTCACTGAAGTCTGATCGAAAAGGAACCCCAATAAGTTTTTGTTGGGAATAATGAATAAATGATAATATGAATGCATGTTTCATCTTCATTTATGAGGAAATCCAAAGAATCGTCTATCCATAAGTATCTTTTAACAATTTTATTTTGAAGAGCTCAACCAACAAGACTTGTCTTTAGAATTCCTTAGATATGAGATGCATATACATGATGGTATGATGTCATGGTATGGGATCTCAGCTCCACATATTCTGGATAACCATTGTATAGTCCTTTGCATAAACTGAAAGTAAAGGTCCGACGTCACGAGCATGAATTCAAGGTAACCACCCATAAGGTATGTACTATGGGTTTATCACCTTCCGAACAAGGTTCTAGGAAAATCCTAGAGTTTACGCTCTTCCTTTGGATATTATTAATGTCCCAATTACTCGGTAATTAGTAATATTCGCAGGAAAAACCCGTCTGAGTGCAACATCGTGTGACAACTACTTCTGGATTACTCCGTCATATTCTCTACACTACACCTAAAATGGTCAGGATTGGTTAAGGGTTCTATGACTTCTCAAATTCGCAGGCTCCTAGATCGAAAGCAACAATGTCCTCCTGATTACTCGGTAAAAAAATACTACAGTCAAAGGGGCCTCCACTGAGTGGGGGATCTCATGCCTCTTTCTTCGAGATTACTCCCTCAAAGTTAACATGACTATACCGCCCATCCTAATCTTAAGTTTTCCCCAAGTCCGGGTATAGGACTTATCGAATGTAATCACCAACCCTAATATCACAAAAGACACAACATATCTAAAATAGGTGAGTAGCAAAAGTACAATGCAATATATACAAAAGAAAGCAATAAAGCAATAAAGAAATAAATCGGTAAAGCAAATAAAGTAAATAAATAAACACCCAAAAGAAGCAAGCAAAAAAAACTAGGATTGACTCGCATAGGTTCCCCAGCAGGGTCGCCAGCTAAGGCGACCGACAAAAAACACAGAGCCGCCACCGAACTTTATTTATCCCGAAGGAAGAGGATATATTGAGAAAACCCCAAGAGGATGGATAAGATGGTCATGCGATCAAAAGAAAGGGTGTGAAAGTCGATTATGCAAGGGGAAGGTATTAGCACCCCTCATATCCATTGTACTCAACGAGATCCATTTTGATTGTTTGTTTATAGGGGTGCATCTATCTAAACTATACTTGCTAAGGGAAATGAAATAGTTTTTATTAGTGCTTTCATGCGGGTCTCGCAACCCTTTGCCTATGTATACCATGAAGGAACCAGAGCACCGTAGTTCTTCTAGAAAATGTTGGTTTGTTGGTGTTTTTAGTGTGCGATATTAGCGTACACATTCTAACAATAGGCACGGCCTGTATCGCGGTATAACATAGATAGCATGCCCTTTTTATTTTGAATTTGTTGGGTGTTTTTCTTAAGTGTGGAATGAGTTTGAATAATGATTAAGTGTTTTTTTGGGATTTTTGAATGAGGAAAGAAATTTTAGTTTTAATTAGGAAATGTGCAATGCAAAAGAAAAGTCTTAGGGGAAAGTCTACCCTAATGTTGTCATGTAGTAGATAGACTTAATGTTGAGTTTTTGAGGGGAAAATATAACCTAATTAGTTATCATGCACGAATTAATCCTAAAGTCTAATTCAATATTGAATAATCAAAATGAAGTTTAATCGCTTCATAGAATCACCTAAAGGAACATGTTAAGGATCAACAAAATAGTTATCAAAGTAAAGGAAATTACTGCTAATATTTTTGTGTGATTTATCAAGTAAAGAAATGCAACTAAGCAAAATAACTAAAACGATTAATTAAACTAACAAGTATTAGAATCCTAAGATTAATAAGTTAATTTTAACGCTTAACTAATTAATAAAATAAAATAAAAAAGATCATAAAGCTAAGAACAACATCAAATTTATTAATAAAGTTAAAAAAATTAAAATTGAACTAAACAAGTTAAAACAAATGGTGCAAGCAAAATAATGGGTGTATAGCTAAAAATATAGATGGGCTAAAGAAAGAGAAACATGCAAGGCCCAAATTAAACAAGACAAATTAGTATAATAAAAAAAGTTATGGGCTTAAACATGGACCGAATAGGGTCAGACTCGGGTCTGGCCTCTTTAAAATAAAAGTCAAACAGTTCTAAGGAACCCTAGCAAGAAACCGCTCAATGTTTCCATGTTTATCTCAAATTACTCTTCCCGATAAACTTTTAATTCCAAATTAAATGCTGAAAATTTCCCTTAATTGTCAATTAACACAAATAGGTTAGACCTCTTCTCCTTAATCTTAAAACTCAACCGAAAAAGCATTGGTCATACAAAACTGCTTGAAATTCCTCCCTCAATATAAATCCTTCAACTAAATCCTTAGAGGCTCGACCATTGAATTTTAATTTCAAGTTTTTTGTTTGAAACCATAAAAAACTAAGAACACGAATTAAACGACATTCTAATTCAAGTTTCAAGAAACAAAATATAGGGGTTTGAATTAGTGCTACAGAGGATATACAGTGGCATAAAAATAATGAGGAAAAGGCGAGATAACTCACGAACTCGGAGCTAGTCCGATGACACCGTGACTCCAGCGACGTACAATGCTTAAGATATGCTTGAATTCGGCTTGTCTACTTTATATTACTTCCTCTCCTTCTATTCCTATTGAAATTTTGTTTGTTAATATATTTTTGAAGTTGTGATGCATATGTTGTTTTGTGATACAAGGTTGAAGATGCAGTTGTTGTTTTGCTTCACATAGAGAAGTGAAGAGTATTGAGTATGTAGTTGTTGAAGTTGGAAGTTACGGTTTCAAGGATGAAGTTTAATAGGTTGAGTTTCTATTATGGAAGGTGTTGCACCCCAAAATTTTCCCTCCAATTTTCACACCAGATAAACTCCTAGAGGTCCTCAATTGCTCAAGTTGACTAAGGATTGGCCAGACAAATCCTCCTCCTAAGACAATGAGCCTCAAACTAGGGTTTCACTCCTCATTAAGATGTTTGAGTTTCCAAGGTTCATAAGTGGTTTTCATTTCCCTAATATTTCTTCAAGATCATCCATGCCAAGTTTCATGCCTTGCACAAGAAGTTTGCTCAGTCAACTGCTCAAATTCTTGAAAATCAATTGTACTAGGTCAAAAGTCAACTGTGACCCACATACAGTCAAACTTCAAGATTTTTGGTCAACATCGACATTTTGAAGTGATATCCATCATTTGATCAAGAGTTGATCATGATTCCTCAAGGAATGCTCCTAATTCATCAAAACTCAAAAGTTGTTAAATTAGGGTTCCTATAGGAAAAGTGAACCAAACTTTGACCAGGCATAACTTTCGCATACTTTATCAGAAATTTCTCATCCAAGTCTAATTTTAACTAGAATCCAATTCCATACAACTCATCTTCATCCCTCAAGTTCAAGAAAATGGTATAAAATTATTAAATATGGCATTTTTTCAAATTTTGATCATGGTCTTAAAACACAACATTATGAGGGAGATTCTTTCCATGTTTTCTTGTCTCCTCATTCTCCTCTATAAATATAGAGCCATACAAGCTTGAAAGACACGAAATTCCTCTCTAAAAAGCTTTAAAAAAGATCTTCAAAAAGCTCTCCAAAAAGCTCTCCAGAAATCAAAGAATTGGTGCAAGTCATTTCTCAAGGTTTCGGTCTCTCTCGATTGACATCAAGCCTCAAACCATCCTCTTGAAGTCCTCAGGAGTATTACAAGGCCCAAGAGCAATCCATCACACGCCTAGCACACCCCCATTTGATAACATCGGTTTGGTAAAATTTTAAACTTCGAATCTCTAATTTTAATCACATTTCATGACATGCTAACGTTTGTTTGAGTTTATATAGAACATTTATGGATGGTTGAATCAGAGGTTCCATGCAAGAATATGAAAACACAATGGTTGGGGCATGAAGCTTTCAAAGATTCGGGCCTAGGGATTTCTGATGATTGCACCCCCTGTTTACTTTTTCTACTTGGCCCATCTTTATTTTCTTGTTTTATTCATTTCATTTATTTCATTTAATCCATTTTTTTATTTTAATCAATAAACAAATATAAAAATCACATAAAAATAGATTTAGGATTTTTCTTAATTAAGTTTTAATTTTGGTAAATTAATTAACTAATCACTTTCACTTTTTTTTTAAAATTAAAATTAATAGAACTTAGGTTTAATTTCATTTTAATTTATTTTCCTTTTCGTAACAAAAATACCAAAAAAACATAGAATTATTTTCTTTTATTTAAAGTTCATGTTTCTTTAATAATTAACTTTTTTTTAATATAGATCTAGATCAATTATTTTTTAACTTAAACAATTTTCATAAATTAAAACAAAAAACAACAAAAATATTTTTTATATCTTAGTATTTTTAGACGTCTTTTCAAATTTGCGCGTTATTATTCTTTCGCACTTCCTTTTATTATTATAACTGTATATTTGGATATAATAGATGATTAGTAGGACCTTTACCGCTTTTATTTATTTTTTCCCCAGTTTTAGATATATACATAATCCCCCTCCCCGAAGCCTTGTAACAACTAGATTTTATATTTCTGCACTTTTAAATTACTGCAATTATTAACTGCTAGTGGTATGACTAATAGGATTGTATGGAAAAAATAATCAAACATTAGCAAACTTAACACAAGACTAAAATAACTGAACATAACACACTTTGCACATATGCACCCTTAGGGTATACCTCACTTGGTTGCCTCGGAAAATAATGGTCATATCCCTCGAACGTAGGGATGTCTTAGCAAAGACCCTTAATTATAAACTCATCATAAAGATCATGGTCCCTAATTTCCCTCGAGTTGCCTACGAGAAATGATCTTGTCCCTCGATGTTGCCTATATGATGACAGTCCCTTTGAATGCTAAGATATCTTTACATGTTGCCTTTGATGACCATAGCGTCCCTTTCGATAGTCCCTCAACATCCAACGATAGGGCTGCCTACTCACTAATAGTAGGATAGCGCTGTCTAAAGTAAACGAGAAAATGGACAATCTTTTTCGAGTAGGTAGAAACTCTTAAGTACTTGCTCAAAATAATAAAAACTCTTTTTCACACACTTTCAAAATAGTTTTCAAAAACAACTTTGTAACACTCTTGAGGACAAATACAGGGGTTATCACGAAGTTAAACAAAGACTTTTCAAAACACACACAAGCAATTTCAAAATGAGCAAGTACCTAAGAGCCCGTGGAAAACCGCGGATAGAAAGGGTGCTAACACCTTCCCTTTCTATAATCTACCCCCCAGACTCAGAAACTTCTCGAAAAAGTTTTTTTCTATTCTTTTTCCTTTTCCTTTGTTGGATAAAATAAAAGTCAGTGGCGAATCTTGCTTACCGCGACATTTGCGAACAAAAAACACAAACCAGTATAACAGTCGGTTCTGCCACCGTATCACAGAACGGGTGACTCTGCTGGGGATTTAAATAAGTAGGGTATACCTTAGGATCTAGGTCATTTCAAAAATTACTTTCTTGTTTTGCTTTGCATTCTTTATATTCAAGGGTTTTGTTTGCGTATTATTGAAGATCTTACACCCGGATCGGGGAACACCTTTTAGGTAAGTAGAAATAAACTATGAGGGAACTGTGCGGGGTATACCGACACGGTTGAAGCAGTAGCTACGTTGATGTGACACTTTAGTTGGTACTGGTAACCCTTGAGTCAATCAAGGATAGTACGGGGCCGCCGCGTGGTGTCATAAAGCATCAACTGACCTTAGAACCTTTAATTTCACAACTTGGCCAGTAGGACGTAGCGAGATGGCCGACTTTAGTGTATTCCCAAGGTCGACAGATACTTGATGCTACACTCATTGAGGTTTGACTCTTGAGTTTTGTTTGGTTGTGAGTCAATCGCCTATTGAGCAAAGCTTGGGGGAAAGATCAGTGATATTGAGATCCCTTAGAACTCGGTTACTATTTATAGGACAGGTTGAACCAATCCAGCTTCAAGAGGGTATGAACTTAAAACTCATGCAGGTCTTAAACCTAAGGCTACTTGTGTGACTTTTTTGCTTTCTTTTCCTAACAATTTGAACTCATTGCAGGGCTTTGTTTGTATTCCTCGCAGGACCTTGTTTGTATAAATCCAATAAATTGGTTTCTTACCCTGCATTTTTTCTTGATGCATAGCATACACATCATAGCATCATACCATAGCATTTCCTTAACCATTTCAAGGATCTCAAGGGCCTATGGTGCAGGTTATGATAAAGCATACGTCTAGCAAGGGGCAAGGGGATTTATTTTTCTCTAGTCAATGTCGTCAAAAGACTCAAACACGATAACTTGAGTCAGGGGCTATGACCCACTTGATATGGTGAGGTTGACTCTTGTAGAAGGACTCTCAATGATACAAAGTTCTTCAATCAAAGCTGCAAAATTTCAACTTCTGACATTTCTTGTTTACCCCGTGAGATCCTTGAAAACATTGCATACATATATCATACACATCATTGCATAAACAGGTACCATAACAGGTTTCTCATCTTCTTCACTGTTTATTTCAGCAATAATGTCTTCTGAACAAAGCATCAAGGATCTACAGGAAAAAAATTACCAATTTCAACAAATGTTCGTGGCCTTGGCCAAGGGGCAGGAAGATCTGAAGGCCCTTATTCTGAAAGAGAAGAAGAAGAAGAAGAAGAAGAAGACCGTCAGTGTCCTAAATCTGGGCAGAAGATTTAGGGGACCGTTGAAGCAAACGGTTGATCTGACCTCTTCATCCAAAGAAGGGGAGAACCAAGAGGGCGAAACAAGGGAGGAAGACCCTAGTCTGAGAGTTTCTAAGGATGAATCTGACTACAACGATGAACAGTATCCCCCAACTGAGGATAGGTATAAATAGTTAGAGGATCGTTTGAGCGCAATGGAGATCTAAAGAATACCAGGACTGGATTTCGAAGAGCTGGGTTTGATATCTGGGGTAGTCATCCCACAAAAGTTCAAGGATCCGATATTTGTGAAGTATGATGGAATGTCTTGTCCTAAATTTAATCTCCGTTCCTATGTGAGGAAGATTCAGCCTCACACTGCTGATAGGAATTTGTGGGTCCATTTCTTTCAGGACAGTCTGTCTGGAACTCAGCTTGAATGGTTCTATCAATTAGAGGCAACTGAGAGAATCTGACTGCTTCTTTTTACAAGCAATATCAATATAACGCTGACCTTGTCCCTACCCTTACCCAACTCTAGAGTATATCCATGGGTGCAAGCGAAGGTTTCAAAGACTATGCACAGAAATGGAGAGATCTGGCAGGGAGAGTCCAACCCCCTTTGTTTGATAGGGAGTTGGTTGACATGTTTCTTGGTACACTGTCCGGTCCATTCTTCAATCACTTAATTGGTAGCTCCTCAGCTGGTTTCATCGAGCTGATATTGACCGGAGAAAGAGTAGAAGTTGGGATCCGAAGTGGCAAGATCCAGAAAAATACCTCTTCGAGTATAGAGAAGAAGTCATTTGGTGGCAAGAGGGAAGACAATGTTGTGCACAGACAGAAGGGGCATAACAAGGCAGACTACCACCAATCTGTGGGGGCAATGCTGATCTCTAATTCCGCACGCGCACAACGACATCAACAACAAAGAAATCAGCCAAGGGTGGAAAGACTTCAAAGGCAGTTCACCCAAATCAACATGCCATTGTCACAAGCATTGCAACACATGTTGAAGATGAATCTGATTACAGTGATAAACCCTCATCCAAACCCGAAGACTTCCTCTCCTAACTACAATCTGGATGAAAGGTGTGCTTATCATTCTGGCAGCCCGGGTGTGATCGGTGGATCTGGAACTGACTGTTTAACGCTGGTTCGCGAAATGTCGCGGAAGCAAGAGTCGCCACCGTCTTTTATTTTCTCCAACATGGAAAGGACAAAAGCACAGAAAAAATCCTTATAGAGATTGCTCTCGGTTCGGGAGGTAGGTTATAGAAAGGGAAGGTGTTAGCACCCTTTCTATCCATGGTTATCCATGGGCTCTTAGATACTTGCTCATTGTGTTTTCAAAAATGGTTTGTTTGCTTTTCAATTGTGGGTTTTAAAAAAGTTTCTTTGAAAATTCCAGTTCGACTCTTGTATCGGTCCTCAAGAGTGTTTGAAAAATTGTTTTCGAAAGCTTTTTGAAAAGGTGTCGGTGTGAAAAGTATTTTTGAATTTTGTTTTGAAATTAGAGCAAGTATCTAGAGTCGTCTACCTACCCTAAGGAATTCGTCTGTGTAAATGTCCTTTAAAGTAGTGCCATCCCACCATTGAGAGGTAGGTAGCACCACCGTTGGAGGTGTTCGGGTCAATTCGAGGTTCGGGACATGGTGATCACCAGAGCAATGGGAAGACACCTTAGAAGCTACCCTCATGCCAGGTTCCCGGATCATGAGGACTTACTAAGACATCCTCTACTCGACGATCACCTTTCGAAGGCAAGGCAACAGTGAGGCGTACCCTAGGGGTGGTGTGTGCGATTCGTGTGTCGTTTTCATTTGTATTTGTCTTGTCATGTTAAAGTGATCTACGCTTGATTTTATTTTAAGGCCATTCATTCTTGCATGCTTTGTTTAATATTTGCGGGAAAGGTAAATCTAAAGCTATTACAAATGGCGCGGGTCCACATCGCCAAAATTAAACCGGACCCGCTTTGACAGAAAAAATAAATAAAGCAAAGTAAAAGAATTAAAAGTGCGAAAAGTAATTGTTACAAAGCTTTGGGAGAGATACATAATTATTTAAGCGAAATAAAATAAATATGCGGAATTAAATAAATTTAAGAACATGGGCGTTGGACCCTTTTGCAAAATTAAATTAAAAGGAATTAAAATTAAAATTAAAAAAGAATGTTTTTGGTATTTTTAGTGTTTTTAGGAATTTGATGAAAAAAAAGTTAATTAAAATTAAACTAAAAGGCAAACCCTAATTCTAATAGCTTTTAAATTTATTATGAAAATATTAAATTGAAACCTAAATTAAACCTAATTTTTATGCACAATTAATTATGAAAATAAATAAATAAATAATATTAGGGTAAAAAAGGAAAATTAAAAAGGAATAAAATTTATTAAACCTAATTCTTCATTTTTTTAGATTTTTATTGTGAAAAGAATTAATATTAAAACCTATTTTAAACTAATTAAATTCCAAGCATTTATTTACAAGAAAATATTAAACTAAAATATTTATTGCATTTTTTGTCTTTTCTGAATTTTTATGTATTTTTTGTATTTTTGTGAAAAAAATATGATTAATTAAATTAAAATAATGAAGAAAATAAAATAATAATTAAAAATAAAAAAAGAAAGAAAATTGCAAACCAGGGGGGGTTCAGGCCCTAAAGTGGAGGTATTGTCCAAGCAAATCTGGCCCAATGACCTTCAGAATTCGTTGACTTTCCAGGCGCCATGTGGCTCTTTTGACTAGGGTTCAGGGTGTGCTTCCAATCTCAGCCTTTGATTAGATCTCCAGATGGACGTGGCAAGGCTTGGTCTGGGGCATATGATGCGTCTTAATACCAGTATTGCATGGGAACGTAGTTTATAAAATAATATAGGAAATAAGATAGACCTGGGATTCGAACCCAGGTCTTGAACGTTGCAATCACCATCCTTTTCCAGCTGAACCAACTTAGCGCGTTTGATATATAAATAATCAATAAATATTATAAGAATAAAACAAAGGGTTAGTGGATTAAAGCGCGAAAATTCAAACCAACGAATCATAGTTTGCCACGGCTTCGTCTTCCTCGCGTGCCTGAAAACAAAAACACATAGGCCACGGTTTTGGATGCGTTTTCTTAGGCACGCTACCAGAAAATAGCGAATAGCTCCTCGACGCTCATAAATTGAGCGCGAGGGTTGGGATCTCTTCGTCTGGATATGCTGAGTCTAATGGCAATAGTCTTGAGTCTTAATTTCTCCTTGGGTGAAAAGCCCTAAATTCCAGTCCTGCAAAACCCTAGAAATCGACTATGGTGAAATCATATATGATGCATAATAATCCAATTAAATACAATGGTTAGCTTTAGAACTTTACAAGGAATGTAAATCAAGCATTAAAAGTGATAATGGATGCATGAATCGTGATGTATGATTATGAGTTTTCCTTGATACAGTTGGCCCTCGTTTTACCAATTCTTGGCGTTATAATGGATGATCTGGATTGGAATCGTTTCCTTGGAGCTTCAGGAAGCCAATGGGATGAAAATCTTGGCTTGAAACCACCTGCAAATTGATTTTCAGTATTGAGATTTTTGGCCAAAATTTCAAGTGTGTAATGTGTTCTTTTGCGCAGCTTTCAGTCTATGGGCATTAGGTTTATGTTTCTGATTATGTAGTGAAGGTATTAGGTTAACAAAATTGGCCAAAATCTTTTTCATTCATAGTTTTCAATATTTGATTTTTCACCATTATGTTTCATATCTTTTTCATGTGCTCTTTGTTCAATCATGCTCAAATCAAACCAAATCTTGCCATATTGGGATGTGCACGAGATATTGAGGGTAAAACATGCATGAAAAGATTTTTTAGGTCAAGTTAGGTATTTTTCATATATTTATATAATTTAAATGAATTAATATGAATAATAATTCAAATAAATAAATAAAAAATGAGAAAATACTTCCCTTTGGGCCAAGTGGTCGTGCACATGCTTAGAATGATGAATCATGGAAGAAAAATGGGCCCATTAGCAATTTTAGGTCATTTGGATCAAAGTTGACTTTTCAAAATATCCAAAAATTTCCCAACTTCTACAAGGCATAACTTGCTCAATTTTTAAGCTTTTCTCATGTTCTTGGACATTTTGGAAAGGTCTTTGAGTCCTTTAACCAATGCCCTTGGTCCCATGTCATTTTGATTTACCAATCTCAAGTTATGGCCTTTGACTTAAAGTCCCTTTTTGTTGACTTTTGAAAATGACCTATAATGTTGAAATTGATAACTTTTTGTGAGAGCATTTCTTGGACTTGAAGTATGAATATGAGTTGTAGGAAATGTCTTTCTCTTCAAAATGAGCTTTTGATGGAATTTTTCTGATAATCCATGTGAAAGTTATGCCCTGGTCAATTTCAGTTGACTTTTTCAGCTGTCCAAATAAGGAAACTTTTGCATCTTTGATGATTTCTGAGCCAAATTTTGAGAATCATGATCAAGCATTGATCAAATGATGTTTGTGGCTTCAAAATGATATGTTGACCAAAAATTTGAACTTTTGACTGTCAAATGACCATTTTGCCCCTACAGTTGACTGTAGTGCAATTTAGGGTTTTGACTGTGCAATTTTGAGCTGAATGTCTTGAAACTTGATGTGAGGATGCTTGACCATATTTGTAGGCATGTGAGACTTGATTGGGCCTTTGAAGACTTTCTTTTCTTGATCAGAACTCAAACCCTAGTTTTGACTGTATAGGAGCCCTTTGCACTGTGCAACCCTTGGGGAATTTTGTGACTTGACTTGGCAATCTTTTTTTTGGAGAATATGGGAGGGCAAATTTTAGGGTGCAACAGTTGCCCCTGTTCAATCTTCTTAGACTTGAGGATGCAGATTGGCGGACGTGCCTTTCGTAATCCGAGGGTAGAAGATGATTGAACACTAGAATGCCCAGAAATTTGCGCTCACATGTTAGCTGTGATGGGGGAATGGGCTTATAGATGCCATTGGGAGGTTGTTGGATAGGATGATGGGCTTATAGATGCCATCTGGATGTTGATCGCGTAGGAGATTCCTTAGCGAGAACCTGCATACCTGCAAAAGAACAAATGAGTACCTGACACGTTGCAGGAGCTGGTTTTCAGATGCTTGGTATAGATGTGTCCTAACTGGTTACAGAAGCTGAGTTTGGAGCTTCAAAAGATGATGAATGAACCAGGGATGGTTACTACCTCAACGGGACGATGAGAGAACCTTGGGCGATTACTACCTCAACGGGACGATGAGAGAACCTTTGGGCGATTACTACCTCAGCGGGACGATGAGAGAACCTTGGGCGATTACTACCTCAGCAGGACGATGAGAGAACCTTGGGCGATTACTACCTCAACGGGACGATGAGAGAACCTTGGGCGATTACTACCTCAACAGGACGATGAGAGAACCTTTGGGCAATTACTACCTCAACAGGACGATGAGAGAACCTTGGGCGATTTTACCTTCAACAACGCTCGTTGAAAAAATCTTGGGTGCCTTCTACTGGGATAAGAATCAGGGAGATCTTAGGGTCGATCTGACTGAACCAGAGGAGGTTTTTTTGATAAGGATGTGATGAAGGAATCTGAGACGATTGCTACTCCAAATCTATGATGAAGGAATCTGGGATGATTACTACCTCAGCAGAATGATGAAGGAATCTGGGACGATTACTACCTCAGCAGGATGATGAAGGAATCTGGGACGATTACTACCTCAGCAGGATGATGAAGGAATCTGGGACGATTACTACCTCAGCAGAATGATGAAGGAATCTGGGACGATTACTACCTCAGCAGGATGATGAAGGAATCTGGGACGATTACTACCTCAGCAGGATGATGAAGGAATCTGGGACGATTACTACCTCAGCAGGATGATGAAGGAATCTGGGATGATTACTACCTCAGCAGGATGATGAAGGAATCTGGGACGATTACTACCTCAGCAGGATGATGAAGGAATCTGGGACGATTACTACCTCAACGGGAAAGACTTTTATCTGTTGATCGTTCTTTCTTGAAAAAGTAACGAATTAGTTGTATGTAATGTCATAATGCATGAGTTGCCTGATTTTAAGATGTTCTCAAAAATAAATGAGATTGGGGTGATATGATGCGTCTATGCATGCTATAATGATGTATGTGACGTTTTATGAATGTGTTTTTCGTCTAGGAAAGTAAATCCTTGACGGGTGCCGGGAAGTCATATCCTGGGCTGATGTTTGAAGAATAAGCTTTTACTTCCGCCGGGGATGATAACTGCAAGAATACCGGTAGGAGAAGATGACTCCGTTGCGGAATAAACTTGGCGAATGAAGGATTCTGCGGGGAGAAAAGATACTCTAACGACCATGCTGGGAAGCAATACTCTGTGGGAAGAGGGATGCCTTGATGAGTATTGATAGTTACTTGCTGGGGATAAGAAGGCTTCGTTGACGACACTCTTTCCGTGGCTTTTGGCTGAGGATAACCCAGTTATATCCTGTTAAGGGAATAACTCTTTAAATAAAGCCGGACGACGCGTTCGTGCCCTGCGAGGGATAAGCTTCCAGAATTTACTGGGGATAAGCTTACTGCTTGGGGATATGAGTTCCAGCTTTCCTGGGGAACTAGATTGGACTCTCCTGGAGAGACTTTGAACTGCGGGGAAGTGATTCCTTTGACTGTTGGTATACCGCCGAGGAACAAACTTTAGACCAAGACTGCCGGGGATGCTTGTTAAGAATACATGTACTGCTGGGGAGGTATTGAGATCTACGGGAGGATGCCCAATTTCCTTGAGATTTGATAATTTTGCTTGGAGAAGAATGTATTGACCTGCCGAAACGCTCTTTGGGGAATTAAGATGTTTGGTTATGTTTTTTAGCTGGACCTACCTTGGTACCTTGGAGGACAGAACAATTAGATTGCTCAGACAACTCTTTATTGCCCCTGTTTCCAATGTTACCTGTGGAGGTGCTAGTAGTTGTTGATGGGCAAACCTTCTTCTGGTGGGCAGGTGACAAGATGACAAGACATAGTCGTACGCTTTGATCCCTAACTTTTGCCTGGACCGCCCTTTCGGGTTTTCAGTCCACCGGGATACCTATTTTTGCCCAAGCCGCCTTTTCAGGTTTTCGACTTGTCGGGTGTACAGATTTTTTTTATTTCATCCCTCATTTTGCCCGAACCCTTTTGGTTCGCCGGGAAGCCCTTATTTTTGCCTAGGTGTGTCAACCTTGCGGGTCTTTGATTATGCGTAGTATTTTTCGACTATGTCCGTTCTCAGAATGTAGGGAATTGCCCCTGTTAGAAGTGTTTTGCCATGCCATCAGAAGGTGTTTGATCAGACAAGATTCGTTGTTGAAATGCCCCAAGTGACTCAGGCGGAGATTTGCCCCCTGGCTGTTTGGCCTTTGAGAGATTCTCCGAATCTTGATTGGGATTGCCCCAGATGATAGACCATGATCAGGTCTGCCCCTTGATTGGAGTGCTTTTATTCACCAGGTATTCATCGTGCGAATTTCCCTGCTGTTCAAACAAAAAGTCATATGCAAACAAAGTTATGTTAAAAATGCAAAGCCTATGTCTGTCTTGAAGATTTTGAAAACGCATTATTTTTCATAAAACAAGGGAATGTTTGTAAAACGTGATGTCAACTCCGTATTTACCGTAGGCCTTAAGGAGTCAGGATACCTTTCGTAACAGTATGCTTTCGAACCAACCCATGCTTCAGCTAGGACTTTTAAGGGTTATAACGTGGCCTGGTTCACGGTTTAAGAAACAAAGGATAAAGGCTCAAATTATTTGTACCCACCCACTCTTCGTGATGTTCTCCAAACCTAAACTCAGTTGATCATACGTTAGACCTTGTTTGAGTCTTTGTCCTGATGTTCCAATGATGGTTCAGATATTGATGATTTATTCTGAATAGGCAGTCATTCCTTTTTGTTGAGGGTTTGTAAGACCTCTTTCTTTTTTGATTTTGTTATCCCTTTCTTTTTTGCCTGAACTGCTTCCTTTTTTGGAATTACAGTCAGCGGGATGCCCCAGTTTTGTAAGTCTCCTTCGTAGGTTTTGACTTAATGGTTTTTTCATTTTTTAAGATAATGACTGCCTGTCCTTGTGATTTATTCAGAACCATTACTGTGTTTTGTTTTTGTAAGGATCTCTGTGGTGCCATTCGTTATGCACTTGGATCAACTGAGAGACTACCCTGCCCCAGGTTATGATTAAGGGTTTTAAATTTCGAAAAGAAAAAACTCCTACTTCTGTGGCTCAGAGGGGTTGACGAGGGATTATCATCCTTATAACTCCAGTGTTTAGGATTTGAAACAATGCCTGTACCTCATCAGCAGGGTCTGTTCAAAAGCATACTGCAGATTATGGTATCGTTTTCGTCATCCTCCCTCAAGAGGCTTAGAATTATTAATCGAGAGTTGATCATCAGAAAAATATGAAAATAATTTGCATATAGTGAACACGAATATATTGTTTCAAAACAGACATGCGATGCATTAATGAAATAACAAAGTTTGACATGAATAAAATGTTTGAACAATCAAAGAAAAATACAACTTGAACATTTGAATGAACAAAAGACATTCTCGATGATTTGGTGTAGGATCAGTGTTCAAACTCGACTTCCTTGGCGTCAATCAAATCCTGGATTTTGTTCTTCAAAGTCCAACAGTCGTCAGTGTCATGTCCAAGACTGTCAGAATGGTAGGCACATCTCACACCCGGGTTGTACTTGGGAGAGGACGTGTCAGGATTTTGAGGAGGATCCTTTAGTGTGATCAGTTTCGCCTTCAGCAATTGCTGTAATGCTTGAGACAAAGACATGTTGATGTCAGTGTACTTCCTTTCTTGATGCTTTATCCTACGCCTATTGTTCTTTCTTGGTTGAACGGGCGTGGGATCAGAAATCTGGATTGCCCCTACATCATGACGACCCTTTTTACCATGTATAGCATTGGACTCTTTCTTTCCACTGTGGGGCTTTTTCTGAGTATCAGCAGGTGCGGTTTCTTGAATCTTTCCCGACTTGATACCAGCTTCAATTCTCTCCCCAGTCAAGATAAGATTTGTGAACCCAGCAGAAGAATTCCCAATCAGATGATTGTAGAATGAACCAGACAAAGTCCCCAAGAACATGTCGACGAGCTCGCGGTCAGTCAAAGGTGGCTGCACCCTTCCAGCAAGGTCTCTCCATTTCTGAGCATATTCTTTGAAACCTTCACCTGCACCCATAGACATTCCTTGAAGTTGAGTGCGCGTGGGAGCAAGGTCGGCATTGTACTGGTAATGCTTGTAGAATGCCGGGGCCAGGTCCTCCCAGCTGCGAATGTTGGCTCCACTCAGTTGATAGAACCACTAGAGCTGAGTCCCTGAAAGACTCTCTTGGAAGAAGTGGATCCATAAGTTTTTGTCAGCTGTATAGGGCTGGATCCTCCTTGTGTAAGCCCTGAGATGCAATTTAGGACAGGATGCCCCGTCGTATTTAGCAAAGGCAGGTGCCTTAAACTTGTGTGGGATCACTACCCCAGAAGATAGACCTAAATCCTCGAAGTCCAGGCCAGGCACTTTTTGTATCTCCATAGCACTTAGCCGGTCTTCCAACTGTTTGTACCTATCCTCAGCCGGAGGGTACTGTTCGTTGTTGAAATCTGTCTCGTTGTCGGAGACCACTGGACTAGGCACCTCTCTCTCATGGTGACTGCTTTCCCTCACAGATGGAGTGGTCCTCTCAGTTTCAGTCTGCAGCGTGTTCCCAGATCTGCGTCTAGGGCTGAACAAAACAGTCCTCTTCTTCTTCTTTTCCTTCTTCAAGAGCAGAGCCTTCAGATCTTGCTGCCCCTGGGTCAAATTCATGATCAGCCCTTGGAATTGGGCGTTCTGAGCCTGGAGGGCCTTGATGGACTGCTCAGCTGATGATTCAGGATTCATGACGATCGGCTGAAATAAACAGCGAAGAAGGGTAAGCAACCTGTCAAAGGGATACCTGCAATGCAATGAGATGTATGACATGCATGCAATGATTTCAAGGACCTCGCAGGGTAAACAGAGAAACTTGTTAGTGTTGAAAACCGGTAACTTGATTAAAGGAACTTCCTGTTGTAGAGAGCCCTTCTTCAAGGGTCAAAGGCTCACCATATCCAGTGGGTCATAGCCCCTGACAACCTTGGCTAGAGGAAAAATAAATCCTCTTTGCCCCTTGCTGGGATAATTGATTCACCGTGACCTGCATCACAAGCCCTTGAGATCCTTGAAATGGGTTAGGATGTATGCAATGGTATGATGTCATGCTATGCATGGGGTGATGTAGGTAAGCCCTGTTATGAGTCCCAATTAAGGACTATAAACAGACCCTGCAAGAAATTCAGTATACTTTGTTATGAGTCCCAATTAAGGGCTATAAACAAAACCTGCAAGAGATCTAGTAAACCCTGTTATGAGTCCCGGTTAAGGACTATAAACAAAACCTGCAAGAAATTTGGTAAACCCTGTCATGAGTCCTAGTTAAGGACTATAAACAAAACCTGCAAGTAGTTCATGTGTCAGCTAACAAGCATGCAAGTAGGCAAGTATGAAGGCACACAAGTCACACAAGAGAAGCCCTTAAGGTTTAAGGCCAGCATGGGGTCTGGGTGGTACCCTCTTGAAGTTGGTGGGTTCAACCTGTCCTATTAAAAGTAACCGGGTTCTAAGGTTCTCAATATCACGAGATCGCTTTCATTGTTCATTGTTTCGATTTAGCCACTGAACTGGCGACCGAAATATCCCAGGAAAGCAACCCTCAATTGAGTGTAGTATCGAGTATCAACCAACATCGGACTGCACCAAAGTCAGTTATCTCACTACCCTAAAGAGGCCAAGATGGTTCAATTAAGGTTCCTAAGGTCAGTTGATGCTTCACGACACCACGCGGCGGCCCCGTACTCTCCTTGACTGAACTCAAGGGTTACCGGTACACACCAAAGTGCCACATCAACGTAGCAGACTGTTTCAACCATGTCGGTATACCCCGCACAGTTCCCTCACAGTATTGTTGCTACTTTCTAAGAAGGTATCCCCCAGATCCGGGTTAGGATCTATAGAACTCCCAAGCAACCCACAATTTAAAGCACACAAGGAAAACAATTGAAAACACAGTTATGAACTATCCCTAAGGTACACCTCACTATAAGTTTAGGTCCCCAGCAGAGTCGCCAGTTCTGTGATCGGTGGATCTGGAACTGACTGTTTAACGCTGGTTCGCGAAATGTCGCGGAAGCAAGAGTCGCCACCGTCTTTTATTTTCTCCAACATGGAAAGGACAAAAGCACAGAAAAATTCCTTATAGAGATTGCTCTCGGTTCGGGAGGTAGGTTATAGAAAGGGAAGGTGTTAGCACCCTTTCTATCCATGGTTATCCATGGGCTCTTAGATACTTGCTCATTGTGTTTTCAAAAATGGTTTGTTTGCTTTTCAATTGTGGGTTTTAAAAAAGTTTCTTTGAAAATTCCAGTTCGACTCTTGTATCGGTCCTCAAGAGTGTTTGAAAAATTGTTTTCGAAAGCTTTTTGAAAAGGTGTCGGTGTGAAAAGTATTTTTGAATTTTGTTTTGAAATTAGAGCAAGTATCTAGAGTCGTCTACCTACCCTAAGGAATTCGTCTGTGTAAATGTCCTTTAAAGTAGTGCCATCCCACCATTGAGAGGTAGGTAGCACCACCGTTGGAGGTGTTCGGGTCAATTCGAGGTTCGGGACATGGTGATCACCAGAGCAATGGGAAGACACCTTAGAAGCTACCCTCATGCCAGGTTCCCGGATCATGAGGACTTACTAAGACATCCTCTACTCGACGATCACCTTTCGAAGGCAAGGCAACAGTGAGGCGTACCCTAGGGGTGGTGTGTGCGATTCGTGTGTCGTTTTCATTTGTATTTGTCTTGTCATGTTAAAGTGATCTACGCTTGATTTTATTTTAAGGCCATTCATTCTTGCATGCTTTGTTTAATATTTGCGGGAAAGGTAAATCTAAAGCTATTACAAATGGCGCGGGTCCACATCGCCAAAATTAAACCGGACCCGCTTTGACAGAAAAAATAAATAAAGCAAAGTAAAAGAATTAAAAGTGCGAAAAGTAATTGTTACAAAGCTTTGGGAGAGATACATAATTATTTAAGCGAAATAAAATAAATATGCGGAATTAAATAAATTTAAGAACATGGGCGTTGGACCCTTTTGCAAAATTAAATTAAAAGGAATTAAAATTAAAATTAAAAAAGAATGTTTTTGGTATTTTTAGTGTTTTTAGGAATTTGATGAAAAAAAAGTTAATTAAAATTAAACTAAAAGGCAAACCCTAATTCTAATAGCTTTTAAATTTATTATGAAAATATTAAATTGAAACCTAAATTAAACCTAATTTTTATGCACAATTAATTATGAAAATAAATAAATAAATAATATTAGGGTAAAAAAGGAAAATTAAAAAGGAATAAA
The DNA here is from genome assembly GCA_948472305.1 of Vicia faba. Taxonomy (NCBI): domain Eukaryota; kingdom Viridiplantae; phylum Streptophyta; class Magnoliopsida; order Fabales; family Fabaceae; genus Vicia; species Vicia faba. Next base: position 641,079,517 of record OX451736.1, on the reverse strand, counting down.
ATTTATTAAACCTAATTCTTCATTTTTTTAGATTTTTATTGTGAAAAGAATTAATATTAAAACCTATTTTAAACTAATTAAATTCCAAGCATTTATTTACAAGAAAATATTAAACTAAAATATTTATTGCATTTTTTGTCTTTTCTGAATTTTTATGTATTTTTTGTATTTTTGTGAAAAAAATATGATTATTTAAATTAAAATAATGAAGAAAATAAAATAATAATTAAAAATAAAAAAAGAAAGAAAATTGCAAACCAGGGGGGGGGGTTCAGGCCCTAAAGTGGAGGTATTGTCCAAGCAAATCTGGCCCAATGACCTTCAGAATTCGTTGACTTTCCAGGCGCCATGTGGCTCTTTTGACTAGGGTTCAGGGTGTGCTTCCAATCTCAGCCTTTGATTAGATCTCCAGATGGACGTGGCAAGGCTTGGTCTGGGGCATATGATGCGTCTTAATACCAGTATTGCATGGGAACGTAGTTTGCAAAATAATATAGGAAATAAGATAGACCTGGGATTCGAACCCAGGTCTTGAACGTTGCAATCACCATCCTTTGCCAGCTGAACCAACTTAGCGCGTTTGATATATAAATAATCAATAAATATTATAAGAATAAAACAAAGGGTTAGTGGATTAAAGCGCGAAAATTCAAACCAACGAATCATAGTTTGCCACGGCTTCGTCTTCCTCGCGTGCCTGAAAACAAAAACACATAGGCCACGGTTTTGGATGCGTTTTCTTAGGCACGCTACCAGAAAATAGCGAATAGCTCCTCGACGCTCATAAATTGAGCGCGAGGGTTGGGATCTCTTCGTCTGGATATGCTGAGTCTAATGGCAATAGTCTTGAGTCTTAATTTCTCCTTGGGTGAAAAGCCCTAAATTCCAGTCCTGCAAAACCCTAGAAATCGACTATGGTGAAATCATATATGATGCATAATAATCCAATTAAATACAATGGTTAGCTTTAGAACTTTACAAGGAATGTAAATCAAGCATTAAAAGTGATAATGGATGCATGAATCGTGATGTATGATTATGAGTTTTCCTTGATACAGTTGGCCCTCGTTTTACCAATTCTTGGCGTTATAATGGATGATCTGGATTGGAATCGTTTCCTTGGAGCTTCAGGAAGCCAATGGGATGAAAATCTTGGCTTGAAACCACCTGCAAATTGATTTTCAGTATTGAGATTTTTGGCCAAAATTTCAAGTGTGTAATGTGTTCTTTTGCGCAGCTTTCAGTCTATGGGCATTAGGTTTATGTTTCTGATTATGTAGTGAAGGTATTAGGTTAACAAAATTGGCCAAAATCTTTTTCATTCATAGTTTTCAATATTTGATTTTTCACCATTATGTTTCATATCTTTTTCATGTGCTCTTTGTTCAATCATGCTCAAATCAAACCAAATCTTGCCATATTGGGATGTGCACGAGATATTGAGGGTAAAACATGCATGAAAAGATTTTTTAGGTCAAGTTAGGTATTTTTCATATATTTATATAATTTAAATGAATTAATATGAATAATAATTCAAATAAATAAATAAAAAATGAGAAAATACTTCCCTTTGGGCCAAGTGGTCGTGCACATGCTTAGAATGATGAATCATGGAAGAAAAATGGGCCCATTAGCAATTTTAGGTCATTTGGATCAAAGTTGACTTTTCAAAATATCCAAAAATTTCCCAACTTCTACAAGGCATAACTTGCTCAATTTTTAAGCTTTTCTCATGTTCTTGGACATTTTGGAAAGGTCTTTGAGTCCTTTAACCAATGCCCTTGGTCCCATGTCATTTTGATTTACCAATCTCAAGTTATGGCCTTTGACTTAAAGTCCCTTTTTGTTGACTTTTGAAAATGACCTATAATGTTGAAATTGATAACTTTTTGTGAGAGCATTTCTTGGACTTGAAGTATGAATATGAGTTGTAGGAAATGTCTTTCTCTTCAAAATGAGCTTTTGATGGAATTTTTCTGATAATCCATGTGAAAGTTATGCCCTGGTCAATTTCAGTTGACTTTTTCAGCTGTCCAAATAAGGAAACTTTTGCATCTTTGATGATTTCTGAGCCAAATTTTGAGAATCATGATCAAGCATTGATCAAATGATGTTTGTGGCTTCAAAATGATATGTTGACCAAAAATTTGAACTTTTGACTGTCAAATGACCATTTTGCCCCTACAGTTGACTGTAGTGCAATTTAGGGTTTTGACTGTGCAATTTTGAGCTGAATGTCTTGAAACTTGATGTGAGGATGCTTGACCATATTTGTAGGCATGTGAGACTTGATTGGGCCTTTGAAGACTTTCTTTTCTTGATCAGAACTCAAACCCTAGTTTTGACTGTATAGGAGCCCTTTGCACTGTGCAACCCTTGGGGAATTTTGTGACTTGACTTGGCAATCTTTTTTTTGGAGAATATGGGAGGGCAAATTTTAGGGTGCAACACCGGGGCACGATACTAACGATTGTTGGGCGATGAAATACAAGATTCAGAATATGATTGATGCAAAGGAGATCGAATTTGACCCTCCCGAGACTCCCAACGTGATCACTACTCCCTTGCCAAAACATGGCAAGGATTGAAATCATTTTTGTTCATTTAATTCTCAAGTTGTATTTTCTTTCTTATTCGAACAATTATTGTCATGTCAATACTTTGTTATTTCATTAATGCATTACACATGTTTGTCTTGAATTAATTTGTTTTCACTATGCTTAAACTGCTTTATACTTCCTTTTTGTGATATTCAACTCTCGATTAAAAGCTCAAAGCCTTAGAGGGAGGCTGACAAAAATGATACCACAATCTCTACAGTATGCTTTTGAACAAACCTCGCTGACAATGTACATGCGTTGTTTCAAATCCTAAATAGTGGAGTTATAAGGAAGATAATCCCTAGTCAACCCCTTTGAGCCAAAGAAGTATGAGTTTTTATTTCACACAAATTAAAACCTTTAATCACAACTCGAGGAAGGGTAGTTTTCTCGGTTAATTCAGGTGCGCATTCAGTCGTAATCTGCCGCTTCGTACATAATGAATGGCATCAAAGACGTCCTTCCAAAACAAAACATGGTGATGGTTCAACATAATCTTCAAGACATGCAGTCATTATCTCTCGAAATAAAAGCCCATTAAGTCAAAACCTATGAAGGAGACTTAAGAAAAAAAACTGGGGCATCCCGCTTACTGTAATCATAAAAAGAAACAGTTCAGGAAAAAGACAGGGATAATAAAATCAAAAAGAAAGAGGTCCTACAAATCATAGACAAAAAAGATTACAAAAATGATTGCCTATGCAAAACAAACTTTTAGTATCCGAACCATTACCAAAACATCAAGGACCGTACTTCAGGACCCAACTGGGATTCTAAACGCACAATTAGCTAAGCATAGGACTGAAGGACATCACAAAGAATGGGTGGGTACAAATAAATTTTGCGCCTTTATCCTTTGTTTCTTAACCCGTGAACCAGGCCACGTTGTAACCCTTAAAATTCCTAGCTGAAGCATGGGTTAGTTTGAGAGCATACTGTTACAAAGGTATCCTGACTCCTGTAGGACTTGTTACAAATCCTGAGTTGATATCACATTCTTGCAAATTTTGTTTTACTATGCAAAACACATTTTCAAAAAAATTTCAAGACAGGAATGAGTTTGCATTCATTAAATGACATTGTTTTCATATGACTAGTTGTTTGACAACGGAGAAACCACACAATGGATATTCAATGAACAGACATCCTCTCAATGGACATAATCACCTCAACAAGAAAGACACTTCCAACAACAGGTCTTCCATAAGCAAGGGGCATGACATGATGTCTAACACAGCTGGGTCAGTCTCTCCAAAAGTGCCAAATAACCATGGGAAGATCTCCATCTGAATAACTTGGGGCATTACACACGCATTCCAGCAACGAATCATGTTCCATCAAGAAAACATCTTGACAGTACTACAACACAACACTATGGACGGTGACAACTCCCTACATCCTAAGAACGTGGACATAGTCAGAAAAGACCACGCATGAAAAAGACCCACTAGGTCGACTGGCCTAGGAAAAAATAAGGGCATCGCGGCGAACCAAAAAAGTTCGGAAAAAAATTAGGGATAAAAACAAAAAAATCTGTATACTCGACAAGTCGAAAACCTGAAAAGGCGGCTTGGGCAAAAAAGGGCATCCCGGTGGACTGAAAATATGAAAAGACACTCCAGGAAAAAGTTAGGGATTAAAGTGTACGAACATGTCCCGAAGACTTATCATTCTGATCGGCAGTTACCAAGCACCTCATGAGTTGGGATACCATTCAAGCTATCCACAAAGCCTCTGCAAGTACTTTCTCCAGCAAGTACAAGGGCAGCAAATTCCTGATGCAAAGTCATTGTTGTATCCTCAGCATGCGTCCCAGTGACATCTACACTCCCCATAGAGTAGAGACAACTAAAGCTTTGACATCGGCCTCCCCAAATAGGAGTTACTCTCCCCAGCCGGGTCCCTTCAGAAAACTGACATCTATATTCCCCAGCCAAATTTCATAATCGCAAGCGGGTCATAAAGTTTTCTCCCAAGTAGAGTTTATTTCTCTGAATACAAAAGCTCAATCCCCAATAGAGCTTATTACTTCAGCTATAGAAGTCCATCTTCCAACAAAGTCATTTCCCCACATAGTTATTCTCAAGCAGAGTCTCTCCCCGGCAGAATATCCGGGAACAAGGAGCAAATCTCCCAGCATAGTCATCTTCGTTTACCATCCCCAGCGGAAGTAGAAGAGCATCTTTTGATACAACAGTCAGGAGTGCAATTTCCAGTACTCTCCAACAGCAGTCAGGGATTTATTTTCCCAAACTCGGACGTGCCACAATAGCATTTCATGTTCATACATCATGACATGCACACACATATTGCATACATCATAACCTCATTCATTTTGAGAACATCATCATAAAATGCATTTCATGCATCACATATAATTAATCATGCACCTTTTCAGGAAGGATGGTTATCATCAACAATTTCCAGCAGGTCCAAGATTAGCTCCTGAAAGTAAATAGAGTAATTATCTGCACGACCAGATGCAGCCTTACACGAGTTTGTCACGAAGCCATCTTACACGGATTTGTCCCATATACAGCTTCACACGGGTTTATCCTGAAAAATCTTGTCGGATCCCTTCTCATACATTTCCAAATAAGGTTTTACACGAGCTTATCCCGAAGTAACCTTACCCAGGTTCCTCCTAAAGTTTTACACGAACTTATCCTGAAGTAACCTTACCCAGGTTCCTCCTGAAGTTTTACACGAACTAATCCCAAAGTAGCCTTACCTATGTTCCTCTTGAAGTTTTACACGAACTTATCCCGAAGTAACCTTACCCAGGTTCCTTCTGAAGTTTTACACAAACTTATCCCTAAGTAACCTTACCCAAGTTCCTTCTGAAGTTTTACTCAGACTTATCCCGAAGCAACCTTACCTAGGTTCCTTCTCGGTTCAGATGCAGTTTTACCCAAACTCCTCACGAAGCAACCTTACCTAGGTTCCTTCTCGGTTCAGATGTAGTTTTACTCAAACTCCTCATGAAGCAACCTTACCTAGGTTCCTTCTCGGTTCAGATGCAGTTTTACCCAAACTCCTCACGAAGAAACCTTACATAGGTTCCTTCTCAGTTCAAATGCAGTTTTACCCAAACTCCTCACAAAGCAACCTTACCTAGGTTCCTTCTCGGTTCAGACGCAGTTTTACCCAAACTCCTAACGAAGCAACCTTACCCAGGTTCCTTCTCGGTTCAGATTCAGTTTTACCCAAACTCCTCACGAAGCAACCTTGCCTAGGTTCCTTCTCGGTTCAGATGCAGTTTTACCAAACTCCTTATGAAGCAACCTTACCTAGGTTCCTTATCGGCTCAGATGCAGTTTTACCCAAACTCCCCATGAAGTAACCATACTATCTAGGTTCCTTCCCATAAGCCCTACTTTCCAGAATTTCATCATGAGGTAACACTACTGTCCAGGTTCCTTCCCATAAGCCCTACTATCCAGGCTTTCATCTTGAAGTAGCCCTAATATCCAAGTTCCTTCCCATAAGCCCTACTATCCAGGCTTTCATCGTGAGGTAACCCTACTATCCAGGTTCCTTCCCATAAGACCTACTATCCAGGCTTTCATCTTGAAGTAACCCTAATATCCAGGTTCCTTCCCATAGGCCATACTATCCAGGCTCTCATCTCGAAGTAACCCTACTATCTAGGTTCCTTTCCATAAGCCCTACTATCTAGGCTTTCATCTCGAAGTAACCTTACTATCTAGGTTCCTTCTCATAGCCCTACTATCCAGGCTTTCATTTCGAAGTAACCCTACTATATAGGTTCCTTATCATAGCCCTACTATCCAGGATTTCATTTCGAAGTAACCCTACTATCTAGGTTCCTTCTCATAGCCCTACTATCCAGGCTTTCATTTCTAAGTAACCCTACTATCCAGGTTCCTTCTCACAGCCTTACTATCCAGGCTTTCATTTTGAAGTAACCCTACTATCCAAGTTCCTTCTCACAACATTACTATCCAGGATTTCATGTCGAAGTAACCCTACTATCCAGGTTCCTTCTCATTTATCTCCGGACAACAGTTTACAACACTGTAAAACCTGGAACCGACTAGATACGGTCGATTTCACATTTCCCCAGTAAGTCGATGTGAAGCCTGGAATTCGACCAGATGGCAGTCAGCCTTATCATCCTCAACCAGTCACTAGGAAGCCTAGATCCCGACTAGATAAGCAGTTCAATTTCGTCTCCTCAATCTGGAGTTAATTCCCCAGTAGAGTAATGGACAACTGAAGCTCCTATACTCTATTTCCCAGGACATAAATCAACATTCCACGACGAAGTCCTCCTCAATGGCAGGTATAGGAATTCTCGCAAAGGAATCTCTTATACAACTGATATCTTTTCTAGATGGCATCTTTAAGCCCATCTTTGACGATTCTCTGTCGATTTCTAAATGGCATCTGTAAGCCCATTCCCGATATTATCGATCAGTATTACTTCATGCGAGTGAAAATTTCTGGGAACATCCACCTTCAGATCACGAAAGGCAGACCAGCCAATCTACATCCTCAGGTTTAAGAAAATTGAACAGGGGCAGCTGTTGCACCCCAAAATTTTCCCTCCAATTTTCACATCAGATAAACTCCTAGAGATCCTCAATTGCTCAAGTTGACTAAGGATTGGCCAGATAAATCCTCCTCCTAAGACAATGAGCCTCAAAATAGGGTTTCACTCCTCATCAAGATGTTTGAGTTTCCAAGGTTCATAAGTGGTTTCCATTGCCCTAATATGTCCTCAACATCATCCATGCCAAGTTTCATGCCTTGCACAAGAAGTTTTCTCAGTCAACTACTCAAATGCCTGAAAATCAATTGTACTAGGTCAAAAGTCAACTGTGACCCACATACAGTCAAACTTCAAGATTTTTAGTCAACATCAACATTTTGAAGTGGTATCCATCATTTGATCAAGAGTTGATCATGATTCCTCAAGGAATGCTCCTAATTCATCAAAACTCAAAAGTTGCTAAATTAGGGGTTCCTATAGGAAAAGTGAACCAAACTTTGACTAGGCATAACTTTCACATACTTTATCAGAAATTTCTCATCCAAGGCTCATTTTAAATAGAATCCAATTCCCTACAACTCATCTTCGGCCCTCAAGTTCAAGAAATGCACTCATGAAAAGATATAAATTCAGACATTCTAGGTCCTTTTCAAAAGTCAACAAAAACACCTTTTGGGTCAAAGCTTCTTACATGAACATGGAAGATCCAATTGAGATGAAACCAAAGAGGTTGCTTAGGGGACACCCTAATCTTTCTAAAAAGTCCAAGAAAACCCTTATTTGATTAAAATTGAGAGAGAAATGTGTTGTCAAAGTTGGCCAATTTTTGAAAAAAATGCATGAAGCAAATATTGACCAAACATGGATTTTTTCCAAATGGGCCTATCTTTTCAAGTTTGAAACTCATTCTTAACATAGTCCACGACATCTAAGGCCACCATACATTTTTCTACTATTTATGATATTTATTTTGATATTTTATTCATTAAAATTCAGAATTAAATAAATTAATAACAGAAATAATATAAATTTTAATGTGAATCCATTTTGGGCAAGTTTTATGCTGATTTATATCAATTGATTTCGTGCAATAACCCTTCAAATATGTTCAAGTTCATCCACATATGAAAATGGCATAAAATCATCAAATATGGCATTTTTTCAAATTTTTATCATGGTCTTAAAACACAACATTATGAGGGAGATTCTTTCCATGCTTTCTTGTCTCCTCATTCTCCTCTATAAATATAGAGCCATACAAGCTTGAAAGACACGGAATTGCTCTCTAAAAAGCTCTCAAAAAGCTCTTCAAAAAGCTCTCCTAAAGCTCTTCAAAAAGCTCTCCAGAAATCAAAGAATTAGTGCAAGTTATATCTCGAGGTTCCGGTCTCTCTCGATTGACATCAAGCCTCAAACCATCCTCTTGAAGTCATCAGGAGTCTTACAAGGCCCAAGAGCAATCCATCACACGCCTAGCATGCCCCCATTTAACAACACCAGTTTGGTAAAATTTTAAACTTTGAATCTCTAATTTTAATCACATTTCATGGCATGCTAACATTTGTTTGAGTTTATATAGAACAATTATGGATGATTGAATTATAAGTTCCATGCAAGAATATGAAAACACCATGGTTGTGGCATGAAGCTTTCGAAGATTCAGGCCTAGGGATTTCTGATGATTGCACCCCCTGTTTACTTTTGCTACTAGGCCCATCTTTATTTTCTTGTTTTATTCATTTCATTTATTTCATTTAATCCCTTTTTTTAATTTTAATCAATAAACAAATATAAAAATCACATAAAAATAGATTTAGGATTTTTCTTAATTAAATTTTAATTTTGGTAAATTAATTAACTAATCACTTTAACTTTTTTTTTTAAATTAAAATTAATAGAACTTAGGTTTAATTTCATTTTAATTCATTTTCCTTTTCGTAACAAAAATACCAAAAAAACATAGAATTAATTTCTTTTATTTAAATTTCATGTTTCTTTAATAATTAACTTTTTTTAAATATAGATCTAGATCAATTATTTTTTAACTTAAACCATTTTCATAAATTAAAACAAAAAACAACAAAAATATTTTTTATATCTTAGGATTTTTAGACATATTTTCAAATTTGCGCGTTATTATTCTTTCGCACTTCCTTTTATTATTGTAACTGTATATTGGGATGTAATAGATGATTAGTAGGACCTTTATCGCTTTTATTTATTTTCTCCCCAGTTTTGGATATGTACATAATCCCCCTCCCCGAAGTCTTGTAATAGCTTGGTTTTATATTTCTGCACTTTTAAATTACTGCAAGTATTAACTGCTAGATATATAACTAATAGGATTGTTGGCAAGAATAATCAAATATTAACAAATTTAACACAAGACAAAAATAACTGAACATAACATATCTTGCACATATGCACCCTTAGGGTATACCTCACTTAGTTGCCTCGGAAAATAATGGTCATATCCCTCGAACGTAGGAATTTCTTAGCAAAGACCCTTAATTCTAAAGTCATCATAAAGATCATGGTCCCTAACTTCCCTCGAGTTGCCTACGAGAAATGATCTTGTCCCTCGATGTTGCCTATATGATGACAGTCCCTTCGAATGCTAAGATATCTTTACATGTTTCCTTCGATGACCATAGCGTCCCTTTCGATAGTCCTTCAACATCCAACGATAGGGCTACCTACTCACTAATAGTATGATAGCACTGTCTAAAGGAAACGAGAAAATGAACAATCTTTTTCGAGTAGGTAGAAACTCTTAAGTACTTTCTCAAAACAATAAAAACTCTTTTTCACAAACACTTTCAAAACAGTTTTCAAAAACAACTTCGTCACACTTTTGAGCACAGATACAAGAGTTATTACGAAGTTAAACAAAGACTTTTCAAAACACACACAAGCAATTTCAAAATGAGAAAGTACCTAAGAGCCTGTGGGAAACCACAGATATAAAGGTTGCTAACATATTCCCTTTCTATAATCTATCCCCTTTACTCAGAAACATCTCGAAAAAGGTTTTTTCTGTTCTTTTTCCTTTTCCTTTGTTGGATGAAATAAAAGTCGGTGGCGAATCTTTCTTATCGCGACATTTGCGACCAAAAAACGCAAACCGGTATAACAGTTGGTTCTGCCACCGTATCACAGAAGGATTGAAGGTGAGGGTAGTAGAAGATAAGTTGATGATGCATTTTGGTTTAGTTATATGGGAGGTTAAAGACGAGTTTAGTGAAACATGAAGGTTATAGTTATAGTGGAGGGTTAAGGTTTTGATTATGAAGTTAATGGAGGATGTATTTTTTAGAGAAACTTATTGGTTTTTTCTGTGTGGATTGTTGGTTTTTTTTTCTCTAGTTTTTGCTGTGTGTAGTTGGTGTTGATGTATGAGACTGAAGGATTATAGCAACATTTAGACTAGTTTGGGACAACAGTAGCAGCAGGTTCTTGGACTGTTATGTTTGTTTATGGTATGCAAGCTTTTGACATGTTTTTGGATTGTTTTGAAGGTTGGATAATATGATACAATTTTATTTGGGATAGGGACTGGTTTTTGGAGCAAGGATTGTGCAACAATAACAGAGTTTTGGACATCAACATTTTGAACTGGTACAAGTTGCATTGCAAGGCTGTTTTGGTGGTTTGTGGACAGGTTTGTTTTGTACAGATTTTGGCTTATTGTAGCAGGCTATTTTGGCACAGGTTATGGCACAAATTTTGGAGTGGTTTGTGGGGCTTTGTAGCATTTTTATGGTTTAGCATGAAGAATGCAAAGTACAATTTTGGGCAAGGAACCAACTTGGTATGTCATGAAGATTTCATATGGTGATAACATGTAATTTTAGCACTTTAGGACTTAGAAGTTCATGTGTTTGTGTATGGTTTTGTAATGATACATGAATAGTGATGTATGTTTGTAATGAACCTTGGAACAAAATAGTGTAGAAAATGCGGAGAGAATGACTCTCGAATAAAATCTAAATATGGATCCTTTGAATGAATCATGATGAACTTTGTTGGAAATCTTGAATAACAATTTTAGTCAAATAAGACATGAATGTATTTTGTAACCTCTAGAATTTGAAATTGAATGAACTTGGATTTCATGAATGATTTTTTAACCTTGAAGTGCATTCCAAGTAAAAACGTCTACACCTTCTTTCTTGAACCAAATCTTGATGAACAAATAAAAACTTTAAGAGACTTGATCAAAATCTGATTTTAATTCAGTAATTACTAATGCTCGAATACAAGAAACAAGTAATGATTAATCAATGAATCTTAAAACTCAACATCTTTACTTTACCCTTGACTTAATGATGAACAATTTCGACACAAAAATCAATTTTAAGTCTAAAATGTTTCGACAAATTTCACGGCCTTCTAAGCACATTTGGTTATCGATCCTTGAAGCAAACTTGTAGAAGACATCATTTGTGATATGTTGCTAAAAGAACCATCATCTAAAGTATTCAAACTTTTAATGATCTTGCTCACATGATTAGCCCTTGACTTGTAAAGATAAGTTAGAGAGGATGTCAAAAGGAACAAAATGCTCAAAGAATCACTCGGAAATTTTGAATATGGAAGAAGTTATGATCTTCTGAACTTGATCTTGAAAATGTTGACTTTTTGATCAATGTGCTTTGAATCAATTTACAAACTTGACATTTTCTTTCCTTCCCAGACACATTGGTGCATATTATGGACTAATGATGATGAAATCTTGATTGTGCTTTGAGGTTAGAGACTATGCATTAATTAATTAGCCTTTGAGAACCAATGATTAGCCACATTGAACACTTGGGGGATTCGAAATCCTAGTTGAAGCATAATGCTGAGAAACCCTGATTTTGATCATAATAGGGAGATAAACCCTAATACAAGATTTAATGAGTTTGAATGAGAGTTGGCCTCATAACTTGATGAGAAATAAATCCATGATAACCATATTTCAAAAACTAATTCAACAGTCTATTGATCAAAGGGGGAACCAGGGAAATCAACTTCATTGAATGTAGAAGTCTCAAACCACTAAAAAACCCTAGCTTGCACGAGCACTAATTCTTTTGAACCAAGATATTTTATGTATGAATATGAGTTATGCGGATGAATATAGTAGAATGTATGCAAATAACATGAAAAGCTTAAGCCAACTAAAAATTAAAAAGGGTAGGACAAATTTGGGGTATGACAACTGCCTCTATTTAATATTTTTAAACCTGAAGGTTATATTGGCGCTAGCCTTTTGAATATTCAAGGTGAAATAATATTAAATACCAAGACCAGAAATTTGTCCTAGAGAGATTATGTAAGTGTTATTTATTTGTGATATCTGCTGGGGAAAGAAAATTCGTTTTCTAGTGAATTGGTTATGATGGATAAATGTGGTTGCGTAGTGATAGCTTATAACGGGGGTAACGGTGCCAATACAAGGTTCTCGAGGAAGTGGGTGTTATAGTGATTAAAATTATATGGTTGATGATGACGTGGTGACTAAAAGTAGGATCAACGACAATGGATAAAATCGATGATAGCGGAGAATCTGTCATGTAGGATTCGCGACCCAAATAGAAAGGTAAAGATAATGGGTAAAATCGACGATAGTGGAGAATCTATCATGCAGGATTCGTGACCCAAAAAGAAAGGTAAAGACAACGGGTAAAATCGACGACAGCGAAGAATCTATCGTGTAGGATTTACGACCCAAAAAGAAAGGTAAATACAACGGGTAAAATTGAAGACAATGGATAATCTATCGTGTAGGATTCGTGAACCAAAAAGAAAGGGTGAAAAGAACAGGAACGACCTTGATAGGTTTTGAGTTTGGAGGTAAGTTATGAAAATGGAAGGTGTTAACACCCTTTTCATCCGTATTTATCTACAGGCTCTTAATTGCTTAGCTCACTTTTTAAAAACTTGCTTTGTGTGTGTGTGATTTGTTTCAAAATATTTTGAAAATCCAATGTAAGGCTAACTTTGAAATGATTATTGTATCAATCCTCAAGAATGCGTACAAAGTATTTTTTGAAAATATTTGTTTGAAAGTGTAGTGTGAGAAATGATTTGTTTGTGAGCAAACAATTTGTTGAGTCTTACCCATTAAAGGTCGTTCTTATTCTTTGCCTTATCCTTTAGAGATAGTGTTATCCATACCACTAGTTGGTAGGTATCCCTATCTATTGGATGTGAAGGGACAGGAGAATGGTCATCGTATGGTCATTGAAGGCAATAAATAGAGATACTTTAGCAATTGTATCAGAGGGAGTAGATCATTTTTCGTAGGCAACATCGAAGGGTCATCGAGGGACTATTATCTTTATTCGTAAGGGTATTTTGCTAAACTATCCCTACTTTTAAGGGTTATGATCATTATTTCCAAAGACAACAAAGAGAGCTTACCCTAGAGGAGTGAGTGTGAAAAGTTTATTCAGTTCAATTATATTATCTTGAGAATTAGGGTTTTCTATCGATTGATTTTAGTCTTGCCATACAAACACTAGTTACTAGCTATATAAAATATAGCAGGAAAAGTAAAGGTGCGGAAAGTAAGACATACGCTATTAAAAGGCTTTTGGGTAGTTACATAAGGATAAAAGAATGCGAGAAATAAACCTATACTTTTACAAAAAAAACCGTGTGACCTATACAGTTATTTCTAGGAATTTAGATGCAAGAGAAAATAAAAAAATGTTAGGAAAAAATATCAAATGCCCTAAAATTCTAAGGGTTAGGAAAAATATCTTGGTGTTTTTGTTTAGAAAATGATTTGAATTGTTAATAAGTAATTAAACCTAATTCTAATCAATTTTAAGAAAATTAAGTTAATAAAAAACCCTAATGTCTGATTGATTTTAATTAATAAAAAAAAACCTAAAGTATAATTGATTTTAATATTTAAGAAAAATTTGATTAATTAATTAATTAATTAAAACTAAACCTAATTTGTTAGGGTTTTGAAAAAGGGTTAGGGTTTGTTATAAGTTAATTAAGAAATAAATAAGAAAAAGAAATAAATAAGGGTTAGTGAAAAAAGAATGTTTGGGATGGTTGAACCCACGCCCTCTAGCTCTCATGCTGCATTGCTTGCCACTGCGCCAGCGCGATATTGGTGTTAGGAATCAGAGTATGCTAACTATATTTTAGACTTGTACATTAATCTGGAAAAACACAAAAAATGCAAAACTCAGGGAATCGAACCCTCGCCCCTTCGTTCATCATGCGTGTCTTCAACCAGCTGAGCTAACACGTCGATCTGTTAATATAATAAAACAAAACAATAAATATAAAACAAAATCATTGCACCGGAGAAGCTCCAGAGCCCTAGCTCCGGCCGTCTTCTTCGGCTAGGTGTTTCATGGTGCTACAAAAACGATGCGTGTTAGTAAGAAAAGAGGACCCTATCCCCCTAAATCCATGGCTGTGAATTCATTGGTGGTCTTATTTTGGCCTGAAAGTGTCTGTAAAAGGAGATACAATAAAGCCGAAGCTTCACATCCTAACAATGGTGTTTTCTTATCCCTGCATCAAAATTCAAAAGAAATGGTTCTAAAACATTCCAAACATCAGTGTGAACATTTATGAATGCTTATAAACGATTTACAATGTGAGAATTAAGAGTTTGTAATTGAGAAATTTTACCAAAACCGATGGGCTTGAATGAGCGATTCCTGGCGTGGACAATCTTGCTTCTTGGCTTGGTAGTGATCCTGGGAACTTCAGGAATGCATTTGGATGCTTGGTTTTGATTGAAGGAGGCTGCAAATAGGGTTTTGTGTTTGCCCTAGTTTGAGAAATTTTTAGATTTTGTTGAGAGTTCTTGGAGGCATTAATTCGTGTCCTGAGCATCTGAATGTGTTCTGCTTATATAGAGGATGGAATTAGGTAAAAAAAAAGCGAAAGGAATCCATGTGATCATGAGGTGAAGATTTGATTGAAAAATCATCTTAAAACTTTCTAATTTTGGTCAAGATTTGCTTTAAAAAAACTCCACACGGTTTCTATTAGTTGTCACAATATTTTTTGGCTTCAATTATGATCAAAACAAATATCCATGCACCTATTACCATTTATCTTATTATTTATTTAACTTATTTTGTATTTAATTTAACTTTTCTCAAAGAGGACTTCATGCATTTCTCAGTAATTGCTCAACTTGCAAAAATCATATCTCACTCAGTTTTTATCATATGAAGGTGATCTTGGACTTTTTGGAAACCTCAAGATGTCCCCTACAATCTTCATGCTGGTTATTTTCTCATTTGAGGATTTTAACTTGATGTAAATTTCTTTGACAAAATTGTAGAGAAAAATTGTAGAGAATTGAATTTTCCATCAAAATAGGCTTTGGTTATGAATTTTCTGATGAAGCATGTGAAAGTTATGCTTGGTCAAAGTTCAGTTGACTTCTCCTAAAGAAAACCCTAATTTAGTAACTTTTGACTTTTAATGAATCTTGAGTTTTCTTGATGAATCATGATCAACCCATGATAAAATGATGAATATGACCTCAAAATATTAATGTTGACCAAGAATCTTGAAGTTTGACTGTATGTTGACGATATTTGACTTTTTGTCCAATACAGTTAATTTTCACTCATCTGAGCAATTGACTGAGCAAATTTGTGATGTAAGGTTTGAAACTTGATATGAGAATTCTTTGAAGCATTTGAGGAACCATGAAACTAACTTGAGGCATTAAAAGCTTAATTTTCTTTGAGAAAACCAAAACCCTAATTCTAGGCCACTACTTAGGAGGAGGGTTCATCTGATCAATTCTTGAATAGTCTTAAGTACTTGAGAACCTTAGGAGCATGAGGACATATTGAAACAATTTGTCTTGAAAAATGAGAGGGAAAACTTTGGAGTACAACAACTGCCCCTGTTCAATCTTCTTAAACCTGAAGAGTTAGATTGCATGCTCGCCATTCGGGACCTGAAGGTAGAAGAGGATTGAACACTTAAGTTCCCATAAATTTGCACTCAAATGTGCATGAAGTAACACTGCTGGTTGATTATACTGCTTGAATGGGCTTAAAGATGCCATTCAGAGAGGTGATAGAGTGTCACTAGAGATGGGCTTATAGATGCCATCCAAAGTAACTATTGATAGTAGTATCAAAATGAGCCTACGCCTGACTGTATATGAAGAATGCTTTTCAGAAGATCTCTGAAGGAAAATGCTTTTCAAAACGAAGGCCCTTAAGGAGATGCTTTTCAAAATTCAGTCTCTGAAGGGGAAATGATTTTCAGAATGAAGACCCTGAAGGAAATGCTTTTCAGAATTCAGTCTCTAAAGGGGAAATGATTTTCATAACGAAGGCCCTGAAGGAGAACACTTTTCAGAATAAATTTCTGAAGGATAATGCTTTTCAGAATGAAGCCATGAAGGAGATGCTTTTCAAAATTCTGCTGAAGGAGAATTATTTTCAGAACGAAGCCCTGAAGGAGATGCTTTTCAGAATTTGGTCTTTGAAGGGGAAATGCTTTTCAGAATGAAGGCTCTGAGGGAGATGCTTTTAAGAATAAACTTCATAAGGGAGATGCTCGCCAGAATTCAGTCTTTAGGGGGAATGCTTTTCAAAATAAACTTCTGAAGGAGATGCTCTTCAGAATAACCTATGAAGGAGAATTCTTTTCAGAAACAAACCTTGAAGGATATTCTTTTCAGAATAAACCTCAGAGGGAGAATGCTTGCCAGAATTCGGTCTCTGGGGGAAATGCTTTTCAGAATAAACTTCTGAAGGAGATGCTTTTTAGAACGAAGGCCCTGAAGGAGATGCTTTTTAGAATAAACTTCTGAAGGAGAATGCTGGT
This sequence comes from Vicia faba, assembly GCA_948472305.1. NCBI lineage: Eukaryota > Viridiplantae > Streptophyta > Magnoliopsida > Fabales > Fabaceae > Vicia > Vicia faba. Next base: position 641,062,576 of record OX451736.1, on the reverse strand, counting down.
TATGTAAATAGTCACCCCATCTTGTTTCGGGAATTGATCTATAACCTGTCTATAAGTTGCTGGTAAGATTTGTGTGTTTGCGAACTTAACCTGAAAAGACAAAGTTAGTTCTGTGTAATGTCATGATGTATGTAATGCATTTTGTAATGATGCTCTCAAAATAAATGCGAATAGTATATCCATTTCGTATGCCTATGTTAGGATATTTTGTAAATGATGTATGGATGAAATATGTCATTGAAGTGCATTGGTAGCTCCTTGTAACAATGTCTAGTTGGGGAAAATAAATCTCGGATTGTTGTTGGGGATGAAGAAAGTGATTCTTGAATTTCTGCTGGGAACAATTTTGCTGGGGATTCCCGCTTTCTGTTTGAGGATACTCTGCTAGGGATCTTCAACTTCTGCTTGAGGATAGAGGCATTCAAGGAGAGTCAATCATTCTCCGTTATTTTTGTTAAAGGATTTGATTCTTACATACCCTGACTGAGAATAAAAGAGATGGATATTCCTCTGGTGTGCTATCTATAACGCCCGTAATCTAATTAATTATTTAATTAAATTATTTTTTGGATTATTTGTGAAGTTGTGTTATGACGATAGTTGATGTGTTGTTGTTGTTGGATTTATTTATTCTATTAATTTATGGAATAATATTAGAATAATAATATTATTTGTTGTGTGCTTATTTTAAGGAATAGAAGTAGTAGAAATGGGGTGTAGGAGTTTTAAGCCCATTAAGGCATTAAGAGAATTATAGGGTTATTATATTAGTTTTTAGAATTAATAATAAGAAAAGAAGAAGCAGTAAGAAGAGAAGGAAATAAGGGTTGGGAGAAGAGAAAGAGAACGTGAAAGTTGCAGAAAAGAAGGAAAAGAGGCAGAACGAAATTCAACTGAAAAAGTTGCAGAGCAACCTTCAATCCAAGGTAAGGGCGGGGTTATGACTCTATAATAGGGTTTATGATTATTGGTATGTGGGATTAGATGTGAAAGATTTTTTTGTTTATGATTGAATTATATACATTGTTATATGATGAAAATCGATGATTTAAGGATGAATAACAATGCCCTAATGCTGTAAATTGGATGTAGAAATATAGGATGATTATAATTGATAATTACCTATGATTAGAGGATGTTTTTAGGGCCTAAGGCAGGGAAACCGCAGTGAAAACACAGTGAAATCACAAAATATTCATAACATAACAGTATGTGTCGACCCCAAAAGCCATGCGTCGATGCATGAAGGCTTTTAGACTCATGATGAGTCGATACCTAGGACTATGCATCAATACATGCAGTGTTGCAGACTCAGTATGAGTCGATACGAAGGGAGTACGCGTTGATACATGCAGCATGTTGAGCCCAGTACGCGTCGACTCAAGACATTACGCGTCGACTCATGTAGTCAGATTTTTGGCAGATTCATTTCCAGAGGCTGTAACTTGAGTTTCCGGACTCTGTTTGAGGTGTCGTTCGAAGCGTCGATTAGATGACGCGATGAACTTAATTCTTAAGGATTAAAATTAAGGATAAGGAGAGTAAATCCTATTAACCCAATTTAGGACTATAGTTAGCTTCCCGCGTTAATCGCTATGATGATTTTGTGAAGAATGATGAGGATAAAATGATTGCAGATTGCTGTTTGGCTCATAATAGTAAGGTTAATGATGATAATGATGTAGTATTAAAGAATTAATAATATGTAGAGGTTTGGTAATTTAGAGGTAAGCCTTAGATGATTAATTAATTATAGGCAATATCAGGTTGTAGGCCTATGGCCAACGTCGAAGGATTGTCGGCCTGCCGTTGTATTATTGTTGTGGCTGAGTTGCTGCGTATTATGATGATAAATGATGTTTGATGAATTATGATGATAAATGATGTTTGATGAATTATGATAATAAAAGATGTTTGATGAATTATGTTGATAAATGATGTTGATGAAAGATGTTGAGATGCCTCTAATAATTGACAACTATTAAGATGTATGCTTCTGGCCAACGATGATGTTGTGATTGAGATGTTGATAATTATGGTGTTGTCATTACGTTGATGATTGTGTCGCATACATTGCATTTCAAGATGGAGCAGGTGCTCGTTAAGATGGCCTGTATTGGCGAATATTAAGATGAAGGCTTATGCCTTGTTGATGCCTCTATTTATTGGCAATTATTTTGAGATGGGAGTTCTACTCCAATGGTACCACATGCATTTGCATAGTATTGAGTCTCATTATATGATTGCATAAAGAAGTTGTGTATTGATGCGGTGAATGTGTATTATTGTTGGCATTCTGTTGTGATTAATGTTGTTATAAGATGAGAAGTGGTGATGTTATGTGATCTAATTTAATATATTATTTATCATATGTTTTATTATATTGTTATATATCTCATCGCTTCTGTTTGAATGTTACCCTTACGTTGGTAACGTGCAGGTTATCTAGATTGAAGGTTGTATACCTTCAGTAGTTCGAGTCGGTGTCATTGCTCTGATACGTAAAACTCGTGGGGATGAACGCTTGTTGCTTTTAATTGTTGATTATTTCGACTATTGAACTTTAATTTTTTTGTTGATAAGTATGCATTATTTTGAAGTTGTTGTAACTATGGACAAAGATGTTATTAAGAATTCCACTACGTAGATGTTTAAGTTGTTGAATTAAGAGATTAAATTATTATGCTGATAGTGCATCTGAAGTTTTAAAGTGTTATGTATCCACGTTGAATGCAATGTATTTTTAGAATTTAAATTTGTGACATCCTAATTCGGTTGCATGGATTTTATGACTCTGATTTACATTTATAATTGTCGGGTAGAATTGGGGTGTTACACTATCTGTCCAGGTTTCAGATACCGTAGCTACTCTTCTAGCGATAGCAGCTTTGATTAAACCCTATTGGATAAGAGAATTTTGTTAGGGGTTTACGGGGTTGGAGTAATAAACTCCACTGGGGAATTAAATCCATTAGACTGTGTTAAGGAGATAAACTCTGACGGGGATTAACTTGTGGAAAAAGATCTGAGGAAATTGCTCTATGGGAATTTATGGTCAACTTTGAATCTTATCCCAACTCCTAGAGTATTTAATAAATGCTAATCTTGTTTTCATGCATATATATGTAAACAGTAATCATATTCAAATGCATATGTTCATTCAATGTAATCGTTGGACGTTTTTGCAAACAAAACAGAGAAAGTAAAGAAAACAGTTTTAAATTTGAAATTTATTTTATTGATTTTAGAAGGTTTTCCTATAAACAGACAGTTTTATACAAAGAGACATAAACCCTAGTAAGAATAAATCATTGTAAAAATAAAAGGGGTGTAAATAAAAATAAAGAAAATCAACTGTGTGGAAATGATCCCATCGAGTTTCAACTCTGCTATTGCCTATATGTCTTCAAGCATCTCATCCCTCACTGTAGGAAGAAGTTGATTAAATTGATCTGTACCATTTGAACTTGACGTCGACAATTCTGCTGGATGTAAGTAGATGGGTGATCCAACAGGACATAGTCGTACGCTTTAATCCCTAACTTTTTCCTGGACCTCCCTTTCAGGTTTTTAGTCCACCGGGATATCCTTTTTTGTCCAAGCCGCCTTTTCAGGTTTTCGACTTTCCGGATTTACATTCTTTTACATATATCCCTAATTTTTGCCCAAACCCTTTTGGTTCGTTGGGATACCCTTATTTTTGCCTAGGCCAGTCAACCTTGCGGGTCTTTTTTATGCATAGTATTTTTTTGACTATGTCCGTGTTCACAGGGTGTGGAAAATCTTCATCGTCCATAGTGGTAAGCATCATAGCACTTCCAGAAAATATCTTCTTGATCACAAATGGACCTTCATATGTGGGAGTCCATTTTCCCCTGGGATCACCTTGTGGTATGATGATGTGCTTTATTACTAAATCACCAGCCTGGTACTGATGTTTGACTTTCTTAATAAAGGCCTTGATCACACGCTTCTGATACATCTGACCATGACAAACAAACGTAAGCCTTTTTTTCATTAATCAAATTTATCTGGTCCATCCTAGTCTGAATCCACTCGTCTTCATCTAAACCCGCGTCTTTCACAATCATTAGGAATGGAATCTGGACCAGAGAGAACGGGGTTGCCCCAGTTAATGTACGTATTGAAGTGCGATAACCATGAAGAGAAAATGGTAACATCTCATGCCAATCTTTATACATCACTGTCATCTTCTGCAAAATCTTCTTGATATTCTTGTTGGCGCCTTCCGCTGCACCATTCATCTTTGGTCGATATGGAGAAGAATTATGGTGCTTAATCTTGAACTCCATGAAGAGTTTTGTGATCATAGTATTGTTAAGATTGGTACCGTTATCTGTGATGATCCTTTCGGGTATGCCATATCAACAGATAAGGTTATGCTTAATGAACTGAGCCATAACATTCTTGGTAACATAACAAAATGAGGTTGCTTCAACCTACTTCATGAAATAATCAATAGCGATCAGGATGAAATAATGTCCATTAGAAGCGGTAGGCTTAATCTCTCTAATCATATCAATACCCCACATCACAATCGGCCAAGGAGCAGTCAAGACATTCAAGGGGACGGGAGGCACATGTATTTTGTCAGCATAAATCTGGCATTTGTGACAAGTTCTAGAATGATGGTGGCAATCAATTTCCATGGTAGACCAATAATAACCCACTCTCAGAATTTTCTTAGCCATCGTATGCCACCTGGAGTGAGTACCAAAGACTCTTTCGAGCATATCTTCTATAATCTTCTCAACTTCCTTCTTGTCTACACAATGAAGCAAAGTCAAATTGTGATTGTGCTTGTACAAAATTCTGTTACTCAGAAATAACTTGGCAAAGAACCTCCTTAGGAATTTCTTATCATTGATTGACGCCCATTTTGGATAATCTTGAGTCTTGAGGTATCTTTTTACTTCGTGGTACCATGGCTTTTCCTCTACTCCGTCAATATCAACTTCGTAGCAGTGCGCCTGTTCATCTATTCTCTCAATAGTAATTCGAAGAGCTTCACTATCCCATCTGACTTTGAACATAAATTACATGGTAGATAGTGCGTATGCCAATTGATTCTCTTCTCGCGGAATATGTTCAAAAGTGATTTCCTCGAAGTACATAATTAATGTCAATACATGCTCTCGATAAGGAATGAGATTTGGATGCTCCATATCCTATTCTCCCTTAATCTGACTGATTACTAGGTCTAAGTCCCCATATACACTCAAACATTTAATTTTCATATCGATGGCAGCTTTGATACCCATGATGCACACTTCGTACTCTGCCATGTTATTGGTATAGTCAAAACATAAACTGGCGGTGAAGCGCGTATGGAAACCCTTGGAAGAGACAATCACAACACCAATTCAATTACCAAGCGCGTTGGAAGCTCCGTCAAAAACCAAAGTCTATCGGGATCCTGGTTCAGGTCCTTCATACCGTCCGGGTTCTTTGTAATCAGTAGCTAGCATAATATTCTCATCCGGGAACTCAAAATTCATAGACTGATAGTCATCTACAGCCAGATGATCCAAATGATCTGCCAATACACTTCCTTTGATTTCCTTCTAAGTAGTATACTGAATGTCGTATTCTGTCAAAACCATTAGCCACGTTGCTATTCTTCCAGAAAGAGCGGGTTTCTTGAATATATATTTTATTGGGTCCATCTTAGAGATCAACAAGGTAGTATGAGTCAACATATACTGTCTTAGTCGGCGAGAAGCCCATGCAAAAGTGCAACAAGTTTTCTCGAGCAGTGAGTATCTTGTTTCACATCCGGTAAACTTTTTGCTAAGGTAGTATATTGCATGCTCTTTTCGACCAGTCTCATCATGTTGCCCCAATACACACCCCCATTGAGTTCTCTAACACTGTTAGGTACATAATCAGAGGTCTTCCTTCAATCTGTGGCATCAGAATTGGAGTTTTCTAGAGATACTCCTTGATTTTGACGAAGGCTATCTGACGATTGTCGTTCCACTTCACTACTTGATATTCCTTTAGTAACTTGAAGATTGACTGAAAAGTAGCAGTTGTGATACACTGGGAAGAACTGACTGTTTTTTTGAATGCTGGTTTGCGTTTTGCGTTTGTTTTTGCAAAATGTCGCGGTAAGCAAGAGTCGCCACCGACTTTTATTTTATCCAACAAGGAAAGGAAAAAAAAGCACATAAAAATTCCTTTTTCGAGATATTTCTTGGGTTCGGGGGGTAGATTATAGAAAGGGAAGGTGTTAGCACCCTTTCTATCCGTAGTTATCCACGGGCTCTTAGGTAATTTCTCAATTGTTTTCAAAAATTGCTTTCTTTGTGCTTAAGGGTTTGAAAAAAAATTTGTTTTAAAACTTCGATTTAACTCTTGCTTCTGTCCTCAAGAGTGTAATGAAGTGTTTTGAAAACTTTGTTCGAAAAGGAGTGTAAGCGTGAAAAGTTTTGTTTTTTGAAAGAGAAAATACCTAAGAACCATCTACCTACTCGAAAAAGGAATCGTTCTATGCTAATTTCCTTTAGACAATGCTATCCCACTATTGATGAGTAGGTAGCACCGCCGTTGGAGTTTAAGGGTCAATTCAAATGAGGGACTTGCGGTCACTAAAGCAATGTTAGGACGCCTTAGCTGTAACCCTAATGTCTTAGATCATTTGTTTGAGGAAACAATATCCGAGGAAACCATTTCGAGGCGACTATGATCTTTTAGACAAGAGGACGACCTCTAAAACGACATATACTCAATGACCGTGTGTTGTACCCCAAAATTTGCCCTCCCATATTCTTCAAAATTTGCCAAATCAAAGCTTCAAAATCTCCCCAAGGGTTGTACAGTTCAAGGACCTCCTAACAGTCAAAATTAGGGTTTTGGTTCTGACAAAGTAAATGAAGTTTCCAAGGGTCCAATCAAGTCCCACATGCTTATAAACATGGTCAAGCATCCTCATACCAAGTTTCAAGACTTACAGCACAAAACTGCACGGTCAAAAACCCTAATTGCACTACAGTCAACTGCAGGGGCAAAATGGTCATTTGACAGTCAAAAGTTCAAAATTTTGGTCAACATCTCATTTTGAAGCCACAAACATCATTTTATCAATGCTTGATCATGATTCTCAAAGCTTGGCTCAAAAATCATCAAGATGCAAAAGTTTCCATATTTGGACAGTTGAAAAAGTCAACTGTAACTTGACCAAGGCATAACTTTCATATGGATTATCAGAAAAATTCAACTCAAAGCTCATTTTGAAGAGAAAGACATTTCCTACAACTCCTCTTCACACTTCAAGTCCAAGAAATGCTCCCACAAAAAGTTATCAATTTCAACATTATAGGTCATTTTCAAAAGGCATTGGTTAGAGGACTCAAAGACCTTTCCAAAATGTCCAAGAACATGAGCAAAGCTTAAAAATTGAGCAAGTTATGCCTTGTGGAAGTTGGGAAATGTTTGGGTATTTTGAAAAGTCAACATTGCTTCAAATGACCTAAAATTGCTAATGGGCCTCTTTTCCTTTCACAATTCATCATCCAAAGCATGTGCACGACCATTTGGCCCAAAGGGAAGTTTCTATCATTTTTATTTTATTTATTTGAATTTTTAAATGCTAGAAATTCATTTAATTAATTAAAATATATGAAAAATACTAAACATAGGTTTTTAAATCTTTTTATGCATGATATACACTCAATATTTCGTGCATGGTTAGATTTGGAAAGAATCAATATGATTTGTCATGATTTGGTAGCAAATATGCATGAAAAGATTTGAAAAATAATGCATGGAAAATCAAATATCTTATCATGAATTCAAGGATTCTTTGGCTCAATTTCTTAACCCTAATCATTCACATGTATATATGGATGTAAACCCTACTCCTAATAACCTCCCAGTTGCGCCATACACAAAGAACCAAACTTGAGTTTTTTGCAAAAAAATTGAAAACTGAAAACTAGGTTGCAGGTCGATTCAAGCCAAAAGACTTATTCCATTACCTTCCTGAGGCTTCAAGGAAGGTTTTCAAATCAAAACCATCCATCCTAACACCAAGAAACGTGAGAATGATGTTGTCCTGTACAGAAATTTTTTTACATTCTTGCATCACGATTCATGCATCTTTAGTAATTTTTGATGTTTGATTTATGTTCATTGTTTAATTCTAAAGCTAACTGTGTGGTTTGATTGTGTTTTCGTGCACCATTGAAGAATTCACCATTAAAGGATGCTAGGGTTACCAAGCTTTAAATTTGGGCGTTTCTCACCACTGTAAAATTGAGACACCTCAATACCATGACCAAACTCAGTATGCCTGGACGATCTAAACGGAACCCTCGCGCCTAATTTATGTGGCCATATGGCCTAATCGTTATTTTGAAATCAAGCATGTTTTGGGGGGGTTCAAAACCCCCGCTAACCTTCTTTTATTTTCAGGAAATAAACAAACGATGAAGAAGATGATTATGTGGCCAGCAGTGATTGGGTTGTTTGAAAATTCGCGCTCAAAAGTCACTAACGCTTTGTTCTATTTTATAATAATTGTTTGTTATATAATTAACAAAACGCGCTCACAGCTCCACTGGCAAGGCACATTACTGGTAATCTCTAGGACCTGGGTTCGAGCCCCAGGTCCCCACCCCTTTCCATGTTATTTTTCTATTAACGCTTCTATGCAGTTTCAACACTAAGGAACACCATACAACCCTTGATCCAACTATGCCACGCGCCCACTGGAGACAATCTGAGGGCCCAGATCTGAAGAACATCATGGGCCTTAGTCAACCATGCATATGGGAACGTGGAAAAGTCAAATAAGGCCTTAAGAACCTGGGGCCAGCCATGCTAACAAGACCTCCAAATGGGGACAGACCCCCCCATGGTTTGAATTTTCATTATTTTCTTCATTTTATTTATTTCAATTATTGTTTATTTTTAATTAATTTCTTTAATTTAATATTTTTCATAAAAAAACATAAAAACAATATAAAATCAGAAAAAAGACAAAAATAAGTATTTTTATTTAATATTTTAATATTTTGTAAATAAATATCATTAATTGATTTTAGTTTTAATTTAGGTTTAATTCAAGCATTTTCTTATTCAACTTAAAATTTATAGAATTAGGGTTTATATCAATTTTTTGTTATCCTTTTTCTTCTCACTAATAATTAAATATTATTTATTTTTATAAATCAAATTGCATGTGAATAGTTAGATTAATTTTAGGTTAAAACTTAATACTTTCTTAATAAACTAAAAAACAATTAGAATTAGGGTTAATTAGTTAATCTCATTTAATTCTCATTAAAAAAACCCATAAATACAAAAACCTCAAAAATAATTTCTCTTTTATTTTAATTGAATTAATTTGTAAATAATAATTTAATTTCATTAAAGGGTCCAACGCCCTCGTTTCTAACTTTAATTCCAATTCGCGCATCTTTTATTTTATTTCTTGTAAATATTAATGTAACGCTCCCGAAGCCGTGTAATATATTTCTCGCACTTTAATTCTTTATTTTTCTGTCAAATCGGGTCCTGGAAATTTTGGCGATGTGGACCCGCGCCTTTGTAATAATTTAGAATTTTATCTTTCTCGCAATTTTTAACTGTTAAATAAATGCATGCAAGAATGAATGACTAAAATAAAAACAAAAGCGTAGATCACCAATAACATGACAAGATAAAATATCTGAATCTGACACACAAATCACACACCACCCCTAGGGTACGCCTCACTGTTGCCTTGCCTCGAAAGGTGATCGTCGAGTAGAGGATGTCTTAGTAAGTCTTCATGATCCAGGAACCTGGCATGAGGGTAGCTTCTAAGGTGTCTTCCTATTGCTCTGGTGATCACCATGTCCCGAACCTTCGAATTGACCCGAACACCTCCAACGGTGGTGCTACCTACCTCTCAATGGTGGGATGGCACTACTTTAAAGGACATTTACACAGACGAATTCCTTAGGGTAGGTAGACGACTCTAGATACTTGCTCTAATTTCAAATCAAAGAAAATACTTTTCACACCAACACATTTCCAAAAAGCTTTCGAAAGCATTTTTTCAAACACTCTTGAGGACCGATACAAGAGTCGAACTGGAATTTTCAAAGAAACTTTTTAAAACCCACAATTGAAAAGCAAACAAACAATTTTGAAAACACAATGAGCAAGTATCTAAGAGCCCATGGATAACCATGGATAGAAAGGGTGCTAACACCTTCCCTTTCTATAACCTACCTCCCGAACCGAGAGCAATCTCTATAAGTAATTTTTCTATGCTTTTGTCCTTTCCATTTGGAGAAAATAAAAGACGGTGGCGACTCTTGCTTCCGCGACATTTCGCGAACCAGCTTTAAACAGTCAGTTCCAGATCCACCGATCACAGAACTGGCGACTCTGCTGGGGATCTTTTAAAGTGAGGTGTACCTTAGGACTAAGATCACTGTGTTTTCAATTGTTTTCTTTGCTTGCTTTAAATTGTGGGTTGCTTGGGAGTTCTATAGATCCTAACCCGGATCTGGGGATACCTTCTTAGAAAGTAGCAACAAGGCTGCGAGGGAACTGTGCGGGGTATACCGACATGGTTGAAACAGTCTGCTACGTTGATGTGGCACTTTGGTGTGTACCGGTAACCCTTGAGTTCAGTCAAGGAGAGTACGGGGCCTCCGCGTGGTGTCGTGAAGCATCAACAGACCTTAGGAACATTAATTGAACCATCTTGGCCTCTTTAGGGTAGTGAGATAACTGACTTTGGTGCAGTCCGAGGTTGGTTGATACTCGATACTACACTCAATTGAGGGTTGCTTTCCTGGAATATTTTGGTCGCCAGTTCAATGGCTAAATCGAAACGATGAACAATGAAAGCAATCCCGTGATATTGGGACCCTTAGAACCCGGTTACTTCTAATAGGACAGGTTGAACCCACCAACTTCAAGAGGGTACTACCCAGACCCCATGCTGGCCTTAAACCCTAAGGGCTTGTCTTGTGTGCCTTGTGTGCCTTACATGTTTGTCTTTGTAAATATCTGTGGTGTGTTTAATCATAGCATCATGACATCATCCAGCATCATATGCATTGACTAACCACTTCAGGGGTTCGAATCTTCATCTTTGTTCTTTGTTTTGTAGGACATGGAAACTGTTCGCAGAAAGACAATTCAAATCAGTCTTGTAAGGGTTCCTCCTCAGCTTAAGGAGCTTATATCCAGGATTCCCGAGAGTTCTTCATTCAGTGAGAGACATAGAAGACTCATTAGCTTGGTCAATACCAACATTGAGGAAGATATGATAAAGGTCATGTTTCAGTTCTTTGACCCTCTGCATCACTGTTTCACTTTCCTGGACTATCAACTGGTACCTACATTGGAGGAGTTCTCCCAGCTCCTGAAGATCCCTATCCTTGATCAACTACCCTACAATGGTACGGAAAAGGAACCTAAGCTTGAAGAGATTGCTAAAGCCTTGCACCTACAATCATCTGACCTCAAGGGACATTGGGAAGTTAGAAGTGGTATCAAAGGGTTCTTAGCCAGGTTTCTGTTTGAAAAGGCCCACGAATGTTGGAACTCCCTTGACTTACAAGCTTTTGAAGAAGTTGTGGCCCTCCTTGTCTATGGTTTGGTGTTGTTCCCTAATCCAGATCAGCTTATAGATATCAGTGCTGTCCAGATCTTCATGTCCAGGAATCCTATACCTACGTTGCTGGGGGACATCCTTCACTCATGTTACACTCGAACCATGAGAAAAATAGGTGTCCTTATGTGTTGCACTCCTCTCCTGGGAAGGTGGTTTATTTCGCACCTTCCACAATCAGTTTTGAAGAACGAGCGGGGTTTGAGATGGTCACAACGGTTGATGACTCTTACACATGCAGATATACATTGGTGCCCTAGGTCCAGAGAGGATGTCACTATCATTGATCGTTACGGGGAGTACCCTAATGTTCCTTTACTTGGAATTAGAGGAGGTATTACTTACAACCCATGCCTGGCTTGGAGACAGTTTGGTTATGCTCGGAGGGATGGCCCTCATGACATGTTAATTCCTGACATAGTTTTTGACTTCGACAACGATGCACAAGGACTTCGCCAGAGATTTATCAGAGCCTGGAGGATGCCAAGTAGGATAGACAGCAAGACACTGGGGCATAGGAACTCCATCCCGTTGGAAGCTTATCTCAAGTGGGTACGTGCCCGCTCCCAGAAGTTAGTAATGCCTTATCCTTATATGCTCCCGGTAATCAAAGAGCCAGTCTTGGAAGGAGAAGTGTCCTACACTATTCAGCACCCTGATATGCCCACATCCTGGGAAGAAATGTAGAAGAGCTGGATCCAGCTTAAGGAAGAACGGAATTCTCTTGAGACCAGCCTACATGCTAGTGAAAAGAAGGTCCTGGAGCTCGCCCGCCTATTGCATGAGGAGAGGAATCTCAACACCTACATAGCTCCAAAGAGGATGCGCAGTGTATTTTGGGATTGATTTGCTTTGTAATTTTTGCCCATGAGGCTTTGATGTACTGAACAATTATTTCCTTAATGATAACGTGTGTTCCCTTTTTGTCTACAACGAATTTGAACTTTCGAACCCTTGAATGCATTGCATAAACACATATCATTCATCATGTGCATAGAAGGTTTTCTTCTTTTCAGGTTGCTTACAGTTCTTCGCTGTTTATTTCAGCATCATGAATCCTGACTCATCATCAACTGAGATGTCCATCAAGGCTCTTCAGGCGCAGAATGCGCAATTTCAGGAACTAATCATGGGTTTGGCTCAGGGCCAGGAAGAATTGAAGGCTCTGCTCCTGAAGAAGGAGAAGAAGAAGAAGAGAAGAACTGTTCTATTCAACTCGGGCCAAAGGTTTGGCAACACTTTGCAGAATGAAGAGGCTGGTTCTTCCATTGGCAAGGGTACTCCTCAAGAGGGAAAAGGTCCAAGTCCGGTAGTCTCCGACAACGAGACTGATTTTGATGAAGAGCAATATCCTCCTGCAGAAGACAGGTATAAGCAGTTGGAAGACAGATTGAATGCTATGGAGATCCAACAGGTGCCTGAGCTGGATTTTGGAGATTTGGGTTTATCTACTGGTGTGATCATTCCTCGGAAGTTCAAAGCACCATCCTTTACCAAATATGACGAGGCGTCTTGTCCCAAACTACATCTCAGATCCTACGTGCGGAAGATTCAACCGTACTCAGTGGACAAGAACTTGTGGATCCACTTCTTCCAGGAGAGTCTTTCAGGGACTCATCTCGAATGGTTCTATCAGCTGGATGGGACCAAGGTTCGTAACTGGGAGGAGTTGGCTACTGCTTTCTATAAGAAGTATCAGTATAATGCCAACCTTGCCCCTACACGTACCCAACTCCAGGGTATGTCGTTATGTTTAAGTGAAGGTTTTAAAGAGTACGCTCAGAAGTGGAGGGATCTGGCTGGCAGGGTGCAGCCTCCGTTGACTGACTAGGAGTTGGTAGACATGTTCTTGGGGACCCTATCTGGGCCATTTTTCAACCATCTTATCGGTAACTCATCTGCAGGGTTTACTGATCTTATTCTGACTGGAGAGAGAATTGAGGCTGGGTTGAAGTCCGGTAAGATTCCGAAGGGTGCATCTACAAGTTCAAAGAAGAAACCCTTCAAGAAGGAGGCTAGTGCTGTATATGGCTCTAGAAGACAAGAGAAATCTGAGCGCCGCCAATCTGTCAGTGCGGTAATGATTGCCAAGCCTGCTGCCGCTCCTCGGCCAACCAATCCTCAAAGGGCTGAAAGACCCCGGAGAGAGTTTACCCGTTTGAGCATGACCTTATCGCAGATCTTGCCACAGTTGCTATCCACCAATCTAGTGACTGTCAGAGAGGCCCCAAAAGTTGTGAACACTGCCTCCCCCAAATACAACCCAAATGCTCGTTGTGCTTACCATTCTGATAGCCCGGGGCATTCCACTGATGACTGTTGGGCATTAAGGAATGAGGTGCAAGACCTTATTGACGCGAAAGAGATACAGTTCGAAGCGCCTAAGAGGCCGAATGTGGTGACTGCTCCTATGCCTCAGCATGGGGTAAATGTTGTTGATGAAGATGTGTACGCTGTTTCTGTGGATGATCTAGCCACTCCCTTAATGACTGTCAAGAAGAACCTACTGCTGGCCGGTTTATTTCCGGGTTGCAGTGAGGGTTGTCTGTTCTGTGCTGTTTCCCTATCCGGTTGTCCTTTGCTGAAGTTAGGCGTCCAAAGCCTAATGGATAGCAAGGAGATTCTGTTTAAGAAGTCTGTTGTTCAGTTGGTTCCGGTAGAAGAGGTTTCTGTGGTTACAATCTATAATAATCCAATCAGGGCTCTCCCAAAGAAGCCTGTTCAAATCATGACTGTTGCACCTGTGGTTATTACTGTTCCGGGGCCTCTCCCCTACGTATCTGATAAGGCTGTCCCCTGGCACTATGGGGCAGATGTGTATGTGAATGGAATCAAACAAGAGTTCAACACTGGCGCCAGTATCTGCGATATCACTGGTCCAGCCAAGGTTACCCGCAGTGGCAGGCTCTTCTCGCCTGACATTGCACCGCCCACTATTCGAAGACCCCTTACAATAACACCTACAAGTGTACCTGTTCCTGTTTATGACCAAGTTGTTTCCCCTGCTGCCGAGTCATCCAATGCTCGGGGCAAAGGAATTGAAGATGAGCATGCCTGAATGGAGGCACCGATACCTATAAATGGTGAGGCCTCCCAACAAGAGATGGAGGAAATCCTGAAGATAATAAAGAAGAGTGACTTCAATGTCGTGGAACAGCTGGGGCATACGCCCTCCAAAATCTCCATGCTCTCCTTATTGCTATGCTCCGAGGCCCATGCTAAGGCCTTAATCTCATTTCTCAAGACGGCCCATGTGCCACAGGAAACATCGGTAGTTCAGTTCACTGATTGCGTAGCAAATCTGACAGCAGACAATGGCTTGGGTTTCTCAGATGCTGACTTGACTGCAAAAGGAAGAGATCACAATGATGCCCTGCATGTCTCTATTGAATGCATGGGCACTACTCTGGCGCACGTATTGGTGGACATTGGTTCTTCCTTGAATGTGCTACCCAAGAAAGCCTTAGACCGTTTGGATGGTGAAGGCCTGGAGCTTAAACCTAGCAACATCATCGTCAGAGCCTTTGACGGTTCCAAGAGGATGGTTCATGGAGAGGTTGACATTCCCATTCGTGTGGGCTCTCAAGTATTCGACTCTACTTTCTATGTGATGGATATCCATCCATCGTATTCTTGTCTGTTGGGTCGACCTTGGATCCATAAGGCTGGGGCAGTGACCTCTACTTTGCACCAGAAGCTGAAATACCCCGTCAGAGGGAAGATCGTCACTGTGCAAGGAGAGGAGGAGTATATGGTGAGCCATTTGAATTCTTTCAGATATATTGAGATAGACGGGGAGTTTATTGAAACCCCCTTTCAGCATTTCGAAGAGGTACTTCCAATTTCAGCAGCAGCAGAAACAGCGGTCGAAGAGGATGTTCCTTTGAAGATGGCTTCCCTGAAGGATGCCCGGGCTGTGGTTCAGAAAGGTGAATGTACTAACTAGGGCAGGCTTCCCGACTTTACACAGAAAATTGACAAATTTGGACTGGGTTTTACTGCAGAGGGTCAGAAAGCTATGCGGAAGGCGAAGACCAGAAGACCTCCTGTGCTCATCACAAATCCAGGAGTGAATGCTGTTGGGGAGGATAATGAAGTGGATGAAGCTGAGTTCAATAGCTGGATCTACCCGACGACCGAAGGCGGATTGACCAATTGGATTGTCAAAGACCATACCCCTGTTACTTTTGTTACGCAGTAATAAACTTCTTTGTTTTGTTATTTGTAATAAACAATTAAAACTCTTTAGCCCGGTGCCTTACCCGAGGCACCGTGGTTTCATTTGTGAGGGCATATAAATTGTCATTTCATATATCATGAATGAAAATCTTGGACATTTTCTCGCATTTCAAATCTTATGCTCCTTTTCTGTCTTTCCTTCCTTTATACATATTTCAAAACAGCTATATTTACACACACTCACTCATACAGGTTTCAATCCACTCTGGATCTCACTGATAACGACTCTGCTACTTCTAGTTATGACTTCGAAAATCCGATCAACTTAGCCGAAGAAGAAGGTGAAGATGATTGTGAAGTGCCTGGCAAGCTTGCAAGACTGTTACTTCAGGAAGAGAGGGCAATTCAACCACATGAAGAGCCAGTGGAAACAATAAACTTGGGTACTGAGGCAGACAGGAAAGAGGTAAAGATTGGTGCCAACCTAGAGCTCAGCGTGAAGCAACAGTTGACTAAGATGCTACATGATTATATGGAGATCTTTTCCTGGTCCTATGAAGACATGCCCGGGTTGGATACCGACATTGTGGTCCATCATTTGCCTACTAAGGAAGACTGCCCTCCGGTTAAACAAAAGGTCCGCCGTATGCGTCCAGAGATATCTGAAAAGATCAAATCCGAGGTTATGAAACAGTTTGATGTCGGGTTCCTTGCAGTGACTTCTTACCCTCAGTGGGTTGCTAATGTGGTGCCGGTACCAAAGAAGGACGGTAAGGTCAGAATGTGTGTTGATTACAGGGATCTGAACAGGGCTAGCCCCAAAGATGACTTCCCCCTACCTCACATTAATGTCCTTGTTGACAATACAGCTCAGCATAAGGTGTTCTCTTTCATGGATGGTTTTTCAGGCTACAATCAGATCAAGATGGCACCTGAAGACATGGAAAAGACTACATTTGTTACTCAGTGGGGCACCTTCTGCTACAAGGTCATGCCTTTTGGACTAAAAAATGCTGGGGCAACCTACCAACGTGCCATGGTTGCTTTATTTCATGATATGATCCATCATGAGATAGAAGTGTATGTTGACGACATGATCGCAAGGTCCCAGACTGAGGAAGAGCACCTAGATCATCTACAGAAGTTGTTTGACCGGTTGAAACTGTACAAGCTGAGATTGAACCCGAACAAGTGCACCTTCGGGGTAAGATCTGGGAAGTTGCTAGGCTTCGTTGTAAGTGATAAGGGTATTCAAGTGGACCCTGCCAAGGTTAAAGCTATTCAAGAGATGCCAGTTCCTAAAACAGAGAAAGAGGTCAGAGGCTTTTTAGGACGCCTAAATTACATTGCTCGATTCATCTCGCATCTGACTGCCACCTGTGAACCAATCTTCAAGCTGCTGAAGAAAGACCAGGTAGTACGTTGGAATGATGAATGTCAGGCTGCTTTTGACAGATTCAAAGAGTATATCCAAGAACCACTCATCCTTATGCCACCGGTTGAAGGGAGACCTCTGATACTATACCTGACAGTACTTGACAATTCAATGGGGTGTGTGCTGGGGCAGCATGACGAGTCTGGCCGAAAAGAGCATGCCATTTATTACCTTAGCAAAAAGATTACCGACTGTGAGACCTGATACTCACTGCTTGAGAAAACTTGCTGCGCTTTGGTATGGGCTGCTCACCGGCTGAGATAGTATATGCTGACTCACACTACCTTGTTGATCTCAAAGATGGATCCTATAAAGTACATATTTGAAAAGCCTGCTCTGTCTGGGAGAATTGCAAGATGGCAAATGATCTTGACGGAATACGACATTCAGTACACAACCCAGAAAGCCATCAAGGGAAGTGTATTGGCAGACCACTTGGCACATCAGGAAGTAGACGACTATCAGTCAATGAACTTCGAGTTTCCAGACGAAAGCATCATGATTGTGACTGATTGTGAAGTACCCGGACCGGATGAAGGACCTGAGGAAGGATCCCGATGGTCTATGCACTTTGACGGAGCTTCCAATGCTTTGGGTAACAGTATCGGCGCTGTAATCATATCCCCTCAAGGCACTCATACCCCACTCACTGCCCGGCTATGTTTCAACTGTACCAACAACATGGCGGAGTATGAGGCGTGCATCATGGGTCTTCAAGCTGCGATCGACTTAAGGATCAAGTTTCTGAGTGTCTTCGGAGATTCCGCTCTTGTGATCAATCAGATCAAAGGAGAGTGGGATACGAAACATCTGAATCTTATTCCTTACAGAGAATGTGTGTTAACCTTGATCCCCCACTTCACGAAGATAACCTTTGAACACTTCCCTAGAGAGGAGAATCAGCTGGCGGACGCGTTAGCTACAATGTCTTCTATGTTCAAGGTCAAATGGGATAATGAGGCTCCCCGGATCATCATCTGGAAACTGGACGAACCGGCATACTGTTGTGATCTCGAGACTGCGTTGGTAACTAAGAAGCCTTGGTACCATGAGGTGAAGAGATATCTGGAAGCTCAGGAATACCCGGAAGGTGCGTCTGTCAATTATAAAAAGTTTCTGAGAAGGTTCGCAGCAAAGTTCTTCCTTAGCAACGGCATCTTGTACAAGCGAAACCATGATTCGACCTTACTACGTTGTGTGGATAAGACTGAAGCAGAAAGGATCATGGAAGAGCTACATGAAGGGACCTTTGGTACACACTCCAGTGGACACACTATGGCGAAGAAAATCCTTCGGGCATGGTATTTTTGGTCCACAATGGAAGCAGACTGCTACCAACATTCCAGGACATGCCACAAGTGCCAGATATACGCAGACAAGGTGCATGTTCCTCCAGTTCCTTTGAATGTTCTGACTGCACCTTGGCCGTTTGCAATGTGGGGCATAGACATGATCGGTGAAATTAAACCTACGGCATCTAATGGGCATCGCTTCATCCTAGTAGCGATTGATTACTTCACAAAGTGGGTTGAAGCAGCTTCCTACGCTACGGTAACCAAGACTGTTGTGGCACGGTTCATTCGGCATAATCTGATCTGTCGATACGGCGTCCCAGAAAGAATTATTACAGACAACGGTACCAATCTCAATAACAAGATGATCACTGAGCTCTGCGAGCAGTTTAAGATACAGCACCACAATTCTTCTCCTTACAGACCGAAGATGAATGGGGCTGTAGAAGCAGCAAATAAGAACATTAAGAAAATCGTGCAGAAGATGACAGTGACCTATAAAGATTGGCACGAGATGTTACCGTTTTCTCTACATGGGTACCGTACCTCAGCCAGGACGTCAACCGGGGCAACTCCTTTCTCCTTGGTCTACGGCATGGAGGCAGTCTTACCGATCGAAGTGCAGATACCCTCTCTCCGGATAATGAAGGATGCAAATCTGGATGAAGATGATTGGATCCAGACACGACTTGATCAGTTAAATCTTATTGATGAAAAGAGGCTTGCTGCTATCTGTCATGGTCAGACGTATCAGAAACGAATGATCAGGGCATTTAACAAAAAGGTCAGACCACAGGAATATCAAGTTGGGGATCTGGTAATCAAACGAATCATCCTTCCTCAGAGTGATCCAAGGGGCAAATGGAACCCTACGTATGAGGGGCCATTTGTGGTTAAACATGTGTTCTCAGGAGGAGCCATGATTCTAACCAACATGGACGGTGACGACCTTCCTCACCCCGCCAATGCAGACATAGTAAAAAGATACTACGTATAATAAAGACCCGCTAGGCTGACATGCCTAGGCAAAAATTAGGGCTTCCCGGCGAACCAAAAGGGTTCGGGCAAAATGAAGGGATGAAATGAAAAAAATCTGTACACCCGGCAAGTCAAAAACCTGAAAGGGCGACTTGGGCAAAAATGGGTATCCCGGTGGACTGAAAACCCGAAAGGGAGGTCCAGGAAAAAGTTAGGGATAAAAGCGTAATACTATGTCTCATTGGATCACTTTGCATCCAGAATCCGGTATCTACATCAAGTTCAGACGACATCGATTAGTCAGCTTCACTTTCAACTAAGGTCATCAAGTGATGAGACGCTCGGAGTTATAAGGGCAATAGCAGAGTTGAAACCCAGTGGGTCATTCATTTCACAGAGCTGTTTTATTTTCTTCTGTACAAATTGTATAAACTCCTTTGTTCGGCGACGCTCTCTTACTAGGACGTCAGCCTCTTGTACATAAAAACGCCTATTTACAGGCCATTCAAAAATCAATACAAATATACTTTTCAGTTAAAAAGTGCCAATTGTTTTCCCTTTTTCCTGTTTTGTTTTGCGAAGAACGTCCAAGGTTCAAATTGTGATATATGCATTGACAATAATTTTCTAACTCATAAATATTTGCATACAAAACAAAGGATTAATTGCAGGTAACACTAGAAACAGGGGCAATAAAGAGTTGTCTAAGCAATCTAATTGTTCTATCCTCCAAGGTACCAAGGTAGGTTCAGCTAGAGAACATAACCAGGTATCTCAATTCCCCAGAGAGCAAGCCAGCAAGCCAGTGCACTCTCCTCAAGCAAAGCTATTATCAAACCTTAAGAAAGCTGGGTATTCTCCAGCAGATCCCAACATTCCCCAGCAGTATATATGCATTCTTAACAAGCATCCCCGATAATCTAGGCCTAAAGATTGTTCCCCGGCGGTATACCAAACATTCAATGGAGTCACCTCCCCAGCAGTTCAAAACTTCCCCAGGAGAGTCCAATCCAGTTTCCCCAGGTAAAGTTGGAATCCATCTCCCCAAGAAGTAAGCTTATCCCCAGTAGATTCTGGAAGCTTACCCCCGCAGAGCACGAACGCGTCTCCCAGCTTTATTCAAGAGTTGTTTCCTTATCAGGATATAACTGGGTTATCCTCAGCCAAAAGCCACGGAAAGATCGTCGTCGACACAGTCTTCTTATCCCTAACGAAGTTATTATCAAACAACTCAACAAAGTATTTCTCTCCCCACAGAGTATTGCTTCCCAGCAAGATCGCTAGAGTACTTTTCTCCCCGCAGAGTAATCCATTCGCCAAGTTTATCCCCAACGGAGTCACCTTCTCCTACCGGTATTCTTGCAACTGTCATCCACAGCGGAGGCAAAAATCTATGCTTCAATATCAGCCCAGGAGTGACTTCCCGGCATCCGTCAAGGATTTATTTTCCTAAGACACATTCATAAATATCACATCTTCATACATTATAGCATGCATATACGCATCACATCTTACAAATCTCATTTATGTTGAGAACATCATTGCTTGATCCATATCATGCATTGCATATAACTGACCTTTACCTTTCAGGAAAGATCCAGTTAAGTTCTCAGCTATATTTCAAGACCTAGACCGGTTCAGTTAAGTCGACCCTAAGACTTCTCTGTTTCTTATCCTGTCAAAGGCCTTCTCTGGTTCAGTCAGATCGACCCTAAGATCTCCCTGTTTCTTATCCAGTTGAAGACATCTCAAGACCTAGACCAGTTCAGTTAATCGACCCTAAGATTTTCTGTTTCTTATCCAGTCCAAGGCCTTCTCTAGTCCAGCTAAATCGACCCCAAACAGATTTTCCTGATAAAGACTTAGTAGAAGATACCCAAGATTCTCTCAATGATTGCTGTTGAGGTTGTAGTCGCCTATGGTTCTCTCCCCGATACTGCGGAGGTAGTAATCATCCCAAGATTCGCTCAGCGTTACTGTTGAAGTCGAAGTCGTCCAAGATTCTCTCAATGATTACTGTTGAGGTTGTAGTCGCCTATGGTTCTCTCCCCGATACTGTGGAGGTAGTAATCATCCCCAGATTCGCTCAGCGTTACTGTTGAAGTTGAAGTCGCCCAAGATTCTCTCAATGATTGCTGTTGAGGTTGTAGTCGCCTATGGTTCTCTCCCCGATACTGCGGAGGTAGTAATCATCCCCAGATTCGCTCAGCGTTACTGTTGAAGTTGAAGTCGTCCAAGATTCTCTCAATGATTACTGTTGAGGTTGAAGTCGCCCAAGATTCTCTCAATGATTACTGTTGAGGTTGAAGTCGCCCAAGATTCTCTCAATGATTACTGTTGAGGTTGAAGTCGCCTAAGGTTCCCTCACCGTTCCTGTTGAGGTAGTAACCACCCCTGGTTCATTTATCACTTTTTAAAGATCCAGATCCAGCTCCTGTAACCAGTCAGGACACCCCCACACAAAGAATCTGAAGACCAGCTCCTGTAACAGGTCAGGTAATCATTTTTCTTTTGCAGGTACGCAAACTCTCGCTAAGGAACCTCTTATGCGATCAACATCCAGATGGCATCTGTAATCCCATCCACCTATCCATCACATCTTAGCATGGCATCTATAAGCCCATCATCCTATCCATCAATCTCTAAATGGCATCTATAAGCCCATTCCCCACCATCACACTACTATGTGAGCGCAAATTTCTGGGCACTCTAGTGTTCAATCATCTTCCACCTTTGGATTACGAAAGGCACGTCAGCCAATCTGCATCCTCAGGTCTAAGAGGATTGAACAGGGGCAACTGTTGTACCCCAAAATTTTCCCTCCCATATTCTTCAAAATTTGCCATATCAAAGCTTCAAAATCTCCCCAAGGGTTGTACAGTTCAAGGACCTCCTAACAGTCAAAATTAGGGTTTTGGTTCTGACAAAGTAAATGAAGTTTCCAAGGGTCCAATCAAGTCCCACATGCTTATAAACATGGTCAAGCATCCTCATACCAAGTTTCAAGACTTACAGCACAAAACTGCACGGTCAAAAACCCTAATTGCACTACAGTCAACTACAGGGGCAAAATGGTCATTTGACAGTCAAAAGTTCAAAATTTTTGTCAACATCTCATTTTGAAGCCACAAACATCATTTGATCAATGCTTGATCATGATTCTCAAAGCTTGGCTCAAAAATCATCAAGATGCAAAAGTTTCCATATTTGGACAGTTGAAAAAGTCAACTGTAACTTGACCAAGGCATAACTTTCATATGGTTTATCAGAAAAATTCCACTCAAAGCTCATTTTGAAGAGAAATACATTTCCTACAACTCCTCTTCACACTTCAAGTCCAATAAATACTCCCACAAAAAGTTATCAATTTCAACATTATAGGTCATTTTCAAAAGTAAACAAAAAGGGACTTTAAGTCAAAGGCCGTAACTTGAGATTGGTAAATCACATTGACATGGGACCAAAGGCATTGGTTAAAGGACTCAAAGACCTTTCCAAAATGTCCAAGAACATGAGCAAAGCTTAAAAATTGAGCAAGTTATGCCTTGTGGAAGTTGGGAAATGTTTGGGTATTTTGAAAAGTCAACATTGCTTCAAATGACCTAAAATTGCTAATGGGCCTCTTTTCCTTTCACAATTCATCATCCAAAGCATGTGCACGACCATTTGGCCCAAAGGGAAGTTTCTATCATTTTTATTTTATTTATTTGAATTTTTAAATGCTAGAAATTCATTTAATTAATTAAAATATATGAAAAATACTAAACATAGGTTTTTAAATCTTTTTATGCATGATATACACTCAATATTTCGTGCATGGTTAGATTTGGAAAGAATCAATATGATTTGTCATGATTTGGTAGCAAATATGCATGAAAAGATTTGAAAAATAATGCATGGAAAATCAAATATCTTATCATGAATTCAAGGATTCTTTGGCTCAATTTCTTAACCCTAATCATTCACATGTATATATGGATGTAAACCCTACTCCTAATAACCTCCCAGTTGCGCCATACACAAAGAACCAAACTTGAGTTTTTTGCAAAAAAATTGAAAACTGAAAACTAGGTTGCAGGTCGATTCAAGCCAAAAGACTTATTCCATTACCTTCCTGAGGCTTCAAGGAAGGTTTTCAAATCAAAACCATCCATCCTAACACCAAGAAACGTGAGAATGATGTTGTCCTGTACAGAAAT
This sequence comes from Vicia faba, assembly GCA_948472305.1. Taxonomy (NCBI): domain Eukaryota; kingdom Viridiplantae; phylum Streptophyta; class Magnoliopsida; order Fabales; family Fabaceae; genus Vicia; species Vicia faba. The sequence goes on along the minus strand of OX451736.1, from coordinate 641,038,855 downwards.
TTTTTTACATTCTTGCATCACGATTCATGCATCTTTAGTAATTTTTGATGTTTGATTTATGTTCATTGTTTAATTCTAAAGCTAACTGTGTGGTTTGATTGTGTTTTCGTGCACCATTGAAGAATTCACCATTAAAGGATGCTAGGGTTACCAAGCTTTAAATTTGGGCGTTTCTCACCACTGTAAAATTGAGACACCTCAATACCATGACCAAACTCAGTATGCCTGGACGATCTAAACGGAACCCTCGCGCCTAATTTATGTGGCCATATGGCCTAATCGTTATTTTGAAATCAAGCATGTTTTGGGGGGGTTCAAAACCCCCGCTAACCTTCTTTTATTTTCAGGAAATAAACAAACGATGAAGAAGATGATTATGTGGCCAGCAGTGATTGGGTTGTTTGAAAATTCGCGCTCAAAAGTCACTAACGCTTTGTTCTATTTTATAATAATTGTTTGTTATATAATTAACAAAACGCGCTCACAGCTCCACTGGCAAGGCACATTACTGGTAATCTCTAGGACCTGGGTTCGAGCCCCAGGTCCCCACCCCTTTCCATGTTATTTTTCTATTAACGCTTCTATGCAGTTTCAACACTAAGGAACACCATACAACCCTTGATCCAACTATGCCACGCGCCCACTGGAGACAATCTGAGGGCCCAGATCTGAAGAACATCATGGGCCTTAGTCAACCATGCATATGGGAACGTGGAAAAGTCAAATAAGGCCTTAAGAACCTGGGGCCAGCCATGCTAACAAGACCTCCAAATGGGGACAGACCCCCCCATGGTTTGAATTTTCATTATTTTCTTCATTTTATTTATTTCAATTATTGTTTATTTTTAATTAATTTCTTTAATTTAATATTTTTCATAAAAAAACATAAAAACAATATAAAATCAGAAAAAAGACAAAAATAAGTATTTTTATTTAATATTTTAATATTTTGTAAATAAATATCATTAATTGATTTTAGTTTTAATTTAGGTTTAATTCAAGCATTTTCTTATTCAACTTAAAATTTATAGAATTAGGGTTTATATCAATTTTTTGTTATCCTTTTTCTTCTCACTAATAATTAAATATTATTTATTTTTATAAATCAAATTGCATGTGAATAGTTAGATTAATTTTAGGTTAAAACTTAATACTTTCTTAATAAACTAAAAAACAATTAGAATTAGGGTTAATTAGTTAATCTCATTTAATTCTCATTAAAAAAACCCATAAATACAAAAACCTCAAAAATAATTTCTCTTTTATTTTAATTGAATTAATTTGTAAATAATAATTTAATTTCATTAAAGGGTCCAACGCCCTCGTTTCTAACTTTAATTCCAATTCGCGCATCTTTTATTTTATTTCTTGTAAATATTAATGTAACGCTCCCAAAGCCGTGTAATATATTTCTCGCACTTTAATTCTTTATTTTTCTGTCAAATCGGGTCCTGGAAATTTTGGCGATGTGGACCCGCGCCTTTGTAATAATTTAGAATTTTATCTTTCTCGCAATTTTTAACTGTTAAATAAATGCATGCAAGAATGAATGACTAAAATAAAAACAAAAGCGTAGATCACCAATAACATGACAAGATAAAATATCTGAATCTGACACACAAATCACACACCACCCCTAGGGTACGCCTCACTGTTGCCTTGCCTCGAAAGGTGATCGTCGAGTAGAGGATGTCTTAGTAAGTCTTCATGATCCAGGAACCTGGCATGAGGGTAGCTTCTAAGGTGTCTTCCTATTGCTCTGGTGATCACCATGTCCCGAACCTTCGAATTGACCCGAACACCTCCAATGGTGGTGCTACCTACCTCTCAATGGTGGGATGGCACTACTTTAAAGGACATTTACACAGAAGAATTCCTTAGGGTAGGTAGACGACTCTAGATACTTGCTCTAATTTCAAATCAAAGAAAATACTTTTCACACCAACACATTTCCAAAAAGCTTTCGAAAGCATTTTTTCAAACACTCTTGAGGACCGATACAAGAGTCGAACTGGAATTTTCAAAGAAACTTTTTAAAACCCACAATTGAAAAGCAAACAAACAATTTTGAAAACACAATGAGCAAGTATCTAAGAGCCCATGGATAACCATGGATAGAAAGGGTGCTAACACCTTCCCTTTCTATAACCTACCTCCCGAACCGAGAGCAATCTCTATAAGGAATTTTTCTGTGCTTTTGTCCTTTCCATTTGGAGAAAATAAAAGACGGTGGCGACTCTTGCTTCCGCAATATTTCGCGAACCAGCTTTAAACAGTCAGTTCCAGATCCACCGATCACACCGTGTACAAAGGCAACCAAGTGGGGTGTACCCTAAGAGTGCGCATGTGCGAGTGTGTCATTTTCAGTTATTTTTATCTTTGTACATGTTAAGGGTGATCTAATTTGATTTTTTAAGATTAACATTTAGTTTTGTCATGCAAACCCTATTATCAAACATCTAACAGTTATAATTTGCGGAAATAAAATGCGGAATTTAAATTACAAGGCGTCGGGTATTTACATCGCCAAAGACAAACCCTTTGAAAAATAAAATAAAGCGATAAAAAATAATTAAATGTCCTATTAACTATTACAATCCGTAAGCAGATACATTATTGGTTAAAAAAGAGTAAATCGCGGTGCAAAATTAAATCGGACGCATGATTAGGGTTTTGACCTTTTTGGTTAAAGAAAAATATTTTTTGTTGTTTTTATTTTAAGAAAGAAATAACCTAAATTAATTACTAAATTAAATAAATAAATTAATAAAAATAAATTATTTTTGGAGTTTTTGATTATTTAGGAAAGAAATTATAATAATTAAATTAATGGTTAAAAACTAGTTAAGTCTAATTAATTTTATTTATTTTAATAAAAAGAATTAAAGTTTTCTAATTAAAACCTAATTAATTAATTAATTTATTAAGAAAAATAGAATTTTAAAATTTGATTTGAAATAAAAATATTTTTTGTGATTTTACTTAATAAAAAAGGAATTTTGTGATTGGTTAGAAATTAAATAAAAATAATAAAACAATTAATAAAAACAAAATAAATAAAATAGAAGAGAGAGGGGTGTTGGGCCTGATTTGAGAGTATGAGAAGTAATTTTGTAGGCCCAAAAACGCTGGCCCCTTTGAACTTTTTTGATCCAATGTGGATGCGTGGACTAGGCTCTTGGTGTTCCTTTATTTATGGACCAACAGATCTGGCCATTGGCCATCTGGCGCCTAGATGGGTGAGGATGCATGGTGGATAGTAAGCTAGCGCGCACATATGATCACCTGAAAAGAAATAGGAAATACAAAGTGCTGGAGGCAGGGATCGAACCCCTGACCTCCAGCCACTAACGCCTTGGAACTTGACTTGTTGACCACTGGGACACGCTGCTGGATTTGTTATAATAATACTATATATATATATATATATATATATATATATATATATATATATATATATATATATATATATATATATATATATATATATATATATATATATATATATATATATATATATATATATATATATATATAACAAAATCATTGCCAGAACATAAAAACACGCGCGTAACATTTGAATCCACTAATGGACGGGGGACACCTCATCGTCCCTGTCCTGAAACCTGTAAAAGAATACCTACGGATTTGAATCTGCAGCTAAAAGCGCAGGCCTATCCTAAAATCTTCTCTAGGCCATATAAATCTATTCCAAGAACATGGTTTGACTCGTCCTGGCTTCCTGATCAAAACCATTCCCTTCTTGTGTCTCAATTGTGCCTGAAACAAAAAACCCAAAAAACAAAATGAAGAACCCTAGCTATGGTGGTTCTCCATTCAGGACAGATAAATGCAATTGAATGATACCAATCGCTTGCAAAGGTTTTGTAGATTCAAAATATGGTATTAGTTCATGAAAAAGATGCCTAATTTCAGAATTGTGAAATTAAGAACACTGGTGGCTATCGTGCGACTTACAGTGTGTTTGGACGTCTGAAAAAGCTTGCTTTGGATCCAGGTAGCTTGTATGAACGATCAGGAAGCGATTGAGACCACTCTTGTGTCCTGAAACAGCCTCTAGCTTGGACTTTGATCTCTCACTTTTTTATGAATTTTTTAATTCTTGTTCTGCCTCTCTCTGTACTTTCCAACCCTGATTTCGTATGCCTTTGCTTGCTTATGTAATGTGCTTTGTATTAGGCTAAAAATCATGGACCAAATCCCTCCATATCAATGCACATGAATGTGATTTGATCTCCATTGAAAACCTTCCAAATTTGATTTGATTTGGATCTTTTTGCACATGATTTGGCTTGATACGAATTTGAAGGTGATGCTAGCTGTGAACAAAGCCTAAAACAATCAGAAAATCATGAGTTATTAATTATTTGGATTTTCTATAATCTTATTTGATTTTAAATGAATAAATTCAATTAAAAATCAAACTAAATAATAAAAATGAAATATGGACACATGGCTAAAGCTAAGGCACGTGGGCAATGATGCAAACTCAAATCAAGTGGAAAAGAATGGGCCCATTTGACAAAATTTGATGTTTTCGGGATAGTTGACTTTTGGCAATTTTATAAAAAAGTCCAACTTCAACAATGCATAACTTTTTCAATTTTGAACTTTTGGAAGTGTTCTAGGACTTTTTAGAAAGCTTGAGATGTCCTCTAATCAACCCTTTTGGTCAAATATCAATTTGATATTCCATGCTCAAGTTATAAGCTTTGACAAAAAAGGTGTTTTTGTTGACTTTCAAAAATGACCTATAATGTCCAAATTCATAACTTCTTGTGAGTGCATTTTTTGATCTTGGGGTATAAAGATGGATTGTAGAGAATTGAATCCTCTTCAAAATGAGCTTTGGATGGGTCATTTCTCATAAAGTATGAGAAAATTATGCTTGGTCAAAGTTTAGTTGACTTTTCCTACAAAACCCTAATTTAGCAACTTTTGAGTCTTGATGAATTTTGAGAAATCCTTGATGAATCATGATCAACCCTTGATCAAATGATTAAATATCCTTCAAAATGAGAATGTTGACAAAAAATCTTGAAGTTTGACTGTTTGTAGGTCACAATTGACTTTTGCCCTAATACAGTCGATTTTTGGACCTTTGAGCAATTGACTGAGAAAACTTCCTCTGCATGACTTGAAACTTAACATGGATGATCTTGAGAACATATTAGGACATTGGGGAGTACTTGAGGTCATTTGGACTCAAGGATCTTGATGCAACACAAAACCCTAATTTGGGGTTGACTGTCTTAGGAGATAGCTTGTCTGACCAACTCTTGAGCTATCTTGAGCAACTTGGAGATTTTTCTTGCAATGTATTGAGAAATATGGGGAGGCAAATTTTGGGGTACAACAGCTGCCTCTGTTCAATCTTCTTAAACCTGAGGGTGTAGATTGGCTTTCGTGCCTTTCGTGATCCGATGGTGGAAGATGATTGAACACTAGAGTGCCCAGAAATTTGCACTCGCATGAAGTGGTATCAACCTTGTGATGTCCGGAATGGGCTTACAGATGCCATTTGGAGATTGATGGCGGGAGGGTGGGCTTAAAGATTCCATCTGCAGGAGTTTCAATCACATAAGAGATTCCTTAGCGAGAATTTGCATACCTGTTGTTGTATAAGATTCTGCTGGGGAAGTCTGATCTTTGTTGAGATTTAGGAACTTGCATGTACTTCAACTAAGAGACCATCTCTGCTGAGTTTTAAGAACTTGTCCGTATTTCAACTGGGGGGAAACATCTTCATTGAGATTTAAGAACTCGCCCGTAATTCAACTGAGAAAACTCTGCTGAGATTTAGGAACTGTCTGTACTTCGACGGAGGAGAATTGCTGAGATTTAGAACCTTATCTGTAATTCAACTAAGGATAATTCGGTTGAGATTTAGGAACCGGTCAGTAGTTCGACTGACGGAAACATCTTCATCGAGATTTAGGACTTGTCTGTAATTCAACCGAGGATAATTCTGTTAAGATTTAAGAAGTGTCAGTAATTTGACAGAGGAACTTTGTCGAGATTTAGAACCTTATCTGTAATTCAACTGAGGATAATTCAGTTGAGATTTAAGAACCGGTCAGTACTTCGACTGAGGGAAACATCTTCATCAAGATTTAGGACTTGTCTGTAATTCAACCGAGGATAATTCTGTTGAGATTTAAGAACTCGTCCATACTTCGACGGAGGAACTTTGTCGAGATTTAGAACCTTATCTGTAATTCAACTAAGGATAATTCGGTTGAGATTTAAGAACCGGTCAGTACTTCGACTGAGATAAAAGCTTCATATCTTTTGATTTTCCATGAGAATCTAGCCGCATCCTTCCTGAAAAGTAAAGGTTAGCTGTATGTAATGCATGATATGTATCAAACAATGATGTTCTCAAAATAAATGAGATTGTGTTGTATGATGCGTATATGCATGTGTCATGATGTATGGAAATGTAATGCTTTTAGCTGGGGAAAATAAATCCCGAAAAGCTGCTGGAGCAAAGAGTTGAATTCTTCGTTTCCGCTGGGGATGGCGAACAAAGGTGAATGTGAGAATAAACCTACAGGAGAGGATAACTCCGTTGGGGAATACTGATGAGGAGATTACTCTGTGGGGAAGAGATGCTTTGTTGAGGATTCCACCGATAAATTTAGCCGGGGATGAATTACTGTTGCAGGTGATACTGAATCCTGTTGGGGAATGAATTCCTGTTTGTGAAAGGAATGAACTCCGTTGGGGATGATCTTCGGTTGCGACTTCACTGGGGATAACCTTTTAGACTCTAAAGGGGATAATCCTTTGAGCTCTAATGGGGACAATCTTCCGAAGTCTATTGGGGATGATCCTCCAAACTCCACTGGGGAAGCTTTTTCAGACTGCGCTGGGAAAAATTTCAAACTCCACTGGGGATATTTTGTACTCTGCCGGGGATATTCTTATACTCCGCTGGGGAATATTAAGACCTTTCAGTGCTGATGGTAAATAAACTCTGCTTGGGGAGAATATTACCGGTTCATTCACAGTTGCGAGTATCAGCTGGGGAGAGCTAACATTACTGTCTCTTTCTTACTCTGCGGGAGTGAGTGCACCTTGGCGATATTCTTCAGCTGAATCTACCTTGGTACCTGGTGGACAGAGAAACTGTGAAGCTTGGACAATTCTTATTGCCCCCCTGTTTCTAATAGTACAAGTAATGGTCTTTTGTTTCGCATGTAAATATTTATGAGCGGCAGTTAATGTCAAATGCATATATCAGAAATGAACATTGGACGTTTTTTGCAAAACAAAACAGAAGAAGGAAAAACAGTTTGAATTTTCTCTGAAAATGAATTGTATTGATTTTGAAGTTTGGCCTGTAAATATGCATTTTTGTACAAGAGGCTGACGTCCTAGTAAGAGAACGCCGCCGAATAATAGAATTTACACAATTTGTGAAAAACTAAACAAAACAGCTATGTGAATAATCCCATTGGCTTCCAACTCTGCTATTGCCTTTATGTCCTCGAGCATCTCATTACTTTGCTACTTTGTTGAAGGTAGATCAGATTGATTGGTGCTGTCCGAGCTTGATAACCGATACCGAAGTCTGGTTGCAAGGTGATCCAATGAGGCATAATGTTACACTTTGATCCCTAATTTTTGCCTGGACCTCCCTTTCGGGTTTTAAGTCCACCGGGATACCCTTTTTTGCCCAAGTCGCCTTTTCAGGTTTTCGACTTACCGGGTGTACAAATTTTTTCATTTTCATCCCTTATTTTTGCCCGAACCCTTTTGGTTCTCCGGGAAGCCCTTTTTTTTGTCCTAGGCCAGTCAACCTAGCGGGTCTTTGATCATGCGTAGTATCTTTTCACTATGTTTGCATTGACGGGGTGAGGAAGGTCGTCACCATCCATGGTGGTTAGAATCATGGCTCCTCCTGAGAAAATGTTCTTAACCACAAATGACCCTTCATAAGTAGGGGTCCATTTGCCCCTGGGATCACCCTGAGGCAAGATAATGCGCTTGATTACCAGATCACCAACTTGATACTCTTGTCGTCTGACTTTCTTGTTAAATGCCTTGATCATTCGCTTTTGATACGTTTGACCATGACAAATAGTGGTAAGTCTCTTCTCGTCAATTAAGTTCAGCTGATCAAGCCGGGTCTGAATCCAGTCATCTTCTCTCAAACCTGCATCCTTCATAATCTGAAGAGAGGGTATCTGAACTTCAACGGGCAATACGGCCTCCATACCATATACCAAGGAATAGGGTGTTGCCCCTGTTGACGTTCGTGCTGAGGTACGGTATCCATGAAGATCAAATGGTAACATCTCGTGCCAGTCTTTGTACGTCACCGTCATCTTCTGCACAATCTTCTTAATGTTCTTATTAGCCTCTTCTACAGCCCCATTCATCTTCGGTCGGTAAGGAGAAGAGTTGTGATGCTGTATCTTGAACTGTTTGCAGAGCTCAGTGATTATCTTATTGTTCAGATTTGTACCATTGTCCGTAATGATCCTCTCTGGTACACCATATCGACAAATCAGATTATGTCGAATGAACCGTGCCACGACGTTCTTGGTTACCGTAGCAAAGGAAGCTTCTTCAAACCACTTCGTAAAGTAATCAATAGCTACCATGATGAAACGATGCCCGTTAGATGTCGTAGGTCTGATCTCGCCGATCATGTCTACACCCCACATTGTGAAAGGCCATGGAGCCGTCAAGACTTTTAGAGGTACTGAAGGTATATGCACCTTATCAGCATAGACTTGGCACTTGTGACAGGTCCGAGAATGCTGATAACAGTCAGCTTCCATTGTGGACCAATAGTATCCTATCCGAAGGATTTTCTTTGCCATGGTGTGCCCACTGGAATGAGTTCCGAAAGTACATTCATGTAACTCTTCCATGATTCTTTCTGCTTCATTCTTATCCACATAACGCAGTAAGGTCGAATCATGGTTACGCTTGTAAAGAATGCCATTGCTGATGAAGAATTTTGCCGCGAACCTTCTCAAAAACTTCTTGTCATTAACAGATGCACCCTTGGGGTATTCCTGAGCCTCAAGGTATCTCTTCACCTCATGAAACTAGGGTTTATCTGCTACCTCTTCAGTCTCAATATCACATCAATGTCCAGGTTCGTCCAACCTCTCAATGGTAATCCGGGGAGCTTCGTTGTCCCAATTGACTTTGAACATAGAAGACATCATAGCTAACACGTCCGCCAAATGATTCTCCTCTCTAGGGAAGTGTTCAAAGGTTATTTCCTCGAAGCGCGAAAGCAATGTCAACACATACTCCTTGTAAGGAATAAGATTTGGGTGTTTCGTATCCCACTCGCCTTTGATCTGACTGATCACGGGAGCAGAATCTCCGAAAACACTTAGAAACTTAATCCTTAGGTCAATAGCTGCTTGAAGATCCATAATGCATGCTTCATACTCTGCCATGTTGTTGGTGCAGTTGAAACATAGTCGGGCGGTGAATGGAGTATGAGAGCCTTGAGGAGATATGATCACGGCGCCAATGCCATTGCCCAAAGCGTTTGAAGCTCCATCAAAGTACATAGACCATCGGGATCCTTCCTCAGGTCCTTCATCCGGTCCAGGTGTTTCACAGTCAGTTACCAACATGATATTCTCATCCGGGAATTCAAAGTTCATAGACTGGTAATCGTCCACTACCGGATGTGCCAAATGATCCGCCAACACACTTCCCTTGATCGCCTTTTGAGTCGTATATTGTATGCCATACTCAGTCAAGATCATCTGCCATCTTGCTATTCTTCCGGACAAGGCAGGCTTTTCGAAAATATACTTGATTGGATCCATCTTTGATATCAATAGAGTAGTGTGAGTCAGCATATACTGTCTCAGCCGGCGAGCAGCCCATGCCAAAGCGCAACAAGTTTTCTCAAGCAACGAGTATCGGGTCTTGCAGTCGGTAAACTTTTTGCTAAGGTAGTAAATAGCATGCTCTTTTCGGCCAAACTCGTCATGCTGCCCCAGCACGCACCCCATCGAATTGTCGAGTACTGTCAAGTATAAGATCAGAGGTCTCCCTTCAATTGGAGGCATCATAATGGGTGGCTCTTGGAGATATTCCTTGATCCTTTCTAAAGCGGCCTGACATTCATCATTCTATCTTACCACTTAATCTTTCTTCAATAACTTGAAGATTGGCTCACAAGTAGCAGTCAGGTGTGAGATGAATCGGGCAATACAATTCAGACGTCCCAGAAAGCCTCTGACTTCTTTTTCTGTTTGGGGAGCTGGCATCTCCTGTATAGCCTTCACCTTTGCAGGATCCACTTGAATACCTTTGTCACTTACAACGAAACCCAGCAGCTTACCAGATCTCACCCCGAAGGTGCACTTGTTCGGGTTTAACCTCAGCTTGTACAACTTCAACCTGTCAAAAAGCTTTTGAATATGGTCCAAATGTTCTTCCTCAGCCTTGGATCTTGCAATCATGTCGTCAACATATACCTCAATCTCATGGTGGATCATGTCATGGAACAAAGCGACCATGGCGCGCTGATACATTGCCCCAACGTTCTTCAATCCGAAAGGCATGACCTTGTATCAAAAGGTACCGCATTGAGTAACAAAGGTTATCTTCTCCATGTCTTCGGGAGCCATTTTAATCTGATTGTAACCAGAGAAACCATCCATGAAAGAGAAAACCTTATGCTGAGTGGTGTTGTCAACCAGAACATCGATATGAGGCAGAGGGAAATCATCCTTGGGGATCTCCCTGTTCAGATCCCTATAGTCAACACACATTCGAACTTTACCATCCTTCTTCGGCACAGGGACCATGTTGGCCACCCATTGTAGGTAAGAAGTAACTGCTAGAAAATCAGCATCAAACTGTTTCATAACTTCAGCCTTGATTTTCTCGAACATCTCTGGGCGCATTCGGCGGACCTTCTGTTTCACTGGAGGACAATCTTCCTTGGGAGGCAATCGGTGAACCACAATATCGGTATCCAACCCAGGCATATCTTCATAAGACCATGCGAAGATCTCAATGTAGTCATGCAGCATCTGAATCAACTGTTGTTTAACACTAGCTTCCAGATTTGCACCGATCTAGACCTCTTTCTTGTCTACCTCTGTACCCAGATTTATTGTTTCCACTGGCTCTTCATGCGGTTGTATAGCCCTCTCTTCCTGAAGTAACAGTTTTGCAAGTTCACCAGGCACTTTGCAATCATCTTCACCTTCGTCTTCGGCTAAGTTGATCAAACTTTCGAAGTCATAACCGGTAGTAGCAGAGTCGTTATCAGTAGGATCCATAGTGGATGTAAACCTGTATATGTGAGTGTGTGTAAAATAGTTGTTTTGCAATATATAATAAAAGAAAAACAACGAGCACAAAATTTTGAAATGCAAGAAACGTCCAATGCTTTTATTAATGATATATGTAGATGACACACATAAAGCCCTCACAAACAAAGCCATGGTGCCTCAGGTAAGACACCGGGCCATAAAGTTTAAAACATTGTCTGTTACAAATACAAAACAAAAGTCTCATTACTGGGTAACAAAAGAAATTGGGATGAAGTCCTTTGTTGTCCAGTTGCTTAGTCCACCATCAGTAGTAGGATAGATCCAACTGTCGAACTCAGATTCTTCAACATCATCTTCAATGGCATTCACTCCCGAATTGCTGATAAACAGGGGAGCTCTTCCGATACGTGCACTTCGAACAACCCTTTGAGCTTTTGCAGTGAAACCCAAACCAAACTTGTTAGTCTTATGTGCAAAATCAGGGAGTTGGCCCCAATTTGCACACCCACCTTTCTCAACAACAACCCGGGCATCCTTGAGGGAAGCCATCTTCAATGGAGGATCTTCAAAAACAGTTTCAGCTAATGCCAGTGTCTGGGGAACCTCTTCAAAATGTTGAAACGGGATTTCAATGAACTTCCCATCCATCTCTACATATCGGAAAGAGTTGAGGTGGCTCACCATATACTCCTCCTCTCCTCGTACCATCACAATCTTCCCCTTGACTGGGTACTTCAGCATCTGGTGGAGCGTAGAAGTCACTGCCCCAGCTTTATGGATCCATGGGCGACCCAGCAAACAAGAATAGGATGGCCTAATGTCCATCACATAAAAAGTAGACGCAAAGATCTGAGAACCAACCTTCACTGGAATATCCATTTCTCCATGTACCATTCTCTTTGATCCATCAAAGGCCCTAACAATAATGTTACTTGGCTTCAACTCTAAACCTTCACAGTCCAACCGGTCTAGAGCTTTCTTAGGTAAAACGTTCAATGAGGAACCAGTATCCACCAATACATGAGCTAGAGTGGTGCCCCTGCATTCAATGGAGACATGCAGGGCATCACTGTGATTCCTCCCCTTAGCAGGAAAATCTGCGTCGGAGAAACCTAACCCATTATCCGTTGTCAGACTAGCCACACAATCTTTAAACTGATCAGCTGATGTTTCCTACGGCACGTGCGCAGTCTTCAGGAAGGCAATCAGAGCCTTGACATGGGCTTATGAGCATAACAACAAAGATAACATAGAGATTTTAGACGGGGTTTTCCCCAGCTGTTCGACTACATTATAGTCGCTCATTTTGATGATCTTCAAAATTTCTTCCATCTCTTGTCTAGAGGCTTCAACAGTAATCCTTTTTGGTGCCTCCGTCCGGGCAAGCTCATCAGTGGTCCCTTTGCCCCGAGTATCAGATGGCTCGACAATAGGGGTAAGAATGGGAACTTGAACCGGGATAGTATTAGGTGCACTAGCAGGCGGAATAACAACAGGCGTCCGAACAACTGGCGGGGAGATCTCAGGGGAGAAAAGTCTTCCGCTGCGGGTGACTTTGGCAGGTCCAACAATATTGCTGATGTTAGTATCAGCCTCTTCAGCACTCAAGTCTTGTTTAACTCCGTGATAGTATACGTCAGCCCCGTAGTGCCAAGGGACAACTTTATTGGATGTATAGGGGATAGGCCCAGGAACAGTGATGATCAATGGTGCGATTCTTGGAACAGATGTAATTCTAACATGCTTTCTCGAGGAAGCCTTGGAAGAATTATCGAAAATGGTGATTATAGCAACTTCTTCAGTAGGAACCAAAGGAACAAAAGTCTTCTCAAACATAATTTCTTTATTATCCATCAGGCGTTGGACACCTGACTTCAAAAGATGGCAACCGGTAGGTAGGAAAACACACAGATGGCAACCTTCGCCACATCCCAGAAATAAATCGGCTAACAGAAGGTTCTTCTTCATAGTCATCAATGGAGTAACAATGTCTTTCACAGAAACCACAAATGAGTCTTCCTCTACAACATTCACTCCATGCTTGGGCATAAGAGCAGTCATAACATTAAGCCTTTCAGGTGCTTCGAACTGAATTTCCTTAGCATCAATCAGGTCCTGTAATTTGTTTTTCAAGACCCAACAGTTATCCGTATCATGCCCCGGGCTATCAGAGTGAAAAGCACAGCGGGCATTTGGATCGTACATTGGTGATGTTTGGTTGGGATTCTTCGGGGCCTCCCTCGGAATCACCAAGTTGGTCTTTAGCAATTGCGGCAGAATCTAAGACAAAGTCATGTTGAGCTGAGTGAATTGTCTTCGTGGCCTCTCGGCCCTTGGCTGATTGTTGTGTTGTGCGGCAACAGTTGGTCTTGAAATAAAAACCGCATTAACAACTTGGAGGCGTTCAGGTTTATTATGGTTTTTTGAACTGTAAACAACAATGGACTCCTTCTTAAAAGGCTTCTTCTCGGCACTAGACGAAGCACCCTTCTGTATCTTACCGCTCTTGATACCAGCCTCAATCCTTTCCCCGGTCATAATCAGCTCTGTAAACCCAGACGATGAACTTCCAATCAGATGGTTGAAATATGGACCAGACAGGGTCCCCAAAAACATATCCACTAGCTCCCTATCAGCCAAGGGAGGTTGCACTCTTCCAGCAAGGTCCCTCCACTTCTGAGCGTAATCTTTGAAACCTTCGCCCGCACCCATGGACACACCCTGGAGTTGGGTACGCGTGGGAGTGAGGTCGGCATTGTATTGGTACTGCTTGTAGAAAGCAGCAGCCAAGTCTTCCCAATTATGGATACTAGCTCCTTCCAGCTAGTAAAACCATTCAAGCTGAGTCCCTGAGAGACTGTCTTGAAAGAAATGGATCCAGAGGTTCCTGTCAGCGGTGTATGGATAGATTTTTCTAACATACGAACGGAGGTGTAGCTTTGGGCAAGAAACCCTGTCGTACTTAGCAAAAGATGGTGCTTTGAACTTGTGGGGAATCACCACCCCAAATGACAAACCTAGATCACCAAAGTCCAACCCAGGGACCTTCTAAATCTCCATCGCACTTAACCGGTCTTCGAGCTGTTTGTATCTATCCTCAGTAGGAGGATACTGGTCTTCGTCAAAGTCAGTCTCGTGGTCAGATACCACAGGGCTAGGAACCCTCCTTTCTTCTTGGTTTTCTCCCCCTCCAGATGAGTGAGATAGATTGGCTTCATCTCGCAGCCTGTTCCCAAACCTATGACCCATGTTCAGGAGGACTGTCTTCTTCTTCTTCTTCTTCTTCTTCTTCTTCTTCTTCTTCTTATCCTTCAAGATAAGGGTCTTCAGATCTTGCTGACCCTTAGCCAAATTCATGAACATTTCTTGAAATTGAGCGTTTTGAGCTTGTAGAGCCTTAATAGCTTGATCAGTTGATGTTTTAGCAAACATGACGTGCTGAAATAAACAGCGAAGAATATGAGAAAACCTGTAAGGGTACCTGTTATGAGGTGCATGGAATGAAATGCGCATGATATGATTTCAAAGACTTTAGAGATTCAAATTCGTAAACCAAAATAAAACACACTTTTATTAGATAAACTTTGAATTCATATGTTTAACAGATGCCTTTAAGGCGTTACAAAAAGGAAATACTGAAAAATAAATCAAAACTAGAAATAATCGAAAGACAATCAATGCTCACATGGTCGTTTCCTGTCAGTACGGACATAGTCATTGAGGATCTTCTCATTCTCCAATTACCTTGTCAACTTCTGGATCTTCTGCTCTGGCTCGTGATACTTTTCTCTGTAAGTATCCCGCTCTTCTCTCAGCTGCATCCACGATCTCTTTAATGCCCCAATGTCAGTAGGCATGTATGGATGGAGGATGGTAGGAGGAACCCCTTTTTCATCAGCAACCTCAAGGGTTATAGGCAAGACGGCTTCATACGGCATTCCCAGCTTTTGGGCACGGATTCGAATCCATCAGAGATATGGCTCCATCAGAAGATAAATCTCCGCACCTAGCTCGTGTGGATCAAATCTGTGTACTCTATCCCAAGCTCTTATGAACCTGCGGTGTTGCTCGTCACTATCCCCTTGGAAGTCAAAGACAATGCTCGGCATCAGTAACTCATGAGGTCCTTCCCTCCTAGCTTGTCCAAATTGACGTAAGGCCAAACATGGATTATAGGTGATTCCTCCATGGGTTCGTAGCAGTGGAACGTTGGGGTATTCCCCACAGCGATCAATAATAGCCACGTCTTCCATGCCCTTGATAGTCCAAATGATGTCATTATGAGAGAGAGACATAATCCTATAGGCCTAACCCATGCCTTCCTTGTTCTTCAAAACTGACTTAGGGAGGTGAGAAATAAACCACCTCGCCAGCAATGGTGCACAACACATAAGGGTTCCCCGCTTCCGAGCAGTACGGGCATAAAGAGAGTGCAATATGTCACCCAAGAGAGTGGGCACAGGATTACCGGATATGAAAATCTTCACTTCATTCACGCTGACGAAAGAATCTGAGTTAGGAAACAACACCAAACCATATATGAGAAGAGCCAGAATGTCTTCAAATGCCTGAAAGTCTAGACTGTCCCAGAACTGATTAGCTCGATCAACCAGGAATTTAGCCAAGAAACCTTTTGTACCACTTCTAGTCTCCCAGTTTGACATTACCTCAGCCTTTGTCAGATGAAGGGCTGAAGCAATCTCTTCCGGCCTAAGGATCTTCTCCCAACCTGTAAACGGGGTCTGCTCTAGAATGGAGATACCCAGTAGATCAGAGAACTCTTCCAAGGTAGGGACCAACTGGTAGTTCGGAAAAGTAAAGAAATGGTACAGTGGATCAAAGAACTGGACTAAGACACTCATCATCTGTTCATCCATCTTGGAGGTGACCAAACCCAGAAGCTGACCATGTCTTCTGATAAAGGAAGAAGTATCTGGCATCTTTGCAACCAAATCTTTGAGCTGAGTGGGAATTTGGACAAAGTTGATCCGAATAGTGTTTCTACGCATGGGTGCCATGACCTACAAAATAGAACAAAGATGAATCCCCTCTGTCTTTGAAATAGGTTAGTATTGATGCAAGATGCATGCAATGTCATGATGCATGATATTATGATAAGAGACACACCACAAGTATTCACAAATATCAAACATGGCAAGGGCAAACAAGCCACACAGATAGCCCTTAGATTTCAGGCTGGCAAGGAGTTTAGGTATTACCCTCTTTCAGTTTAGTTGGTTCAAACCTGTCCTAAAAATAGTGACCGGGTTCTAGAGGATCTCAATATCACTGACTACCCTCGATCAGTCATAATTCCAGTTTAGCAACCTTTTCTTGCGGCCGGAATCATCGCGAGAGTTTAGTCTCAATGAGTGTAGCATACTGCTAATTTTCTATGGCCAAGTTGGTCAATTAAAGGTGCTAAGGTCAGTTGGTGCTTAATGACCCCTTAGCAGACCCATATTCTCCTTGTTGCGCCACAAGGGATATCGGTACATACTAAAGTGCCACACCAATATAGCTACTGCTTCAACCGTATCGGTCTACGCCGTACAGTTCCCTCACAGTTTATTGCTACTTACCTAAAGTATATCCCCCAGATCCGGGTTAGGATCTATAGTAGCTCCGATACAAGCCCACAAATATAAAGCATGCAAGTCAAGCAATTGAAAACAATATGAACTATTCCTAAGGTACACCCCACTTATAAGCGTCCCCAGCAGAGTCGCCAGTTCTGTGATACGGTGGGAAGAACTAACTGTTTTTTTAAATGCTGGTTTGAATTTTGCGTTTATTTTCGCAAAATGTCGCGGTAAGCAAGAGTCGCCACCGACTTTTATTTTATCCAACAAGGAAAGGAAAAAAAAGCACAGAAAAATTCCTTTTTCGAGATATTTCTCGGGTTCGGGGGGTAGATTATAGAAAGGGAAGGTGTTAGCACCCTTTCTACCCGTAGTTATCCACGGGCTCTTAGGTACTTGCTCAATTGTTTTCAAAAATTGCTTTCTTTGTGCTTGTGGGTTTGAAAAATTTTTTGTTTTAAAACTTCGATTTAACTCTTGCTTCTGTCCTCAAGAGTGTAATGAAGTGTTTTGAAAACTTTGTTCGAAAAGGAGTGTAAGCGTGAAAAGTTTTGTTTTTTGAAAGAGCAAATACCTAAGAACCATCTACCTACTCGAAAAAGGAATCGTTCTATGCTAATTTCCTTTAGACAATGCTATCCCACTATTGATGAGTAGGTAGCACCGCCGTTGGAGTTTAAGGGTCAATTCGAATGAGGGACTTGCAGTCACTAAAGCAATGTTAGGACGCCTTAGTGGTAACCCTAATATCTTAGATCATTTGTTTGAGGCAATAATATCCGAGGCAACCATTTTGAGGCGACTATGATCTTTTAGACAAGAGGACGACCTCTAAAATGACCTATACTCAATGACCATGTACAAAGGCAACCAAGTGGGGTGTACCCTAAGAGTGCGTATGTGCGAGTGTGTCGTTATTAGTTATTTTTGTCTATGTACATGTTAAGGGTGATCTAATTTGATTTTTTAAGATTAACATTCAGTCTTGTCATGAAAACCCTATTATCAAACATCTAACAGTTATAATTTGCGGAAATAAAATGCGGAATTTAAATTACAAGGCGTCGAGTATTTACATCGCCAAAGACAAACCCTTTAAAAATTAAAATAAAGCGATAAAAAATAATTAAATGTCCTATTAACTATTACAATCCATAAGCAGATACATTATTGGATAAAAAAGAGTAAATCGCGGTGCAAAATTAAATCGGACGCATGATTAGGGTTTTGACCTTTTTGGTTAAAGAAAAATCTTTTTTGTTGTTTTTATTTTAAGAAAGAAATAACATAAATTAAATAAATTAATTAATAAAAATAAATTATTTTTGGAGTTTTTGATTATTTAGGAAAGAAATTATAATAATTAAATTAATGGTTAAAAACTAGTTAAGTCTAATTAATTTTATTTCTTTTAACAAAAGGAATTAAAGTTTTCTAATTAAAACCTAATTAATTAATTAATTTATTAAGAAAAATAGAATTTTAAAATTTGATTTGAAATAAAAATATTTTTTGTGATTTTACTTAATAAAAAAGGAATTTTGTGATTGGTTAGAAATCAAATGAAAATAATAAAACAATTAATAAAAACAAAATAAATAAAATAGAAGAGAGAGGGGTGTTGGGCCTGATTTAAGAATATGAGAAGCAATTTTGTAGGCCCAAAAACGTTGGCTCCTTTGACCTTTTTTGATCCAATGCGGATGCGTGGACTAGGCTCTTGGTGTTCCTCCATTTATGGACCAACAGATCTGGCCATTGGCCATCTGGCGCCTAGATGGGTGAGGATGCATGGTGGATAGAAAGCTAGCGCGCACATATGATTACCTGAAAAGAAATAAGAAAATACAAAGTGCTGGAGGCAGGGATCGAACCCCTGACCTCCAGCCACTAACGCCTTGGAACTTGACTTGTTGACCACTGGGACACGCTGCTGAATTTGTTATAATAATACAAAATATATATATTATATAAAAAAACAAAATCATTGCCAGAACATAAAAACACGCGCGTAACATTTGAATCCACCAATGGACGGGGGACACCTCATCGTCCCTGTCCTGAAACCTGTAAAAGAATACCTGCGGATTTGAATCTGCAGCTAAAAGTGCAGGCCTATCCTAAAATCTTCTCTAGGCCATATAAATCCATTCCAAGAACATGGTTTGACTCGCCCTGGCTTCCTGATCAAAACCATTCCCTTCTTGTGACTCAATTGTGCCTGAAACAAAAAACCCTAAAAACAAAACGAAGAACCCTAGCTATGGTGGTTCTCCATTCATGCTAGATAAATTCAATTGAATGATACCAATCGCTTGCAAATGTTTTGTAGATTCAAAATATGGTATTAGTTCATGAAAAAGATGCCTAATTTAAGAATTGCGAAATCAATAACAGGGGTGTCTATCATACGACTTACAGTGCGTTTGGACGTCTGAAAAAACTTGCTTTGGATCTAGGTAGCTTGTATGTTAGGTCAGGAAGCGATTGAGACCATTCTCGTGTCCTGAAATGGCCTCTAGCTTGGACTTTGATCTCTCACTTTTTTGTGAATTTTTCAATTCTTGTTCTGCCTCTCTCTGCACTTTCCAACCCTTATTTCATATGCCTTTGCTTGCTTATGTAATGTTTTTTGTATTAGGGTAAAAATCATGGACCAAATCCCTCCATATCAATGCACATGAATGTGATTTGATCTCCATTGAAAACCTTCCAAATTTGATTTGATTTGGATCTTTTTTCACATGATTTGGCTTGATACGAATTTGAAGGTGGTGCTAGCGGTGAACAAAGCCTAAAACAATCAGAAAATCATGAGTTATTAATTATTTGGATTTTCTATGATTTTATTTGATTTAAAATGAATAAATTCAATTAAAAATCAAACTAAATAATAAAAATGAAATATGAACACATGGATGAAGCTAGGGCACGTGGGCAATGATGCAAACTCAAATCAAGTGGAAACGAATGGGCCCATTTGACAAAATTTGAAGTTTTAGGGATAGTTGACTTTTGGCAATTTTGTAAAAAAGTCCAACTTCAACAATGCATAACTTTTTCAATTTTGAACTTTTGGAAGTGTTATTGGACTTTTTAGAAATCTTCAGATGTCCTATAATCAACCCTTTTGGTCTCATCTAAATTTGATTTTCCATGATAAAGTTATAAGCTTTGACAAAAAAGGTGTTTTTGTTGACTTTCAAAAATGACCTATAATGTCCAAATTCACAACTTCTTGTGAGTGCATTTTTTGATCTTGGGGTATGAATATGGATTTTAGGGAATTGAATCCTATTAAAAATGAGCTTTGGATGGGTCATTTATCATAAAGTATAAGAAAGTTATGCTTGGTCAAAGTTGAGTTGACTTTTTCTACAAAACCCTAATTTAGCAACTTTTCAGTCTTGATGAATTTTGAGCAATCCTTGATGAATCATGATCAACCCTTGATCAAATGATTAAATATCCTTCAAAATGAGAATGTTGACAAAAAATCTTGAAGTTTGACTGTATGTAGGTCACAGTTGACTTTTGCCCTAGTACAGTCGATTTTTGGACCTTTGAGCAATTAATTGAGCAAACTTCCTCTGCAACGCTTGAAACTTGACATGGATGATATTGAGAAAATATTATGACATTGGGGAGAACTTGAGATAATTTGGACTCAAGGATCTTGATGCAACACAACCCTAATTTGGGGTTGACTGTCTTAGGAGATAGCTTGTCTGACCAACTCTTGAGCAACTTGGAGATTTTTCTTGCAATGTCTTGAGAAATATAGGAGGGAAAATTTTGGGGTACAACAAAAGTCAAATGGGAAATAAATCTGGCAATGTAGTTCAATCATCCCAGGAAACCTCTGACTTCCTTCTCAGTATGGGTAGATGGCATTTCTTGAATAGCTTTAACCTTGGTCAGATCAACTTCAATACCTTTAACACTAACGACGAAAGCTAGGAGTTTACCGGATCCTACCCCAATGGTGCGCTTGTTTGGATTCAACCTCAATGTGTATTTCTTCAATCTCTCAAACATCTTGTGCAGGTGGTCAAGGTGTTCTTCTTCAGTCTGGGATCTGGCTATCATGTTATCAATGTAAACCTCGATCTCGTGATGGATCATATAATGGAACATAGCTACCATTGCACGTTAATACGTTGCACCGATGTTCTTCAAACCAAAAGGCATAACTTTGTAACAGAAAGTGCCCCACTGTGTGACAAAAGTAGTCTTCTCCATGTCTTCAGGTGTCATGTTGATTTGATTATACCCAGAGAAACCATCCATGAAGGGAAATACTTTATGCTAAGAGGTGTTGTCAACCAGAACATCAATATGCGGAAGCGGGGAGTCATCTTTGGGGCCTGCCCTATTTAGATCCTTGTAGTCTATACACATGCGCACCTTACCATCCTTCTTAGGTACTAGAACCACATTTGCAACCCAATGCGGATAGGATGTAACAACTAAGAAACCTACATTGAATAGCTTCATAACCTCAGCCTTGATCTTTTCAGACATCTCAGGACGCATATGACAAACCTTATACTTTATAGGAGGACAAGCTTCCTTCATTGGTAGACAGTGAACTACAATGTCAGTATCGATCCATGGCATGTCTTTATACGACCAAGCAAAGATCTCAACACAGTCACGCAACATCTGGATTAATCTATTTTTGACACTGTCTTCTAGGTTGGCACCTATCTTGACTTATTTCTTGTCCTCTTCAGTACCCAAGTTCACAACCTCGACCTGCTCTTCATGTGGTTGTATGGCTCTTTCTTCTTGCATTAACAATCTAGAAAGCTCTCCAGGTATTTCAAAATCTTTCTCACCTTCATTCTCAGCTTGGTAGATCGGATTTTCAAAGTCATAATTGGCAATAGAAGAATTGTTATCAATGAGATCCAGGATGGACATGGATCTGCAATTTGTTGTGTGGGTGTGTGTAAGAATACATAGCTATTTTGAAAACAATAAAGTAAAAGAAATACAAAGAGCGCAAAATTTTAATGCAAACATCCAATGATTTATTAAATGAAAATATGCTGATGAGTAATGACAACCCTAACAAATGGACCGTTGTGCCCTAGATAAGGCACAAGACTTAAAGTTTGTTGTTTAAATTACATAACCAAAAAACATGAAAGTAAGAAAACATGAAATATCATTTACTCCTGACTAAAGAAGATTGGTATAAAGTCTTCATCCTTCCAATTATTGAGCCCATTACCGGTAGTAGGGAAGATCGAATTGCCTATGTCGCAGTTGCTATCAGAGTCTTCCACAACAGAAATATCATAAATAGCATTAACTCCCTTGTCATGATTATGCATAGGTGCAATGATCATGTTAGGAATCTCAGGAGGGTCAAATTCAATTTTGTAACACCCCAATTCTACCCCAAGCAAATTATGCGAGATAAATCAGAGTTATAAAATTTCAATCATAGAAATGAATCGGGACGTCACAAATTCTTCTAACAAATTCATTGCATTCATCATGGATATATAACACTTTTAATAAAACGTCGGATGAACCATTAACATAGCATCTTTAATAAAATAATTCAACAACTACGCATCGGAATTCTTCAATAACATATTTAAATAAAATAGCAACTTCGAAACATCTCATATTTAGTAAATAAACAATTTAAGGTTCAACAACTAAAAATCAACAATCAAAAATCAGCAAACATTCATCCCCCCGAGTGTTACATATCAGAGCAATGACACCGACTCGATCTATTGAAGGTGTATAGCCTTCACTCATGATTACCTGCACGTTACCAATATAAGGGCAACATTCAAACAGAAGGGGTGAGATATCTAACAATATAATAAAGTGCATGATAATTAATATATTAAATTAGATCAATAATATCACCACTTCTCATCTCATAATCAACAATAATTACAGCATATATACTCATTCATCAACATCAAATACACTTCATTATTCAATAATATAATG
Organism: Vicia faba; assembly: GCA_948472305.1. NCBI lineage: Eukaryota > Viridiplantae > Streptophyta > Magnoliopsida > Fabales > Fabaceae > Vicia > Vicia faba. The sequence goes on along the minus strand of OX451736.1, from coordinate 641,015,997 downwards.
CGACTCAAAACTATGCAAATGCATGTGGTACCATTGGAGCAGAACTCCCATCTCAAAAATCTGCCAATTAATAGAGGCATCAACAAGGCATAGCCTTCATCTCAAAATTTGCCAATCCAGGCCATCTCAACTAGCATAAGCTCCATCTCTAAAATGCAATGTATGCGACTCTTCATGAATGTAATATCAACATCTCAATCATCTAAAAACACAACATCTCATAAACATCTCAAAACAACAACATCTCATAAACATCTCAAAGCAACAACATGTCATAAACATCTCAAAACAACATCTCATAAACATCTCAAAACAACTTCTCAATTACAGCATCTTATAAACATCTCAAGATAATTTATTAAACATCATTTATTTATCAAACGTCATTGGTTCATCATAATTACCAACCACAACTTTAATGACCACATCTCACTTATAACTCAGTTGTATATCAATACTACAGTAATGCCTACTGTTATTCTGCTACTGTAGATCATTATTGTCACTATTCCTACTGTCATAATTCTAACAGCAGCCTCTAACATCTCATATTCATCAATTTGTCCCAAAAATAGCACAACGGTCATCTACGGGAATTAATTCTAAATCCTAAATTGGTTACTGGGATTACATCTCTTAATCATCATTTAAATCATCTAGAATAAAGTTCATCACGTTAGCTAATCAACGCTTCAAACGACATCTCAAACAACATCCTAAAACTCAAGTTACAGCAATTAAAAGTCAATTCTGTCGAATACCAGACATTATGTATCGACACAAAACCTTATGGATCGACTCATCCTGCTTCATCTACTCACTATGAGTCGACACATCCTCCTTATGGATCTACTCATCCTTCTTCAAATCACAGCATGTATCGACACATGCATTTACCAATCGACTCATCCTGACTTCAAAACGCAGCATGTATCGACACATGCATCACACCGGTCGAATCATCCTGAGTCTCACACACTCATGTATTTACACATCCTCTCTCCGTGTCAACTCATCCTGAGTCGAACATCCTTCATGTATCAACACATCTAGCTTGAGGTCGACATATCCTTCGACAGTTAGCATAATTTTCTGCGTTTCTTCTATAATTTCACTACGGGAATTATACTACAGCCCTAAAAACCTTATTATGATCATGGTAATTCATCACCTAATCATTATACTCTATTACTCCATCGATTAGACAACATAATAACATCATTATTCATCCAGAATTCATCAATACTCACCATACATCATTCATAACACATCTAATTCAAGAACAAACAACAATTACATCTAACCCCATATATCAAACATCATGAACCCAATTATAAAGCCAGAACCCCACCCTTACCTTGGATCGAAGGTCGCTCTACAATTTTTGGGTTGAATCTTTGTTCTTTCCGTTTTCTACTTTTCCAGCAACTTCACGTTCTTCACAATCCTTATTTCTCCTCTTACTGCTTTCTCCTTCTATTCTTCTCACAAATAATAAAATAACCTAATATTATTATATTATTCTTTAGTGGGCTCCAAACTTATACCCCCTTATTACTTCCACTCACACACTAAAGGCCCACATTAAATAATATTAGCTTCTAACATTATTTCACCACATAATAATATAATACCTCTAATATATTATTATTTCTCCGCTTAATAAAATAAATCCAATTATAATAACACTTCTTCACAAATATTCCAAAAATAATTTAATTAAATAATAATTAAATTACGGGCGATACAACTCTCCCCCACTTAGAACATTTTCGTCCTCGAAAATTTACCTTAATTAAACAATTCAGGATAGGAGTCTCGCATCTTGCTCTCCAATTCCCAAGTCATGCTTTCTCCTGCAGCTCCTAACCAAACCACTTTAACCAAGGCAATCTCTTTGCCCCTCAGAGTCTTCATTTCACGATCTGCGATCCTTACAGGCATCGTCTCCACCATAAGATTATCCTGTACTTGCACATCGTCCATATGAATCACATGAGATGAATCTGAAATATACTTTCAAAGTTGCGACACATGAAACACATCATGAAAATTCGAAAGATTAGGCGGTAAAGCCACTCTATAAGCAACATTCCCCACTCTCTCTGAAATCTGATACGGTCAAATAAAACGAAAAGTGATCTTCTTAGACTTCAATGATCGCCCAACACCAATCACAGGTGTAACTCACAAAAACACATGATCACCAGCATGAAACTCTAAATACTTCCTTCGCTTGTCATGATAACTCTTCTGTCTACTTTGTGAATCTTTCATCTTTTCTCGAATCAACTTCACCTTCTTAGTAGTCTCACGAACAAGTTCAGGTCCAAGTACTACACTCTCACCAGATTCATGCCAACATAACGGAGTTCTACATCTTCGACCATACAACGCTTCAAAAGGTGCCATCCCAATACTAGAATGGTAACTGTTGTTATATGTGAACTCTATCAACGGAAGATAAGTATCCCACGAACCTCCCTGCTCAAGAACACATGCCCTCAACAAGTCTTCTAACGATTGAATCGTCTGTTCAGTCTGACGATCAGTCTGAGGATGATACGCTGAACTCAACCTCAACTTAGAACCCAATGCTTCTTGCAAACTCTTCCAAAAATCAGAAGTAAATATTGGATCTCTATCTGACACAATGCACAAAGGAACACCATGCAACTTCACGATCACACTAATATAAATCTCAGCCAACTTCGACACTGGAAAACTGATGTTAATAGGAATAAAATGAGCTGACTTCGTAAGCCTATCAACAATCACCCAAATCGAATCATGTCCTCTTAAAGTACTAGGAAACCCCGTCACAAAGTCCATGGAAATGCTATCCCATTTCCACTCTGGAACTTCCAACGGTTGCATCAATCCTGCAGGCTTCTGATGTTCAAATTTCGACTTCTGACAATTCAAACATGCATACACAAACCGAGCCACATCACTCTTCATCCCAGGCCACCAAAACAAACCTTTCAAATCTTGATACATCTTCGTAGCTTCTGGATGAATACTCAACCTACTTCTATGACTCTCTTCAAGTATCACTTTCTTCATCTCAGCATCATCAGGAATACAAATCCGGTCACGAAATCTCAACACACCTTGCGCATCTAGCTTAAAATCACTATTCTCAGATTGATCAGTCCCAACCATCAAATCTACCAGTTTCACATCCAACTTCCGAGCTTCTCTGATACTGTCTAAAAATTCATTATTAATCTTCAACATACCCAACATAACACTATGCGGAGTAACCTCACAAACTAAGCTCATATCTCTGAACTGCTCAATCAATTCCAACTCTTTAATCATCATTGCTGACATATGTAAAGTCCTTCGACTCAATGCATCAGCTACCCCATTCGCCTTTCCTGGATGATAATTCCAACCGAAATCATAATCCTTTGACAATTCCAACCATCTTCGTTGCCTCATATTCAACTCCTTCTGATCAAATAAATAATTCAAACTCTTATGGTCACTAAACACTTAAAATCTAGAACCATAAAGATAATGCCTCCAAATCTTCAACACAAAAACAACTGCAGCAAGTTCTAAATCATGCGTAGGATAGTTCTTCTCATGAGTCCTCAACTGCCTTGACGCATAAGCAACTACCTTACCACTCTGCATAAGTACACCTCCTAAACCCATCTTGGAAGCACCACAATACACCACAAAAGGCTCTCCTGGATTAGGCAACATCAAAATCGGAGTCGATGTCAACCTCTTCTTCAATTCTGTAAAACTTTCTTCGCACTGAACATCCCATACAAATGCTCTACCTTTACAAGTCAACTTAGTCAACGGAAGTGACAACTTCAAAAACCCTTCGATAAACCTTCTATAGTAACCAGCTAATCCCAAGAAGCTTCTAATCTCAGTAGCTGACTTTGGAGTTTCCCATTGCAACACAGCATCAACCTTCGATGGATCTACAACAATGCCACTACCTGAAATCACATGACTAAGAAAACTAACCTCTTTTAACCAAAATTCACACTTGGACAGCTTTGCATACAACTTCTTCTCTTTCAAAATCTGCAATACTACTCTTAAATGTTCAACATGCTCTTCTTCTGACTTAGAGTAAATCAAAATATCATCAATGAACACCACCACAAACCGATCCAAATAAGTATGAAAGATACGATTCATATATTCCATGAATACTCCTGGCGCATTAGTAACACCGAAAGGCATCACCGAATACTCGTAATGTCCATAACGTGTTCTGAAAGCCGTCTTCTAAATATCTTCATTATTCACTTTAATCTGATGGTAACCCGACCTCAAATCAATCTTGCTAAACACATGGGCATCCACCAATTAGTCCATCAAGTCATATATTCTTGGAAGTGGATAGTTGTTCTTAATCGTCACCTTGTTCAACTGTCTATAATCAACACAGAGCCTCATACCTCCATCTTTCTTCTTCACTAACAACACTGGAGCTCCCCACAGTGATACACTTGGTCTTACAAACCTCTTCTCAAGTAACTCTTCCAATTGCTTCTTCAACTATGACAACTCAGACACAGACATCCTGTATGGTGCCATAGACACAGGTCTGGTACAAGGTACAAGATCAATTGCAAATTCAACTTCCCTCTCTGGAGGTACATCAGGAATATCATCAGGGAAAACTTTAGGAAATTCACGTACCACCGGCAATTACTCAATTATAGCTTGAGTCTCTACAGATAGCGACGCCATCAACGAAAACATTTGTGCTTCCTCTTGCATCAACTTTTTCAACTGTCTAGCAGACAACAGACCATCTTCCTCTTCTTCAGGAGTAGAAAACTTCACCGACTTGTCATAACAATAAATATGAACACAGTTATGCTCTAACCAGTTCATACCAAGAATCACATCCAAACCTCCTAACGGCAAGCAAACCAAATCAACAACAAAGTCTCTGTCGAAGATCGACAAGGGACACTTAGCACACACAAGAGAAGTAGTCACCGATCCCTTGGCTGGAGTATCGACGACCATTTCTCCACTCAAAGAAGACAACACAAGACCCAATCTTTCAACATAATCAGCAGCAATAAAACAATGCGTAGCACCAATATCAATAATAGTAATTAAAGGAGTACTATTAATGAAACATGTACCTCTAATAAGTCCATCTTCAGCAGCTGTCTGATCCTCAACCAAAGCAAAAACTTTACCACTAGACTGAGCCTTCTTCGGTTTCAGACACTGGCTACCAATGTGCCCTTCTTCTTTACAGTTGAAACAAACCACATTCTTGTGCTCACACTCAGATACAACATGTTCGTTCTTTCCACAACGGAAACACCTCTTCACTTCAGCAGTGCTCACATTACTCTTGTGTCCAGGTTTCCCACACTTAAAACAAATCACACCAGCAGGAGCATCTCCCACACTAGTCCTCTGTCCATGAGCAACTCTCTGCTTACCCTTACCAGCTGGGGCATCATAAGGCTTACCACGACTCTGCGGGTGCTTACCCCTCTTCTCACTGATAATCTTGTAATGTGCATTATTGTCTTCCTCATAAATCCTACAGCTATCAACCAAATCAGTAAAGACACGGATCTTCTGGTATCCAACTGCCTTCTTAATTTCCGGGCGCAACCCATTCTCAAACTTAATACACTTCGAAAACTCAGCATTTTCCTCAGTGTAATGCGGATAAAACTTGGACAACTCAGGAAACTTGGCAGCATACTCAACAACAGACATACTTCTTTGCTTCAGCTCAAGGAACTCAATTTCCTTCTTACCATGGACATCTTCAGGAAAATACTTTCTCAAAAACTCCCTACGAAACCTAACCCAAGTGACATTCTCACCTGCATCTTACAACTTCTGGCAAGTCTCTAGCCACCAGTCATCAGCCTCGACTGCTAGCATATGAGTCCCATAACGAACCTTCTACGCTGGAGTGCAGTCCATCACGCGAAAGTTCCTCTCAATCTCTTTCAACCATTCCAATGCTCCATCAGGATCATATTTTCCCTTGAACGTAGGTGGATTCTCTCTCTGGAAAGTCACCAAGCTACGAGATCCAGCATTCCCGTCAGCATTCGGCTAATATTCCATCGCATGAGCCATTGCTTCTAGAGCAGCAGCAAGAGCAGCATCATTCCTTCCAGCCATCTCAACTTATCACTACAACACAAACAACTGTTAGAACTCAAAATAACAATACTCGATTGTTAGACAACTACGACTCGACGACAAGGTCGGACCAACCTTTTGCTCTGATACCAACTTTGTAACACCCCAATTCTACCCCAAGAAAATTATGCGAGATAAATCAGAGTTATAAAAATTCAATCATAGAAATGAATCGGGACGTCACAAATTCTTCTAACAAATTCATTGCATTCATCATGGATATATAACACTTTTAATAAAACGTCGAATGAACCATCAACATAGCATCTTTAATAAAATAATTCAACAACTACGCAGCGGAATTCTTCAATAACATCTTTAAATAATATAGCAACTTCGAAACATCTCATATTTAGTAAATAAATAATTTAAGGTTCAACAACTAAAAATCAACAATCAAAAATCAGCAAGCGTTCATCCCCCCGAGTGTTACATATCAGAGCAATGACACCGACTCGATCAATTGAAGGTATACAACCTTCACTCGCGATTACCTGCACGTTACCAACATAAGGGCAACATTCAAACAGAAGGGGTGAGATATGTAACAATATAATAAAGCGCATGATAATTAATATATTAAATTAGATCAATAATATCACCACTTCTCATCTCATAATCAACAATAATTACAGCATATATACTCATTCATCAACATCAAATACACTTCATTATTCAATCATATAATGCGACTCAAAACTATGCAAATGCATGTGGTACCACTGGAGCAGAACTCCCATCTGAAAAATCTTCCAATTAATAAAGGCATCAACAAGGCATAGCCTTCATCTCAAAATTTGCCAATCCAGGCCATCTCAACGAGCATAAGCTCCATCTCAAAAATGCAATGTATGCGACTCTTCATGAATGTAATATCAACATCTCAATCATCTCAAAACACAACATCTCATAAACATCTCAAAACAACAACATCTCATAAACATCTCAAAGCAACAACATCTCATAAACATCTCAGAACAACATCTCAAAACAACAACGTTTCAATTACAACATCTCATAAACATCTCAAAATAATTTATTAAACATCATTTATTTATCAAACGTCATTGGTTCATCATAATTACCAACCACAACTTTAATGACCACATCTCACTTGTAACTCAGTTGTACATCAATACTACAGTAATCCCTACTGTTATTCTGCTACTGTACATCATTATTGTCACTAATCCTACTGTCATAATTCTAACAGCAGCCTCTAACATCTCATATTCATCAATCTATCCCAAAAACAGCACAACGGTCATCTATGGGAGTTAATTCTAAATCCTAAATTGGTTACTGGTATTACACCTCTTAATCATCATTTAAATCATCTAGAATAAAGTTCATCGCGTTAGCTAATCAACGCTTCGAACGACATCTCAAACAGCATCCTAAAACTCAAGTTACAACAATTAAAAGTCAATTATGTCGAAAACCAGACATTATGTATCGACACGAAACCTTATGGATCGACTCATCCTGATTCATATACTCACTATGAGTCGACGCATACTCCTTATGGATCGAATCATCCTGCTTCAAATCACAGCATGTATCGACACATGCACTTACCGATCGACTCATCCTGACTTCAAAACGCAGCATGTATCGACACATGCATCGCACCAGTCGACTCATCCTGAGTCTCAAACACTCATGTATCGATACATCCTCTCTTCGTGTTGACTCATCCTGAGTCGAACATCCTTCATGTATCGACACATCCCGCATGAGGTCGACATATCCTTCGACAGTCAGCATAATTTTTTGCATTTCTTCTATAATTTCACTACGGGAATTATACTACAGCCCTAAAAACCTTATTAAGATCATGGTAATTCATCACCTAATCATTATACTCTATTACTCCATAAATTAGACAACATAATAACATCATTATTCATCCATAATTCATCAATATTCACCATACATCATTCATAACACATCTAATTCAAGAACAAACAACAATTACATCTAACCCCATATATCAAACATCATGAACCCAATTATAAATCCAGAACCCCACCCTTACCTTGGATCGAAGGTCACTCTACAATTTCCGGGTTGAATCTTTGTTCTTTCCGTTTTCCACTTTTCTAGCAACTTCACGTTCTTCACAATCCTTATTTCTCTTCTTACTGCTTTCTCCTTCTATTCTTCTCACAAATAATAAAATAACGTAATATTATTATATTATTCTTTAGTGGGCTCCAAACTTATACCCCCTTATTACTTCCACTCACACACCAAAAGGCCCACATTAAATAATATTAGCTTCTAACATTATTTCACCACATAATAATATAATAGGCAAAATACTCATTTTGGTCCCTCAACTATACCCTTGGGTTCACATTGGTCCCTTAATTTTTTTCGGGTCATTTTGGTCCCTTAACTTTTAAAATGTTTCATTTTAGTCCTTTTTGTCTAATTAGCGACAGATATAGCGACGTATTTCAAAGTTTTTCCGTCGCTAATTAGATAAAAAAGGACTAAAATGAAACTTTTTGAAAGTTAAGGGACCTATGTGAACCCAAGGGTATAGTTAAGGGACCAAAATGAGTATTTTGCCTAATATAATACCTCTAATATATTATTATTTCTCCGCTTAATAAAATAAATCCAATTATAATAACACTTCTTCACAAATATTCCAAAAATAATTTAATTAAATAATTAATTAAATTACGGGTGTTACAAATTTCCTTAGAGTCAATCATGTCTTGGATCTTGTTCTTCAGAGCCCAACAGTTGCTAATGTCATGCCCGAGACTGTCAGAGTGATATAAAAACCTTGCATTGGGATTATAACGGGGAGAGGAAGTATTGGGGTTCTGAGAAGGGTCTTTCAATGTAACCAGCTATGCCTTCAACATGTGTTGTAAAGCTTGTGCCAATGGAATGTTGATTCTTGTGAACTTCCTCCTGGATACATCCTTCCTACATTGATTATTTTGTTGTTGTTGTTGTTGTACTGACGCAGGATTAGAGATTAGCACTGCCCCCAAAGATTGGTTGCGTTCACTCTTATTATGACCCTTTTGGATGCACACAACATTGGATTCTCTCTTTCCATTATAAGCCTTTTTCACGGTATTTGAGGATGCAACCATCTGGATTTTACCGCTTCTGATTCCATTCTCAACATGTTCTCTGACCAAATAGTTCACTGAAACCAATCGAAGAACTTCCAAGTAGGTTATTATAGAAAAGACTTGTCAGTGTGCTCATGAACAAGTCAACCAACTCTCTATCATCCAAAGGAGGTTGAACTTTTCCCACAAGATATCTCCATTTATGTGTGTACTCTTTGAAACCTTCCTCAGAACCCATGGACATACTCTGCAGTTGCATACGGGTTAGTGCCAAATCAGAATTGTATTGATATTGTTTATAGAAAGCTATAACCAGATCTTCTTAGGTATGAACATTGGTACCTTCCAGTTGATAATACCATTCCAGTTGTGTCCTCGACAGACTCTCTTGAAAGAAATGCAACCACAATTTTGGTCATTAGTGTGTGGTTGAATTTTCTGAACATATGATCTCAAGTGCAGCTTCGGACAGGAAACACCATCATACTTAGAAAAGGTAGGAGTTTTGAATTTAGGAGGAATGACAACTCCTAAAACCAAACCCAAATCATCAAAGTCCAATCCAGGCACCTTCTGGATCTCCAAAGCTCTCAGATGCTCTTCCAGTAACTTATACTTCTCACCAACAAGGGGATATTGCTTATCCAAATAATCATTTTCCTCTTCATCAGGAGATTTGTCATAACCATGATTTCTTCTTTTAGTTTTCAAACTATTACCGTATTTATCATGTTTGTTATCTTCATTGGATGGGATATCAGGAGCTCGAGCTTGCCTGATTGGACCTCTGACCCTTCTCCCCATGTTAAGGACGCCAATTGGTTTCTTTGTTTTCTTCTTTTTCTCACTGGTGACAAGTGCCTTCAATTTGTCCTGCCCCTTGGCTAAGTTCAGGAACTTCTGTTGGAATTGGGCTTTCTGAGATTGAAGATCTTTGACTTTCTGTTCAAGATCCATTTTCTGCTGAAATAAATAGTAAGAAGATGAGAAACCCTGTCTTGATAATACCTATTATGATATGCATGACATATAGATGCATATGCAATATTTTCAAGGATCTCGCGGGATTAAAAGATCAGAAAAAGAATCTGGTTGCAACTTTGACTTGAAGAACTTTGAGTTTTCATCTTTGAACGTATTTCTATAAGAATCAAGCTCACCATATCAAGTGGGTCCTAGCCTCTGACTTAAGAGAATGTACTTTTGATCTTGACGGTATTTGGTTAGAGGAAAATAAATCCTCCTTCCCCTTGCTAGAAATTTGTCTTATGATAATCATGCACCAAAGATCCCTAAGATCCTTTAAATGGTTACTAAAAATGTCATGTCATGATGGTATGATGTTATGATGTCATGTTTAAATAAGAAAACACAAACAAGTCACACAAGAGCCCTAGGTTTAAAGGCTTGCTTGAATTCCATAGATAAGTACCCTTCCCCATTAGAGTTAAGTTTGCTCAACCTGTCCTAAAAATAGTAACCGGGTTCTAGGAATCTCATATCATTGATCTTTCTCACAAGATTTATTTTAGCATGACAACTGACTTTCCACCAAAACATCTCGAGAGTCGAATCTTAATGAGCGTAGCTTCGAGTATCAACTAACTTTGGACTACATCAAATCCGACTATCTCACTACTTTATAATGGCCAAGATGGGTCAATTAAGGTTCTAAAAGTAAGTTAGTGCTATTGGTGTAAGGCCTGTAATTTAATTAAATTATTTATGGAATATTTATGAAGATGTATTTTAATTAATTGGATTTATTTTATTAAGAGGAGAAATAATATTAGAGATATAATATTATTTGGTGAAATAATATTAGAAGTGTAATATTATTTAAGGTGGGCTTATTTTGAGAGAATAGAAGTAATAAGGGGGTGTGTTAGTTTTAAGCCCAATAAGGAATAATAGAATAATATGGTTATTTTATTATTTGTTAGAAGGAATAGAAATAAAGAAGAAGCTGTAGAAAGAAATAAGGATTTGGAAGAGAACGCGCAAGCTGCTAGAGAAAGTGAAAAATGGCAAGAACGTGAATCCAACCGGAAATTGTAGAGCGACCTTTAATCCAAGGTAAGGGTGGGGTTCTAACTCTATAATTGGGTTTATGATGATTCGTATGTGGGGTTAGAGGTGATTGTTGTATTGTTCTTGAATTAAGAATATATGATTGATGTATGATGAGGATTGATGAATTCTGATGAATATTGATGTCTTGATGCTGTTAAAATGCTGTAAGATTATAGGGTAATTATGGGTGATGCATTGTCTTGATTATATTATGTTTTAGGGCTTAGTTATGGAACCCTGGTGAGATGCAGTAATGGAAAACGTTGAATGTAGCAATAATGAAAACGCAAAATTATGCAGGGAAGGGAAACGCAGAATTAGGCGTGAAGAACTATCATAAGTTGTTGTTTTAGAACAATGAATCAATTAGGGATGGCGTTAGGTACTGTTCCTAATTAGGTTGATAACAAGAAAAGGAATTAAAATAAGAACGTTAAGGAAAAGTAGCAGTTCTGACGTTAGAAGGATGCTGATAGAAGTTGCGTTAGATTAGTGCAGGATAGAAGTTCCGACGTTAGTAGTTGTATGCGTCAGAAGGTGTGGTCAGTCAGAGGATGATGATGATCAGAAGTTGTATCTGGTCAGAAGTTATATCTGGTTAGAAGATGGGGTTAGTCAGAAGATGTGATGATCAAAAGTTGTATCTGGTCAGAAGATGGGGTTAGTCAGAAGATGTGATGATCAGAAGTTGTACCTGGTCAGAAGACGAGGTTAGCCAGAAGTTGTGATAATCAGAAGTTGCATCTGATCAGAGGTTGCATTAGTCAGAATTTATAGTAGTCATAAGATTGTGTCGCTCAGGGGTTGCGTCATTAGAAGTTATGTATTTAGAAATAGCGTTGGTTAGAAGTTGTGTATTTAGGAATTGTTTTGGTTAGAGGTTGCATGGTCAGAAGTTGTGTTGGCCTTTGCGTTGTTTGTGCACAACAATGAACGTTAGATGCTAGAAGCTGTTGTTTGAGCTATAACAGTAGGAAAGTGACGGTCTTGACTTTAGAGTTACAAAACGACAGTGTTGATTTTACTGTGGAATTAAATAGTGATGTGTTATTAATGAGAATTTATTAATAAATAAATGATGTTTGATGATTTATAAATAAATGACGTTTGATGAATTATTTTGATTATTTGAGATGTTATTTTGAGATGTTAATTTGAGATGCCTTTGAGATGTTATTTTGAGATGTTTTGAGATGTTATTTTGAGATGTTTTGAGATGATGATTTGAGATGTTTGAGATGATGATTTGAGATGTTGTTAACTTGGGTGTTATCATTACATTCATGGTTGTGTCGCATACATTGCATTTTTAAGATGGAGCTTATGCTCGTTGAGATGGCCTGGATTGGAAAATTTTGAGATGAAGGCTATGCCTTGTTGATGCCTCTATTAATTGGCAAATTTTTGAGATGGGAGTTCTGCTCCAATGGTACCACATGCATTTTCATAGTTTTGAGTCGCATTATATGGTTTCATAAAGAAGTGTATTTTGATGTGGATGAATGTATATTATTGCTGAGATTGTTGTTTATTATGAGATGAGATGTGGTGACGTTGTTGATCTAATTTAATATATTAATTATCATGCACTTTATTATATTGTTAGATATCTCACCCCTTCTGTTTGAATGTTGCCCCTATGTTGGTAACGTGCAGGTAATCGAGAGTGAAGGCTGTATACCTTTAGTAGTTCGAGTCGGTGTCATTGCTCTGATATGTCACACTCGGGGGGATGTACGCTTGCTGTTTGGATTGATGATTTTTAGTTTTTGAATTTTAATTTGATTATGATTTATGAGATGATTCGAAGTTGCTGTTTTTTTAGATATGTTATTAAGAATTCCGCCGCGTAGATGTTGAATTATTTTATTTAAAGATGATATGTTAATGGTTCATCCGATGTTTGAAAAAGTGTTATATATCCACGATGAATGCAATGAATTTGTTAGAAGAATTTGTGATGTCCCGATTCATTTGTATGATTGAAATTTTATAACTATGATTTATTTTGCATAAATTGCTTGGGGTAGAATTGGGGTGTTACAAAGTTGGTATCAGAGCAAAAGGTTGGTCCAACCTTGTTGTCGAGTCGTAGTTGTCTAACAATCGAGTATTGTTATTTTGATGTTCTAATCATTGTTTATGTTGTAGAGAGAGGTTGAGATGGCTGGAAGGAATGATGTCGCACTTGTTGCTGCTTTAGAAGCAATGGCTCATGCGATGGAAAATCAGCCGAATGCTGACAAGAATGCTGGATCTCGTAGCTTGGCGACTTTCCAGAGAGAGAATCCACCTATGTTCAAGGGAAAGTATGATCCTGACGGAGCTTTGGAATGGTTGAAAGAGATTGAGAGAATCTTTCATGTGATGGATTGCACCCCAGCGCAGAAGGTTTGTTATGGGACTCATATGCTAGCAGTCGAGGCTGATGACTGGTGGCTAGAGACTTGTCAGAAGTTAGAAGCTGCAGGTGAGAATGTCACTTGGGCTGTGTTCTGTAGGGAGTTTTTGAGAAAGTACTTTCCTGAAGATGTCTGTGGTAAGAAGGAAATTGAATTCCTTGAGCTTAAGCAAGGAAGTAAGTCTGTTGTTGAGTATGCTGCCATGTTTGCTGAGTTGGCCAAGTTTTATCCGCATTACGCTGACGAAAATGCTGAGTTTTCATAGTGTATTAAGTTTAAGAATGGGTTGCGCCCGAATATTAAGAAATCAGTTGGATATCAAAAAATCCGTGTCTTTGTTGATTTGGTTGATAGTTGCAGGATTTATGAGGAGGACAATAGTGCTCATTACAAGATTATTAGTGAGAAGAGAAGTAGGCACCCACAGAATCGTGGTAAGCCTTATGATGCCCCAGCTGGTAAGGGTAAGCAGAGAGTGCTCATGGTCAGCGGACTAGTGGGGGAGATGCTCCTGCTGGTATGGTGTGTTTTAAGTGTGGGAAACCTGGACACAAGAGTAATGTGTGCACTACTGAAGTGAAGAGGTGTTTCCGTTGTGGCAAGAACGGACATGTTGTATCTGAGTGTGAGCACAAGAGTGTGGTTTGTTTCAACTGTAAAGAAGAAGGGAACATTGGTAGCCAGTGTCCGAAACCGAAGAGGGCTCAGTCAAGTGGTAAAGTTTGGTTGAGGATAAGATAGCTGCTGAGGACAGACTTATCAGAGGTGTATGTTTCATTAATAGTACTCCTTTAATTACTATTATTGATACTGGTGCTACGCATTGTTTTGTTGTTGCTGATTGTGTTGAAAGATTGGGTCTTGTGTTATCTTCTTTGAATGGAGAAATGGTCGTCGATACTCCAGCCAAGGGGTTGGTGACTACTTCTTTTGTGTGTGCTGAGTGTCCCTTGTCGATCTTTGACAGAGACTTTGTTGTTGATTTAATTTGTTTGCCGTTAAGAGGTTTGGATGTGATTTTGGGTATGAACTGGTTAGAGCATGATTGTGTTCATATTAACTGTTATGACAAGTTTGTGAAGTTTTCTACTCCTGAAGAAGAGGAAGATGGTATGTTGTCTGCTAGACAGTTGAGGAAGTTGATGCAAGAGGAAGTACATATGTTCTCGTTAATGGCGTCGATATCTGTAGAAACTCAAGCTATAATTGAGGAATTGCAGGTAGTGTGTGAATTTCCTGAAGTTTTCCCTGATAAGATTCCTGATTTACCGCCAGAGAGGGAAGTTGAATTTGCAATTAATCTTGTACTTGGTACCAGACCTGTGTCTATGGCACCATACAGGATGTCTGCGTCTGAGTTGTCAGAGTTAAAGAAGCAATTGGAAGAGTTACTTGAGAAGAGGTTTGTAAGACCAAGTTTATCACCGTGGGGAGCTCCAGTGTTGTTAGTGAAGAAGAAAGATAGAAGTATGAGGCTTTGTGTTGATTATAGATAGTTGAATAAGGTGACGATTAAGAACAAGTATCCGCTTCCAAGAATAGATGACTTGATGGACCAATTGGTGGATACCCGTGTGTTTAGTAAGATTGATTTGAGGCTGGGTTACCATCAGATTAAAGTGAAGGATGAATATATTCAGAAGACGGCTTTCAGAACGCGTTATGGACATTACGAGTATTTGGTGATGCCTTTCGGTGTTACTAACGCACCGGGAGGATTCATGGAATATATGAATCGTATTTTTCATACTTATTTGGATCGATTCGTAGTGGTGTTCATTGATGATATTTTGATTTACTCTAAGTCAGAAGAAGAGCATGCTGAGCATTTAAGAGTAGTATTGTAGATTTTGAAAGATAAGAAGTTGTATGCAAAGCTGTCCAAGTGTGAATTTTGGTTAAAAGAGGTTAGTTTTCTTGGTCATGTGATTTCAGGTAGTAGCATTGTTGTAGATCCATCGAAGGTTGCTGCTGTGTTGCAATGGGAAACTCCAAAGTTAGCTACTGAGATTAGAAGCTTCTTGAGATTAGCTGGTTATTATAGAAGGTTTATCGAAGTGTTTTCTAAGTTGTCACTCCCGTTGACTAAGTTGACTTGTAAAGGTAAAGCGTTTGTGTGGGATGTTCAGTGCGAAGAAAGTTTTACAGAATTGAAGAAGAGGTTGACATCGGCTCTGATTTTGACGCTGCCTAATCCAGGAGAGCCTTTTGTGGTGTATTGTGATGCGTCTAAGATGGGTTTAGGAGGTGTGCTTATGCAGAATGGTAAGGTAGTTGCTTATGCGTCGAGGCAGTTAAGGACTCATGAGAAGAACTATCCTACGCATGATTTAGAACTTGTTGCAGTTGTTTTTGAATTGAAGACTTGGAGGCACTATCTTTATGGTTCTAGATTTGAAGTGTTTAGTGACCATAAGAGTTTGAAGTATTTGTTTGATCAGAAAGAGTTGAATATGAGGCAACGAAGATGGTTGGAATTGTTAAAGGATTATGATTTTGGTTTGAATTATCATCCAGGAAAGGCGAATGTGATAGCTGATGCGTTGAGTTGAAAGACTTTACATATGTCAGCAATGATGATTAAAGAGTTGGAATTGATTGAGAAGTTCAGAGATATGAGCTTAGTTTGCAAGGTTACGCCGCAGAGTGTTATGTTGGGTATGTTGAAGATTAATAATGAATTTTTAGACAGTATCAGAGAAGCTCAGAAGTTGGATGTGAAACTGGTAGATTTGATGGTTGGGACTGATCAATCTGAGAATAATGATTTTAAGTTAGATGAGCAAGGTGTGTTGATATTTCGTAACTGGATTTGTATTCCTGATGATGTTGAGATGAAGAAAATGATACTTGAAAAGAGTCATAGAAGTAAGTTGAGTATTCATCCAGGAGCTACAAAGATGTATCAAGATTTGAAAGGGTTGTTTTGGTGGCATGGGATGAAGAGTGACGTGGCTTGGTTTGTGTATGCATGCTTGGATTGTAAGAAGTCAAAAGTTGAACATCAGAAGCCTGCAAGATTGATGCAACCGTTGGAAGTTCCAGAATGGAAATGGGATAGCATTTCAATGGACTTTGTGACAGGATTGCCTAATACTTTAAGAGGACATGATTCGATTTGGGTGATTGTTGATAGGCTTACGAAGTCAGCTCATTTTATTCCTATTAACATCAGTTTTCCAGTGTCGAAGTTGGTTGAGATTTATATTAGTGTGATTGTGAAACTGCAT
The DNA here is from genome assembly GCA_948472305.1 of Vicia faba. Taxonomy (NCBI): domain Eukaryota; kingdom Viridiplantae; phylum Streptophyta; class Magnoliopsida; order Fabales; family Fabaceae; genus Vicia; species Vicia faba. The sequence continues at coordinate 640,999,023 of OX451736.1, read as the reverse complement.
GGTGTTCCTTTGTGCGTTGTGTCAGGTAGAGATCCAAGATTTACTTATGATTTTTGGAAGAGTTTGCAAGAAGCGTTGGGTTCTTAGTTGAGATTGAGTTCAACATATCATCCTCAGACAGATGGTCAGACTGAATAAACTATTCAATCGTTGGAAGACTTGTTGAGGGCATGTGTTCTTGAGCAGGGAGGATCGTGGGATACTTATCTTCCGTTGATAGAGTTCACCTATAATAACAGTTACCATTCTAGTATTGGAATGGCACCTTTTGAAGCATTGTATGGTCGAAGATGTAGAACTATGTTATGTTGGCATGAATCTGGTGAAAGTGTAGTGCTTGGACCTGAACTTGTTCGTGAGACTACTGAGAAGGTGAAGTTGATTCGAGTAAAGATGAAAGCTTCACAAAGTAGACAGAAGAGTTATCATGACAAGCTAAGGAAAGATTTATAATTTCAAGCCGGTGATCATGTGTTTTTGAGAGTTACACCTGTGACTGGTGTTAGGCGAGCATTGAAGTCTAAGAAGTTCACTTCTCGTTTTATTGGACCGTATCAGATTTCGGAGAAAGTGGGGAATGTTGCCTATAGAGTGGCTTTACCGCCTAATCTTTCGAATTTGCATGATGTGTTTCATGTGTCGCAACTTCGGAAGTATATTTCAGATCCATCTCATGTGATTCATATGGACGATGTGTAAGTACGGGATAATCTTACGATGGAGACAATTCCTGTACGGATCGCGAATCGTGAAATGAAGACTCTGAGGGGCAAGGAGATTGCCTTAGTTAAAGTGGTTTGGCTAGGAGCTGCTGGTGAAAGCATGACTTGGGAGTTGGAGAGCAAGATGCGAGACTCTTATCCTGAATTGTTTGATTGAGGTAAATTTTCGAGGACGAAAATATTCTAAGTGGGGGAGAGTTGTAACGCCCGTAATTTAATTAATTATTTAATTAAATTATTTTTGGAATATTTATGAAGATTTATTTTAATTAATCGGATTTATTTTATTAAGTGGAGAAATAATATTAGAGATATAATATTATGTGGTGAAATAATATTAGAAGTGTAATATTATTTAAGGTGGGCTTATTTTGAGAGAATAGAAGTAATAAGGGGGTGTGTTGGTTTTAAGCCCAATTAGGAATAATAGAATAATATAGTTATTTTATTATTTGTTAGAAGGAATAGAAAGAAAGAAGAAGCTATAGAAAGAAATAAGGAAAGGATTTGGAAGAGAATGTGCAAGCTGCTAGAGAAAGTGGAAAACGGAAAGAACGTGAATCCAACCATAAATTGTAGAGCGACCTTCAATCCAAGGTAAGGGTGGGGTTCTAACTCTATAATTTGGTTTATGATGATTGGTATGTGGGGTTAGAGGTGATTGTTGTATTGTTCTTGAATTAAGAATATATGATTGATGTATGATGAGGATTGATGAATTTTGATGAATATTGATGTCTTGATGCTATTAAAATGATGTAAGATTATAGGGTAATTATGGGTGATGCATTGTCTTGATTAGATTATGTTTTAGGGCTTAGTTATGGAACCCTGGTGAGATGCAGTAATGGAAAACATTGAATGTAGCAATAATGAAAACGCAAAATTATGCAGGGAAGGGAAACGCATAATTAGGCGTGAAGAACAATCAGAAGTTGTTGTTTTAGAACAATGAATAAATTAGGGGTGGCGTTAGGTACTGTTCCTAATTAGGTTGATAACAGGAAAAGGAATTAAAATAATAACGTTAAGGAAAAGTAGTAGTTCTGACGTTAGAAGGATGCTGATAGAAGTTGCGTTAGATTAGTGCAGGATAGAAGTTCTGACGTTAGTAGTTGTATGCGTCAGAAGGTGTGGTCAGTCAGAGGACGGTGATGATCAGAAGTTGTATCTGGTCAGAAGATGGGGTTAGTCAGAAGATATGATGATCAGAAGTTGTATCTGGTCAGAAGATGGGGTTAGTCAGAAGATGTGATGATCAGAAGTTGCACCTGGTTAGAAGATGAGGTTAGCCAGAAGCTGTGATAATTAGAAGTTGCATATGATCAGAGGTTGCATTAGTCAGAAGTTATAGTAGTCATAAGATTGTGTCGCCCAGGGGTTGCGTCATTAGAAGTTATGTATTTAGAAATAGCGTTGGTTAGAAGTTGTGTATTTAGGAAATGTGTTGGTTAGAGGTTGCATGGTCAGAAGTTGTGTTGGCCTTTGCGTTGTTTGTGCAGAACGATGAACGTTAGATGCTAGAAGCTGTTGTTTGAGTTATAACAGTAGGAAAGTGACGGTCTTGACTTTAGAGTTACAGAATGAAAGTGTTGATTTTATTGTGGAATTAAATACTGTTGTGTTATTAATGAGAATTTATTAATAAATAAATGATGTTTGATGATTTATAAATAAATGACGTTTGATGAATTATTTTGATTATTTGAGATCTTATTTTGAGACGTTAATTTGAGATGTCTTTGAGATGTTATTTTGAGATGTTATTTTGAGATGTTTTAAGATGTTATTTTGAGATGTTTTGAGATGATGATTTGAGATGTTTGAGATGATGATTTGAGATGTTATTAACTTGAGTGTTATCATTACATTCATGGTTGTGTCGCATACATTGCATTTTTGAGATGGAGCTTATACTCGTTGAGATGGCCTGGGTTGGCAAATTTTGAGATGAAGGCTATGCCTTGTTGATGCCTCTATTAATTGGCAAATTTTTGAGATGGGAGTTCTGCTCCAATGGTACCACATGCATTTGCATAGTTTTGAGTCACATTATATGGTTTCATAAAGAAGTGTATTTTGATGTGGATGAATGTATATTATTGCTGAGATTATTGTTGATTATGAGATGAGATGTGGTGACGTTGTTGATCTAATTTAATATATTAATTATCATGCACTTTATTATATTGTTAGATATCTCACCCCTTCTGTTTGAATGTTGCCCCTATGTTGGTAACGTGCAGGTAATCGAGAGTGAAGGCTGTATACCTTTAGTAGTTGGAGTCGGTGTCATTGCTCTGATATGTCACACTCGGGGGGATGTACCCTTGCTGTTTGGATTGATGATTTTTAGTTGTTGAATTTTAATTTGATTATGATTTATGAGATGATTCAAAGTTGTTGTTTTGTTAGAGATATTATTAAGAATTCCGCTGCGTAGATTGTTGTACCCCAATTTTTGCCCCTAAGATTCCCCTATCATACCATGTCAACTTGATCATAACAAGATCACATTAGGGTTTGTTCTTCCTCTTTTCCTATCTCCTATCTTTAAGTTTGCTCTTGAGGAATTTCCAAGCACCTTGGTTGTGTATCTTGTATATGTGTTGTTGACTAACCTCTAACCAAAATACAAAAATGTTTGTCTTTGTCCTGCACAATTTGTGTTTTGTAGGTACCAAGTCAAAGCATCCAACAAATAAGGTTTTGCAAGTTGATTTGATTCTTTATTGTGGTGAAAAACAGCATGCATCGACCCACAGAGGTATGTATCGACTCATCTCCTTGTGTACAACTAGCATGTCTCGACACATGCACCTATGTATCAACTCATCCTGTTTGTTTTTTTAGCATGTGTCGACACATGCCTGTATGTATCGACTCATCCTCTTTGAATAACTAGCATGTGTCGACACATACAAGTTATGTATCGACTCATGCAGTTTGTGTGATTCTGTAATGTGTTGAAATAACAGTATGTATCGACGCATAGAGGCATGTATCGACACATGCTGTGTTATACAGCTAGGATGTATTGACACATACCACCCATGTATCGACTCATAAGATCAAAATGCACGTGTTTTTTGAAAAAAGCCAGCAATTTCAAATCTGTCTTATTTTTGGCTCCAATTTTTTCTGCATAATTTGAAGTTATATCATTAATTCAAATTTGGATCCAAGAATCAATTACCAAATTACCACTAATCCAAATCCTAAAACTCTATAAATAGAGACCTCATTTCATTCAAATCACAATCTTTTGATAGCCAAAATCATCTTGCTAAAAAATCTCTCAATTCTCTCCATTTTACCAAATTCACTCAAAGCTCCATTTTCAAAAAGTTAGTGAACTTTGCATTGAAGCTTACTAATCTTTGAGCTAAACCTTCATCCAAATACTTTTTCTTCATCAATTCTCTACATCCAAGCTTTGGTGATTGATTCTTGTTGTTGAATTGAAACAAATTCTGAAGTTGTTTAATAATTCTCAAATTCTACCTTTGGTAAGTTGGATCATCATCATTCACAATGTGATCTCTTTTGGATTTCTGGTTTTGATTCATTGAGCACTGTTTTATAACTCCATTAGTGCTATTTTCTCGAAATTTGCTGGAATTTGCATGCTCAATTGAATCCATGATCATAAGGTGTTTGATGAAAAGTTGGAACAAGAATTTGATTTTTTAAATGCTGTTTTCTACTGATTTTTTTACAGGTTGCAATCAATCGTTGTAACATTGCAATTGATTGTCACAGAAAATTGATTTGATAAAAACTGCACTGATGGAATAGGTTGCTGTCTAGGCACAATTGATTATAACAGTGCCAAAAAATACTTTTGCTGCCTTATTTTGGGGTTGGTTTGACTCAAATATTTTTCTGCTCACTCTCTTTGATGAATAACTTGGATTGCAATTTTAAATGTTTAATTTGTTTTTAAACTCAATGGACTTTGTGATGTAGATGAAGTTGGATAAATGTTCATCAATACAAATCTACCTAAGAGTGATTTATTTAATTCATTTTTGGTGCTTTGGATTAATGATATGTTTAGTACTTTAATCCATCTAGAGGAGTGGTTGAATTTAAAGATGAAAGAATTTTGAAATGGTAATCCAAATTAGCTTATCATTCCCCTCCCTCTTCATCTTATCCCTTTCTTTTTTTAATTGTGCTACATGTTAAGGGATGGTGATCTCTATATCATTTGTCCAAACATGAAGTACATAGATTGCTATTGACCGGCCTCAAAATAGGTGTGACTTCTACATAAGTCCACTTACGATTGCTTAACATAGCGCTAAATTTTGTCCCGATTCGAATAAATGGTCATTCGTGGCCCAAACTTATGATTGCAAGCCCAAGTATGTTAATTTGATCTCTTGGATCCAATAACCTTGAGATTCATTGTGTGGAGGCTTTGGTTCTACCAATCCTCTAATAGATCTACAACACCTTTGGTCAACGCGAATCACTTAAACATCGTTGATCATTACATGTTACTCTTTGAGAATTCCAAAATGTATGATATACTTGACAAAAAGCAAATGCAACTTTTTGTGTGGAGGCTTTGGTTCTACCAATCCTCTAATGAGTTCCAAATGCAAGTTTCAATATGGTCATCCAACTAACCACTAATTTCTAACAATTGACTTTACTCTATGCTTTTTATTTTTTATGCTTTATGTACCATTTATTTTTTAGCATTTTACATTTCATGATATTTTCATCTTTGCTCACTTGAGCATTTACTTTTATGTCATTTTTATTTTGCTCACTTGAGATTTTCTTTTCCTTTTAAAGACACCTAATAATCAACATGAACCATAAAAATCTTTAATGATACTTGGACTATTTGGTTACTATCCTTGGCATTATGGAGTATTGGACTTCTTGGACTTAGGATTAGAGACCTTGGCCTATCTTGGAGACTTTGTGATTTTATTTGATATTTTGTCTAGAGTTCTTGAGGTTTACCTCAAGACATTGGGTTGTTTGTTTGTTTTGTGTGAAGGTTATTGTGATTATATACTTTGTTTGTAATCTGGAATTCACCCGCATACAGCCGTTACTCTGCCCAATTTTTGCGAGGACTTAATACACTTGAAGTTTGGTTCTCTCAAGAGGTCTAGTATCTTTGCTTGCTTGGTTTCAATCCGAAGAATGGGAATTCTTTATTGACTCATAATGTCAAGTATTGGCTTCTTGTTGGTTAGATGGTTCTTACCCCTAGCTTTTACCTTATTCTTTAGGATAACCTCTTCATCTCCTCCCATTTTCTTTAATTTCAAAAATCTTCTCCCTCCTTTTTGAAAACTCTTCTTGTTTTGAAACTTGAAACATTTTCATAATAAACTTGGACTTAGGTCCATGCATTTTCAAAATATTTTCATAAAAAAATTTCAATCAATTTAATAATACCTTGACATTTTTTGTGAGAAGAATAAAAGTCAATCAATCTCATTTCAAACCATTTTTGCCATTTTGGCTTTTATCTTTAAACTTTTCTCGAAAGAATAGACTTTTGTCAATCCTTGTAGTGATGCAAACAACTATACTTATACAATATGTAGTAAAGAGAGATATTTTCCACTTGGATGTTGAGTGAGGCATTGTTGATTTTAAAATCCAAGCCATATCCTCCACTTTGAGATGATGCAAATTCTCCTTTCTCATGATTGTAGGTAGTAAGTATGTTTTCCACACGGACAATTGCGATGATGTCTTATCTCATAAAATTAACCAACACACTTGTGTTTCAAATTTTTAAAAGAGGAACTACGTGTACCCTGATCCCCTATTGCACGAAAGGTGGTACGTAGGCACTAAAGGTTCGCAACCGCGGCGGGTGAAAAAATCATAAAAATATTTCTTTTCTCACCTCAACCATCCATTTTTTTATATAACACATTTTTATAGCCAAAATATACAGATTTTTTTCAAAGAGGTTCTTGCGGAGTACCGTAGATGTTTAGGGTGCTAATACCTTCCCTTTGCATAACCAACCCCCTTACCTTGAATCTTTCCCCCTTTTTTGGGTTATTCGCTCTTTTCCCATTCCTTTGGAAACAATAAAGCGCGATGGCGATTTTTATTTTCGATTTCTATAAAGTCTAGTTAACCCAATGGCTTAGTCTTGAAAATTTCTACCGCTACATAGATATTGAATTATTTTATTTAAAGATGATATGTTGATGGTTCATACAATGTTTGAAAAAATGTTATATATCCACGATGAACGAAATGAATTTGTTAGAAGAATTTGTGACGTCCGGATTCATTTGTATGATTGAAATTTTATAACTCTGATTTATTTTGCATAAATTGCTTGGGATAGAATTGGGGGGTTACAATTGGCACCACGGGGAAGCCCAATGTTATCCTTGATTGTCTCAAGGAACATCAGTACAAACCAAAGTGGCGCACTAAGTGTAGCCATCACTTCAACCATATCGGTCTATGCCATACAATTTTCATGATCTATTGCTACTTACCTAAGGTATCCCTAGATACGGGTGTAAGATCTTACAAGTAATTAAAACCCAAAAAACCCTTAAAGTTAATGCAAACAATTCAAAGAAATAAATCAACTAAAAGTGATCTAACTCTAAGGTCCCCTCTTTTTTAAGTACTCCCCAGCAGAATCGCCGGTTCTGTAATACGGTGGGAGAACTGAATTTTTTGGTTTTATCCAAATGTGCAGATAGCTAGAGTCGCCACCGACTTTTATTTTATCCAATATTTAGGAAAGAGTGAAAAGTACAAGAAAGACCTTGATAGCTTTTGAGTTCTAGGGGTAAGTTATTAAAAGGGAAGGTGTTATCACCCTTTTCATCCGTAGTTATCTACAGGCTCTTAATTGCTTAGATCACTTTTAAAAAACTTGCTTTATGTGTGTGTGATTTATTTCAAAATATTTTGAAAAGCCAATGTAAGGCTAAATTTGTAATGATTCTTCTACCAGTCCTCAAGAATGCGTAAAGAGTATCATTTGGAAATATTTGTTCGACAATGTAGTGTGAGAAATGATTTGTTTGTGAGCAAGCAATTAATTGAGTCTTGCCCACTAAAGGTCGTTCTTATTCTTTTCCTTATACTTTAGAGATAGTGCTATCCATACCATTAGTTGGTAGGTAGCCCTATCTATTAGATGTGAAGGGAGATGTGAAGGGTCAGCTTATGGTCATTGAAGGCAACATATAGAGATACTTTAGCAATTGTATCAGAGGGACTAGATCATTTTTCCTAGGCAACATCGAAGGGTCATCGAGGGACTATGATCTTTATTCGTAAGGGTCTTTTGCTAAAGTATCCATACTTTCGAGAGACATTGTTGTACCCCAAAATTTCCCCTTCCATTATTCAAGACATTCTTTTAGGGTTTTTATTTACTCAAGGTTGCTCAAGAACTAATCAGATAATTCTTCTCCTAAGCAATGGATCTACAACTAGGGTTTTACTTTTCTAAAGGAAGATTAGGTTTATAAGGCCTCAAGTGGATTTCATGGTTCCTTATATGTCTCTAAGAATTCTCATGCCAAATTTTAAGCCTTGCATCACAAGTTTGCTCAGTCAATGGCTCAGATGACTGAAAATCAACTATATTGGATAAAGAGACAAATGTGGTCAACATACAGTCAAACCTCAAGATTTTTGGTCAAAATCAATATTTTGAAGTCATATTCATAATTTGATTAAGGGTTGATCATGATTCATCAAGAAAATTCTCAAACCATCAAAAGTCAAAAGTTGCCAAATTAGGGTTTTCTTAAGGAGAAGTCAACTGAACTTTGACCAAGCATAACTTCCACATGCTTCATCAGATTTTCCTCAACCAAAGATCATTTTGAAAGAAATTAAATTCTCTAAAACTTTTTCTCTCTAAGCTCAAGTCCAAGAAATGCTTCATTTGAGAGATATGGGCCAAAACATTATAGGTAATTTCAAAAGTTAACAAAAAGACACTTTTTGTCAAGGCAACTTACATCAAGATAAACTCTTCAAATGCCAAAATGATCAAAATATAGATTGTAGAGGACATCTTGAGATTTCCAAAAAATTCAAAAAGCACCTTCAAATGATAACAATTGAGTGAGTTATGATTGGTGCAAGTTGGGAAAATTTGAGCAAATGCATGAAACCAAAAGTTACCAAACTTGACTTTTTGGGCTAGTGGGCTTATGATTCAAGGTCCATGCGTGTTTTATACCTCAAGATGAACCTTTGAATCACTTCATGCACCCCTTGACCCCTTTTTATTCTATTTATTTTGATTTTTATATATTTTAAATTCAAAATAAATAAGATAAAATATAGGCTTTTTCTTACAAGGTCCAAGCCCAACATGGTTGAACTAATTTCTTCATTATATATTCTTCTTCTTTCAGACATCAAACCACACGAACCCTTGCAGCAAGAAATCTTTTCCAAAACTCCAAAAATATTAAAAAAAAATAGGGCAATTCAAAACCCTAGCTTACAACTTCTTTCACAATAAGCCACCCCTCCAATTCACTTCCAGGAACACTATAGGGTAAGAATGGATCCACTTTGAAGATCCAAAGGATCTGATACGTATGAACATGCATCACCGATTTCCCTCATTGAATGAATTTTATATTTTTGTTTTCTTTAAGTTTTAATGTGTGCTAACCTTTCTAATGCGTTTTGAGGTTCAATAGTGCATGAATAACCCATCGTGTGAGCCTCGTGATGGCTAAATCGAAGCTTTCCATACTCAAACCGATTTGAATTATCTTCTTCATATCTCAAAAACTAGCACGTTTTAGCCAAAAATAACATTCCCATTGAACTCGCAGGGCGTGATATAGGGGGGTAGGATCCCTTTGGATCGCTAACAATTGTTGTTTTTGCAGGTTGGAAAAAAGACTCACCGGAGAAGACAACCGAAGCTAGGGCTCCGGCGCTTCTCTGGTCTAGTTATTTTGTTTTATTATATAATGTTTTGTTTTCATTTATATCAACGGATGTACAACAACCCCGGTGGCAAGCGCGCGCGAGATAAGGTCTTACTATGCCAGGACACATGTTCGATCCCTGCCTTTTAGCGTGTTGTATTTGTTTTTCATATTTTCATGTTTTTGCATATTACATAGTGCGCTGATTTCATTCCCTTGACACAAGTGCACGCTTGGCGCAATGGTGAACATGTTGGGAAGAATAGCTGAGGGCGTGGGTTCAACACCCACCCTTGACATTTTGTGTGGTTTTGCTTTCAACTTGTTGGTTTCCTTTCCAATTTTTCCTCAAACCCTAATTTTTTCACAAAACCTTTTTTAACAAACCTTACAACAAATTTTTTTTTATAAACCCTAATGGTTTAGGTTCTTAGTTTTTCTTTTAATTAATTTAATTAATCAACCTTTTTAAATAAAATTAGTTAGACTTTTTAGGTTTATTTAATTAATCATAAAAAACCTTTGTTTTCATAAAAAACCTCCAAAAAAACATTTTTCTTTTTTCATCTTTCTTATTCTTATTTTATTTTCCCGATTGTAAATAGCGTAGTTTATTTTTTCCGCTTTTTTATTATTATGTAACTATTTTCCGGGATGTAATAGTTAGGTTTACTTTTCGCACTTTTCTATTATGTATCTGCGCCAAAGCGATGTAATAGGTTTATCTTTCCTGCTTTTACTTTCCGCACCTTTATTGTCTTCTATATTTACTGCTAGTAACTAGGGTTGTATGGCAAGACTAAAACGAATCATTAGAAAACCCTAACTACAAAGATAAAATAACTAAATATGAATCACTCACACACCCACACCCCTAGGGTAACCTCCCTTGTTGCCTTCAGAAAACGGTCATGTTCCCTGAACGTAGGGATGCCTTAGCAAAGACCCTCTATCAAGTCATCATACAAAAAGATCATAGTCCCTCAATGACCCTTTCGACATTGCCTTTCGGAAAATGATCTAGTCCCTTCGAGTTGCCTACGAATAAAACGATGACAGTCCCTTACGAAAGTTGCTAAAGTGTCCTTACGAGTTGCCTTTGATGACCGTACGATGACCCTCGTCTTTCCCTTCACATCCAACAATAGGGCTTCCTACTAACTAATGGTACGTATAACACTATCTAGAGGAGAAGGAAAAGTACAAGAACGACCTTGAGTAGGGTAGAACTCCTAATCGCTTTCTCACAAAGCTCTTCAAAACGAAAACATTTCATAGAAACACTTTCAAAATATTTTCAAAAAAACACTTTGTACACATTCTCGAGGACATATACGAGAATCATTACAAAGTTTCGCCTTACATTGGAAATCTTTCAAAATATTTTTCAAACACAAAACACAAAGTTTCAAAAAGTGAGCTAAGCGATTAAGAGCCCGTAGATAACTACGAATAAAAATAGTGCTAACACCTTCCCTTTTCATAACCTACCCCTGAACTCAAAATCTTCAAGGTCTTTCCTATTCTTTTCACCCGTTTCTTTCTTGGATAAAAGAATTATCGATGGTGACTCTTGGTATCCGCAACATTTTCGATAAAAAGAGGGGTTACCTTAGAGTTAGATGACTTTTAATTGACATTGTTTTCCTTGTTTGCTTTATATTTGAGGGTTGCTCGGGTTTATTTCTTGCAAAGATCCTACACCTGGATCTGGGGTTACCTTAGGTAAGTATCAATAGATCATGGAAACTATACGGTGTAGACCGATATGGTTGAAGTGATGGCTATGTTAGTGCAGAACTTTGGTTTGTACTGGTGTCCCTTGAGTCAGTCGAGGAGAACATTAGGCTGTCACATGGTGTCATAAGCACTGAATGACTTTTAGAACCTTAATTGACCCAACTTGGCCATTAGAAGGTAGTGAGATGTCCGACTTTGGTGCAGTCCAAAGTTGGTTGATACTCGATGCTACACTCATTGAGATTCGACTTGCGAGATGTTTTGGTGGCAAATCAGTTATTCTACTAAAATAAAACCTTCGGGAAAGGTCTGTGATATGAGATCCCTAGAACCCGATTACTATTCTTAGGGCAGGTTGAGCCAACTGAACTTCAAGAGGGTACTTACCTATCAACCTCATGAAAGCCTTTAAACCTAAGGCTATTGTGTGCGTTGTTTGTGTTTTCTCTCTGTTTAAACATGACATCATTAAATCATACTATAAAATTTTTACTGACCATTTCAAGGATCTCAGGGACCTGTGATGCAGGTTTATCATGAACCAGATGTCCAACAAGGGGCAAGAGGATTTATTTTCCTCTAATCAGATACCGTCAAAGACCGAAGTGTATTCGTTTGAGTCAAAGGCTAGGACCCACTCGACATGGTGAGCTTGATTCTCATATAAGGACATTTAAAGACACAAAGTTCTTCAGTCAAATATGCAGCCAGACTTAACTTCTAACATTTCATTTTGTTTATCCCGCGAGATCCTTGAAAACATTTCATATGCATTCACATGCCATACACATCATATCATAACAGGTATTCCTAAGACATGTTTTCTCATCTTCTTGCTGTTTATTTCAGTAAAAGATCTCGAACAAACTGTGAAAGAACTTCAAGCTCAAAATGCTCAATTCCAAGAGACGCTCCTAAACTTAGCCAAGGGGAAGAAAGAACTGATGGCGCTTATCGCCAAGAAGAAAAAGACTAAGAGGCCAGCTGTTATCCTTAATATGGATATAATATTCAAAGGTCCAATCAAGAGGGCTCTTGATTTTGAGGTCCCGTCAAATGAAGATGATAACCAAGAGGAAGATGATAAGAGTGTGAAAGCTGACGAGAATAACGACCAGGGATCTGATGAAAAAGAAGAAGACTATTCAGATGAACAGTACCCTCCTGCTGATGACAAATATAAAAAACTGGAAGATCATCTCAATGCTATGGAGATCCAAAGAGTGTCTGGGTTGTATTTTGAAGAGCTGGGATTAGTCTCAGGGGTTGTTATCCCTCACAAGTTCAAGGTCTCTACTTTTGTGAAGTATGACAGTGTTTCTTGTCCTAAGCTGCATCTGAGGTCTTATCTCCGAAAGATCTAACCCCATACTATTGATAGGAAGTTATGGGTACACTTCTTTCAAGAGAGCTTGTCGGGAACATAATTAGAATGGTTCTATCAACTGGAAGGAACCAACATCCATACTTGGGAAAACTTGGTTGCTACCTTTTACAAATAATACCAATACAATGTTGATCTTTCACCGACCTGTGTGCAATTACAAAGTATGACTATGGGCTTGAACGAAGGCTTTAAGGAATATTCCCAAAAATGGAGGGATCTAGCTGGAAGAGTTCAACCTCCTTTATCTAATAGGGAGTTGGTTAATATGTTTATGGGAACTTTGACAGGACCTTTATTTAATCATCTGATCGGAAGCTCTTCATCTGGATTCACTGAGCTGATACTAATTAGGGAACAAGTTGAAGGTGGAATTAGAAGTGGAAAGATTCAGGTAGCTACGTCTTCAAGTGCTATGAAGAAGAAGTTCAACAGAAAGAAGGAAACTAATGTTGTGTATGACCAAAAGGGTCATGCTAGAAGTCATATAAACCAATTTGTTAGGGCGGTGCCAATTTCTAATCCCGCACTTATGCAACAACAACAACAACAATAATAACATGGCAATCAACATAGGTCAGACGCACCCAGAAGACAATTTACAAACATCAGCATGTCGTTGTCTCAAGCATTACAACATCTATTGAAGGAAGAGTTGATAACGTTAAGGGATCCTCCTCAGAATCCCAACACCTCCTCTCCTCGGTACAATCCAAATGTGAGATCTGTTTATCATTCCAATAGTCCTGGACATGATACCAATAGCTGCTGGACTTTGAAGAATAAAATTCAGGACATGATTGACAATTAAGAAATTGAATTTGATCCCCCCGAGACCCCCAATGTGATTACTACACCTATGCCTAAGCACGACAAAGGCATAAGTGCTATTCATGATGTTCTTTATGTTTCTTATGTAAGTGACTTGATTACTCCATTGACAATTATTAAGAAGAATCTGTTGCAAGCTGGTTTATTTTCGGGTTGTATTGAGAGTTGTTATTGTTGTGCAGTCCAACCCAATGGCTGCCAACTGCTGAAAGAAGGTATTCAACCTCTGATGGATAACCACATGATTCTAATTGAGAAAACTCCATATGTGGAGAATTTGTTTCAAGACTTGGAGCTGGAAGAGGTATCTATAATTTTCAGCACTCCTATCAGGATCACTTCCAAGGGTCCTATAAAGATTACTGCCAAACCCAAAGTTGCTTCTCTAATAATCACTGCACCTGGACCAATTATGTATTCCTCAGACAAAGATATCCCTTGGAACTATGAAGTCGGCTTCTACTACCATGGCATCAAGCAAGAACCATTGTCCATTGAAAATGAAGGTATTAAAGTTGTTGATCCCAACATTGACAATATTGCTGGAACCAGTAAAGTTCCTAGAAGCAGAAGGGTTTTCTCTCCAGAAATCTCTCCAAAGACTGTCGCCACACCAGTTCATATTACCGCTATTGACTCAATTACTGAGACTTGGGGTAAAGAAAAAATGAATGAGCTTGCCCATATGGAGGCACCAAAAGAGGTTACTGCTAAAGATACCTCCAAGCAAGAGTTAAAGGAGGTATTAAAAATTATCTGAAAAAGTGATTACAAGATTGTTGAACAGTTGGGGCAGACTCCCTAAAAGGTATCCATGTTATCCCTCTTATTGTGCTCTGAAGCCCATGCCCAGGCTTTGGTGAAGTTCTTGAAATATGCGCATGTGCCGCAAGAAATCTCTGTTGATCAATTTGAAAGTTATATTGCTAGCCTGACGATTGATAATGGGCTAAGCTTTTCTGATGTCGGCCTGACTCTTGAAGTAAGAAACCATAAAAAGGCCCTGTATGTCTCTATTGAATGCAGGGGCACTACTTTAGCTCATCTGTTAGTTGATACGGGTTCCTCATTGAATGTTCTACCGAAGGGTGCTCTAGACACACTTGACTATGAATGGGTTGTGATGAAACCCAATGACATTGTGGTCAGGGCCTTTGATGGTTCAAAAAGGGTGGAACACGGAGAGGTGGATCTTCTAACCAAAGTAGGGTCGCAGGTATTCGATTATACCTTCTATGTGATGGACATTCATCTGTCCTATTCTTGTTTACTCGGATGCCCCTGGATTCATGGGGCAGGCGCTGTTATTTCAAACCTACACCAAAAGCTGAAATATCCCGTAAAAGGAAAGATTGTTATAGTTTCTGGTGAAGAAGAGTACATAGTGAGTCACTTGAACTCTTTCAAATATGTTGAAATGGATGGAGAATTCATCGAAATTTCCTGCCAAAATTTCAAAGTTATTCGTCGAAGAATTATTGTTACTGAAGACATTTTTGCTATTCCTAAGATTACCAAGGCTCCACCCAGAATGGATTCTTTGAATGATGCTAGAGCTGTAGTAGAAGAAGGAGGTTGCATTACTTGGGGTCAGCTTCCTGACATTTGTTACAAGTCTAAAAAATTTGCTTTAGGCTTCACTGCAGAGGCTCAGAGGTTTGTTCGCCATGCTCATGTTGGAAGACCACCATTTCACGTCAGCAACAATGGATTCAACATGGTAGAAGATGCTGATGGTGACTATGACCTAGACAATTAGATTTTTCCCTCTACCGATAATAGGCTCAACAACTGGAAGACTGAAGACCTTATCTCAATCTCCTTTAGTCAGGAATAATTGCTACTTTTTATTTTATTGCTTTCAGTTTTGGTTATGTAATTTTAAAATAATAACTTTAAGCCTTGTGTCTTACCCGGGGCACAATGGTTCATTTGTTAGGGTTGTAATTTCATTAACATATTTTCATTCAATAAATCATGGGACGTTTTGCATACAAATTTTGTGCTCTTTGTCTTTCTCTTATTTTATTACACTTTTAAAATAGCTATGTGTTCTTACACCCACCAACACGACAAATTGCAGATCCACATCCACTCTGGATCTCGTTGATAACAATTCTGCCATTCCCACTTATGACTTAAAAAATACAATCTACAAGCCGAGGACGAAGGTGAGGAAGATTGTGAAGTACCGGGATAACTTGCCATACTATTCATGCAAGATTAAAAGGCAATACAACCGCATGAAGAGCCAGTCGAGGTTGTAAACTTCGGTACTGTAGAGGACAGGAAAAAGTCAAGATATGGGCCAACCTAGAGGACAATGTCAAGAACAGTTTAATTCAGATGTTGCATGATTACAGTGCGATCTTTTCTTGGTCTTACTAAGACATGCCAGGGATCGATATTGATATTGTGGTTCAGCGTCTACCGATGAAAGAAGGTTGTTCTCCAATAAAATAGAAGATTCGTCGGATGCGTCCCGAGATGTCCGAAAAGATCAAGGCTAAGGTTATGAATAAATTCAATGCAGGTTTCTTAGTTGTTACATCCTATCCTTAGTGGGTTGCAAATGTAGTTCCAGTACCTAAGAAAGACGGTAAAGTTCATATTTGTGTGGACTATAGGGATGTGAATAGGGCAAGCCCCAAAGATGACTTTCCACTGCCGCATATTGATGTTCTGGTTGACAACATTACTCAACATAAAGTTTTTTTTCATGGATGGTTTCTCAGGTTATTATCAGATCAAGATGGCACTTGAAGACATGGAAAAGATTACTTTTGTCACTCAGTGGGGAACTTTCTACTAAAAGGTTACGCCTTTCGGGTTAAAGAACGCTGGTGCAACATATCAATGTGCTATGGTAGCCTTGTTCCATGACATGATACATCATGCGATAGAGATTTACGTCAACGACATGATAGCCACATCTCAAACTAAAGAAGAACATCTCGACCATGTACACAAACTGTTTGAAAGGTTAAAGAAGTACAAGCTGAGATTGAATCCAAACAAGTGTACCTTTGGGGTAATATCTGGTAAACTCCTAGGTTTCGTCATCAGTGGTAAAGGTATTTAGTTTGATCCCGCCAAAGTCAAAGCCATCCAAGAAATGCCAACTCCCCATACTGAGAAGGAAGTCAGAGGTTTCTTGGGATGACTAAATTATATTTCCAGATTTATTTCCCATCTGACCGCTACTTGTGATCCAATATTCAAGCTGCTAAAGAAAGATCAAGTGTTGAAATGGAACGATGATTTCCAAGTAGCTTTTGAAAAAATCAAGGAGTACCTCCAGGAACCTCTGATTCTGATGCCACCAGTTGAAGGAAGACTTCTGATCATGTACCTAACAGTGTTAGAAAACTCAATGGGGGTGTGTACTGGGCCAACATGATCAGCCTGGTCGAAAAGAGCATGCAATATACTATCTTAGCAAAAAGTTTACCGACTGTGAAATAAGATAATCACTGCTCAAGAAAACTTGTTGTGCTTTGGCATGGGCTGCTCGCCGACTAAGGCAATATATGTTGACTCATACCACTTTGTTGATCTCTAAAATGGATCCTATAAAATACATATTCGAGAAACCCACTCTTTCCGGAAGGATAGCCAGATGGAAAATGGTTTTATCAGAATACGACATTCAGTACACCACTCAAAAGGAAATCAAAGGAAGTGTACTAGCGGATCATTTGTCTTACCAAGTTGTAAAGGACTATTAGTCTATGAATTTCGAGTTCCCGGATGAGAATATCATACTAGTTACAGATAATAAAGAACCTGGACCGTATGAAGGACCCGAGTCGGGATCCTGATGGACTTTGGTTTTTGATGGAGCTTCTAACGCGCTGGGAAATAGAATCGGTGTTGTGATTACCTCTCCCAAGGGTTGCCATACGCCCTTCACCGCTAGACTTTGCTTTGATTGTACCAACAACATGGCCGAGTACGAAGCATGCATCATGGGCATCAAAGCTGCTATTGATATGAGAATTAAGTTATTATATGTATATGGGAACTCAACCTTAGTCATCATTAAAATCAAGGGAGAATGGGATACGAAGCATCCAAATCTCATTCCTTATTGGTAGCATGTATTGACATTAATTTTGTACTTCGAGGAAATCACTTTTGAACATATCCCACAAGAAGAGAATCAGTTGGCAGACGCATTGGCAACCATGTCATCTATGTTCAAAGAAAGATGGGACAACAAGGCTCCTAGAATTACTATTGAAAGACTAGATGAACCGACACACTGTTACAAAGTTGACATTGGCGAAGTAGAAGAGAAGCCTTGGTTTCATGAAGTAAAAAGGTACCACAAAGCTCAAGAATATCCCGAGGGGGCATCTATCAATGAAAAGAAACTCATACGGAGGTTCACTGCTAATTTATTCCTGAGAAATAGAATTTTGTACAAGCGCAACCATGATTCGAACCTACTACGTTGTATGGACAAGAAGAAAGATGAGAAAATTATGGAAGATATGCACGAAGGAGTCTTCGGTACTCATTCCAGTGGGCATATGATGGCTAAGAAGATTCTGAGAGCAGGTTATTATTGATCGACTAGGGAAACAAATTTCCACCACCATTCCAGAACTTGCCACAAATGCCAGATCTACGTCGACAAAGTACATGCGCCTATGGTTCCTCTAAATGTCTTGACTGCTCCTTATCCGTTTGCAATGTGAGGCATCAATATGATTGGAGAAATTAAGCCTACTACTTCCAATGAACATTGTTTTATCCTAGTCTCTATCGATTACTTTACCAAGTGGGCCAAAGCAACCTCATTTGCCTTCGTTACCAAGAATGTAGTGGCCCGATTCATTAAGCATAACCTTATCTGTCGGTATGGAATCCCTGAAAAGATCATCACATATAAAAGTAACAATCTCAATAATACTATGATCACGGAACTCTGCATGCAGTTCAAGATTAAGCACCACAATTCTTCTTCGTATCGACCAAAGATGAATGGTGTCGTGGAAGCCGCTAATAAGAACATCAAGAAGATTATAAAAAAGATGACAGTGACATACAAGGATTGGCACGAGATGTTACCATTTTATCTTCATAGCTATCTCACTTCAGTATAGACGTCAACTGGGGAAACCCCATTCTCTCTAGTCTACAGTATAGAAGTTGTCCTACCCTTCGAAGTCCAGATTCCTTCTCTAAGGATTATGAAAGACGCGAATTTAGCCAAGAAGAGTGGATTCAAACTAGGCTGGACCAGATAAATCTGATTGACGAGAAAGGCTTGTGATTGTTTGTCATGGTCAAATGTATCAGAAGCGCATGATCAAAGCCTTCAACAAGAAAGTCAAACATCGGGCATATCAGGATGGTGACTTGGTAATAAAGCGCATCATCCTACCTCAAGGTGATCCTAGGGGAAAATGGACTCCCACATAGGAAGGGCCATTTGTAATCAAGAAGATATTTTCTGGCGGTGCTATGATAATTACCACCATGGACGAGGAAGATTTTCTGCACCCTGTGAACGCGAACATAGTTAAAAATACTATGCATAAAAATGACCCGCTAGGTTGACCGGCCTAGGAAAAAATAAGGGCATCCCAGCGAACCAAAAGAGTTCGAGCAAAAATTAGGGATATATATATATATATATATATATATATATAAAGATTATACACCCGGCAAGTCGAAAATCTGAAAAGGCGGCTTGGGCAAAAAAGGGTATCCCGGTGATCTGAAAACCAGAAAGGGCGGTCCAGGAAAAAGTTAGAGATTAAAGTGTACGACTATGTCCTATTGGATCACCTACTTAAAACAAGCTTGGTTAACAACATCAAGTTCAAATGGTACAGATCAATTCAATCAACTTCTTCTGACAGCAAGGGATGAGATGCTTGAAGATATATGGGCAATAGCATAGTCGAAACTTGATGGGATTGTTTCCATTTAGTTGTTTTTCTCTGTTTTACTTTGTAATCTTTTAATTTTACGAATATTTACTCTTACTAGCATTTCTGTCTCGTTGTACAAAACCTCTTGTTTTTAGGAAAACTTTCAATACAAAGTCAATTTCAAAATTCAAATTTGTTGTACTTTCTTTGTTTTTTTTTTTGCAAAAACGTCTAATGACTAAACTGAATGAACATATGCATATGAATACGGTTATTATTAACAAACACGGGCATGAGAACAAGGGTCAACATTTACTAAAGACTCTCAGAGTTGGGATAACATTCAAGTAATCCATAAATCCCCACAGAACTAACCCCGCAGAGCTATGTTCACAAGCTCATCTCCGACAAAGATACATTTCCCCATCACATCTAACATACCTTCAGATAGGAATTGGGGCATCTTTCATAAGTTCACATGATCATCTCCCCCAATAGGTCCCCTAGCGTACAAGTAAGTTTGATCATTTCCCCAACATACGATGGAAACTTCCTCTACACAGCCTATGAAATTCCAATTCCCATCAGAGATGATTCCTCAGCACAATTTATAGGAATTTAATTCTTCAGCAAAGTTTATTTCTTCAACGCTGCAAAATCCCCTACATAATTCTCTTCTCCAACAGGGTTTATTTCCTCAGCAGGGTTTACTTCCCCCACAAAGTTCATTTCTCCGATTACTGCAAATCCCAGACAAGATCCTCTTCTCCAGCAAAGTATATTCAAGGTTTCTATCCCTAGAGAGTTGCTACACAATCTGAAACTGGGCCAAATATCATTTAACTTTGTCCTCCCTAAAGAGTTGGTATCCATATCGGAAACTCGGTCAGACAGCGCCTCAGAGGGTTATCCATCTATTTTATCCCCAATCAGGGTATATAAGAACTAAATTCCCAGTAGAGTGATGAACGACCATTGTTCTTGAACTCTTCTATCCCCAAGCAGAACTCAAACATTCCCAGTGGAGTATCCTCAAAACAGAAAGAAGGAATCCCCAGCGTAGACATTCTAAACGAGATGGAAGATTCATATTCTTCATTCCCAGCAACAGCCAGGTATTTTTTCCCCTAGTCAAGGATGTTATACAAAGCTACCAATATGCTTCAGCGACATCTTACGCACATACATTATTTACAAAACATCATAGCATATACATACGAAATACATATAACACATTCTCATTTATTTTGAGAGCATCACCACACAATGCAGTACATACATCATGACATTGCATAAAACTAACTTCATCTCTGTCAGGTTAGTCCGCAAACAAACAAATATCATCATCAATTTTAAAACAGGTCACAGATTAATTCCTGAAACAAGACGGGGCAACTATCTATATGACCAAGCGGTATGAATTCCCAAAATAGGACGGATTTATCAACATAAAAGAAGGTCAAAGATTAATTTCTGAAACAGGACGAGGTAACTATCTATGTGACCAGGAAAATATTAATTCCCGAAACAGGACAGGGCAACTATCTATATAACCAGGAAGATAATACTTCTCGAAATAAGACGGGGAAATTATCGACATGACTAGGTGGTATGAATTCCCAAAACAGGAAGGGTTTACCAACAAAAATAGATTGTAGATCAATTCCCAAAATAAGACGGGGAGGCTATCTACATGACAAGCATTTCCCTCAGAGACTAAATCAGACAAGTATTTCCCTCAAAGACCAAATCTGACAAGCATTTTTCTCAAATATTTCATTATGGAAAGCATTATTCAGATTTAGTCAAGCGTAGACTCATTCTGATACTCCTATTAACAGTTACTTTGATGGAATCCATAAGCCCATCCCCAACGACACTCTGTCACCTATCCGAATGTCATCTTTAAGCCCATTCAAATCAACCAACAACGTCACTACATGCACATGCGAGTGCAAATTTATGGGTACTTAAGTGTTCAATCCTCTTCTACCCTCAAATAACGAATGGAGGACATGCCAATATAACTCTTCAGGTTTAGGAAGATTAAACAGGGGAAGTTGTTGTACCCCAAAATTTTCCCTCCCATTATTCAAGACATTCTTTTAGGGTTTTCATTTGCTCAAGGTTGCTCAAGAAATGATCAGACAATTCTTCTCCTAAGTAATGGATCTACAACTAGGGTTTTAATTTTCTCAAGGAAGATTGGGTTTAAAAGGCTTCAAGTGGATTTCATGGTTCCTTATATGTTTCTAATAATTCTCATGCCAAATTTCAAGCCTTGCATCACAAGTTTTCTTAGGCAATGGCTCAGATGACTGAAAATTAACTATATTGGACAAAAAGTCAATTATGGTCAACATATAGTCAAATCCCAATATTTTTGGTCAAAATCAAGATTTTTAAGTAAAATTCATCATTTTATCAAGGTTTGATCATTATTCATTAAGAAAATTCTCAAACCATCAAAAGTCAAAAGTTGCCAAATTAGGGTTTTCTTAAGGAGAAGTCAACTGAACTTTGACCAAGCACAACTTCCACATGTTTCATTAGATTTTTACTCTACCAAATCTCATTTTGAAAGAAACTAAATTCTCTACATCTTTGTCTCTCTAAGCTCAAGTTCAAAAAATGCTTCATTTGACAGATATGGGCCAAAACATTATAGGTCATTTCAAAAGTCAACAAAAAGACACTTTTTGTCAACTCAACTTACATCAAGATAAACTTTTCAAATTCCAAAATCATAAAAATATATATTGTATAGGACATCCTAAGATTTCCAAAAAGTCAAAGATCACCTTCAAATGATAAAAATTGAGAGAGTTATGATTGGTGCAATTTGGGAAATTTTGAGCAAATGCATGAAACCAAAAGTGACCAAACTTGATTTTTTGGGATATTGGGCTTATGATTCAAGGTCCATGTGTGTTTTTTACCTCAATATGAACCTCGAAATCACTTCATGCACCCCTTGACCCCTTTTTATTCTATTTATTTTGATTTTTATTTATTTTAAATTCAAAATAAATAAGATAAAATATAGGTTTTTTCTTACAAGGTCCATGCCCAATATGGTTGACCTAATTTCTTCATTATATATTCTTCTTCATTCATACATCAAACCACACGAACCCTTGCATCAAGAAATCTATTCCAAAACTCCTAAAATATCAAAAATAGGGAAATTAGAAACCCTAGATGACGGCTTCTTTCACAACAAGCCAACCCTCCAATTCACTTCCAGGAACACTGTAGGGTAAGAATGGATCCACAATGAAGATCCAAAGGGTTTGAAACACATGAACATGCATCACTGATTTCCCTCATTGCATGAATTTTATATTTTTGTTTTCTAGGAGTTTTAACGTATGATAACCTTGCTAATACGTTTTTGAGGTTTAATAGTACAGGAATAACCCATTGTGTGAGCCCCATGATGGCTAAATTGAAGCTTTCTGTACTCATATCTATTTAATTTATCTTCTTCATGTCTCATAAACCATCATGTTTTAGCCAAAAATAACATTCCCATTGAATTGCAGGGCGTGATTTATAGGGGTAGGTCCTTTTAGATCGCTAACAATTGTTGTTTTTGCAGGTTGGAAAAAAGACTCACTTAAGAAGACGATCGGAGCTAGGGCTCCGGCGCTTCTCCGAACTAGTTATTTTGTTTTATTATATAATGATTTGTTTTCATTTATATCATTGGATGTACAACCACCCCAATGGCAAGCACGCGCGAGATAAGATTTTACTATGCCAGGGCACGGGTTCGATCCCTGCCTATTGGCTTTTTGGATTTGTTTTTCATATTTTCATCTTTTTGCAGATTACATAGCGCGCTGATTTCATTCCCTTGACACAAGCGCGTGTTTGGTGTAGTGGTGAGCATGCTGGGCAGAAGAGATGGGGGCGTGGGTTCAACACCCACCCCTGATATTTTGTGTGGTTTTTCTTTCAACTTGTTGGTTTTCTTTCCAATTTTTTCCTCAAACCCTAATTTTTGGTGAAAAACCTTTTTTAACAAACCTTACAACAAAACTTCTTTTTATAAACCCTAATGGTTTAGGTTCTTAGTTTTTCTTTTAATTAATTTAATTAATCAACCTTTTTAACTAAAATTAATTAGACTTTTTAGGTTTATTTAATTAATCATCAAAAAACTTTTTTTTTCATAAAAAACCTCCAAAAAAACATTTTTATTTTTCATCTTTCTTATTCTTATTTTATTTTCGTAATTGTAAAGAGTGTAGTTTATTTTTTCCGCATTTTTATTATTATGTAACCATTTTTCGGGATGTAATAGTTAGGTTTATTTCCCGACTTTTCTATTATGTATCTGCCCTGAAGCGATGTAATATGTTTATCTTTTCTGCTTTTACTTTCTGCACCTTTACTGTCTCCTATATTTACTGCTAGTAACTAGGGTTGTATGGCAATACTAAAACGAATCGTTAGAAAACCCTAACTGCAAAGAAAAATAACTGAATACGAATCACTCACACACTCACACCCCAAGGGTAACCTCTCTTGTTGTCTTTGAAAAATAGTCATGTCCCTCGAACGTAGGGATGCTTTAGAAAAGAGCCTCGATCAAGTCATCATACAAAAAGATCATAGTCTCTAAATGATCCTTTCGACGTTGCCTTTTGGAAAATGATCTACTCCTTTCGAGTTTCATATG
The DNA here is from genome assembly GCA_948472305.1 of Vicia faba. Taxonomy (NCBI): domain Eukaryota; kingdom Viridiplantae; phylum Streptophyta; class Magnoliopsida; order Fabales; family Fabaceae; genus Vicia; species Vicia faba. Next base: position 640,974,850 of record OX451736.1, on the reverse strand, counting down.
AATATATGATGACAGTCCCTTACAAAAGTTGTTAAAGCGTCCTTACGAGTTACCTTCGATGAACGTACGATAACCCTCGTTTGTCCCTTTACATCCAACGATAGGGCTTCCTACTAACTAATGGTATGGATAGAATTATCTAGAGGAGAAGGAAAAGTACAATAACAACCTTGAGTAGGGTGGAATTCCTAATATCTTGCTCACAAAGCTCTTCAAAACATAAACATTTCATACAAACACTTTCACAATATTTTCAAACAAACACTTTGTACGCATTCTCGAGGACATATAAGAGAATCATTACAAAGTTTCGCCTTACATTGGCACTCTTTCAAAATATTTTTCAAACACACAACACAAAGCAATTTTAAAAAAGTGAGCTAAGCGATTAGGAGCCCGTAGATAACTACGGATGAAAAGGATGCTAACACCTTTCCTTTTTATAACCTACTCCCCGAACTCAAAATCTTCAAGGTCTTTGCTGTTCTTTTCACCCTTTCCTTCATGGATAAAAGAAAAGTCGATGGCGAATCTTACTATGCGCAACATTTGCGATAAATTGCAAACTAAGTTAGTTCTCCCACCGTATTACAGACATGATCATTGTTTTCGAAGGCAACAAAGAGAGGTTACCCTAGAGGTGTGAGTGTGAAAAGTGTGTTTAGTTTAGTTATATTTATCTTGAGAATCAGGGTTTTCTATCGATTGATTTTAGTCTTGCCATAAAACCCTAGTTACTAGCAATATAAAATATAGCAGGAAAAGTAAAGGTGCAGAAAGTATACCGTGCACTATTACAAGGCCTTGGGGTAGTTACATAAGGATAAAAGAATGCGAGAAATAAACCTATACTATTACAAAAAAAACGCGTGTAAACTATACAAATGTTTCTAGGAATTTAAATGCAAAAGAAAATATAAAAAAATGTTAGGAAAAAATATCAAATGCCCTAAAATTCTAAGGGTTAGGAAAAATATCTTGGTGTTTTTGTTTAGAAAATGATTCGAATGTTAATAAGTAATTAAACCTAATTCTAATCAATTTTAAGAAAATTAAGTTAATAAAAAACCCTAATGTCTAATTGATTTTAATTAATAAAAAAAACCTAAAGTCTAATTGATTTTAATATTTAAGAAAAATTTGATTAATTAATTAATTAAAACTAAACCTAATTTGTTAAGGTTTTGAAAAAGGATTAGGGTTTGTTAGAAGTTAATTAAGAAATAAATAAGAAAAAGAAATAAATAAGAGTTAGTGAAAAAAATAATTTTTGGGGTGGGTGTTGAACCCACGCCGTCTTGCTTTCAAGCTGCATTGCTTGCCACTCTTCTAGTGCGTTGTTGGTGTTAGGAATCAGAATGTACTGATTATATTTGAGATATCTACATTAATCTGGAAAAACACAAAAAATGCAAAACGCAGGGAATCGAACCCACACCCCTTCGTTCATCATTCACACCTTCCACCAATTGAGCTAACACGTCCATCTGTTAATATAATAAAACAAAAACAATATATATAAAACAAAATCAATGCGTCAGAGAAGGTGTTTCATGGTCCTGCAAAATAACATGAGGAAGTGCCTAGGTGTTTCAGGGTACTACAAAAACAACGCGTGTTAGAAAGAAAAGAGGACTATATCCCCCTAAATACATGGCTGCAAATTCATTGGTGGTCTTATTTTAGCCTGCAAGTGCCTATAAAAGGAGATACGATGAAGTCGGAGCTTCACGCCCTAACAATGGTATTTTCTTATCACTGCATCAAAACTCAAAAGCAATGGTTCTAAAATATACCAAACATCAGTATGAACATATATGAATGCGTATAAACGATTTACAACGTGAGAATTTAGAGTCTGTAATTGAGAAATTTTACCAAAATCGGTGGGCTTGAATGAACGATTCTAGGCGTGAACAGGCTTGCTTCTTAGCTTGGTAGTGATCCTGGGAACTTCAGGAATGGATGCTTAGTTTCGATTGAAGGAGGCTGAAAATAAGGTTTTATGTTTTCCCTAGTTTGATAAATTTTGAGGTTTTTTTGAGAGTTCTTGGAGGTAGTAATTCGTGTCCTGAGCATCTGAATTTGTTGTGCTTATATAGAGGATAGAATTACGCAGCAAAAGCGAAAGGAATCCATGTGATCATGAAGTGAAGATTTGATTGAAAACTCTTTAAACTTTCTAATTTTGGTCAATATTTTCTTCAAAAGTACTCCACGCGGTTTCTATTAGTTTTCATAATCTTTCCGGGCTTCAATTCTGATCAAAACAAATATCCATGCGCCTATTACCATTTATCTTGTATTTTATTTAATTTATTTTGTATTTAATTGAATAAAAATCAAAATAAATATAAATATAAATTATGGTAAGGTATGAATGGACTTAGAGGTCCTCTAATGTGTTATGAACATGTTTGAACTTAAAAACATAGGCCCATTAGCCCAAAAATTCAACTTTGCTCAAAATGGACTTCATGCATTTCTCAAAAATTGCTTAACTTGCACAAATCATATCTCACTTAGTTTTTATCATATGAAGGTGATATTTGATTTTTTGGAAACCTCAAGATGTCCCCTACAATATTCGTGTTGGTCATTTTCTCATTTGAAGAAATTAGCTTGATGTAAATTTCTTTGACAAAAAGTGTCTTTTTGTTGACTTTTAATTTTTTGGCCGATATCCCTCAAATGAAGCATTTTCAGCCTTGAGCTTAAGAGACAAAATTGTAGAGAATTGAATTTCCATAAAAATGGTCTTTGGTTGAGAATTTCATGATGAAGCATGTGAAAGTTATGCTTGGTCAAAGTTCAGTTGACTTCTCCTAAAGAAAATCCCAATTTAGTAACTTTTGACTTTTGATGAATCTTGAGTTTTCTTGATGAATCATGATCAACCCTTGATAAATTGATGAATGTGACCTCAAAATATTTATGTTGACCAAGAATCTTGAAGTTTGACTATATGTTTACCACAATTGACTTTTTGTCCAATATAGTTAGTTTTCACTCATTTGAGCATTTGACTTAGCGAACTTGTGATGTAAGGTTTGAAACTTGACATCAGGTTTATTTGAAGCATATGAGGAACCATGAAACTCACTTGAGGCATTATAAGCTCAATTTTCTTTGATAAAAACAAAACCCTAATTGTAGGCCACTACTTAGGAGGAGGGTTCATCTGATCAATTCTTGAATAGTCTTGAGTACTTGAGAACCTTATGAGCATGAGGAAATCTTGAACCAATTTGTCTTGAAAAATGGGAGGGAAAATTTTGGGGTACAACAACAGCGAAGGATCTATCGTGTAGGATTCGTGACCCAAAAAAGAAAGGTACAGACAATGGGTAAAATCGATGATAATAGAGGATCTATCGTGTAGGATTCGCGACCAAAAAATAAAGGTAAAGAGAATGGGTAAAATCAACGATAGTGGAGAATCTATCGTGTAAGATTCGCGACCCAAAAAGAAAGGTAAATCCAATGGGTAAAATCGACGACAACGGAGAATCTATCGTGTAGGATTTATGATCCAAAAAGAAAGTTAAAGATAATGGGTAAAGATCGGTATGATCCAGTAGAAGATAACATGATGGTAAGATCTATAGATGATCTGTGACCCAAGAAAAGATAACATGAGGGTAAGATCTATGGACGATCTGCAACCCAAGAAAAGATACCATGAGGGTAAGATCTATGGACGATCTGTGACCTAAGAAAAGATAACTAGAGAGTAAGATCTATGGACGATCTGCGACCCAAGAAAAGATAACACCAGGGTAAGATTTATGGATGATTTGTGACCCAAAAAGAAAAGATAACTAGAGGGTAAGATCTATGGACGATCTGTGACCTAAGAAAATATTGACAAAGGGTATTGAGAGTTGAGAGTACAATGTACTGGCACCGTGGATATTTTGGTTTGTAGTGTAATGATGGATGTCAACTAGGAATTGTAAGGATGGCATTCTCTGTGGGGATGTATTACTGTTTTGAGGATTGATTTGGGCTTTCGTGCAAGGTACCAAATCTGGCTTATGCTTCATATGCATTTTCAAGTGTATGGCATAATTATCCATTTTAATGGATATGCTACGCGTTTGAGGATGCAACGTAATATGCAGGGATGATTTCTATATGCAGAGTGCAAACGATTAGGCTCATTGGGGTCCGTTACTCGTTTTCTTGAGATAGCAATATATATCGGTGCTTGAAAACTCGAGAATTGAGTTATAGCCTTGTTGGGGATTGAATTGTAGTCTTGTTGGGGAGAAATAGGTTGATATGATTTTCCCTACATCATAGACTTCTTGTGGATGGCTGGGTAGAGTCATGGATCACCTAGAATGCCCCAAGTTGCCTCAATGTTGGAGAGTCGTGTGCTTAACCGTCTACAGGGGGTGACGATGACATAAGCTAGGTCGAGGTGACCGTTATGACTTGCTACCTGCATAGAAAAACAACATCTGGATGCCATTGAACTCCTTTGGGATGCCTTCATGTTAATGTAACATTGTGTTTCATGTCTTAGCTTGTGATTATTATTACGTAATTGTTTTCAATGCATTTTTTAATAAATAATTTAAATCACAATTTACATAGGAAAAATAAAGTAAAAAGACATAACAAAGAAATTTTTTTGGTAAAAAGTAAATTTTATTAATGAGATTGGCCTATGAATAGGCATTCGTACATGGAAACAAATCCTAAATAAGGCAGTTGCAAAGAAAAAACAAAATACAACAGGTGAAATAGAAATAAGAAAATCTAAAACTTCCATTAAAACTGATATAGCTATAGTTCTCGTATCCTTGATTATCCTAATGCTTTGCTTCTAAAGGGTAGTAGTCGAATTGATCCATCCACTGTCAGGAGTGTATACTGTTATTCATAAAGGTTTTTTAGACTACAACCTCTCACTTTTAGTCCCTAATTTTTGCTTGGATTGCCCTTTCGGGTTTTCAATCCACCGGGATACTCATTTTTGCCTAAGCCGCCCTTTCGGGTTTCTGACTTAGCGGGTTATACTTTTTCTTTCTTTTTAGCCTTAATTTTTTCCTAAGCCGCCCTTACGGGTTTTTGACTTTGCGGGTCTTTTTATGCGTAGTATTTTTTTACTGAGTCTGAGTTAACTGGAAGTGGAATGTCTTCCCCATCCATGTCTGTCAGGATTAGAGCACCTCTTGAGAAAGCTTTCTTCACGATGTATGGTCCCTCATAGTTGGGAGTCCACTTTCCTCTTGGATCAGAGTGAATTGGGAGGATCTTCCTTAATACCAGGTCACCTGTGTGGAACCCTCGAGGTCGAATCTTCTTGTCAAATGCTCTCTTGAGACGTTGTTGATATAACTGACCATGACAAATTGTTTCTAGGCTCTTCTCTTCAATGATATTGAGTTGGTCGAGCCTCGTTTGAATCCATTCAGCTTCATCAAGCTTAGTATCCACCAGAACCCTTAATGAAGGAATTTCCACTTCGACTGGGAGCACCACATCCATACCATAGATAGCGAAAAAGGAGTTGCCCTAATGGAAGTACGCACTAAAGTTCTATAGCCATGTAGAGCAAAGGGAAACATCTCATGCCAATACTTGTATGTTCTTACCATTTTCTGAACGATCTTCTTTATGTTCTTGTTAGCTGCTTCGACTGCACCATTTATATTTGGCCGATAGGGTGAAAAATTATGGTTCTCAATCTTGAATTCTTCATACATCTCCTTCATAATTTTCTTGTTGAGATTCGACCCGTTATTAGTGATTATATTGTTAGGAGTCTCATAACAGAATATGATTTCTTTTTTGATGAAGCAAGTGACGACTTGTCTGGTCACATTCTTGTAAGAAGCCACTTCCACCCACTTGGTGAAGTAGTCAATAGCAACAAGAATGAACCTCTGTCCATTTGACGCGCTAAGCTCAATCCGTCCAATCATATCAACGCCCCACATTGCAAAGGGCCATGGTGAAGTCATCACATTCAAAGGAGTGGGAGGATTATGTATCATGTCTGCATAAACTTGACATTTATGGCACATCTTCGCATACACACAATAGTCACTTTCCGTCGTCATCCAGAAATAACCTGCTCATAGGATTTTCTTGGCCATAACATGTCCACTGGCATGATTCCCAAAAGAGCCCTCGTGAATTTCTCGTATGATGGATTCTACTTCGTGTCTATCCACGCATCTGAGCAGAACCGAATCATAGTTTCTTTTGTACAGAACGTCTCCTGACAATAAGAACTTGGATTCTAATCTTATAAGATCCCGTTTATCACAAATTATAGCACCTTCTAGATACTCTTGATTCTCAAGATATCTTTTTATGTCTTTATACCACGGCTTTTCATCCGACACGTCTTCGGTTGTGAGACAATGAGTAGGGAAAACATGTGTTGCTTCCTTGTAATGAAGGATTCTTATATTGGGTGCATGATTTGGATAACTGACTTTGAACATTGCTGCTAAAGTAGCTAGAGCATCTACCAACTTATTTACTTCTCTAGGAATATGCTCAAAAGTGATCTCATCAAAAGCGGGCAACAACTCTAATATGCAATCCATGTATGGAACTAAATTGGGGTGTTGTGTATCCCAATCACCTCGTACTTGGTATATTGCTAAGGCAGAATCCCCATAAACTTCAAGAATCTTGATCTTCAAATCAATGGTTGCTTTAAGGCCCATTACACAAGCTTCATATTCTGCAACATTATTCGTCCAATCAAAGCATAACTTGGCTGTGAAAGGTATGTAAGTATTGTATGGAGAAGTCAGAACTGCCCCAATACCATGGCCTGTAGCATTTGATGCACCGTCGAACGTAAGAGTCTATCGTTCCTTGGTTCGGGTCCTTCCTCGTCATCAAGTTTCATAACATCCTCGTATGGAAAATCGAACTCCATTGACTAATACTCTTCCAATGGCAGGTAAGAAAGACGATCTACCAAAATTCTACCATTGATAGCCTTTTGTGTGACGTACTGTATGTCATATTCAGATAAAAGCATTTGCCACCGAGCCAATCTTCCTGTAAGTGCTGGTTTCTCGAAGATGTACTTTATCATATCCATCTTAGATATCAGAAGTGTAGAGTGTGTCAACATGTACTGCCTCAAACGTCGAGTTTCCCACGTAAGAGAGCAACAAGCCTTCTCAAGTAATGAATACCTTGATTCACAATCAATAAAAAATTTTGCTCAGGTAATAAATGGTGTGTTCTTTTCGTCCAGTATCATTATGTTGTCTGAGCATACAACCCATAGATCCTTCAAGAACAGTCATATACATAATAAGTGGTCTCCCTGGAACTAGAGGTATGAGTATTGGCGGCTCCTGAAGGTACTGTTTAATCTTCTCATAGGATTCCTAACAACTATCATCCCAATGGACATCTTAATTCTTACGCAACAATTTAAAGATGGATTCACAAGTAGCTGTAAGATGAGAAATGAACTTGGCTATGTAATTCAACATCCCAAGGAACCTACATACTTATTTTTCATTTTTCAGTGCCGGCATATCCTGTATTTCTCTTACCTTGTCGGGATCTACTTCAATTCCCCACTGACTTACGATGAAACCAAGTAACTTTCTCGATCGAACCCCAAAGGTGCACTTGTTGGGATTAAGCCTTAACCTAAACTTTCATAGATGATCAAACAACTTCTGCAAATGGACCAGATGTTCTTCCTCAGTCTGTGATTTTTTAATCATATCATCCACATACACCTCGATATCTTTATGAATAATATCATGAAAGAGAGTCACCATAGCATGCTGATATGTTGCACCAACATTTTTTAGACCAAAAGGCATGACCTTATAGAAAAAGGTACCCCAAGGAGTTGTGAAAGCTATTTTTCCCATGTCTTCAGGAGCCACTTTTATCTGATTGTAACCTGAGAATCCATCCATAAAGGAGAACACTGAAGACTGAGCAATATTATCAACCAACACATCAATATGAGGCCACAAGAAATCATCCTTCGGGCTTGCTCTACTAAAATATCTGTATTTAACACACATATGTACCTTACCATCCTTCTTAGGTATAGGCACAATGTTATCAATCCATGGTGGATAGTTTATCACAGACAAGAAGCCTGTATCAATCTATTTCTGAAAATCTTCTTTTATCTTCAAAGCCATGTCAGGTCTAGTTCTTCGCGGCTTCTGCTTTACAGGAGGACATTCTGGTTTGAGTGGCAATTTGTGCACCACCATATTAGTGTCTAAACCGGGAATGTTTTCATACGACCAAGCGAATATGTCAGCATACTCTCAAAGCAACTCAATCAACCCCTTCTTTTCTTCACTTTGTAAGGCGACACCTATTTTGACTTCTCTCTTTACCTCTTCAGTACCGAGATTGATAACTTTTGTATCTTCTTGATATGATTGGATGACCTTCTCTTCCTGTCTCAAGAGTCTCTCCAGTTCTTCAGTGACTCCGCAATCTTCCCCATTATCCTCTTTGGCATGGTCAATTGAATTCTCAAGGATATTAGGAACCATAGCATTATCATTTTTGATGGAATTCGAGGCGGATCTGCATGATTGATGTTTTTATGTTTTATTTTAGAAAGTGCAAGAAAATATTTAGAATATGAAAAGAAAAGCATTTCCATTTTATTTTGAAAAGTAAAAAGAAAAAAGAAAAGATAGGGAACAAAAGTTGTATACAAAAGTGCGGCTTTTATTCAATTTTAAACGGAGATAGAAACATACGGGACCACTTCTACAAGCTGTCCTTATGCCTTGGGCAGGGCATATGACTTAATGGAAACAAAAAATTACACATCAAGGAAAACAACTTCAGGGATGTTCACGGTATTCCAATTATTGAGCTCCTGCAAGAACTTGCCCTTCTTTTCTTGTACCAACACTGATGAACACTTCAGAAATTGGGAGAACCTGTTTTCCTTTGAAAGGAACCAAACTAGCTTGCACGAAGGAGGTTGGATGATATCCAAGACCACAACGATATTTCTTATTAGATACTTCAATCACTTTTCCCCAACCATCTTGGGGAGATGTAGCTTCCATGATGACTTTAGCATCATTCAAAGAGGCCATGGGTGCTTAAGACTTCATACCTTCCACGACGGGAAACCTGTCAACAGCAACAATCTCCAGAGCTTGAAAGGGAAACTCATGCACCTCGCCTTCCACATAACGGTAGGTTGACATATTATTAATCACTACACCTTTCCTCCATAAATGAAAACAACTTTATCGTTTACAATGAATTTTAGGCATTGGTGAAAAGTAGATGTCACAACTCCTGCTACATGGATACATGGGCGACCCAAAAGGATAGTATAGGATGGACGAATGTCCATAACATATAATGAAAGATAAAAGGTGTGGGGACCAATCTTGACAGGCAAGTCCACTTCTCCCTCCACAAACTTCCTTAAGCCATCAAACGCTCGAACACTTAGGGTGCAAGGCCTCATCATTACCCCATCCATATTCAGCTTAAATAGAGTAGCCTTGGGCATCACATTGAGAGAAGACCATGTATCCACCAAAACTCAAGATAAAACCGTATCCAAACACCTTAGGGAGATGTGCAATGCTTTCTTGTATGCTCTGCCATCAACTGGGAGCTCCTCATCACAGAAACCCAAACAATTTCCTACAACAATATTGGTTACGATCCCTTCAAATTGCGCTACAAAAATGTCTTGTGTAACATGTGCAGAACATAAAATCTTCAATAAGGCATTGCGGTGAGTCTCTGAATACAAGACAAGGTACAAGATGGAGATCTTGGACGGCGTATGGTTGAGTTGATCAACCACTTTGGAATCACTTCGCTTGAGAATCCTCAAAAGTTTCTCTGCTTCTTGACCTAAAGAAGGTTCAGGCTGGTCACTAATCACTTACTTTCCCCTAGCCTTGGCTAGATCATCACTGTTGGTTTCTTTGGGAGGCAGTGGTGGGGGAGAAAAGACCCTTCCATTACGAGTCATATTACTAGTTCCTGCGATGTTGGTAATATTCTTGTCACTCACTAGGGGACACTCATATTTCTTTCCAAGAATATAGACCACAATATACTCCCACAAAACTTCCTTTGAGTTGTCACATAAAGGAGGAATAAGAATTTGAGTTGCCACGAGGGTAACTGGAGCTTGACTCATTAATAGGGTAGCGGGAGTCTAAATTATCCACTGGTTGCCTTGTGTTACTGAGATGTTCCTCGGATAATAAGGGATTTCCAAAACATCAAACTCTTCTTCTAGAAATATCTTCTCTACCTGTAGGACACCTTCATCCATTAGTTGTTGGATAACCGTCTTCAAACTAGCACACTCTTCAGGTTTAGAGGAACATAGTAAGAAAAAACCATGGAGTTCTTGCAGCACCTAGTGCTTCAACAAATGTTCTCTAATAGTCCCCAGTGACATCTTGATCTCATCAACCTTGGTTACCAGAATCTGCTCACTACCTTCTTCAATAACATTGACCGTTCCCCCTGGGTGACGAAGCATAGGATTATTCTGAATATTGGGACCAACAGGGTTTAAATTTATGATCTTTGCATTGAGGAGGTCTTGAACTTTTCATTTAAATGCTCTACAATTCTCAATTGTGTGGCCTGGGGCTCCAGAATAAAATTCACAGTGCACATTGACATCATATCCACTTGGAAAAATTTCTGGTGGTGGATAAAGTTCTCGTAATTGAACCAACTGACTGGAAAGCAGTTGTGGAAGAAGATGAGCATAGGACATAGGAAAAGGATCAAATCTCCTTTCAGGCCCTCTTTTTCTCTATTTAACTCTCGGACCTTGAGGTCATTGATTTTGTTGTTGATAATTCAGAGGTGGTGCAAACTGTTGTTGTGGAAGATACTGTGGTTGAGGGGCGAAAGGTTGTTGTTGGGCTATCCATGGTGGTGGAGTTGTAGCAACATACACTTGAGGAACATATTGATTAGGAACGGTACAAAGTGTTGGGAAATAAGGAAATCGAACTTGAGGATATCCAGGAGCTTTTCCTTTATTGATGGCGGCAACATTAGTCGCACCCTCTTTCTTCTTGACAAAACCAGAAAACGACATCCTACCATTGCCAACTGTGATACCGTGGCAGAACCAACTGTTTAATACTAGTTTTGCGTTTGTGTTTGCAAAATGTTGCAGTAAGCAAGAGTCGCCACCGACTTTTCTTTAATCCAACAAAGGAAAGGGTGAAAAGAATAGAAATCGAGAATTTTCTGAGTAAGGGGGTAGATTATGGAAAGGGAAGGTGTTAGCACCCTTTCCATCCGTAGTTTTCTACGAGCTCTTAGAGGTTTGTTCATTTTAAAATACCTTTGTGCTTTGTGTGTTTTGAAAATGTTTGGAAAATGCCTTAGTACGGAGAACTTTGTAATGTTTCTCGAGATAGTGGAGAAAGTACACAAAGTGTTTTGAAATTGTTTTTGGAAAGTAGTTTTTGTGTAAGTGCAAAATGTTTGAGCAAACTTCTAACAGCTATCTACTTTTATACTCGAAAAGGTTTATTCTTTTCCTCCTATCCTACTATTAGTGAGTAGGTAGCCCTATCGTTGGATGTTTGAGGGAAAATCGAAGGGAAGTTTACAGTCATGAGGGCAACTTGTGGAGACGCTTTAGCAATTTTCTTTTAGGGACTAGATCATTTACCAAAAAGACAAATGTAGGGTCATCGAGGGACTATGATCTTTTTTAATTTATGGGTCTTTACTAAAGCGTTCCTACCTCATGAATGTTTTATTTCTTAAAGGCAACCAAAGTGGGATACCCTAGAGGTGCTTGTGTGTAATTGTGTTTAATTCAGTATTTATCTTTTGCTTTTAGGGTTTGCTAACATTTGATTATTAGTCTTTCCATACACGCCTAGTTACTAACAGTTAATATATACAAAAAATAAAGTGCGGAAAGCGTAAATCTAGACTATTACATGGCTTTCGGGGAGGGGGTATTTACAATGTACAAAATTGGGGGGAAAGTAAAATAAAGAAAGCGATAAAAAGTCCTACTTAGTCTATTACATACCAGGATACAATTACATTATCATCTAAATGTGAAAGTAAAATAAACGCGCGCAAGATAAAACAATACGTCTAAGAACCTAAGAAAAATTCTAAGTAAAGAAAAATCTTTTTTTTTTGTTTTTTGGTTTTGTTAAAGAAAAATTAATTCTAAATTTAATTAAGAAAAATAAATATTAAATGGAAAATTATTCTAGCTTATAAAAGAAAGCTAATCCTAATATATTTTTTGTATATTTTTGTTCAAGAAAAGAAAATGATTAAATTACATTCTAAGTTCTAGTTCATTTTAAATTAAGAAAATAGTTAAAATTTATTTAACAAATTAATTAAATTAATTAATTGTTTAAAAAAATCTAAGCATAATAGTTTTTGTGAGTTTTTTTATTATTATAATTAAAATGATTAAGAGATGAAATAATTAAATAAAGCAAAAAGAAAAGGAATTGGGCTTGATGGCTGAAGTAGAATGGGGGGTGCAATTGAAATTTCGCTAAACCCGGATTGTGAAGCCCAGGTCCATCCTTGGATCTAGTGTGGCAGTACTTGATGGTACATGGTATCTCATGTTATAGATGTCATGCATTCCATGTAATTCCCCTAACCTCCTCTAAGGATATCCAGTAACTCATATACACACATTAGAACATTCAAACAATTAATAAAAATAGAGATTCAAATTTGAGATTATACCAAAATGGTGATAGCTTGGATCCGGTGATCTGGGACCTTGCAAGCTTTGAGGATGGTTGGAACAAGTCCCTGGGAACCTCAAGAGCAATTTATGGTTACTAGTTCGGACCAAAAGTACCTGCAAAGTGGGTTTCAGATTTTTGTCGCTTTTGATAATTTTGCAAAAATGGTAGAGCTCTCTCTAGGCTGTTTAGGCGTGTTGAAATGATTGCTAGATGCTTGTTTATATAGAGAGTAATGAGTATACAAGAAAACAAAGGTTTAAATAACCTTAGAGAAAATGTTTTAAAGCCTTTGCACGAAATTTTATGTGACTAGGTTGTCCAAAACATCAAACCAAAGCTCAAAGCCCATTTCCAATTATTTTATACATTTTATTTTATATTTATTTGAAATAAATTAAAATAAATATGAATAAAATAGTTAGAAAATGCAAGGCATGGAAAAAATAATTTTAGAGGTCCTCTATAAACTTAGGAAGATGCTTGAAGTCCAAGAAATTGAGCCCTTGCCTTAAAACTTCAAATTTGCTCAATGCATAATTCTTGAAAATTTCCAAAATTTCCAAACTTGGGAAAGTCATAACTTGCTCAATTTTAATCTCATGATAATGATCTTTGATTTTTTAGAAAGCCCAATATGTCTACTTAAATCCCTCTTTTGATTAATTTTGAATTTGAATATTTTATCTTGATGTAAAAGGTCTTGGAAAAAAGTGGCTTTTGTTGACTTTCTGAAAATGACCTGTAATGTATGAGCTTGTATCTTTCAAATGGTGCGTTTCTTGGACTTGAGGGATTCAATATGAGCTTTGGTTGGGGAAAATGGATGAAGTATGTGAAAGTTATGCCTGGTCAAAGTTCAGTTGACTTTTCCTATAGAAACCTTACTTTAGCAATTTTGACTTTTGATGAATTAGGGGCATTTATTGAGGAATCACGATCAACCCTTGATCAAATGATGGATATTACTTCAAAATGTTGAGGTTGACCAAAAACCTTGAATTTTGACTGTATATAGGCCATAGTTGACTTTTGAACTAGTACAATTGATTTTCAAGCATTTGAGCATTAGACTGAGCAAACTTGTTGTGCAAGGCATGAAACTTGGCATGGATGACCTTGAAGACATATTAGGACCATGGAAAACACTTGAGATCTTTGGAGCTCACACATCTTGGTGAAAAATGAAACCCTAGTTGGAAGGCCAATGCTTAGGAGGAGAATTTGTCTGATTAATTCTTGGTCAACCTTGAGCAATTGAGGACCTCTAGGAGTATGTCTTGTGTGAAAATGGGAGGGAAAATTTTAGGGTACAACAGCTGCCCCTGTTCAATATTCTTAGACCTGAAGATATAGATTGGGTTGTCTACCTTTCGTGATCTGAAGGTGGAAGATGATTGAACACTAGAGTGCCCAGAAATTTGCACTCGCTTGAAGTAACATTGTTGATTGATAATATCGGGAATGGGCTTACAGATGCCATTTGGAATAGATGACAGAGGATTGTCGGAGATGGACTTAAAGATGTCATCCAAAAAAAATGACGAAGAGTCACCGGAGATGGGCTTAAAGTTTCCATCTAGAGTAGATGTTGATTTTACAAGAGATTCCTTTATGGGGATTACTGTTCCTGTCGTTTGAGGAGGGCTCCATTGGGGAATGTTGGTCTCTGTTTTATGGAGTAGAGTCTAGGAGCTTCAGTTGTCTGTTACTCTGCTGAGGAGTTGTCTCTTGACTGAAGAAGTGAAAGTTAGTTATTATCTGGTCGGGTCCAGGCTTCACAGCGACTTACTAGTGAATATTGACTGTCATTTGGCCGAGTCCAGGTTTTACAGTGTTATAAACTGCTATCCGGATGTATTAGAGAAGGAACCTATGTAGGGTTGCTTCAGGATGAGTCAGTGTAAAACTTCATAAGGAGCCTGGGTAGAGCTGATTCAGGATAAGTCCGGGTAAGACTGCATCTGTATGAGATATCTAAGAAGGAGCCTGGGTAGGGCTGCTTCGAAATAATCCATGTAAAACTTCAAAAGGAGCCTGGGTAGAGCTACTTTAGCATAAGTTTGTGTAAAAATTCTGAAGGAGCCTGGGTAGGGCTGCTTCGAGATAAGTACGTGTAAAACTTCAGAAGGAACCTGGGTAGGGCTGCTTTGGTTTAAGTCCGTGTAAAACTTCAGAAAGAGCCTAGGTAGGGCTGCTTCGGGATAAGTCCGTGTAAAACTTCAGAAGGAGCCTGGGTAGGGCTGCTTCGGGATAAGACCGTGTAAAACTTCAGAAGGAGCCTGGGTAGGGCTGCTTCGGGATAAGTCCGTGTAAAACTTCAGAAGGAGGGAGAAGGAACCCATGTAATATTGCTTCATGAAGAGCTCGTGTAAAAGCTGTATTTTAGAAGGAGAAGGAACCTGTGTAAGATTGCTTCATGAAGAGCTCGTGTAAAATCTGTATTTTAGAAGGAGAAGGAACCCGTGTAAGATTGCTTCATGATGAGCTCGTGTAAAAGCTGCATTTCAGAAGGAGAAGGAACCCGTGTAAGATTGCTTCATGAAGAGCCCGTGTAAAGCTGTATTTCAGAAGGAGAAGGAACCCGTGTAAGATTTCTTCATGAGGAGCCCATGTGAAGCTTTATTTCAGAATGAGAAGGAACCCGTGTAAGATTGTTTCATGAAGAGCCCGTGTAAAGCTGCATTTCAGAAGGAGAAGGAACTCGTGTAAGATTGCTTCATGAAGAGCCCATGTAAAGCCGCATTTCAGAAGGAGAAGGAACCCGTGTAAGATTGTTTCATGAAGAGCCTGTATAAAGTTGTATTTGGAAGTCAGAAGAAACCCGTGTAAGAGTGCTTCATGAAGAGCCCGTATAAAGCTGTATTTGGAAGTCAGAAGAAACCCGTGTAAGATTGCTTCATGATGAGCCCGTGTAAAGCTGTATTTGGAAGTCAGAAGAAACCCGTGTAAGATTGCTTCATGAAGAGCCCGTATAAAGCTGTATTTGGAAGTCATAAGAAACCCGTGTAAGATTGCTTCATGATGAGCCCGTGTAAAGCTGTATTTGGAAGTCAAAAGAAACCCGTGTAAGATTTCTTCATGTTGAGCCTGTGTAAAGATGTATTTGGAAGTCAAAAGAAACCCGTGTAAGATTACTTCATGATGAGCCCGTGTAAAGTTGTATTTGGTTGCACAGATAATTACTTTGTTTTGTTTCAGGAGCTAATCTTGGACCTGTTTAAAATTGTTGATGATAAATACATGTTGATTAATCTTTCCTGAAAAGGTAAAGCGTTAGCTGTATGCAATGTCATGATGTATGAAATGCATTATGTAATGGTGTTCTCAAAATAAATGAGATTGGGATGTATGCATTTGTACTACAGATGCTACGATGTTTGTAGAATGATGTATGAATGCAATATGTGAATGTATCAGTTATTCTATTGCAACACTGTTGAATTAGGGAAAATAAATCCTTGATTGCAGCTGGCGATGAAGAATGTAGGTCTTCAGATTTTTTTGAAGCTTAACTGCTTGAAGATGATCTTCCATTGTTAGAGAAATAAACTTTGTTGGGGAAGGAAAGCTCTGTGCACTGCCTGAGGATTTTGTGAATTCCTATTGGGGAATCCTGAGAAGTTTGATGACTTTACTGGGGAAAACCTGATGTCGGAGCAGTAGTTGGAAATTCCTGTTCTTCCGGGGATACAAGAACACCTGACATCACTAGGTTGTAAGCTAAGGATATGGCAGAAACTTTTCTAGTAAGATGCCCCTGCCTCTGTACCTGCAAGAGAAAGTACATGCAGAGACTTTTTGGATGGTTTTAGTTTCATCCCAACTCCTCGGGTGCTTGGTAAATGCTGATCAGGATGATAAGTCTTCTACTGATAAACATATGACAAGATGACGGGACATAGTCGTACGTTTTTCATCCCTAACTTTTTCCTGGATCACCCTTTTGGGTTTTTAGTCCACTGGGATACCCTTTTTTATCTCAATCCGCCTTTTCAGGTTTTTGACTTGCCGAGTGTACAATTTTTTTATATATATCCCTAATTTTTGCCCGAACTCTTTTGGTTCGCCGGGATGCCCTTAATTTTGCCTAGGCCTGTCAACCTAGCGGGTCTTTCTCATGCGTAGTATTTTCTGACTATGTCCGCACTCATAGGATGTGGAGAGTTGTCACCGTCTATGACAACAAGTGTTGTAGAAATGCCAAAAAATGTTTATGTGATCGCATGTGCCCTTTCATACGTGGGAGCCTGTGTGGGGCTGCTTCATGATGAATCTAGTGCACCTGATGTTTGATCAAGTTTCTGATAGTCTTGAATTTCTTAGGTATCTTATCTAAGAATTGTCATGGAAGGATTCGAAGACATGATACTAACACCATCTGATACTACTGGCACAGACAAGCAATTTGGTGGTACCAAAGACTCAAATTTCACGGTGATTTTCTGCTGGAATCCCCGATCAATGTAACAGCCCCTGAGTGATTCAGATGGAGATCTGCCCCTGCCTATTCAGCATTTTTGGAGAGATTCTTTTCATATTGGCTTGAATGCCCCAGATTAATTAGACACCATGCCATGCCCCTTGATTATGAAAGGCTTGTTATTGGGAATGTTTTTTCTGTATGAGCTGATTTTTTCCATTGAGGGGGTCTTCGTTCACTGAATATTCATTGTGTGAATTTCTCTGCCATTTGAACAATTAACCAGCAAACAATGTCATTTAAAGAATGCAAAGCTCATGTCTGTCTTGAAACTTTTTGAAAATGCATTTTTGTAGTAAACCAAAATTTGCAAGAATGTGATATCAACTCATGATTTATAACAAACCTTACAGAAGTCTGGATACCTTTGTAACAATATGCTCTCGAACTAACCCATGCTTCAGCTAGGACTTTTAAGGGTTGTAGCATGGTCTGGTTCATGGTTTAAGAAACAAAAGATAAAGGCTCAAAATTTATTTGTACCCACCCGTTCTTCGTGATGTTCTTCAGTCCTATGCTCAATTAATTGTACATTTTGACTCCAAGTTGATTTCTGGAATGTTGGTCCTGATATTTCGGTGATGGTTCAGAAATTGAATGTTTGTTTGATAAGGCAATCATTTTTGTGACCTTTTCTTTTTGTTGAGGATTTTTAGGACCTCTTTCTTTTTTTATTTTGCTACCCCTATCTTTTTCCTGAATTGTTTCCTTTGTGATTACAGCCAGCGGGATGCCCCCATTTTTTTCTTAAGTCTCCTTCATAGGTTTTGACTTAATGGGCTTTTATTTTGAGAGATAATGATTGTCTGTTCTTAATGATTATGTGGAACCATCACCATATTTTGGAGAGCATCTTCTACACTATTTGTCGTGTATGAAGGGAAAGCTTGCGACTGAATGCACATATGAATTAACTAAGAAAACTACCCTGCCCCAGGTTATGATTAAGGGTTTTAATTTGTGTGAAAAGAAAACTCCTACTTCTTAGGCTCAAAGGGGTTGACTAGGGATTATCTTCCTTATAAATCCACTGTTTAGGATTTGAAACAACACTTGTACATCGTCAGTGGGGTCTCTTCAAAAGCATATTGTAGAGATTGTGGCATCGTTCTCGTCATTCTCCCTCTAAAGGCTTAGAGCTTTTAATCAAGAGTTGAATATCACAAAAAGGAAGTAAGAAAGCAGTTTAAGCATAATGAAAACAAATTAATTCAAGACAAACATTTGCAATCATTAATGAAATAACAAAGTTTGACATGACAATAATTGTTTGAACAAACAAAGAAAATACAACTTGAGAATTCAAATGAACAAAAATTCTCTCAATCCTGGCCATGATTTGGCATGGGAGAAGTGATCACTTTGGGAGTCTCAGGAGGATTAAACTTAATCTCCTTGGCATCAATCATATTTTGAATTTTGTATTTCAGTGCCCAACAATAGTTATTATCGTGCCCAGAACTGCCAGAATGATAGGTACACCTTGCATCAGGATTATAGTTAGGAGAAGAAGTCTTAGGTTTTGGATGAGGTCCTATCAACGTAATCAAATTCATCCTTAACATATGTTGTAATGCTTGAGACAGCGGCATGTTGATCTTGGTAAACTGTCTCTTAGGCTCGTCTTGCCTCCACTGATTACCCCGTTGTTGTGGTCGTTGCATACATGTCGAATTAGAGACTAACACTGCCCCTACATATTAGTGGTAGTCTGCCTTATTACGACCATTCTTGCCATACACATCATTGGCTTCCCTCTTACCAGTAAATGACTTCTTCTCAGCATTAGAAGATGCAGCCATCGAGATCTTTCCACTCTTTATACCATTTTCGATCCTTTCTCCAGTCAAAACCATCTCTGTGAACTCGGATGAGGAACTCTCAATCAGAAGATTAAAGAACGGGCCTGTCAAAGTGCCCACGAACATGTATACCATTTCCCGATCATTCAGAGGAGGTTGTACCCTACCAGCTAGATCCCTCCATTTCTGGGCATATTCCTTGAAGCCTTCGCTAGAACCCATAGACATGCTTTAAAGTTGTGTACGAGTTGGAGCGAGGTCATTATTGTATTAGTACTGCTTGTAGAAAACAGCAACCAAGTCTTCCCAGGTATGAATGTTTGTTCTTTCTAGCTGATAGAACCACTCCAGTTGTGTTCCAGCTAAACTTTCTTGGAAGAAATGGATCCATAACTTCCGGTCAGCAGTGTGAGGCTGGATCTTCCTGGCATAGGACCTTGAGTGCAACTTAGGGCAGAAGACACCGTCATACTTAGCAAATGTGGGAACCTTGAACTTTGGTGGGATGACCACTCCAGGAACCAGCCCTAACTCTTCAGAGTCCAAGCAAGGTACCTGTTGAATCTCTATAGCATTGAGACGATCCTCCAGTTGTTTGTATTTATTGTCAGCAGGAGGATATTGTTCCTCAGAGTAATCAGCTTCTTCTTCATCATCCTCGGATTTGTTGACTTCTTCATGATTATCCCCTTCGTTTGATAGAGTTATGAGATCTAGAGCTTGTTTAATCGGTCCTCTGAGTCTTCTTCCCATATTCAAGATGCCAACAAATTTCTTTGCCTTCTTCTTCTTCTCTTTGATGACGAGAGCTTTCAGTTCTTCCTGACCATGGGCCAAAGCCATAAACATTTATTGGAAATGAGCGTTTTGAGCTTGAAGGTCTTTTACTATTTGTTCAAGGGCCATTTCTTTTTCTGAAATAAACAGCGAAAAGATGAGAAACCTGTACTAGAAGACCTGATATGAAATGGCATGCATGTAATGTTTTCAAGGATCTCGCAGGGTAAACAAGAAAATGTCAGAAATTGAAATTTGCAGCTTTGACTGAAGAACTTTGTATCGTTGAGTGTCCTTCTACGAGAGTCAAGATCACCATATCAAGTGGGTCATAGCCTCTGACCCAAGTTGTTGAGTTTTGATCTTTTGACAACATTGGCTAGAGGGAAATAAATCCCCTTGCCCCTTGCTAGACATCTGATTTATCATAACCTGCATCACAAACCCTTGAGATCCTTGAAATGGTTAAGGAAATGTTGTGGAATGATGTTATGATGTGTATGTTATGCGTTAAGCAAAAGTGTAAGGTGATGAAGACAAGTAAGTCTAAGAAGTCTAGGTTACTGGATAATGACTGCAAACAAATCCTGCAAGGAGATCATGTTGTTAGGTAAAAACCCAGAAAGTAGCTCAAGTTGAAAGCAAACAAATCACACAAGAAGCCTTAGGTTTAGGCTTGCATGGGGTTTGTAGGTAAGTACCCTTTTGAATAATATCACTGATCGTTCCCACAAGTTTCATTCGATAGGCGACTGACTCACAAACAAACAAAACTCAAGAGTCAAATCTCCATGAGTGTAGCATCAAGTATCTTCTGACTTTGGGAATACACCAAAGACGGCCATCTCGCTACGTCCAAATGGCCAAGTTGTTCATTTAAAGGTTCTAAGGTCAGTTGACTCTTCATGACACCATGCAGTGGTCCCATATTCTCCTTGATTAACTCAAGGGCTATCGATACCAACCAAAGTGTCACATCAACGTAGCCATCGCTTCAACTGTGTCTGTATACCCCACACAGTTTCCACGATCTATTGCAACTTACCTAAAAGGTTTCCCCAGATCCGGGTGTAGGATCTATAGTAACCCCAAATAGTACCCTTAAAAATAAAGCAAACAAACAGTCAAAGAAGGAAAATGATCTAGACCCTAAGGTAAACCCCACTTTTATTATTTTCCCTAGAAGAGTCACCAGTTCTGTGATACGGTGGCATAAATTACTGTTTAATACTGGTTTTGCGTTTGTGTTTTCACCGACTTTTCTTTTATCCAACAAAGGAAAGGGTGAAAAGAACTGAAAAAGATCTTTTCGATAATTTTTTGAGCAAGGGGGGTAGATTATAGAAAGGGAAGGTGTTATCACCCTTTCCATCCGTAGTTTTCTATGGGCTATTAGAGGTTTGCTCGTTTTGAAATACCTTTGTGCTTTGTGTGTATTGAAAATGTTTGGAAAATGCCTTAGTACGACGGACTTTGTAATGTTTCTTGGGATAGTGGAGAAAGTACACAAAGTGTTTTGAAATTGTTTTTGGACCGTAGTTTTTGTGTAAGTGAGAAATGTTTGAGGAAACTTCTAACAGCTATCTACTTTTGTACTCGAAAAGGTTTTTTATTTTCCTCCTATCCTTTAGACAGCGCTATCCTACTATTAGTGAGTAGGTAGCCCTATTGTTGGATTGTTTGAGGGACAATCGAAGGGATGTTTATAGTCATGAAGGCAACTTGTGGAGATGCTTTAGCAATTTTCTTTTAGGACTAGATCATTTATCGAATAGGCAGTTGTAGGGTCATCGAGGGACTGTGATCTTTTTTGATTTATGGGTCTTGGCTAAAGCATTCCTGCCTCATGACTGTTTTATTTCTTAAAGGCAACCAAAGTTGGATACCCTAGAGGTGCTTGTGTGCAATTGTGTTTAATTCAATTATTTATCTTTTGCTTTTAAGGTTTGCTAACATTTGATTATTAGTCTTTCCATACATGCCTAGTTACTAACAGTTAATATGTACAAAAAATAAAGTTCGGAAAGCGTAAATCTAGACTATTACATGGCTTTCGGGGAGGTGGTATTTACAATGTACAAAATTGGGGGAAAAGTTAAATAAAGAAAGCGATAAAAAGTCCTACTTAGTCTATTACATACTAGAATACAGTTACATTATCATAAAAATGCGAAAGTAAAATAAACGCGCGCAAGATAAAACAATACGTCTAAGAACCTAAGAAAAATTCTATGTAAAGAAAAATCTTTTTTTTATTTTTTTTGGTTTTGTTAAAGAAAAATTAATTTTAAATTTAATTAAGAAAAATAAATATTAAATTGAAAATTATTCTAGGTTATAAAAGAAAACTAATCCTAATATATTTTTTGTATTTTTTTGTTTAAGAAAAGAAAATGATTAAATTACATTCTAAGTTCCAGTTCATTTTAAATTAAGAAAATAGTTAAATTTTAATTAACTAATTAATTAAAGAAATTAATTGTTTAAAAAAAATCTAAGCCTAATAGTTTTTGTGAGTTTTTTAATTATTATTATAATTAAAATCATTAAGAGATGAAATAATTAAATAAAGCAAAAAGAAAAGGAATTGAGCTTGACGGCTGAAGTGGAATGGGGGGTGCAATTGAAATTTCACTAAGCCCAGATTGTGAAGCCCAGGTCCATCCTTGGATCCAATGTGGCAGTACTTGATGGTACACGATATCTCATGTTCTAGATGTCATGCATTCCATGTAATTTCCCTAACCTGCTTTAAGGATATCCAGGAACTCATATACATACATTAGAACATTCAACAATTAATAAAAATAGAGATTCGAATTTGAGATTATACCAAAATGGTGATAGCTTGGATCCGGTGATCTGGGACCTTGCAAGATTTGAGGATGGTTGGAACAAGTTCCTGGGAACCTCAAGAGCAATGTATGATACTAGTTCGGACCAAAAGTACCTGCAAAGTGGGTTTCGAATTTTTACCGCTTTTGATAATTTTGAAAAAATGGTAGAGCTCTCTCTAGGCTGTGTATGCATGTTGAAATGCTTGCTAGATGCTTGTTTATATAGAGAGGAATGAGGAGACAAGAAAACAAAGTTTAAAACAATCTTAAAGCAAACGTTTCAAAGCCATGAATGAAATTTGTAACTTTGGCCAAAAACAAGGAAATTTGTCCTTTTTTAAATTTGAATGAATGTGGAAACCTTTGCAAGAAATTTTATGGGCCTAGGTTGTCCAAAACATCAACCCAAAGCTCAAAGCCCATTTCCAATTATTTTATATATTTCATTTTATATTTATTTGAAATAAATTAAAATAAATATGAATAAAATAGTTAGCAAATGCAAGGCATGGTAAGAATAATTTTAGAGGTCCTCTATAAACTTAGAAAGATACTTGAAGTCCATGAAATTGAGGCCTTGCCTTAAAACTTCAAATTTTCTCAATGCATAATTCTTGAAAATTCCCAAATTTTCCCAACTTAGGCAAGCCATAACTTGCTCAATTTTTATCTTATAATGATGATCTGTGACTTTTTGGAAAGCCCAAGTTGTCTACTTAAATCCCTCATTTGATCAATTTTGCATTTGAAAATTTTATCTTGATGTAAAAGGTCTTGGCAAAAAGTGGCTTTTGTTGACTTTCTGAAAATGACATGTAATGTATGAACTTGTATCTTTCAAATGGTGCATTTCTTGGACTTGAGGGCTGAAGAGAAGTTGTAGGGAATAATATTATCTTCAATATGAGTTTGGTTGGGAAAAAATGGATGAAGTATGTGAAAGTTATGCCTGGTCAAAGTTCAGTTGACTTTTCCTATAGAAACCCTACTTTAGCAATTTTGACTTTTGATGAATTAGGGGTATTTCTTGAGGAATCACGATCAACCCTTGATCAAATGATAGATATTACTTCCCAATATTAAGTTTGATCAAAAACCTTGAATTCTAACTATATATAGGCCACATTTGACTTTTGACCTAGTACAATTGATTTTCAAGCATTTGAGCATTTGACTGAGCAAACTTGTTGTGCAAGGCATGAAACTTGGCATGGAAGACCTTGAAGACATATTAGGACTATGGAAAACACTTGAGATCTTTGGAGATCACACATCTTGGTGAAAAATGAAACCCTAGTTGGAAGGCCGATGCTTAGAAGGAGAATTTGTCTGATTAATTCTTGGTCAACCTTGAGCAATTGAAGACCTCTAGGAGTATGTCTTGTGTGAAAATGGGAGGGAAAATTTTGGGGTACAACACAAGTATTGTTGTTGGTATTTCTAGATATACCTTGGATCATTCCATCCTTGATACAAGTTTTAACACGTTTTCCAATAATAACCATATTAGAGAAAGAAGTAGAGGTACTACTGAGCATGTGTTGGAGATAAGGACCTCTTAGAGTACCCATCAACAAATCAATCAGTTCACGATCCAAGAGAGGAGGTTGGAACCTTGTTCCAGTTCACAACACCTTTGGGCATAATCTTTAAAAGACTCTTCGGATTTCTGTGTCATCCCTTGAAGTTGAGTGCGGCTAGGATCCATGGCGGTATTATAATGGTAATGTCTTAAAAAGGGGTCATTAAGCTCTCCCCAAGTATTGACATGATTTCTTTCTAATTGCATATACCAGTATAACGATACCCCGATCAGGCTATCATGAGCAACAGTTCATTATCAGCATAAGTTGCCATATTGCGGCAGTATGAACGGAGATGGGTCTCTGGGCAGGAGGTGCCTTTATATTTGTCAAAATCAAAAACCTTGAACTTGGGAGGAATAACTACCCCAGGAACGAGGCACATCGCAGCAGTGTTGAATCCCGAAGTCTTGGTACCTTCCATAGCTTTGAGATGCTCTTCAAGAGCATGGTACATCTTTGTAGTTTCAGCAACTCCAGCAGTGAGATTCACGTGGGGATCATCAAGATCAATGGCGTCGTGATGATCATCAATATTATTACAAGGAATTCCCGTAGGAGTCTCAACATTCGCATTATTATTCCCTTCATTTGCAGAAGTGGAGGGGCAGCAATGGCTAGCTTGACCATACTTTGATGGAGCTCTTCTTGACCCTTGATGACAGCATGAAGGGTTTCCATAAGTTGATCCATTAGGGTGTCCATATCTCGGTCGTGAGCATTCTGATTTTCTTTGAAGAGATCTATAAGTCTTCACTGGTTGCTTCTTGTACGGTAGGGATGTAGGGAAGTCGTCTTTGTTGTTCACTGAAGTCTGATCAAAAAGGGACCCCAATAAGTTTTTTTTAGGAATAATGAATGCATGATAATATGAATGCATGTTTCATCTTCATTTCCGAGGAAATTCAAAGACTCATATATCCATAAGTATCTTTTAACAATTTTATTTTTTAAGAGCTTAACCAACAAGACTTGTCTTTGGAATTCCTTAGATATGAGATGCATATACATGATGGTATGATGTCATGCTTTGGGATCTCAGCTCCACGTATTTTTGATAACCACTGTGTAGTCCTTTGCATAAACTGAAAGTAAAGATCCGACGTCACGAGCATGGAGTCAAGGTAACCACCCATAAGGTATGTAATAAGGGTTTATCACCTTCCGAACAAGGTTCTATGTAAATCCCAGAGTCTACGTTGTTCCTTTGGATATTACCAATGTCCCAATTACTCGGTAATTAGTAATATTCGCAGGAAAAATTCTTTTAAGTGAAGCATCGCGTGACAACTACTTTCGGATTACTCGGTCATAGTCTCCGCACTACAACTAAAAAGGCCGGGATGGGATAAGGGTTCTATGGCTTCTCAGTTTCGCAGGCTCCCAGGTCGAAAGCATCAGTGTCTTCTCGATTACTCGGTAAACAAATACTATAGTCAAAGGGGCCTCCACTAAGTGGGGATCTCATGCATCCTTCTTCGGGATTACTTCCTTAAAGTTAACATGACTATACTACCATCCTAATCTTAAGTTTTCCCCAAGTCTGGGTATAGGACTTATCGAATGAAATCACCCACCCCAACATGACAAAAGACACAACATATCCAAAATAGGTGAGTAGCAAAAGTACAATGCAATATATACAAAAGAAAGCAATAAAGCAATAAAGAAATAAAACGAAAAAGAAAATAAAGTAAATAAATAAACACCCAAAATAAGCAAACAAACAAAACTAGGATTGACTCGTATAGGTTCCCCAGCATAGTCGCCAGCTGAAGCGACCGACAAAAAACACAGATCCGTTACTGAACTTTATTTATCCCGAAGGAAGGGGAAATATCGAGAAAACCCCAAGAGGATGGATAAGATGGTCTTGTAATCAAAAGATAGGTTACATAAGTCGATTATGCAAGGGGAAGTTATTAGCACCCCTCACATCCATTGTACTCAACAGGATCCATTTCGATTGTTTGTTTCTAAGGGTGTGTCTATCTAAACTATACTTGCTAAGGGAAATGAAATGGTTTTTATTAGTGCATTCTTGAGTGTATCGCAACCATGTGCCTACGTATCCCGTGAAGGAATCAGAACACTGTAGTTCTTCAAGAAAATGTTGGTTTGTTGGTGTTTTTTAGTGGCCGATGTTAGCGCACTCATTCTAGCAATAGGCATGGCCTGTATCGCGGTAGAAAGAAGATAACATGCTCTTTTTTATTTTGAATTTGTTGTGTGTTTTTGTTAAGTGTGGACTGAGTTTGGACAATGATTAAATGTTTTTTTGGATTTTTGAATGAGGAAAGAAATTTTAGTTTTAATTAGAAAATATGCAATGCAAAAGAAAAGTCTTACGGAAAAGTCTACCCTAATATTGTCATGTAGTGGATAGACTTAATGTTGAGTTTTTGTGGGGAAAATCTAACCTAATTAATTATCATGCATGGATTGATCCTAAAGTTTAATTCAATAAAGAACAATCAAAACTAAGTTTAATCGCTTCATAGAATCACCTAAAGGAACATGTTAAGGATCAATAAAATAATTATCGAAGTAAAGAAAAGTACTACTAATATTTTTTTGTGATTTATCAAGTAAAGAAATGCAACTAAGAAAAATAACTAAAAGGATTAATTAAACTAACAATTATTAGAATCCTAAGATTACTAAATTAATTTTAAATCTTAACTAATTAATAAAATAAAATAAAATATTATAAAGCTAAGAACAACACCAAATTTGTTAATAAAGTTAATAAAATTAAAATTGAACTAAACAAGTTAAAACAAATGGTGCAAGAAAAATAATGCGTGTATAGCTAGAAATCCGGATGGGCTAAAGAAAGATAAACATGCAAGGCCCGAATCGGGTCAGACCCGAGTCTGGCCTCTTTAAAATAAAAATCAAACGGTTCAAAGGAACCCTAGCAAGCAGCCGCTCAACATTCCTTGTTTATCTCAAATTACTCTTCCCAATAAACTTTTAATTCCAAATTAAATGCTGGAAATTTCCCTTAATTGTCAATTAACACAAATAGGTCAAACCTCTTCTCCTTAATATAAAAACTCAACCAAAAAAAAAACATTGGTTATACAAAATTGCTTGAAATTCCTCCCTCAACATAAATCCTTCAACCAAATCCTTAGAGGCTCAACCGTTGAATTTTAATTTCAAGTTTTTTATTTGAAGCCCTAAAAAACTAAGAACACAGATTAAATATTATTCCAATTTAAGTTTTAAGCAAAAAAAATAGGGGCTTGAATTAGTGTTATAAAAGATATACAGTGGCATAAAAATAATGAGGAAAAGGCAAGATAACTCGTGAACTCGGAGCTAGTCCGACGACACCGTGACTCCGACGATGTACAATGATTAAGGTATGATTGAATTTGGCTTGTCTGCTTTATGTTACTTCCTCTCCTTCTGTTCCTGTTGCAATTTTGTTTGTTGATATATTGTTGAAGTCGTGATGTGTATGTTGTTCTGTGATACAAGGTTGAAGATGCAGTTGTTACGTTGCTTTACACAGAGAAGTGAAGAGTATTGAGTATGAAGTCGTTGAAGTTGGAAGTTACAGTTTGAAGGATGAAGTCCAATAGGTTCAGTTTAGATTATGGAAGGATTAAAGGTGTGGGTAGTAGGAGATAAGTAGATGATACAGTTTGGTTTAGTGGTATGGGAGGTTAAAGACGAGTTTAGTGAAACATGAAGGTTATAATTACAGTGGAGGGTTAAGGTTTTGGTTATGAGGTTAATGGAGGAAGTATTTTTTAGAGAAATTTCTTGGTTTTTTCTATGTGCATTGTTGGTATTTTTTTCTCTAGTTTTTACTGTGTGTAGTTGCTTTTGATGTCTGAGTCTGAAGGATTATGATGAGTGATGCAAAAGTATTATAGTGAGTATGAATGGGGCGCAGAAGATTGAACATGTGATGTGAAGGATGCGAATTTGAGTGTTTTGATGTATGATGTTTTGAGGGGTGCTGAAGAAAGGTTTTGAGAAGATTTGTTAGGGTGTATTGCTAGTCAATGAAACAATGGTTTGGGTTAAAGTTTTCTATAAGATTATTGGTTTTTCTGTGTGTTCTCCGTGTCCAATTATAGGAACAGAAAGGGTGCTTTTATAGTGTTAAAGAAGGGTTTTTTTTTGGGGGGGGGGGGGGGAGTCAGTGAGATTTGAACATTTTTGGTTAACTGTATTGTAGCTTTTTGATGCAGTTTGCTTTGCCTATTTTTGTGCAAGGTTGCAGCAGGTTGGACAACAACATTTGGACTGGTTTGGGATAGCAGTAGCAGTAGGTTCTTGGACTATTATGTTTGTTTATGGACAGCAAGCTTTTGACATTATTTTGGACTATTTTGCAGGTTGGACAGTATGATACAAGGTTGGTTTTATTTGGGATAGGGGCTGGTTTATGATGCATGTTCTGTGCAGCAATAACAGGGTTTTGGACAACAACATTTGGACTGGTACAAGTAGTATTGCAAGGTTGTTTATGTGGTTTGTGGACATGTTTGTTTTGTGCAAATTTTGGCTTATTGTAGCAGGCTGTTTTGGCAAAGGTTATGGCACAGATTTTGGACTGGTTTGTGGGCTTTGTAGCATTGTTGTGGTTTAGCATGAAGAATGCAAAGTACAATTTTGGGCAAGGCACCAAGTTGATATGTTGTGAAGATTTCATATTGTGATAACATATAATTTAAGCACTTTAGGACTTAGGAATTAATGTGTTTGTGTATGGTTTTGTAATGATACATGAATGGTGATGTATGTTTATAATGAACCTTGGAACAAAATAGTGTAGAAAATGCAAAGAGAATGAATCTCGAATAAAATCTAAAGATGGATCCTTTGAATGAATCATGATGAACTTTGCTGGAAATCTTGAATAACAATTTTAGTCAAATAAAAAATGAATGTCTTTTGAAACCTCTAGAATTTGAAATTGAATGAACTTGGATTTCTTGAATGATTTTTGAACCTTGAAGTGAACTCCAAGTAAAAACGCCTAAACCTTCTTTCTTGACCCAAATCTTGATGAACAAATAAAAACCTTAAGAGACTTGATCAAAATCCAATTTTAATTCAGTAATTACTAATGCGCAAATACAAGAAACAAGTAATAATTAATCAATGAATCTTCAAACTCAACATCTTTCCATTACCCTTGACTCAGTGATAAACAATCTTGACATAAAAATCAGTTATAAGTCTAAAATGTTCAAAATAAATTTCATGGCCTTCTAAGCACATTTGGTTGTCGATCCTTGAAGCAAACTTGTAGATGACATCATTTGTCATATATTGCAAAAATAACCATCCTCTAAAGTATTCGAACTTTTAATGATCTCGCGCACATGATTAGCCCTTGACTTGTAAAGGTAAGTTAGAGAGGATGTCAAAAGAAACCAAATGCTCAAAGAATCACTCAGAAATTTTGAATATCAAGGAAGTTATGATATTTTGAACTTGATCTTGAAAATTTTGACCTTTTGATCAATGTGCTTTGTATCGGTTTACAAACTCAATCTTTTCTTGCCTTCCCAGACACATTGGTGCATATTATGGACTAATGATGATGAAATCTTGATTGTGCTTTGAGGTTAGAGACTATGCATTGATGAAGTAGCCTTTGGGAACCAATGATTATCCATATTGAACACTTGAGGGATTTGAAATCCTAGTTGAGGCATAATGTTGAGAAACCCTGATTTTGATCACAATATGAAGATAAATCCTAATACAAGATTTAATGAGTTTGAATGAGAGCTGGCCTCATAACTTGATGAGAGATAAATCCATGATAACCATACTTCAAAAAATAATTCCAAAGTCTATTGCTCAAAGGGGGAACCAGGGAAATCAACATTATTGAATGTAGAAGTCTCAAACCACTGAAAAACCATAGCTTGCACGAGCACTAATTCTTTTGAACCAAGATGTTTTATGGATGAATATGTGTTATGTGAATGAATCTAGTAGAATGTATGCAGATGACATGAAAAGCTTAAGCCAGCTAAAAAGTAAAAAGGGTAGGACAAATTTTGGGTATGACAACCAGTATTATCTTACCATTTATTTTTGCATCTTTCGGGTTGTTAATCTCCTATTCCCTGTGAGTCGATGTTACCTTTTTTTCTATTCCCTTTTAGTGTTGGGTAGTTTGCAGTATTTTGTCGATTGTTGTTATCCTTTAATTTTTCTTCATCTATTGAGTTAGTGATACTTTATCTCTTCTTTGGGCTTTACCCAAGTAGAGTTGAGTTTTCTGTTCCCCGGCGATTTATTTTCCTAGTTGGACTCTCTTTTTGATCTTTTGTTTTATTTCCCAATTCCCCAGTGGTGTTCTGTGCCGTCTTTGGAATTGGTCATTTTCATTCACAATCAAAAAAATTGCATAGCATCTTAGGACTAAAAATAGGGCTTGTTTTATATTTAAGTATCTTCTATCACACCGAGACGAAGATTTTAACCTTCATATCTCCAGATATAAGACACTTAAATAATGGCAATTGTTATACCCTAATCTTTGCCTCTGAGATTTCTCATCATCTCATTTCTAGCAATATATCAAGATCACACATTAGGGTTGGTTCTCTCTTTCTACTTTATCCCATATTTAAGTTTTCTCTTGAGGGATTACCAAACACCTTGAATTGTGTATCTTGTACATGTGTTCATTTAACTAACATTAAAATATGTATATATGTCTCTTTGAATGTTCATATTATAGGTGATGGCACAATTGCATCCATCTCACCATCTCCTAGCACAAAAGGTAAAAACTAGGGTTTTGAATTTAATCAGAAAATATCTGACTTTTTAGGTAAGACTTGATTCTATGCTTCTCTATATGTTCATGAGCATATATTATTGGATTATTAATCATCAATTTTGATTGGAATAGGTTCAATTAATCAAAAAGGGTAAAACAGTCATTTTGTCAAAAGTCAACCAAAGTCAACAATTGACCAAGTGGACATTTGGTCAACCATCAATTCATTGTCCCTATTTTTATATTTCATGGTTAATGATGGAACAAGATCAAGAGGAAGTGTTGAATTAGAGATAACTTGTCAAAGAAATTACTTGAAGTTTTGAATTTTTCTAAGTGTTTGTAGTGCTGAACTTTGATTGATTATAACTTTCTAAAATTTTATTAAAAATGTACAAAATTTATATGGTTGGGAAGAGGAAGAAATGTTTTTCAATTTTGTACTTGACATAAAAATTTCAAAAAGTGAAAGGAGAATAAGTTATTTTGCTTGGAAGATTCTTGACACTTAGTATATTTTCAAATTACATACACAAGGCTGGATTTCTTCATGATCATTTTTGAGGTGTCAAATGGATTCAATTCAAAATATTTTCAAGATCAAAATTAAAGTTTGAAGTCTCCTTTACAATTTTAGTTCAATAATCATTTCATTTGGTTCAGTATTGAGAGAGATACCATGCTTAGAATTTGAAGCCTTGAGATGTCATTTTGCCAAGTCACGTGCATGCCAGGCCAGAAGTTTCATCAAACAGTTCATGGGCATACGTTCATCATCATTTTTCTCTTTAAAATATTCATTATTTTGAAAAGTGTCCAACATCAAAGATCAAGCTCCATGTGTTATAAACAACTTTGCTTCAATAATTTTCTCAAAATAATCCTTAAATTTCAAGATATGGTCATGGGAAGTAGGTGACATGAAACTGAATTTTTGCCCAGCACCAAGGCACGTCGCACACGTATACCAGACCAACATTTCATCAAACATGTGACTTTCACACATTCATAGCCATTTGTATCATTGATTTAAGCCTTATTTTGAAAAATGTTGAACATGAAAATTGGAGCTTGTCATGTTATCTCCAACTATGATTCAAAGTTTGTCTCATTTCATGCACTTTGGAGGGAGATATTAAAGTTAGAAGTTGTAAGTATGAAGTTGATAAGAAATACTAGGCTTGCACAATGCAAGCCAAACGACATGAAACGCAACTCATCATGCAAGCTTATAACTTTTCTGATTTTTGCCAAGTTTTTCCCTCTAACGGCTATGAGTTTCAAAAACCAGTATGCCCTTACTATCCATGTTCTATATAAGAGAGTCCTCAACCTCATTACAAGACACGCACTCTGATTCTCACAAAGAAAACTTTTGAAAATCTCTCTTCATTTCTCAAAGTTTTCTTCGAAACTCTTCATTCTTTGAAACTCTTAGTTCTTTATCAATTTTATGTAAGGGACTAGATCATTTACCGAAAGGCAACATCGAAGGGTCGTCGAGGGACTATGATATTTTTAATATAGGGACTTTGCTAAGTGCCCCCACGTTCGAGGGACATGATTGTTTTTATCGAGGCAACAAGGGAGGTTACCCTAGAGGTGCGAGTGTGCAAAGTGTGGTGTGATTCAGTTATTGTTTATCTTGTATTATGGTTTGCTACCATTTTATTTTAGCTTTCCATACATGACCTAATTACTAACAGTAACAGTAACAAAAATAGGAAAGCAATAAATGTGCAGAAAGTAAAAGCAAAGAATAAAACCCTAGAATATTACATGGCTTTTGGAGAAATACAAAAATTATTACAGCGCAGGAAATAAAACCCTAATTACTATTACAAACTGTGGGTAGTTATATTATTCGTAAAACACACGAGAAAAGAAAACTATGCTAATTATAAGACTAAGAAAAAGGAAAAGGAAATTTCTTTTGGTGATTTTTTTGATAAAAAGTTTTAATGATGATTAACCCTAAAAAACTAAATTAATTTTAATTAATTAAAAAAGTAGTTGATTAAGTTAAATTAAAACCTAAAACCTAAATTGATTAATTAAATAAAAACCTAAAATCTAATTACGGTTTTTTTAAAAAGGTTTTGGTTTGGTGAATTTAGGGTTTGTAAGTATAAAAATAAAGAATATAAGGTTTAAAAAAATATTTACCAGGGCTGGGTGTTGAACCCACACCCTCAGAAATTCCAACCAACACGTTCACCACTAGGCCAGGTGCATCTTGGTGTCAAGGAATGGAATCTATCGCCTTTTGTAATCTGCAAAACAAATAAAATCATGAAAAATAACAAAATGCCAAAAGGTTGGGATCGAACCCACGCCATGGTATAGTAGTGTCTTATCGCGCACGCTTCAACCACTGGGGTGGTAATACATCTGGTGTCTTTAATCAAACAAAATGTATATAATATGAAATTGTTGTTTGAACTGGAGAGGCGCCGAAGCCCCAGCTCCGGTCGTCTTCTTCGGTAACTCCTTTTCATGACCTTGCAAAATAACAAATATTAGCAATCCAGGAGCACCATACCCCCTAAATTGAGGCCTGTGAATTCGTTGGGATGCTTAGTTTTGACTGAAACACCATGGTTTAGGAGGTATGATCCAAGTAACCCGGATCCGTGCAAATTTGGAAAATCATGATTCTGATAGCATGAATGTCATGTGATTAACTTTTCTTGCACATGGAGACCTTATGTACACATTAGTATGGTTAGTTTATCTTAAAATGAAATAAAATCAAGAACAAAAAAAATCATGCAATGACAGAATCGTGATGCATGCTTGAGTGTTTCTGGCCATTTGGATCGTTATAAATGATCCAACCTTACACTATGGTGTTCCTAGAAGTGAATGGGATGACTAGTTTGTAGTGAAAGAAACTATAAGTAGGGTTCGAGTTGCCTTAGTTTTCTTGAGAATTTTAAGATTTTGGACAAGTTTCTTTGTATAAGGGTTTGTATCCTTCATGTCTTATTTGAGGGGAATATATAGAAGAGAATTTAGGTCAAATGTTGGGCTTGGACTCTTGTAACAAGCCTTGATCTTGTTTTGTTTTATTTTGACCTTTAAATGAATAAAAATCATAAATAAAATATAATAAATCAAACGGAGGTGTATGGACAAGTCTTGAGGTGCACATGGAGTGTAGGACACGTTTATACTCTGAAACAATAGCCCTTTAGCCCAAAAAGTCAAGTTTGCTCAATTTGAACTTCATGCATTTGCTCAATATTTCCCAACTTGCACTGGCCATAACTCTCTCAATTTTCATCATTTCAAGGTGATCTTAGACTTTTTGGAAAGCTCAATGTGTCCTCTACAATCTATATGTTGATAAATTTTGTATTTGAAGATTTTATCTTGATGTAAGTTGCCTTGACAAAAAGTGTCTTTTTGTTAACTTTTGAAATGACCTATAATTTATTGGCTCATATCTCTCAAATGAAGCATTTTTTGGACTTGAGATTAGAGAGACCAAATTGTAGAGAATTGAATTTCCTTCTAAATGAGCTTTGGTTGATGCAAATCTAATGAAGCATGTGAAAGTTGTGCTTGGTCAAAGTTCAGTTGACTTTTCTTTAGGAAACCCTAATTTGGCAATCTTTGACTTTTGATGATTTGAGAGTTTTCCTTGATTAATCATGATCAACCCTTGATCAAATGATGAGTATGACTTCAAAATGTTGATGTTGACCAAAAATCTTGAAGTTTGACTGTATGTTGACCACATTTGACTTTTTACCATATATAGTTGATCTTTAGTCATCTGAGCCATTGACTGAGCAAACTTGTGATGCAAGGCATGAAACTTGGATGAGCATTACTTGAGGTCTTTGAAATCCAATATTCCTTATGAGAAGTGAAACCTTATTTGTGGACCCATTTCTTAGGAGGAGAATTTTGTCTGATAATCTTTGAGCCACCTTTAGCAATTGAGAACTCTAGGAGAGTGTCTTGAATAAAAGGGAGGGTAAATTTTGGGGTACAACAACTTCCCTTGTTCAATCTTCTTAAATACGAGGAGTTAGATTGGCACATCCATCATTCGAGATCGGAAGGTGGAAGAGGATTGAACACTTAAGTGCCCAGAAATTTGCACTCGCGTGTGTATGAGATAACGTTGTTGGTTAATAATATTTCTTGAATGGGCTTAAAGATGCCATTTAGAGAGGTGACAGAATGTTGTCGGAGATGGGCTTATAGATGTCATCCAAGGCAATTGTTGATAGAAGTATCAGAATGAGTCTACGCTTGACGATATCTGGAGAATGCTTTCCAAAATGAACCTCTAGGGAAAGTGCTTAGGTAACTGCTTTCAGATTTAGTTTCTGAGGGAAGTGCTTTTCAGAATTCAGTCTCTGAAGGGAGTGTTCATCCTGTAGATAGTCGCCCCGTCCTGTTTTGGGAATTAATCTATAGTTTGTTTTTGTTGGTAAACTCGTCCTGTTTCGGGAATTCACACCACCTGGCAATGTCGATAGTTTTCCCGTCCTGTTTCAGGAGTTAATCTTTTCCTGATTATATAGATAGTTTCGCTATCCTGCTTCAGGAGTTAATATATGCTTGGTCATATAGATAGTTTCCCCGTCTAGTTTCGGGAATTAATCTCTAACCTTCTTTCTATTTGCGTACCCATCTTGTTTCGAGAATTCATACCTCCTGGTCATACAGATAGTTTCCGAGTCCTATTTCGGGAATTAAACTTGGACATGGTCGTATAGATAGTTGCCTTATCCTGTTTTGGGTATTAATATGCGACCTATTTTAGAATTGTTGATGATACTTGTCTGTTTGAAGACTTTACCTGAAAAGATAAAATTAGTCTTTATGCAATGTCATGATGTATGTAATGCATTGCGTAATGATGTTCTCAAAGTAAACAAGAGTGTGCTATATGTGTTTCATATACATATGCTATGATACATATAAATGATGTATGGATGTAAGATGTTGTTGAAGTGTATTTGTAGCTTCATATAACAAATTTGTTGGGGGAAATAAATTCCTGACTGTCGTTGGGGGATGGAGAATATGAATCTTCAATCTTGTTTAGAATGTCTCTGTTGAGGATTCCTGCTTTCTGTTTGAGGATACTCTGTTGTGAATGTTTGACTTTTATTTAGGGATAGAAGAGTTCAGGAACCTTGGTCGTTCATCACTCTATTGGGGAATTTAGTTCTTATATACCCTGAATAGGGGTAGAAGAGATGAATAACCTTCAGATGTGTTGTATGGCCTAGTTTCAGGTATGGACTTCACTCTTCTAGGAGGGACAAAATTGATACCTATCCTGGTTTTAGATTTCGTAGTAACTCTCTGGGAATAGTAGCCTTGACTATATTTTGCTGGAGAAGTGAGTTTGTCGGGGAATGAACTCTGCTTGGGAAATTAAATATTATTGGGTAAATAAACCCTGCTGGGGAAATAAATTCTACTGAGGAAATGAGCCATGTTGGAGAAGAGAACTCTGTAGGGGATTGTACAATGTTGGAGAAATAAACTCGGATGGGGAATTAACTTCCTGTGAACTGTGTTGAGGAAGCAAACTCTGATGGGGATTGTAATTTTATTGGCTGCACTGAGGAAGTCTCCACTGTATGCTAAAGAAATGATCAAACTTCCTTATCCATTAGGGGACCTACTGGGGAGTATGGTTATATTAATGGCTTGGAGATGCCCCAATTTCTATCTTGAAGGCTTATTAGACTGGAGGGGGAATGTATCTCTGTTTGAGATGAGCTTGCGAAGGTAACTCTGTGGGGATAATCCCATGGAAGTTTCTCTGTGGGGATTTGTGGACGACTTGAACGTTATCCCAATTCCTAGAGTCTTTAGTAAATGATGATTCCTATTTTTATGCATATAATTGTTAACAGTAATCATATTCATATGCATATGTTCATTCCATTTAGTTATTGGACTTTTTTTACAAACAAAACAGAAAAAGTGAAACAATTGAATTTTGAAATTGTATTTGTATTGAAAGTGTGCCTATAAACATGCAGTTTTATATAAAGGAGACAAAAATCCCAGTAAGAGGAAATCGTCATGAAACGAAAAGAGTAGAAATAAAAATAAATATAAAACATCTATGTGGAAACTATCTCTTTGAGAGTCAACTCTGCTATCACCTTTATGTCTTCAAGCATCTCATCCCTTGCTATCAGAAGAAGTTGATTGAATTGATCTGTACCATTTAAACTTGACATTAGTAATAAAGCTTGTTGTAAGTAGATGATCCAACGGGACATAGTCATATGCTTTAATCCCTAAATTTTGCATGAACCGCCCTTTCGGGTTTTTAGTCCACCGAGATACCCTTTTTTTCCCAAGCTGCATTTTTAGGTTTTCGGCTTGCCGGGTGTAATACCCCAAATTTTTCCTACCCTTTAACTTTTATCTAGCTTATGTATCTCGCACTTTTCTCATGTAAATACCACCATTAGGTCATATAATACACCATGAATTCACTAACAACAAGGCTTGGTAATTGAAGTCAATGGTCACGGGATTAGGGTTTCACTCAGGCATTAGTGTTTCATCTCTTTACAACCTTATCTCAACTAAAGACTCAAGGGATACAAACTAAAGCATTGAAGTTCGTCTCCGTGTGCTCATCACCTCCATAGGGATTAGAGTTATTTTCCTAATCATGTGCACTTCAAGAGGGATCCATGAAGTTTGTTCACCAGTTCATCTCATCATCAAAGGGATTCCATTAGTGCTTGAGGTATGAGATTATGGAAGAGATCTTGGTGTATTCATGGCACCTTAAGGTTTTGTTCGAAAGAGCTCTTCAGTATTCTATTGGTTTTTCTTCATCAAGGAAACTTCACTTATTGTATTCAATCATAAAGCATATGGCTAGGGTTTTCATACAAGAAGATGGAAGGATAGTTTCACTTGGATTTTATTCATAAATTAGGGTTTGTGGAAATCAATGTGAAATATGATTTCATCTGAGCACTTGGGTTTACTTATGGCTTAAACTTTCCTTGAGGGCTTCATTTCAAGTGCTTCGAGATTATAACCTAGTGTTGTCCTGTGAAACATCATATTTTTAAATCAAAGGTCCTAGGATAGTCAAGCATATTCAATTACTTGAGGATACTTAAGGGCGGTGATTCATTCTTGTTGAAAAGTCAAGGAATGGAAATACATAATTGTTTATTCAAATGCAATTATAAGAGAAAATATTAGGACTTCACGATCAATTTGAAAAGGAATATCACTTTTAATATTTTGAAGAATGTATCATTTAGATTCAAGGGTTTATAAAGTATGATTCTTTTACAAAATCAAGTACCATGTTAATTATGACTTCAAGACCTTTTCACTATGAGAAGTTAATCCTATCAACATTCCAAATAACTTCCTCAATCCCTAACAGTCCAATAAACTTCTAACATAACCCTGTAACTGTCCATAACAGAAAACCAACTAGCCTATAACAGAAAAATAGAACTCTAACAACCCCTAACTAACCAATAACCGATTCAATCTCACCATATATCCCCCAACTGATTGCGATAGATCTAAGGGCTCAAATGGCTCACCCTCTAACTGTTTTAGCCAATCTCTAACAGAATCCAGAACAAAAACTCTCAAGCCAACTAACAAACTTTCCAAAAGATAACAAAAAGGGAAGGAGGGTTTTCATGATTCAGAAGGGGAATAGGAAAAAAACAAGAACTCACCTTCAATCTGGATGATCGCTCTTCAATCTTTCTGTCTGAATTGGATCGTCACCCTCATCTTCTTAGAATCTCCGTATTTCAACCTTCGTCTCCTTAGAACTCCACCTTCATCCAACTCTCAACAAATCTTCAGTCTTCACCTCTCTGCATTCTCAATTTTCTCTGCTTTATAATTACCATTTTTTGTGTTTCAATCTTCATCAGTAAGATGTGAACATCGTTGCAGCTTTGTGTCATCATCAACCTCCAAGGTTCTCTTCAACTTTGAATCTCTCTCATCATCATACGCATCTTCATCAAACTTCAATCTGCACCATGCAATCTTCATCCTCATAGCAATCGTTTCTTCAAGCTCCACCTTCAACGACTCCAACCTTCTGTAAAAAGGAACTATTTTAGTATCAATGGTGTCGATCGATAGTGCAACAATAACAATGAATTTTCACATTCGGAGCAACACTGAAGTATAGAGGAAGTAGAAAATTAAATCGGAGAAGGGATTTTCGGAGAAAGATGAGTGATACCTGAGTATGAGGATTCGTGGAAGTCTCTGATCACCGTCGCTGTCGAGGCCATTTTCAGCGAAAATTGGTGGGATTTGATGCTGGATATAGAATGAAGATGTGAAACGAGACATAAGTTAAGGTCGAGAGATGAGAATGAGATCGTGCGATAGCAGAAACAATGAGGTTGAGAGCTGAGACGGAGATGCGAGGGTTGAGTAACCACCACGATTTCAAATGAGATAGAGAATAAGAGTTATGGAGATAGAGAGAAATCATCGCCGCTGATCGAGAAAAATGTGAAGAAGAATTTCGTTCAAGGAACCTGAAAGGGGGTGAAACTCAATCCTAATCCTTTTTCGTCATAATTTATTTATTATTTGATTTTTTTAATCAATTAACAATGTGCTGGATAATGATAATAAATAAATGATTAAATAATTGAAATGTTGATGGTTGCTAGATATTGGGTGGACTGAATCATCTCTTGGTCTTGGCCCAAAAGGTTGTTTTTTTACAGCTTCTTGGTTTTTCAAACAAAGAGGAATGGTGGGCTCAATTCTAATGGGCCTAGCGCTTAGAATCTCATTATTGGACGAACACCACTATCTCAGCTCACACCTCATGAAGTTCCATTTTTCTACTTGTTTCAATGTCTATTTTTATTAATGATTGTGACTGATTTTTTCGAACGATTGTGTGATATTTTTGTGAGATATATATTGAGTAAAATAGACTTGGCTTAAAAGTTTCAAGGAGTTTCGGAGCTAGCTAAGACCATAATTTTCATCAAGAGAATTCGAGGAAGCTTCTGTAGAGTTTTCTTATCGCTTGCATGGTTTCAAAGAGGCAACGGACCTTCTCTATTCGGTATCATCGTAATTTCATTTTACTCCTCACTTCCGCACTTTATCATACTTATTTACCGCTTTTCTAGAAATAATGAGAAGTAGGGTTTTACTGCTTTTTGATGCCATGAGAAGTAGGGTAGAGATGTTTGAAGGGAATCTCCGTTGTTGATCATGTCAGGAGTCCCTCTGGTTTATTTAAAGACCCGTTTAGGGAAATGCATTGTTTACCATTGTGTGCTACTTGTGTGTGGTTTGTTTAAAATCCTACCTTTGTGTAGGTATTTTTCATGTGTGTTTATACTTGTTCTCGCACTATTCCCCCATCCCTTATTGAAATCCTCAAAAAGAGGCGAGCGGGGAGGGTTCGCAATCAACCCTTGCAATTTCGTCTTTGTCATTCTTAGCTCGTGACGCACCACAATGCTTCAGAGTTGTGCCTACTATTATGTATCGAGTCCACCAAGTGGGGAAGGGTTCTATAATCGAACCCTCACAACTTGTCAGGAGTTCGCACTGGCTGATGCAGATACTCCGTGATTATGCATATTACCTTATGTCGTCTAACTCGATCTCCTATATCTTGGTTAGATGTTCAGTTGCTTTGGATGTCACATTTTTATTTTACATCCTACTCCCGCTTGTATAACTCAGGTGATACGTTTTCCTAGGCTAAAGCATTTCACTTCTTTTCCTTACTCTTTTATATGTGTGCTCTTTCGAGCTTGCTTGTTTTATCCTTGTACATACCATGTTCCCTTAGGATGTACTTGTTCCTTGTGGATGTAAGTTAGACCTTAGGTTGCAAATAATGCATGCTAACATTAGGTAGACGTTTTCCTTTTCTTAATCCTAACCTTGGGACCACTATTGTATGATAATATTAGGATTAGAAATAGGCTAGTCTTCCATAGACTCTTTTCTTCCCCTTTTGCATATGCATCTAAAACTAAAACCTTTTCCTTAGCAAATAATAAAAACATGCTAATCACACTTAAATCCTTTCTCAAGGTAACAAAACACAAACCAATCAAGTGTGGTATCTTGCCTTGAGGTCGTAACTCAAAACTTTTTTCAAGTAAGGACATGATTAATGTACTTCTGTGTCAATGCGTGAGTCTCCAAAGGTCGAGCTGCGGCAGAAGGCGAAATTAACATTGTCCATAAAAAACACAAAACAAACAAAAACATGTGAGCCAAACTACAGTAACTCTGATTCCTAAAAAAGGATAAGTAGACATTGGGGTAGGGCCCAAGCGAGCACAACTTTATTTTCCCTACATTCTTTTCTCCTTTCTTTTGCATGCATTCTTCCTTAGTAGTAAGCAGTAAGCATAGTTTAGAAACACCCATAAGATAAATAACGAGAGTGGATACCATATAGTACTACAGGCGTGTTCTCTATGTTTACCTTTCCCTTCATGTGGGATAAAATACATTCGATGGCGACTTCATTGTTTGATGATTTTCAGCCGGTTGTTTCAACTGGCGACTTCACTGAGGACAGGTCAAGCAAATGCTGGTCCATCCCAGAGTCACTCCTAGCTCTTATTTTTTGTTCTTTGGGTGTTTATTTTTATGATTTTTGTTCATTCATTCATACATGATTACCTGAGCATATGTATGCATTATATTTTACTATTTTCCATATACTACTGTTATACTGGATCTACTTCTTGTTGGGTGGGTGTTACCATTGAGGTAAAAGGCCCAGTACCCAGGCCAGAGTGCACTATCTAGGAAACCTTGGAATAGAGTAGAACATGTCTTCTACTAGACGAAGGTCCTACTATGCGGTCATGTCGTCTACACTCAGATGAGGTACAAATGGGATGCTATCGTCCTCTACATTTGTGGAATGATGATAATTCTTCCAGGCGGACACATGATTTTGAGTTACCCTTGGCCTTACCCTGACCTATTTCTCACGCGTGAGTGGGGAGGGAATTATCATCACAGGTACGTTGGTGACTTTTTCTTGTGGTGACTATGTTCTGATGGTGACCACGTATTCTGTTGGTGATTATATTTTGTTGGTGACCATAAGGTTCTCGAATTTATTTTCTGAGTTCCTGACTTCAATCTTGGTATTCCCAACTTGTTCAGAAAATGCCTAACAGTATCTGGTTGACCAGAAGCCTTGATCCTATACAATTTATGACCTACATGGTACTTGGTTCTTATATGTGCGGAAGCTATGCCATACCGTTGATTTGGTGATATTCATATGGTTCAGAAATGGTGCAGTAATCATATTCAGGAGTGATGGAACTTTGTTCTCTTGTCTTTG
The DNA here is from genome assembly GCA_948472305.1 of Vicia faba. NCBI lineage: Eukaryota > Viridiplantae > Streptophyta > Magnoliopsida > Fabales > Fabaceae > Vicia > Vicia faba. The sequence goes on along the minus strand of OX451736.1, from coordinate 640,932,518 downwards.
CATACATAACATGGTTAACCCATTTCTTAACATACATGTTATGTTATTTCCAAGGAATCATATTTTGTAAGTCTTGTGTTAAACTTTTCCATCCCTTACCTGCGTAAAATTAAAATCAAAGCATGTAAATTCCTTGAAAATGAAGGAACATGATGTGTCATCTATTCATGCATCCCCTGCACATTCATGCATCCATAACAGGTACTCAAGATTGGAGATTCTTATTCAGACACGATGCTTTCCTTAAAGGTTCAAACTTAAATTCTTGCTATCACATGTTCAGAGATCAGTATGGGATAACTCTGTGGGGGATTGACTGATATGAAGATCACAATGGGGTTGCTTATAGTATACATGCAAGTTTTGGCCCATGGTCGAGAATTCTTCGATAAGGAAGATAATCAATTGAAGACTCAGATGAGCCAAGTCATGGAAGATCTGATGATGATATCAATAATCCTACACCTACTGTCGCAGTAGAGGTTCTCTCTTCTCCTCGTATTTTTGGAATTGCTTTCAACCATGGAGTGCTACAAAATTTTGATTTTTTGGAACATCTTATCAGGAGATGGTTCCCATTTACTATGTGAATTCAAGAAACCTGTTTTACCAATGAGATTAGAATACACCTGGAGAATAGTTGATCTTATATCAGTGCTTTGTTCTCATTGGTTCCCACACTCCTTTGAGCTTCAGTGGGTTAGGCCTCGTACTTCGGTACCGTCTATAAATTCCCTCCCAGATCATGATACCAACGTAAATTGTGGTTACTACATTGGGGAAACCGACTATTCAATTAGGGGAACTCCCTAAAGCTTTGAGTTCCTTGATCTGTTCGACAACAACCATTTTTTGTTCCCCAAGTGAATTCATAGGGCTAATCTTTTAAGCTAAGACAGAGGAAGCCTGATGAGCATGTTTATATGATCCTAGTGCATTACATCTAGTTATTTCCTCGCCTGGTGGAAGTTCAATTGGTAAAGCTCTAATATTTAGGGTCCTCCTCCTACAAACATCTCTTCTGATTACGATACACATGCTAGATTTATCCCCTATTCTGGGGCACCCAGTTTTAATATTGAAGACTGTAAAGGGGTTGAAGTATAAAGCCCATCACCTTTCTGGCATCTCTTCCAAAAGTCCAATTCCTATTTGGCCAACTTCCAGACTCTTTCTCACCAGCTGAAGGTCTCTTCTGTAGTGGTAGAAGACAAATTGTATTGTTTCTTTATGGCATAATGTAATACGGTGGGAGAACTGACTTAGGTGTTTTGCATTTTATCGCAATTGTTGCAGATAGCAAGAGTTGCCACCGAATTTTCTTTTATCCAATAAAGGAAAAGGTGAAAAGAAAAGGAAAGACCTTTGAGATATTTTCTTGAGTTTGGGGCGTAGGTTATGAAAAGGGAAGGTGTTAGCACCCTTTTCATCTGTAGTTATCTATGGGATCTTAGTATCTTGTTAGATCACTTTGAAAAATGCTTTGTTTGAAAATGGTGTTTGTGGTGGGTTTTTTGAAAGTTTGAAAATATTTTGAAAACGCCTTTGTTTCGGCAAACTTTGTAATGATTCTCGTCTCTATAAGAATGTCTACAAAGTATTGGTTTTGAAAATAGTTTAAAGAGATGTTTGTTTTTGAAAGATGTTTTGAATGTGTAAGTGTGGAAATGGTTTTAGTTTGTGAGCAAGCAACTACGAGTGTCCTACCTACTCAAAAGGTCTATGTTCTTTTCCTCCACTTTTAGATGTTGCTATCTTACCATTGATTTAGTAAGAAGCCCCATCGTTGGATGTGAAGGGACAGGCGTGGGTCATCGTATAGTCATAGAAAGAAACTTATGAGACGTTTTAGCAATTTTCGTAAGGGACTAGATTGTTTACGCAAGGCAACATCGAGGGACAACGAGGGACTGCGATCTTTTATTGAGGGTCTTTGCTAAAATGTCCATATTCGAGGGACAAGACTATTTTCCGAGGCAACAAGCGAGGTTACCCTAGAGGTGCACGTGTGTGAATAGTGTGTTTCATTGCATGCATTTTTTTAATTTGAAATTAGGGTTTTCTAATGGTTTATTTTATCTTGCCATACATGTCCTAATTACTAACAATTTATATTAAAGCGGTAAATTGTGGAAATTAAAATCCTAAGCTATTACATCATTAGGGGATAGGGGATACAAATATATAAATAGGGATTGCAAGAAATTAAACCTAATTATGTCTTACAATCATATTGAATAAATGTACAAGAAATATAAAAAGAAATGGATTTTTCTTTGGATTTTTGTTAGGAAAATTGTTTTGACCTAATTATCCTAAAGGGATATGATTAAAAAAAAGAAAAATTAATCCTAAGTTAAAAGGAAATCAAACTAATCAAGAAATAACTTTTTATTTTTTTTATGGAAGGATTTTGGTTAGTTAAAATAAATATGAAATAATAAAAATAAAAAGCGCAAAAGAAAGAAAAATCAAATCTTTCGACAGCATGTGTCGAAGCATGTTTTAAAGCATGCTTTATATGCATAGAAGCATATCCCGTAATTCCAAATTGAAGCATAATGTTACGAGTCGAACCATGTGTCAAAGTGTGCTTATATGCATCGAAGCATATCCTTCTTTCGACCCCTTTTTCCCTTCTGTTTGGGCATGTGAAGCAATATGGATTGAAGCCTAAGGCTTTGTGTCGAAGCATGCTGTAATTCATCACTCCAACATTGTTTTATGGTCAGTACAGGTTAGTTCTTAACATAATTGACAAGAAAGTAAAACAACAAAAGGGTAGTTTCGAAGACAATGATTATTACATGTTATCTTCGAAGGTGAATCATCAATGATGCTTGAAACAAAGGGTTTAAAGTCAAGAAGACTTACCTTCAAGCTGGAATGTGCGTTTTAAACTTGAGTTGTTGTCTTCGAATGTTCTTGGGTTCGAAAGAAAAGAACAGACGTGTTGTGTTTTTTGGTTCTGGGTTCGAAAGAAAATAACAAAGGTTTTGTGTTTTTTTGATTCTGGGTTTAAGAGTTCTTTAAGGCTTCAGCCTTTGTGTTCTCCCCTGTCTTTCTTTTATCTTCCCTTTTTTCCTTCTCCAAACCGCCCCCCCCCCCCCCCTTTGTGTGTTGTGAAACAACTTATTTATAGAAGAGTCTTGTTGGGGTTTTGGGGGGAAAACAAATAAAATTTGAACAGTTTGGGTATGTTTGTTTCATAGATTTTCGAGGTGCAACTCTTATATGCTAGTTTGGTGCAAACATGGGACTGGTTCAGGAGCAGCATAGCAGGACTATTTTGTAGCAGTTTTGGAGTGTTGTGGCAGCTTGGTGCAGGGCTGTTTCATAGTAGTGCAGCATACTTCTTTTTAACATGGTTTTTGGTTGTTATGTGGACAGTACAACAAGCTTGGGCTTGGCAGCATATAAGACTTTGTTCAGCAAGCATCTTGAATACTTCACCTTTTCGTTTTGATCACATAAATCCACAAACCTTCGACAAAACTCAACAACAAACAAACAATATTATTTCCACCAACTGTATGTTCTTCGAATGGACCATACAACCATCGACCAAACTCATCAATAGAAAAAATAATATTTGTTTCCACCAATTGTATGTCCTTCGAATAGACCATAAAACCTTCGACCAAACTCACCAACAGACAAAACAGTATTGTTTCCACCAATTGTATGTTCTTCAAATGGACCATACAACCTTCGACCAAACTCATCAATAGACAAAACAATATTTGTTTCCATCAATTTTATGTCCTTCGAATGGACCATATTCATCTGAATGCACCACTTTGAGTATGCAAGATTATCTCATTGGCATAGTCAAAACGAAAGAATTTCTAGATTGCTTTCCTACTAGAAAAACTTCACAAAGTTTTTTCAGGCATCTCAAGACTTGGAATACCAATAACTATGTCTTGAGAAATCAGCTGATTAAGTGGTTGAAAGTTCAAATATCCAAACTTCAAATGCAACAACCAATTATCCTTGTGGATCGAAGCAAGTTTCTCGAAGGAAGTTATTGCCTAGTCGAAGCTTGTGGCTCAAAGCAAGCATGAAGATAGACTTGTAATCCATAGTGTCGAAAATATGTATGTCGAAGTGTTTAAAGGTGGATTGAAGCAGGTTGCTTCGAAGGAAGCCATTGCCCAGTCGAAGCTTCCGATCAAAGCAAGCTTGCTCTTCTTCGATTTGTTAAAATCTGCCAACCACTCCTTTCGATCAGTCATGTAGTTCAAACAGCCAGTTTTGCCTTTCTCTTCTTCGATTTGTCAAAATCTTCCAACCACTCCTTTCGATCACTCATGTAGTTCGAACAGCCTCAAATATGGTTATCTGCAGCTGCACACTTTTTCTTTTATCTGGTTTTCCCTTTCGACAGTTTCCTCTTCCTCCTTTCGAAGATTAAAAAGTTCCATCTTTTGACCTGATGCTTGAAAGTCCAATATTATCCATGGAAACTATATGGGGCATTAAAAATTCCAATTTTACTTGTGAAAACTTGAGCTTTTTGAAATCTTTGTGAGAAATGCATTGAGAAAAGAGAGGGCAAATTTTGGGGTACAACAGTTGCCCCTGTTCAATCTTCTAAAACCTGAAAAGCGAGGATGACACGTCGCCATTCATAGCTTGAAGGTAGAAGATGATTGAACACTAGAGTGCCCAGAAATATGCACTCGACCATGTGTTAGTTGATTATGTAGGGAATAGGATTAAAGATGCCATTTGAAGAGGTGATGAAGAGTTGTAGGATATGGGCTTACAGATGCCATCCATAATGACCGCTGATAGGGATTGGAAGAAGTATCATAATAAAACTTTGGTCGATTTAATCTGAAGGATAAGATGTAGTGGAATGAGTATCAGAATAATACCCATAACCAGATTGTATCTGACTCGTATCTGAAAGATGTATTGAATGAGTGTCAGAATGACATCCGTCTCTGAATCGTATCTGAACTATATTTGAAAAATGTATTGAATGAGTGCCAGAGTGACATCTACATTTGGATCATATCTGAATTGTATTTGAAAAATGTATTGAATGAGTGTCAGAATGAAATCCACATTTGGATCGTATCTGAACTGTATTTGAAAAATGTATTCAATGATTGTCAGAATGACATCCGTATCTGGATTGTATCTGAACTATATTTTAAAAATGTATTGAATGAGTGTCAGAATGACATCCACATCTGTATCATATCTGAATTGTATTTGAAAAATGTATCGAATGAGTGTCACAATGACATCCGCATCTAGATCGTATCTGAACTTTATTTGAATGAATCTGGAATAAGTGTCAGAATGTCATCCGTCTCTGGGTCATATCTGAACTGTATCTAGAAGAGAAAGTGTCAAAATGTCATCTGTCTCTGGATCATATCTGAACTATTTCTGAAAAATGTATGAGAAGGAAACCATGTAGGATTGCTCCATGATGAGCCCGTGTGAAGCTTTATCTGGAAATGTATGAGAACGAGCCTGGGTAGGGATGCTTCGGGATGAGTCTGTGTGAAACTTCATCTTGGAAATGTATGAGAAGAAATCTATGTAAGATTGCTTCGACATGAGTCTGTGTGAAACTGCATCTGGAGATGTATGAGAATTAGCCTGGGTAGGGCTTCTTCGGGATGAGTCAGTGTGAAACTGCATCTGGAATTTAGAGAAGGAATCCATGTAAGATTGCTTCAGCTGGTCTTGTAGATAGTTGCCCTGGCTTATTTCAGGAATTAATCTCTGACCTATTTTAGAAAGAAAGATAGTTTCCTCGACTTGTATCGGGAGTTAATCTTCAATTTGCTCATGTACATAGTTGCCCTGTCTTGTTTCAGGTATTAATCTATAACCAGTTATTCATAGATCGTTTTCCTGTCTTGTTTCAGGTATTAATACAGAACCCACTTTTTGTTGGTCGTAGAGATAGTTTCCCTGGCTTGTCTTAGGAATTAATCTCTGACCTATTTGAGAAAGAAAGATAGTTTCACCGGCTTGTTTCGGGAGTTAATCTTTAATCTTCTCATGTAGATAGTTGTCATGTATTGTTTCAGGTATTAATCTACAATCGTTTTCACATATAGTTGTCCTGTCTGGTTTCAGGTATTAATTTGGAACCCACTTTTTGATGGTCATTGAGATAGTTTCCCTGGCTTGTTTCAGGAATTAACCTCTGACCTATTTGAGAAAGAAAGATAGTTTCCCCGACTTGTTTCAGGAGTTATTATTCAACCTTCTCATGTAGATAGTTGTCATGTCTTGTTTCAGGTATTAATCTACAATCATTTATTCACAGACAATTGTATTATCTTGTTTTAGGTATTAATCTGGAACCTGCTTTTTGTTGGTCATAGAGATAGTTGCCCTGGCTTATTTCAGGAATTAATATTTGACTTATTTGAGAAAGAAAGATAGTTTCCCCAGCTTATTTCGGGAGTTAATCTTCAATCTGCTCATGTAGATAGATGTCATGTCTTGTTTCAGGTATTAATCTATAATCGGTTTCACGGATAGTTGTCCTGTCTTGTTTCAGGTATTAATCTGGAACCTGCTTTTTTTCTTGTTGTAGAGATAGTTGCCCTGGCTTGTTTCAGGAATTAACCTCTGACCTATTTGAGAAAGAAAGATATTTTCCCTGGGTTATTTCGGGAGTTATTCTTCAATATGCTGATGTAGATAGTTGTCTTGTCTTGTTTCAGGTATTAATCTACAATCAGTTATTCATAGATAGTTGTCTTGTCTTGTTTCAGGTATTAATCTGGAACCCGCTTTTTGTTGGTCGTAGAGATAGTTGCCCTAGCTTATTTCAGGAATTAATATATGACCTATTTGAGAAAGAAAGATACATTCCCCGACTTGTTTCAGGAGGTAATTTTTAATCTGCTCTTGTAAATAGTTGCCATGTCTTGTTTCAGGTATTAATCTACAATCGGTTTCACATATAGTTATCCTGTCTTGTTTCAGGTATTAATATGGAACCCGCTTTTTGCTGGTCGTAGAGATGGTTGCCCTGGCTTGTTTCAGGATTTAATCTCTGACCTTTTAAGAAATGGTTGTGATAATTTCCAAAAGAGGACTTTTATTGATTTCCTTTTCCTGCAAGGAAGAGGGTTAGTTGCATGCAGATGTATGCATGGCTTGATGATGTTCTCAAAATAAATGAGAGTATGCACTTATCATGTATGTAATATGATGTATGAATGTGAAATATTTATTGAAATGTATCTTTTCTTCAAAAAGTAAATCCTTGACAAGTGTTGGGGGGCTTTGGGAAGTTAAATCCTAGAATGCTGTTGGAGATGAAGAGTATGCACATATTCAAACCTTGTTTAGAATGTTTCCACTGGGGATTCCCGTTTTGTTGTTTGAGGAGAAATCCGTTGGGGAAGATTGGCTTTGGCTTGAGAAATCTTTGTGGAGAGTGTTGACTTCGGTTTGGGGAAAAGAGTTCAGAAGTTTTAGTTGTCTGTTGCTCTACTAGAGAGTTATGCTCTTGATTGGAGAGAATGGAAGTTAACAACTTATTGAGGATAAAGAAGTTAACTGTTATCTGATCGGCTTCCAAGCTTTGCAGCAACTTATTGGGGATAGTGGCAAACTTTACTAGGGAAGAAGAGTTTTGTTAGTGATTTGAAGAAGTTAAACTAGTATCTGGTCGGGTCCAGGTTTTAGTAACTTTTGGGGATAGTAACAACTCCGTTGGGGATATCAATGACTCTATCGAGGATTAAAGGGTTTTGTCTGTTGATTTATATTGGCCTGATGGATTCATAGTTTGTTGGGGAAATAAACCCATTTGATAATCTGCTGGGGAGGTGTTTTCTTCTGGCAGAGATCCTCAAGGTTTCCTCTTAAGACCAATTCAGCTGGGGAGAGGTTTTCCGGAGGTTGAAACTCTGGCTGGTGATTGCATGGATCCAAATTTGTGGGGATATCCATGAATTTGGCCTTATGGGGTTTGTACCCTTATCCATGAAGATTATTTTGTGAGGATAACCTTATAGAGGTGGCTCTGGCGACTTTAACGGGGATCACGTTATGAAAGGTACTTTGTGGGGACTTGTCGTTGTCCATAGTAGTAAGTGTTGTAGCATTGCCAGACAATGTGTGCTTGGTTATACGTGACCCTTTGCTGGAATTCATGTTCAATGCCCCAAGTGATTCAGATGCAGACCTTCCTCTGGCTATTCAGGACTTTATGAGAGATTTCTTGGAATTTGACTTGACTATCACTGTGAGTTAGACAATAACATGTCATGCCCCCTGGTTACGGGGAGTTTGTCATTGGAAGTGTTTTTCCATTTGAAGTGGTTCTGTTTCTTGAGAGGATTTCTGTTCATTGGATATTCGTCATGTGAATCTATCTATTGTCAAACAAATAGCTATATGCAAACAGCGGTATTCAAAAAATGTAAAGTTTATGTTTGTCTTGAAGTTTTAAAAATGCATTTTTAGCAGATAAGGGAATTTTGTAAGAATATGAATTCAACTCGGAATTTACAATAAGCCTTACAAGAATCAGGATACCTTTTGTAACAGTATGCTTTCGAACTAACCCATGCTTCAATTAGGACTTTTAAAGGGTTGTAACATGGCTTGGTTCACAGTTTAACAAACAAAGGATAAGGCTTAAAGTGTATTTGTACCCTCCCGTTCTTGATGATGTTCTTCAGCCCTATACTCAGCTAATTGCACGTTTTTGAATTCCAATTGAGTCTAGAATGATGTTTTGGTGATGGTTCGGATACTGAAAGTTTATTCGTGAAGGCAGTCATTTTTGCAACATTTTTCATTTTTGTCGAGGATCTGTAGCGCCCTCTTTTGATTTATTATCCCTAATTTTTGCCTGACTATTCTTGTTTTGAGATTATAGCCAACGGGATGCCCCAGTTTTTATTAAGTCTCCTTCATAGGTTTTGACCTAATGGGCTTTTCTTTTGAAAGGTAATAACTGCCTATTTTTTAGGGAACCGTCACCATCTTTTGATTCAGAAGGATGTTTGTGTATGAAGTGAAAGCTTGCGGCTGAATGCGCATTTGGATTAACTAAGAAAGTACCCTGCCCTAGGTTATGATTAAAGGTTTAAATTTTTGTGAAAAAGAAAACCCCTACTTCTTTGGCTTAAAGGGGTTGACTAGGGATCATCTTCCTTATAACTCCAGTGTATAACATCATCAGCAAGGTCTGTCCAAAATCATATTGTATGAGATTATGATATTATTTTCGTCATCCTCCCTCTAAAGGCTTTAGACTTGTAGTTGAGAGTTGAATATCATACAAAAAGAGGTAAAAGCATAATTTCAGTATAGTGAAAACGAATGGATTAACTCAAGACAAACATATGCAATGCATTAACGAGAATAACCAAAGTCTGACACAAGGACAAATGTTTAAGCAAACAAAGGAATTACAAATGGAAATTAAAGTAAACAAAATTTTCTCCGCCTAAACTTCACTTTTCAGACGGTGTGTCTTTGAGAGGTGACAAAAGAACTCTAGGTTACCATCTTGTGTAAAATCCAACACTCCTTCGTCAATCAGGTCGTGAATCTTTTTCTTCAATTCCCAGCAGTGGTTAATGTCGTGTCCAGGATTATTGGAGTGGTATGCACACTTTTCATTGTGTTTGTAATGGGGAGAATAAGTATTAGGTTTTTGAGGAGGCTCCCTTAATGTAACCAGCTCGGCTTCCAACATATGATGCAATGCTTGAGTCAAGGACATGTTGATCTCAGCAAATTGTCTTCCTTGCTTACGCCGACCATCTTGTCGTGGTTGGCGAGGTTTTTGTTGGACTCTTGGCATAGTAATCATTTTAAAGGGTGTTCTTTTGACCAACCAACTTCTTGTCTCATCGGAGGCTGATTAATGACTCGATCCCCAATTCTAGTTGTTTGTCCCATATGGATGCATCCATCTTGATGAAGCTTGTTGATGGGGGATCTCATCTCTTCTTGTCCCCGAGATAAGTTTTGGATAAGAGCCATCTGACCTACCATTTATCCCATCATCTGGATTTTCATTGTTGCCATTTCAGTTTGTAATTGTTCCAACTGGTCATCCCTATTGTCCTCAGGATTCTTCTTGGTCATGCTCTCAATGAGGAGTGATTTCACTTCTTCTTTCCCCTTGGATAGGTTCAGGAACAATTCTTAAAGTTGAGAATTTTGGGTCTGAAGATCTATGACAGTCTGTTCGAGAGCCATCTCTACTGAAATAAACATTAAGCAGATGATAAACCTGTGTGGGGAAAACCTGTCATGATATGATGCAAGATATGTGGATGCAATGTTTTCAAGGATCTCGTGGGGTAAACACAAGAAGATGTTAGAAGTTGAACTTTGATCACAGCTTTGATTGGAGAACATTGTATCGTTGGATGTCCTTCCATGAGAATCAAGCTCACCATGTCAAGTGGTCACAACCCTTGACTCAAGTTATCGTGCTTTGGTATTTGACAGAGTTTGGTTAGAGGAAAAATGAATCCTCTTGCCCCTTGATGGACGTCTGGTTCATCATGTCCCTGCATCACCGGTCCTTGAGATCCTTGAAATGGTCAGTGGAAATGATATGGTATGATGTTATGATGTTATGTATAAGTGAATAGAGCAAACAAGTCTTTATGTACAAATAATCATATACAAACAAAGCACACAATTCCTTAAGTTTAGGCCTGCATGTAGTTCATAGGTAAGTACCCTCTTGAAGTTTAGTTGTTTCAACCTGTCCTAGAAAGTAATCGGGTTCTAGGGGATCTCAAATCACTGACCTTTCTTTTAGGCATTGTTTTATCTCAAGCACCGAAGTATTGCGGACAAAATATCCCAAAAGTCCAATCTCAATGAGTGTAGTATCTAGTATCAACCAATCTTCGGTCAGAACCAAATCTGGCCATCTCACTACTTTCTAATGGCTTAGGATGAGTCAATTAAAGGTTCTAAAGGTCAATTAGCGCTTAATTACACTAAAAGGAAGCCTAATTTTATCCTTAACTAACTCAAGAAACATTAGTATAAGCCAGAGTATCACGCTAACGTAGCTATCACTTTATCCATATCGGTCTACGTTGTATAGCCTCCATGATTTATTGGTACTCACCTAAAAAGGTACCCTAGATCCGGGTAGAGGATCAATACAAACCCAAACAAGGACCCATAAATGTAAAGCAATCAAGTCAAACAATGAAAGCAATTAAATGTGATCTAGCTCTAAGGTAACCCCACTTTTAAGTATGTCCCCAGCAGAGTTTCCGGTTCTGTAATACGGTGGGAGAACTGACTTGGGTGTTTTGCATTTTATCACAATTGTTGCAGATAACAAGAGTCGCCACCGACTTTTCTTTTATCCAATAAAGGAAAGGGTGAAAAGAACAAGAAATACCTTTGAGATATTTTCTTGAGTTCGGGGGGTAGGTTATGAAAAGAGAAGGTGTTAGCACCTTTTTCATCTGTAGTTATCTACGTGCTCTTAGTTGCTTGCTAGATCACTTTGAAAAATGCTCTGTTTGAAAATGGTGTTTGTGGTGGGTTTTTTGAAAGTTTGAAAATATTTTGAAAATGCCTTTGTTTCGGAAAACTTTGTAATGATTCTCGTCTCTATAATAATGTATATAAAGTATTGGTTTTGAAAATAGTTTAAAGAGATGTTTGTTTTTGAAAGATGTTTTGAATGTGTAAGTATGGAAATGGTTTTAGTTTGTGAGCAAGAAACTACGAGCATCCTACCTACTCAAAAGGTATATGTTCTTTTCCTCCTCTTTTAGATGTTGCTATCTTACCATTAATTTGGTAAGAAGCCCCATCGTTGGATATGGAGGGACGGACGTGGGTTATCGCATAGTCATAGAAGGCAACGTATGAGACGTTTTAGCTATTTTCATAAGGGACTAGATCGTTTACCGAAGGAAACATCGAGGGACATCGAGGGACTATGATATTTTATCGAGGGTCTTTGCTAAAACGTCCATATTCGAGGGACATGACTATTTTCTGAGGCAACAAGCGAGGTTACCCTAGAGGTGCACGTGTGTGAATAGTGTGTTTGATTGCATTCATTTTTTGTCTTTGAAATTAAGGTTTTCTAACGGTTGATTTTATATTGCCATACACGTCCTAATTACTAACAATTTATATTAAAGCGGTAAATTACAGAAATTAAAATCCTAAGTTATTACATCATTAGGGGATGGGGGATACAAATGTAAAAATGGGGATTGCAAGAAATTAAATATAATTATCTATTACAACCATATTGAATAAATATACAAGAAATATAAAAATAAATGGATTTTGCTTTGGGTTTTTGTTATGAAAATTGTTTTGACCTAATTAACCTAAAGGGATATGATTAAAAAAAATAAAAATAAATCCTAAGTTAAAAGGAAATAAAATTAATCAAGAAATAATTTTTTAGGTTTTTTTTTATGAAATGCTTTTGGTTAGTTAAAATAAATATGAAAATAAAAAATAAAAAAAGCGCAAAAGAGATAAAAAAATAACTCTTTCGATAGCATGTGTCGAAGCATGTTTCGAAGCATGCTTTATATGAATTGAAGCATATCCTGTAATTCCAAATCGAAGCATAATGTTATGAGTCGAAGCATGTGTTAAAGCATGCTTATATGCATCAAAGAATATCCTTCTTTCGACCCATTTTTACCTTCTGTTTGGGCCTGTGAAGCAGTATGAATCAAATCCTAAGGCTTTGTGTCGAAGCATGCTATAATTTCTCACTCCAACATTGTTTTATGGTTTGTACAAGCTAGTTCTTAACATAATTGACAAGAAAGTAAAACAACAAAAGGGTAGCTTCAAAGATAATGATTATTACATGTTATCTTCGAAGGTGAATCATCAATGATGCTTGAAACGGATGTTTTAAAGTCAAGAAGACTTACCTTGAAGCTAGAATGTGTGTTTTGAACTTGAGTTGCTGTCTTCGAATGTTCTTGGGTTCGAAAGAAAAGAACAGGGGTGTTGTGTTTTTTGGTTCCAGGTTTGAAAGAAAAGAACAAAGGTGTTGTGTTTTTTATTTATTATGGGTTTAAGAGTGCTTTAAGGCTTCATCCTTCATGTTCTCCCCTCTCTCTTTTTTTCTTCCCTTTTTTCCTTCTCCAAAGCACCCCCTTTATGTGTTGTGAAATAACTTATTTATAGAAGAGTCTTGCTGGGGTTTTGGGGGGAAAAACAAATAAAATTTGAACAATTTGGGTATGTTCTTTTCATATCTTTTCAAGGTGCAGCTCTTATATGCTAGTTAGGTGCAAACATGGGACTCGTTCAGCAGTAGCATAGCAGGACTGTTTTGCAGCAGTTTTGGAGTGTTGTGGCATCTTGGGGCATGGCTGTTTCATAGCGGTGCACTGACTGCTTTTTGACATGGTTTTAGGTTGTTATATTGACAGTACAAGAAGCTTGGGCTTGGCATCATATAGGACTTTATTCATCAAGCATCTTGAATACTTCACCCTTTCATTTTGATCACATAGATCCATAAACCTTCGACCAAACTCAACAACATACAAAATAATATTATTTCCACCAATTGTATGTTCTTCGAATGGACCGCACAACCTTTGACCAAACTCATCAATAGAAAAAATAATATTTGTTTCCACCAATTGTATGTCCTTCGAATAGACCACACAACCTTCGACCAAACTCATCAATAGACAAAATAATATTGTTTCCACCAATTGTATGTTCTTCGAATGGACCACACAACCTTTGACCAAACTCATCAACAGACAAAACAATATTTGTTTCCATCAATTGTATGTCCTTCAATGGACCATATTCATATGAATGCACCACTTTGAGTATGCAATATGATATCATTGGCATAATCAAAACAAAAGAATTTCTAGATTGCTTCCTACCAGAAAAACTTCACAAAGTTTTTTCAGGCATCTCAAGACTTGGAATACCAATAACCATATCTTGAGTAATCAGGTGATTAAGTGGTTAAAAGATAAAATGTCTAAACTTCAAATGCCACACCAACTATCCTTGTGGATCGAAGCAAGTTGCTCGAAGGAAGCTATTTCCCAGTCGAAGCTTGTGGATCGAAGCAAGCATGAAGATAGACTTGTAATCCATAGTGTCGAAACTATGTGTGTCAAAGGGTTTAGAGGTGGATCGAAGCAAGTTGCTTCGAAGGAAGCCATTTCCCAATCGAAGCTTTTGGATCAGTCACTCCTTTCGATCAGTCATGTAGTTCGAACAACAAGTTTTACCTTGCTCTTCTTCGATTTGTAAAAATCTGCCAACCACTCCTTTCGATTAGTCATGCAGTTCGAACAACCTGAACTATGGTTATCTACAACTGCACACTTTTTCTTTTATCTGCTTTGCCCTTTTGACAGTTTCCTCTTCTTCCTTTGGAAGATTCAAAATTTCCATCTTTCGACCTGATTCTTGAAAGTCCAATATTATCCATGGAAACTATATGGGGCATTAAAAAGTCCAATTGTACTTGTGCAAATTTGAGCTTTTGGAAATCTTTGTGAGAAATTCCTTGAGAAAAGAGAGGGAAAATTTTGGGGTACAACACATAAGATGCTTCGTGATACAATCCATACCAATTCGCTTGGTAAAGCATTCATTCGTTCTCCTAAAATAATCTTCTATGCATATTATTCTGGGGCACCTGACCATTCGATTGAAGATGATATGTCATCCGGAGACAAGGTCCAAAACTAGATCAATTCAGAGACTGTTGTGTTCACATCAGATCAGAAGGGAAATTCTCTCGCCCATTTAAGCATCAAGACTGCAGAAATTCGTCAGAATGAAGAAGCCCATATGGAGTCAAGTATCCTCAATAATGGTAATCATTGGTTTCTTTACTGCATTTTCATTTGTATTCTTGCTTCTTTGTTTAAACATTGCTTGCATGTAGAAACCTGTCTGTTTTTTAATGAAAATCGTAATACAATAAGGATGCTTGTCTTGAAGTGTTCTTTTCGTTTTTATTCATCCGTTCGTTATCACTCTTTAAATGTTTTACTTGCATATTGATGCCAAATTTCCAAGTCTTATGCTTAGGTAAAGATTGGAAGGAGGATGACGATAATCTAAAAACGGAAAAAATTGTTGGTCGATATGCTTTTGAGTAAGACCCTGCTGATGATGTACAAGCCTTGTTTCAATTCCTAAACACCGGATATTTAAGGGAGGTAGACCCCCGTTAACCCCTCTGAGCCTTCGAAGTAGGAGTTTCTTTTCTGTTCAGAAAAAACCTCATTTTAACCCTAGGGCAGGTAGTGTTCAGTTAATCTGATCAAGCGTTCAAAACTCATCAAGAGGGAGCGTCTAAGGATACAATATTGGTTATCCTTCAAAATGTTGGGGAAAGTCAAAATCGTAATTTCTAACCCTCATCTATCAGCAACGTGCATCAAAGAGAACGATATCTCAATGGGCATCTCTCGCACATCAGGAGGTCAACAGATGACGATACAATAATAGTTATCCATCATCTACCAAAGACTCAGACAGTCATGATCACTTCTAACAAATCAAAGACGACATAAAAATCAATGTCTTGTTCAAAATGGAAAGTATGAATAAGAAAGAAATAAAAAGCCCCACTAAGTCGAAACTTGAAAACAAGTCGCTTAGGCAAAAGTTAGGGTATCCCGCTGAACTTCCAGATCAAAACTCAAAATAATTTGTCCAGGAAAAGTTAGGGAAAGAAAGAAAGAACTAAAAATCCTAAAAGGCGGGAAAAGGATTACCAATAAAAATCCTTACCGAAAGAACAAGGTAGTGTGATCAGACACCAAAGTCAAAAGTTAGTGACTATGGTGTCCAAGAGGCCATAGTGGTTCCTCAACCATCGTAAACTCCTCTATTGAGAGATGAATGCTTATTTTGGGTTAACTGAACTTAGGACTTGAGAACATCATGGAGAAGGGGTGGGCACCAAATAATTTTGAGCCTCAAACCCTATTTTCTAAAACCGTAAACCAGGCCACGTTACAACCCTTAAAAACTGTAACTGAAGCACGAGTCAATTTGAAAGCGTGCTACAATGAGATAGCGTTTAACTGACTCCTAAGAAGTATGTTTAAATATCTGTGTTGGCATCATATGGTAGCATTATATTTTATAAAAATAATTTTCAAATGTTGCTCTCTAGCTAGTGACTCGTTCACAACAGAGTTGTGACATCATTTCACTCAAAGTTTTTTTCAAACTTCAAGACTTACATATGTGTTGCATTAGAATTATCATTCTCGTAATAAACATTCTTCATCATACAAAACAACTTATTGAGATCAAGTAAGTTTACACAATGAACATCAGTAAAGAGCTCAATCTTGTCAGAGAAGAGAAGCTTGAATACTCAATTGAAGCAAAAGCCGGTTGTCATAAGAGAAATGACTTATCCAGGGGAACGTTAACCTAGATTTCGTTAAAGCAAAAGCATTTTGGTACGTTACAATCTGAGTACCCTTTCGGGATGAAGTTATCAGATTCTGCCAATCTGAGGCAATCAAGTCGAGATTCGATCTCTCAGAGTTCATCCAAATCTAGGTCATTTCTTCAAAGCTATCAATCAGAGGCTATCACGTCAATAAATCTTGAGCTCAGCCAAATCAGAGGCTATGACATCGATAAATCTCCAAGCTTTCGCTAATAAGTCTGGGGAAATCACGTCAAAAAATCTATTCAGAATTTATTCAATCTGGACCAATCACGTCAAGATTCGATAAATCTCTCCAACAAAGTTGTAATCAAGAACAATTTATTTCGTGACTAAAGAGATTGGGGCAGGACACCTCATATCATATTGTGCCACAGGTATTCTGGTCTTCTATTCAGCACAGATTCTTTCAAGAATTCTACATACAAGAACATTCATCATCCTTACTCGCAAAGTTGCTCAAGCAAATTCTGTTGCACGAGACGGATCAAGCTAAAAGCATCATAACGGTCACCCTGACCTGGCCTATCTAGCACAAAGCTGCCTTCATCTACTGTAGACAAATTCAAACCGGATTCTGCAAGTGAATTCAGAAAGTCTGGAGTCATTGTTTGACTTGGCACACGCAAGTGCATGACCCTGAGGGCTAAACCGGGGCATCCTCAGTGGAGTAAATTGGGGCATTCGCAGAGCTAAACCGGGGATTTTGCAGGTGTCCATGACCATCTTTTTATCCATAAGAAATTTAAGAGGTAATTTCCCAGTGTGGCATAAACTTGGGGCATGTATTCAAAGGGATCCACATGGTGTTCAGTATCTCTTCCCCAACAATACAATTCAGAATTCAGTGGCGTACCTAAAGACTTGCTTCATCCGCAATTCAATCTTTATCGGAGTCATCAATAATATTTGGCATCATGAGCTCCTCACTGCAAATCCTTATCAGTATCCCCAGTGATCTTTGGTACTACTGTTTTCCCGCGCCAGTTATTGTATTGGTACCCCTGGTGATGAGCAACAGTTCCCAACTAGCCTTATCTTATCCCCATGAAGTCTATTTCTTTGCATTTCATATAGTTATCACGTGCATAACATTTCATTTTCAAAAGCGCATAGCCGATCCATCAGAGTCGATCTTTGCGGAAAAATAAATTTAAACATGCTTTTGAAGTATAATCCAGATTGGGTACCTTACACAAAAGACCTGAATCATTCAAAGACAATAATACATCCCCACAAGAGGATATCACTCCTAAATCCCTAGCTGATGACCTTCACCTTCACAATGCCCGACTAATAGTGCCAGTACCTTGTACCCTTGAATTCCCAGCAAAATAATACAGCTTGTCATTCTAAACCCAGTTCTCGTCTGGTACTCAGTTCCCGTCTGATAATTAATTCAAATTCTAGTTCTCTCATGTGTCAATCTCCAAACACTCATCCGTGTCAGTTTTCTTAACACTCGTCATGTCGTAACCTATGATCGTCTTAGAACCTGAGATCGCTCGTTGGCTAGGTTCTTCCAATAGATCATCTTAGAACCTGAGATCGCTCGTT
The DNA here is from genome assembly GCA_948472305.1 of Vicia faba. NCBI lineage: Eukaryota > Viridiplantae > Streptophyta > Magnoliopsida > Fabales > Fabaceae > Vicia > Vicia faba. Next base: position 640,914,526 of record OX451736.1, on the reverse strand, counting down.
GTCTAGGTTCTCCCTATAGATCATCTTAGAACCTGAGATCGCCCATTGGCTAGGTTCTTCCTATAGATCATATTAGAACCTAAGATCGCCCATTGGCTAGGTTCTTCCAAAATTTCGTCTTAGAACCTGAGATCGCCTGTTGGCTAGGTTCTCCCTATTGATCATCTTAGAACATGAGATCATCCATTGGCTAGGTTCTTCCAATAGATCATCTTAGAACCTGAGAATGCCTGTTGGCTAGGTTCTTACAATAGATCAACTTAGAACCTGAGATCGACCGTTGGTTGGGTTCTTCCAATAGATTATCTTAGAACCTGAGATCGCCCATTGGCTAGGTTCTTCTAATAGATCATCTTAGAACCTGAGATTTCCCATTAGCTAGGTTCTTCCTATAGATCACCTTAGAACCTGAGATCGCCCATTGACTAGGTTCCCCTTATAGATCATCTTAGAACCTGAGATTGCCTGTAGGCTAGGTTCTCCCTTTAGATCCTATTTTAGAATTTTGAGGTCGCCTTTAGGCCTAGTTCTTTAGCAGATCACCCATACGTATCTTCATAGAATCCTGAGGTCGCCCATAGGCCTAGTTCTTCCATAGATCACTTTGATGTCTCATCGTAGAATTCTAAGGTCACTGTTGTACCCCAAAATTTTCCCTCCAATTTTTCATGCAAGATGCTTACCCTAGGGTTTCTTGTACACTCAATTGGCTCAAAGGTCGACCAGACAAATTCTCTTCCTAGGAGGAAAATCAATAATTAGGGTTTGGGATTTCTCGGGGATAATTAAGTCTTCAAAATTTCAAATGTTCTTAAACACAATTTGCTGAAGTTTGTTAATTCTACAAGACTGACGAATGTTCTTAAAACATGTTTGGTAGACAATGAAGTCCCATTTGAATCAAGAATGACATGTGAACTCATTTTGATTACCAGTTAGCCATTGGAAAAAGGTTGAAGATTAAGACTTTTTGACCATAAGTCTTTGGATTTAAGTTAATCAAGTGGAATTAAATTCTTAAACATTTATTTTGTTTTAGAAGTCTTATTGGAGTATAAATTGTTTGTTTTGCTTGATCATTTTTGGTGATTGCTTGAAATACAAGTTACCCAAAACAAGGTGTTTTACTCAAAGCATTCAAATAAGAATTTCAAAATTCAAAATTGAGATTGGTACAATATTTTCATTTCACACAAAAATAATTGCTTGATCATTGTGTTCATTACATTACAAAGTTGAATTTACAAAAAAAATTGTCTTGCCTACAAATGCAATAAATTACAAAGATTTGTTTACAAAAAGGAGAAATTTTATTTCTTCAAAGTCTTTATTGCTTCATCTTCAAGCAACCAATCCAATCTTCGCTTGGCATCCATGCCTCATGTTCATGAAAAAAAGGGAGAAGTTTGTTAGCAACTTAAACATTCGAAAATGAACAAAAAATATAAATAATTCTAATTCATCATTAGAGTGGTTTTTGTTGAATCAGAAAAGAAGGGTTTTGTGTTCTAAGGCCTCAAACAATTTCATTTTTATCATAGGCCAAGTTCCTATTACAAATCTCAAAGGAATTGGTTCACAATAGACAAAAGGTGCAGATAGAATTTCAAGCCCAGCAGATTTCAGCCCAACATGAACAAAAGGCCTCATACAATTCTTGTTTAATCATTGGCCTGAGAATTTATGGTTTGAAAATCAAAAGGTACAAGCTTGGTTCACAAACAAGGAAAAACAGAATGATACAAGCCTCACAAGTCAGAAATCTATCATTGGCTAGGGATAATCTTTTGCAAATCTCAAAATATTTAGTTCACAAAAGATAAAGAGGAAATCAGAATATATCAAATCAGCAACAAAGCATACATCAAGTTTACTGCAAAATCAAAATGTTCACAGTAAAGAAATAGAAACACAGCATAACAGGAAGCAGCAGGCTGCAATGCTGCAACTAAAACTGCTAAACAAAATAGCAACACAACATAACAGGCAGCAGCATGCTGCAATGCTGCAGCATAAGCTGCTAAACAGAGCCAACGAAAAAACCTACAAACCAGCAAAACAGAACAAGTATAGCAAAAACATAGCAGCAGCAACAAGGAAAAACAGATGAAAAAGATATCACCTAACACGCCAAAGTCAACACAGCCCTAATGCTGCACAAAATAGCCCAACTCAAGGCATGTACCTCAAGATATTCAAATCAGAATTAACATCATATTTGTTGTTTCAATCAAAGTCAAAATTGTAATGTCAAAATCAAAGGCCTAGCTTTGCTATAAATCTCAAAAACAAACAAAGTTGTTTGGTTCATAGAAAAGTCCACAAGAAAAAAAGTATAAAAGTCACCAACAAATACAAGTTTGAAAAATCAGCAAGTACAAAAGCAAGCCAGCATCCATCATGAAAAAAGAGAAATTCAGCAAGTACAACCACCAATACCAAAGCAACAAGCAACTGGTACAAAAGTACAGCAAAGGTAGCCCCAAAAGCCAGCAAAGCCACAAAATTAGTAAAAGGTAACAAGTACAGAGATGAGCCATCAAATCCAATTGAAACGCATAAAATCAGCAGAAAGATATCACAGAAAAAAGAGCAAAGAGAATATACAGAGATACCAAGCCAGTTTCTGTTCAATACAAAAACAGAATCAACAAAACCAAATTCAGTTTATACAGATACACAGCCAACGCTGCCATTTCTCAAACTTTTTCATCATCAAAAATATACAAAGAAACATAAACAAAATCACAGCCAATCAACACCACCATTTCCCAAATTCCTTTCATCACAAAAATATACAAAGAAACAGAAACGCAAATCGCATGCAAACATAACCAAAACCCAAACATTGATTCATCATTTTCGCAAACATCAAACCCTTCAGAAACGAAAAGAAGAAGAAAAAGAAAGATCTCACAGAAAAACATTCAGAACCATCATCGTGCATCATTATCACCGTCAAATTCTATTTTTTCAAGCACCTAGGGTTTAAACCTTCCCTTTCAATATCTCCATGAAATCGTTGAGCATCTGTAAAAACGAGCCACAGGTTTAGATAGAGGAGAAAAAGACGGAGCTAAACATGCAAAAAAAATAAAGATCGGAGAAATCGCCGCCGCCTGCCGCCGTTGACCGCCGCTAGGGCAATTTCCAGCGAAGAAAGATGGAGAGAGGCGAGAGAACGCATGGAAGAAGAGAGATAACATGTTTATCTCTTTCTGATTAAAATAATTAGTTTTTGTTTTATTATATTTTTTTTAAAACAATTTTATTTGGTGGTGACACTTGTCACCATCCTTGTGGTTGCTGGATTATCACTTCCATGCCAGTGCCTCACCATTAGCTACCATGCGACATCATTCATGATCACTGGATCAACATCAGAAGGGTCCAAGTGTGTGTTCCACAGTGCACCCCCACTCAAGTAACGTGCAGGGTCACTAGCAGCACATGGGCTTGCTGTTATTGGGCCCTGGACGGAATGCTATTTCACCCCTCATTTTACTTCTCATACACATGACCATACGCATTTTTTATTTTGTTTTCTGATTTAAACAAAAAAAAACACATCTTGGGCCTGAACCATTTTTGAGCTTCTCACCACCCGATTTTATTTTCTCACCTCCAACCCAACTATTTTTATTTCTCTTATATTTTATTTATTTTCATTTATATATTTATTTTACTTAAACCAAAATACCAAAAATAATATATTTTCTTGAATATTTAAATTATTAAATACTTTAATTTAAACACTTATTTTATTTTGTTAATACTTAGAATTAGGTTTTGTTTATACTTTAAAATATTTGTTTTCTAAATTAGTATTAACATTCAATTTTATTTTCTAAACAAAATTATTTAGACTTAGGTTTATTGTCTTCTTATATTAAATCAACTTAGAATTTAGGAATTTTAATTAATTAATTATTTTCTCTTAGTTTAATTAGGTTAACTTTAAAACCTTGCATGAAAAAACCCTAAAAGTTGCTTTCTTAATTAATTTAATTTCTTGTCTTAAATTAATTTAGGTTTAGTTTTCTTAAACCAACTTAGACTAGTTATTTATTTTCTCTCTTTTATTAACTTAATTAGGATTAAAATCTTTCATAAAAAAAAAACTCAAACAAAAACAATTTTCTTTTCCTTTTACATTATCTTTTGATTCTTGTACATTATATTTACATTTGTTTTTGTATATTTATTAAATTCGATATGGCTGTAATAGATAATTAGGGTTTTAATTTCTTGAAATTCCCCCATTTGTAATTTGTACACCCTATTCCCCAAATGTTGTAATAGCGTAGTAACTTTAAATTTCGCAATTTATCGCTTTTATATAACCTGCTAGTAATTAGGGTTTGTATGGAAAGACTAAAATCAATACTTAGAAAACCCTAATTCAAGACAAAAACAAGCATGAAAACAACTAACTTTCACACAAGCACCCCTAGGGTTATTCCACTTGGTTACCTTATACAAAATGGCCATTTTACACATGTAAGGTATCTTAGCAAAAACAAGCGAATACAAGATCATAGTCCCTCGATGACACTATCTAAGTTGCATTTCAAATGATCTTAGTCCCTCAAAAAGAAAGCTAAGATACCTTGAAATATTGCTAATCATGATTATACGATGACCCACGCCCGTCCCATTTACATCCAAAGATAGGGTTACTTACCAAATCAATGGTAAGACAACAATGTCAAAGGAAAAGAAAATAAACAAGAAAGACACTTGAGTAGGTAGATTGCTCCTAATTACTTGCTCCATTTCAAAACCAACATCCTTGCTATTTTCAAAACAATCACATACACTTTCAAACATCTTACAAACTTGAAACCATTTTCAAAAGATCAACATCTTTGTATACATTCTTACGAACGAGAATCATTACAAAGATTGCCTAAACAAAGGCCTCTTTACAAAATACTTTCAAAAAACCACGCAAAGCACAATTTCAAACAACAAAATCAAGTGATCTAGCAAGTAACTAAAAGCCCATGGAAAACCATGGATGAAAAGTATGCTAGTACCTTCCCTTTTCATAATCTACCCCCCGAACTCAAGAAACAATCTCAAAGGTATTTCCTGTGCTTTTTCACCTTTACTTTTGGATAAAAGAAAAGTCGATGGAGACTCTTGCTAACTGCAACATTTGCGATCAAATGCAAAACACCCAAGTCATTTCTCCCACCGTATCACAGAACTGGCGACTCTGCTGGGGAAAATTTTAAAAGTGGGGTTACCTTAGGGTTAGAACATATTTACTTGCTTACATTGTTTGACTTGTATGCTTTATATTATGGTTCTTTGTTTGGGTTTGAATCCTCTACCCGGATTTGGGATACATTATAGGTAAGTAGCAATACATTGTGGAAACTGTGCAGGGTCTACCGACACGGTCTAAGTAATAGTTGTGTTAGTGCGACATATTTGTGGGTACCGGTAGCCTTTGAGTTAACCAAAGAGAATACAGGGCCGCTGAGTGATTTCATGAAGCACTAATGAACTTCTAGAACCTTTACTTGACCAACTTGGCCTTTAGGATGTAGTGAGATGACCGGCTTTGGTGCAGTCCGAAGTTGGTAGATACTCAATACTACACTCATTGAGGTTTGGTTTCTTGGGATATTTCGGTCGCCATCAAAGAGGCTTGTGTTGAAACAATGATCAAGAAAACAAATCAATGATATTGAGCTCCTTAGAACCCGATTACTATTGCTAGGACAGGTTGAGTCAACTAAACTTCAAGAGGGTACTTACCTACAAACTCCATGAAAGCCTAAACCTAAGGACTTGTCTGCTTACGTGTATATGATTATTTGTATATAAACTGGTTTACTTTTCATACTCGTGCATAACATCATGATATCAAACCATAAGCATTTTCAATAACAGTGAACCATAGCATTTCAAGGATCTCAAGGGTTTTTGATGCAGGGTCACGTTGAACCAGACGTATATCAAAGGGCAAGAGGATTTATTTTCCTCTAACCAAGCATCGTCAAAGATCAAGTACAACAACTTGAGTCAAGGGCTATGACCCACTCGACATGGTGAGCTTAATTCTCATGGAAGAACATCCACCAACACAAAGTTCTCCAATCAAAACTATAATTGACCACTAACATTTTCCCCACGAGTTCCTTGAAAACATTTGCATATCATATACATCATTGCATAACAGGTAGTCTCTAGTACCGATCTCTCATGATCTCGCTGTTTATTTCAATAATGGCTCTCCGACAAGACAACGGAGATCTTCGAACTCAAGAGGCTCAGTTTAGGGAAATGTTCCTTAATCTATCCAAGGGACAGGAAGAATTGAAAGCACTCCTTGCTAAGAATCTGACCAAGAAGCATCCTGATAACAACAAGGGTGACCAGGTTGAACAGCTGCAGGTTGAGATGGAAGCAATGAGAATCTAAATTCTAGGTCAGATGGCTCTCATCCAACACTTGGCTCAAGGACAAGAAGAGCTAAAGACCCTCGTCAAAAAACTCCGTCAAGACGGGCGAACACCTAGGAGTAAGGTTCAAATCATCATCTAGCCACCCACAAGACAAGAAGCTGGTTCAAGGGAAGACAGGCCATTTCGAATCTCCGCCTCGTCAACATCAACCAGAAAATCAACAAAGGCTAAAAGATCCCAAAAGACAGTTTACTAACGTCAACATGCCACTGTCTCAAGCTTTGTAACATATGTTAAGGATGGATCTGATTACACCAATAAGACCTCGTCCAAATCCCAAAACTTATGCTCCCAGCTACAATCCTGATGCTAGGTGTGACTATCATTTTGACAGTCCTGAACATGATACAAACGATTATTGGGCATTGAAGTACAAGATTCAAAACTTGATCGACGAAGAAGCGTTGGATTTCACACAAGAAGGTAAACTGGAGCTTTTTTCTATCACCCCTCAAAGGCTCACCACTTAAAGTAACAAGTCCAGACAAAGAGGCTTCTGTTCAGTGGAATTTTCAATTGTAATCTCTTTTGTTGCTCAGACAATTATCTATTAATGTCAAACTTTGTTTCATTAATGCATTGCATATGTTTGTCTTGAATCCGTCCATTCATTTTCACTATATTTAAACTATGATTTTTACTCTCTTTATGACATTTAACTCTTGCTAAAAGTTACAAGCCTTTATATGGAGGATGACGAAAACAATGCCATAAATCTCATACAGTATGATTTTGAACAGACTTTGCTGACGATGTACAGGCATTCTTTCAAATCCTAAACACTGGAGTTATAAGGAAGATAATCCCTAGTCAACCCCTTCAAGCCAAAGAAGTAGTAGTTTTCCATTTTTTTACAAATTGAAACCTTTAATCAAAACCTGGGGCAGGGTAGTCTCTCAGTTAATTCAAATGCACGTTCGAATCGCAAACTCTCATCTCGTAATACAATGAGTGGCGTCAAAAAAATTCCTCTAAAATCAAAAAATTGTGATGGTTCCCTAACAAATAGGCAGTCATTATCACTCAAAATCCCACTAATTCAAAGAAGACTTAAGAAAAACTGGGGCATCCCGCTGACCGTAATCTCAAAACAGGAACAGTCTGGCAAAAATTAGGGATAACAAATCAAAAGAAAGAGGTCGCTACAAATCCTCAACAAAAAATGTGTGTTACGAAAAATGATTGCCTTCCGACAAACCTAACTTGTCTGAACCATCACCCAAAACATCATTCCAGACTCAATTGGAGTTCAAACGCACAACTAACTGAGTTTAGGATCGAAGAGCATCACGAAGAGCGGGTGGGTACAAATATACTTTGAGCCTTTATCCTTTGTTTCTTAAACCGTGAACCATGCCACATTACAACCCTTCTAAAGTCCTAATTGAAGCATGGGTTAGTTCAAAAGCATACTGTTACCAAAAGGTACCCTGACTCCTGTAGGGCTTTACTCTAAAATCTTGAGTTGAATTTTTCTTACAAAATTTCTTTACTTGCTAAAACGCATTTTCAAAATTTTTGAGACAAACATAAACTTTGCATTACTTGAATATCATTGTTTGCATATGTTGATTTGTTTGACAGCGAAGAAATTCACACAACGACTATCCAGTGAACAAAAGCTCTCTCAGTAAACAAAATCACTTCAATTGGAAAGACACTTCCAAAGACAAATCTCTCATGATCAAGAGGCACGGCATGACCTTTGTCCAACACGTCTGGGGCAGTCAAGTCGAGATTCAAAGAATCTCTCAAAGAATTTTTGAATAACCAAGGGCAAATCTTCATATGTATCACTAAAGGGGCAATGATACGTTGATCAGGGGTTTGAACAAAATCCACTTTGAAGACTTTCGGCACCATCAAATTACATGTTTGTACCAATAGTATCAGATGGTGTCAGTATCATGTCTTCAGATCATTCCATGACAGTTCTTAGAAACTTTTGAGACTTGACCAAAGATCTTGGGTACCACTAATTCATTCATCTGTGCTAGTAGTATCAGATGGTGTCAGTATCATGTCTTCAGATCCTTCCATGACAGTTCTTAGAAAATTCTGAGACTTAACCAAAGATCTTGGGTACCACCAATTCATTCATTTGTGCCAGTAGTATCAGATGGTGTCAGTATCATGTCTTCAGATACTTCCATGACAGTTCTTAGAAAATTATGAGACTTGACCAAAGATCTTGGGTACCACCAATTCATTCATCTGCGCCAGTAGTATCAGATGGTGTCAGTATCATGTCTTCAGATCCTTCCATGACAGTTCTTAGAACATGTCTTCAGATCCTTCCATGACAGTTCTTAGAAAATTCTGAGACTTGACCAAAGATCTTGGGTACCACTAATTCATTCATCTGTGCCAGTAGTATCAGATGGTGTCAGTATCATGTCTTCATATCCTTCCATGACAGTTCTTAGAAAATTCTGAGACTTGACCAAAGATCTTGGGTACCACCAATTCATTCATATGCTCCAGTAGTATCAGATGGTGTCAGTATCATGTCTTCAGATCCTTCCATGACAGTTCTTAGAAAATTCTGAGACTTGACCAAATATCTTGGGTACCATCAATTCATTAATCTGTGCCAGTAGTATCAGATGGTGTCAGTATCATGTCTTCAGATCCTTCCACGACAATTCTTAGAAAATTCTGAGACTTGACCAAAGACCTTGGGTATCACCAATTCGTTCCTTTGCTCCAGTAGTATCAGATGGTGTCAGTATCATGTCTTAAGCTTTAGAAAAGTATCTCTAGGAAGTTCAGGGCTACCAAAAATATGATCAAAATATCAAGCGTTGAGGTGCATCAGATTAACTCTAGGGGGCAAACAGACTCCCACATAAAGGGTCATGTGTGACCAGGCAAACATTTTCTAGCATTACTACAACACTTACTACTAGGGGCACTGATAAATCTCCCCAAAATCCTTCTCATAGACTGACTCCCATCCAGAGTTTCAATCTCTGAAAATTCCTCACCGGCTGAGTCGACCTCAAGAACCCTAGAGAACTTTCCCCAGTGAAGAAGACACTTCTCCAACAGACCGACAACAGGGTTTATTTCCCCAACAAAATACAGATCCCCTGTAGTGTGCAATGTAATCCCCAGCGGAACGAAGCTTCCTGTTATCAATCCCCAGTAGAAGTCACCAAATTGCTCCGACTTCCCCAACGGGATTTTACAGGCAGTACACAATATTTCCCTTACAACAGAGTTTATTTCTCTAAAAGGAAATTCATCAACGCTCTAACTTCACAACATGAAGACTTGTACTCCATATCCTTAACAGTAGTCAGGGATTTATTTTCGCCAATCCAATAACAGTGCAGCATATCAACTCACATACGCATACATTACATTCATATATCATAAACATTGATAACCCGAATACATGTATCCCATTATGCATACATTTCATGAATCATGAATTTGCATTTTAGCTAACATTTTTACCCTTTTCAGGTTAAGGTTAACAGTTACCATTAATAATGTTCAATCTACAGATACAGTTCAGATATGTACTAGATACAAATGCTTTCCTGATACTCATTCAGATACAGCTTTCAGATACAGTTCAGATACGCTCCAGATACAGATGCCATCCTGATACTCATTCAGATGAAGATTTCAGATACAGTTCAGATAAGCTCCAGATACGAATGCCATCATGATACTCATTCAGATGCATATTTCAAATACAATTCAGATACGCACCAGACACATATGCCATCCTGATACTCATTCAGATACAGCTTTCAGATACAGTTCAGATACGCTCCAGATACGGATTCCATCGTGATACTCATTCAGATGTAGATTTCAGATACAGTTCAGATACGCTCTAGATACGGATGCCATCCTGATACTCATTCAGATGCAGATTTCAGATATAGTTCAGATACGCACCATACATGGATGCCATCCTGATACTCATTCAGATTCAACTTTCAGATACAGTTCAGATACGCACCAGACACGGATGCCATCCTGATACTCATTTAGATGCAGATTTCAGATACAGTTCAGATACGCTCCAGATACGGATGCCATCCTGATACTCATTCAGATTCAGATTTCAAATACAGTTCAGATATGCTGCAGATACTGATGCCATCCTGATACTCATTCAAATACAACTTTCAGATACAGTTCAGATACGCTCCAGATACGGATTCCATCCTGATACTCATTCAGATACAGCTTTCAGATACCGTTTAGATACACTCCAAATACGGATTCCATCCTGATACTCATTCAGATACAACTTTCAGATACATCTCAGATACGCTCCAGATACGGATGCCATCCTGATACTCATTCAGATATAGCTTTTAGATACAGTTCAGATACGCTCTAGATACGGATTCCATCCTGATAATCATTCTGATTTAACTTTCAGATACAGTTCAGATATGCTCTAGATACGGATGTCATCCTGATACTCATTCAGATTCACCTTTCAGATACAATTTAGTTATAAATATTATTTTGTTGCATATTTAATACCTTTTCTGGTTCAGACAAATCTCTCAAAGATTATTCTGATTCTTTCCTAGTAATTCCTTTTCTCTGTTTCAAATAAATCACTCCAAAGGTTTATTCTGATTAGTTCCCAGTTGAAATCAAGGCCGGACTTAGTCCATTTTCTGTCAACAGTCACCCTTGGATGGCATCTGTAAGCCCATGTCCGACAATTATCCCTCAGTTCATCCAATGGCATCTTTAAGCCCATTCCCGATACAATAGACTCAAGGCATTACTTCGCACACAAGTAAGTGCAAATTTTTGGGGCACTCTAGTGTTCAATCATCTACCACTTTTAAGCTACGAACGAAAAGCATGCCAATCTCACTTTTCAAGTTTAAGAAGATTGAACAGGGGCAGCTGTTGTACCCCAAAATTTGCCATCTAATTTTTCATGCAAGATGCTTACCCTAGGGTTTCTTGTACACTCAATTGGCTCAAAGGTCGACCAGACAAATTCTCTTCCTAGGCGGAAAATCAATAATTAGGGTTTAGTATTTCTCGGTGATAATTAAGTCTTCAAAATGTCAAATGTTCTTAAAGATAATTTGCTGAAGTTTGTTAATTCTACAAGACTAACGAATGTTCTTAAAACATGTTTGGTAGACAACGAAGTCCCGTTTGAATCAAGAATGACATGCGAACTCATTTTGATTACCAGTTAGCCATTGAACAAAGGTTGAAGATTAAAAATTTTTGACCATAAGTCTTTGGATTTAAGTTAATCAAGTGGAATTAAATTCTTAAACATTTATTTTGTTTTAGAAGTCTGATTGGAGTATAAAGTGTTTGTTTTGCTTGATCATTTTTGGTGATTGCTTGAAATACAAGTTACCCAAAACAAGGTGTTTTACTCAAAGCATTCAAATAAGAATTTCAAAATTCAAAGTTGAGATTGGTACAATATTTTCATTTCACACAAAATTTATTCAAATGCATTATGTAGTACATTACAAAGTTGAATTTACAAAAAAAAATTGTTTTGCCTACAAATTACAAAGATTTGTTTACAAAACGGAGAAATTTAATTTCTTCAAAGTCTTCATTGCTTCATATTCAAGCAACCACTCCAATCTTCGCTTGTCATCCATGCCTCATGTTCATGAAAAAAAAGGGAGAAGTTTGTTTGCAACTTAAACATCCAGAAATGAACAAAAAATACAAAGAATTATAATTCATCATTAGGGTGGTTTTTGTTGAATCAGAAAAGAAGGGTTTTATGTTCTAAGGCCTCAAACAATTTCATTTTTATCATAGTTTAAGTTCCTATTGCAAATCTCAAAGGAATTGGTTCAGAATAGACAAAAGGTGCAGATAGAATTTCAAGCCCAATAGATTTCAGCCCAACATGAACAAAAGCCTCATACAATTCTTGTTTAATCATTGGCTTGAGAATTTATGGTTTGCAAATCACAAGGTACAAGCTTGGTTCAAAAACAATGGAAAACAGAATGATACAAGCCTCACAAGTCAGAACTCTATCATTGGCTAGGGATAATCTTTTGCAAATCTCAAAATATTTAGTTCACAAAAGATAAAGAGGAAATCAGAAAATATCAAATCAGCAACAAATCATACATCAAGTTTACTGCAAAATCAAACTGTTCACAGTAAAGAAATAGCAACACAGCATAACAGGCAGCAGCAGGCTGCAATGCTGCAGCATAAACTGCTAAACAAAATAGCAACACGGCATAACAGGCAGCAGCAGGTTGCAATGCTGCAGCATAAGCTGCTAAACAGAGCCAACGAAAAAACCTACAAACCAGCAAAACAGAACAAGTATATCATAAACATAGCAGCAGAAACAAGGCAAAACAGATGAAAAAGATATCACCTAACACGCAAAAGTGAACTCAGCCCAAATGCTACACAAAATAGGCCAACTCAAGGCCTGTACCTCAAGATGTTCAAACCAGAATTAACATCATATTTGTTGTTTCAATCAAAGTCAAAATTGTAATGTCAAAATCACAGGCCTATCTTTGCTACAAATCTCAAAAACAAACAAAGTTGTTTGGTTCATAGCAAAGTCCACAAGCAACAAAGTATAAAAGTCACCAGCAAATACAAGTTTGAAAAATCAGCAAGAATAAAAGCAAGCCAGCATCTATCATGAAAAAAGAGAAATTCAGCAAGTACAAAAGTACAGCAAAGGTAGCTCCAAAAGCCAGCAAACCACAAAATCAGCATAAAGATATCATAGAAAAAGGAGCAAAGAGAATATACAGAGATACCAAGCCAGTTTATGTTCAATATAAAAACAGAATTAACAAAACCAAATTCGGTTCATACAGATACACAACCAACACCACCATTTCTCAAACTTTTTTCATCCTAAAAAATTTACAAAGAAACAGAAACAAAATCCCAGCCAACCAACACCACCATTTCCATAATTCCTTTCACCACAAAAATATACAAAGAAACAGAAACGCAAATCGCATGCAAACATAACCAAAACCCAAACATTGATTCATCATTTTCGTAAGCAACAAACCCTTTAGAAACGAAAAGAAGAAGAAAAAGAAATATCTCACCGAAAAACATTCAGAACCATCATCTTCATCATCGCGCATCATTATCACCGTCAGATTCTATTTTTTCAAGCACCTAGGGTTTCAACCTTCCCTTTCAAGATCTCCGTGAAATCGTTGAGCATTTGTAAAAACGAGCCACAGGTTTAGATAGAGGAGAAAAAGATGGAGCTAAACATGCACAAAAAAAATAAATATCGGAGAAATCGCCGCCGCCTATCTTCGTTGACCGCCACTAGGGCAATTTCCAGCGAAGAAAGATGGAGAGAGGCGAGAGAACGCAGGGAAGAAGAGAGATAACATGTTTATCTCTTTCTGATTAAAATAATTAGTTTTTGTTTTATTATATTTATTTTTTTTAAATAATTTTATTTGGTGATGACACTTGTCACCATCCTTGTGGTTGCTGGATTATCACTTCCATGCCAGCGCCTCACCATTAGCTACCATGCGACATCATTCATGATCACTGGATCAACATCAGATGGGCCCAAGTGTGCGTTCCATAGTGCACCCCCACTCAAGTCACACGCAGAGTCACTAGCAGCACCTGGGCTTGCTGTTATTGGGCCCTGAACGGAATTCTATTTCACCCCTCATTTTACTTCTCATACACAGGCTCATACACATTTTTTATTTTGATTTCTGATTTAAACAAAAAAAACACATCTTGGGCTTGAACCATTTTTGAGCTTCTTAGCACCTATTTTTATTTTGTCACCTCCAACCGAACTATTTTTATTTCTCTTATATTTTATTTATTTTCATTTATATATTTATTTTACTTAAACCAAAATAACAAAAATAATATATTTTCTTGAATATTTAAATTATTAAATACTTTAGTTTAAACACTTATTTTATTTTGTTAATACTTAGAATTAGGTTTTGTTTATATTTTAAAATATATTTTTTTCTAAATTAGTATTAACGTTCAATTTATTTTCTAAACAAAATTATTTAGACTTAGGTTTATTGTCTTCTTATATTAAATCAACTTAGAATTTAGGAATTTTAATTAATTAATTATTTTCTCTTAGTTTAATTAGGTTAACTTTAAAACCTTTAATGAAAAACCCTAAAAATTGCTTTCTTAATTAATTTAATTTCTTTTCTTAAATTAATTTAGGTTTAGTTTTCTTAAACCAACTTAGACTAGTTATTAATTTTCTCTCTTTTATTAACTTAATTAGGATCAAAATCTTTCATAAAAAAAAACTCAAACAAAAACAATTTTCTTTTCCTTTTCCTTTTACATTATCTTTATATTCTTGTACATTATATTTACATTTGTTTTTGTATATTTATTAAATTCGATATGGTTGTAATAGATCATTAGGGTTTTAATTTCTTGCAATTCCCTATTTGTAATTTGTACACCCCATCCCCCAAATGTTGTAATAGCGTAGTAATTTTAAATTTCACAATTTATCACTTTTATATAACCTGCTAGTAATTAGGGTTTGTATGGAAAGACTAAAATCAATACTTAGAAAACCCTAATTCAAGACAAAAACAAGCATGAAAACAACACACTTGCACACAAGCACCTCTAGGGTTATTCCACTTGGTTACCTTATACAAAATGGCCATATTACGCATGTAAGGTATCTTAGCAAAAACAAGCGAATACAAGATCATAGTCCCTCGATGACGCTATCTAAGTTGCATTTCAAATGATCTTAGTCCCTCAAAAAGAAATCTAAGATACCTTTCAATATTGCTAATCATGATTATACGATAACCCACGCCCGTCCCGTTTACATCCAAAGATAGGGTTACTTACCAAATCAATGGTAAGACAACAATGTTAAAGGAAAAGAAAATGAACAAGAAAGACACTTGAGTAGGTAGATTGCTCCTAATTACTTGCTCCATTTAAAAAAAACATCCTTGTTATTTTCAAAACAATCATATACACTTTCAAACATCTTACAAACTTGAAAACATTTTCAAAAGATCATCATATTTGTATACATTCTTACCAACGAGAATCATTACAAAGATTGCCTAAACAAAGGCCTCTTTATAAAATACTTTCAAAAAACCACGGAAAGCACAATTTCAAAAAACAAAAGCAAGTGATCTAGAAAGTAACTAAGAGCCCATGGAAAACCATGGATGAAAAGGATGCTAATACCTTCCCTTTTCATAATATACCCCCCGAACTCAAGAAACAATCTCGAAGGTTTTTCCTGTGCTTTTTCACCTTTCCTTTTGGATAAAAGAAAAGTCGGTGGCGACTCTTGCTAACCGCAACATTTGCGATCAAACGTAAAACACCTAAGTCAGTTCTCCCACTGTATCACAGTCACCCATAAGCCCAGTTCTCTAGTATATGAGGTTTCATCTTAGAACCCTGAGGTTACCCGTAGGTCTAGTTCTCCCTATAGATCTTGTTTTAGAATTCTGAGGTCTCCTTAGGCCTAATTCTTTAGAAGATCGCCCATAGGTATCTTCGTAGAATCCTGAGGTCGCCCATAGGCTTAGCTCTCCGAAAGATTGCTTTGATGTCTCATCATAGAATTATGAGGTCGCCCATAGGCCTAGTTCTCTAGTAGATGAGGTTTCATCTTAGAACCCTAAGTTCGCCCGTAGGCCTAGTTATCCATATAGATCTTATTTTAGAATTATGAGGTCGCCCCAGGCCTAGTTCTTTAGCAGATCGCCCATAAGTATCGTCTTAGAACCTGGGATCTCCCATTGGCTAGGTTCTTCCTATAGATCACCTTAGAACTTGAGATCACCCATTGGCTAGGTTCTTCCTATAGATCACCTTAGAACCTGAGATCACCTATTGGCTAGGTTCTTCCTATATTTCATTTTAGAACCTTGAGGTCGCCCGTAGGCCTAGTTCTTCTTTTAGATTTTGTTTTAGAATTATGAGGTTGCCCATATGCCTAGTTCTCTGACAGATCGCTCTTATGTTTCACCTTAAGATCGTAGGTCGCTTGTAGATATTATTTGTCGTCTTTTCATAACAACCTTTGTCTTGTATTGGCATCACGCCTCGTTACAAGTCATTACCTTTTCTTGCATTAGCATTGTCGCTATGTTGAAAGCCACCCTTAAATCTCTCTCAAGAAAAAAGAAAAATTCTTTCCCCAGTAGATATCACAATGATAAATAAACACTCATACATTCTTTCAGAACAAATTTTTTGCATTGGTATTTAATCATCTTCTACCTCGAACTTCTGAAAGGCACGCGCCAATCGTACTTTCAGGTTTAAGATGATTAAATGACGGCAGTTGTAATACCCTAAATTTGTCCTACCCTTTTACTTTTATATGGCTTATGCATCACGTATTTTTCTCATGTAATTACCCCCATTAGGTCATATAATACACCATGCATTCACTAACAACAAGGCTTGGTATTTAAGGTCAATGGTCAAGAGATTAGGGTTTCACTCAGGCATCAGTGTTTAGTCTCTTTGCAACCTTATCTCAAGTAAGTACTCAAGGGCTACAAACTAAAGCATTGAAGGTCGTCTCCGTGTGCTCATCATCTCCATAGGGATTAGAGTTATTTTCCTAATCATGTGGACTTCAAGAGGGATCCATGAAGTTTCTTCATCAGTTCATCTCATCATCAAAGGGATTCCATTAGTGCTTGAGGTACGAGATTATGGAAGAGATCTTGGTGTATTCATGGCACCTTAAGGTTTTGTTCGAAAGAGCTCTTGAAAATGAAACAAGAGGAAGCTATCATTGAAGAGTATCTTATCCATTGAAAGATATGTCTTCTATTGGTTTTTCTTCATCAAGGAAAGTTCACTTATTTAATTGAATCATAAAGCATATGGCTAGGTTTTGTACCCAAAAAATTTCCCACTCATTTATCAAATCTTTTCTCACAAAGATCTCTCTTGGTTCAAGACTACACTAGGGTTGATCAGCTCAAGACATCTTCTTAAGCATTGTTGACTAAAATTAGGATTTTATATTGCACAAGGATAGTTGAACTTTAAATACTTCATATGACTTTCATGGATCATTATGGACCCCCAAGATTACTCATGCCAAGTTTCAAGCCTTGGATCACACTTTTGCTCAGTCAATTGAGCATTTGACCTAAAAATCAACTGTATTGGAGAAAAAGTCAACTATGGCCAATTGGCAGTCAAACTTCATAATTTTTGACCCACATCAACATTATAAACTCATATGTATCATTTGATCAAGTTTGGACCACAATTCCTCAAGAAATTTGATCAAATCATCAAAAGGGCAAAATGGTCAAAATTAGGTTTTGACTGAGAAAGGGCAATTTCCGATTTTTGACCAAGCAAATGGTCAATTGGTTTGAAGCATGATCTCAAGAGTTCAATTGAATCATTTTGACCTAATGGCATGACCTAAAACATTGCTCAAGATCAATTGGCTTGATAGGGAGATTTTATTCAACTGATCAAAAGTCAATTGTACACTGAAAAGTCAAACTTTGACTTTTTGGTCAAAATTCAATGTCAAAGATCACAATTCATCAAAACATGTCAAGATATGAAACTTAATCATAAAGAAATCAAAAAGTCAAGATTTCATTTTGAAAAGTCAAAATTTTATAACTTAGAAATTTTTCAAGTGTTTAAAACTTCATGTTTTTTCATAACTTTGAGCAAATTTTTCACCATGATGCAAGAGGATTCAGAAGAAACTTTTAACATGAAAGTTGTAGATCTCCATGATATCTACAACATTGCTTTACACAACTTCTTCTAAAAATTCTTGGATATCAAGTTATTAAATCCTAAAGTCATGGTCTTGAAATTGGACACTTAGTGAAATTTTGCCCTAGTTTTGGTCAGGATTTTGACCTAACTTCATGTCACTTTTTCATATAGTTACAAGGGGAATTTTCAAAAGTGATCCAAAGAGGGGTTGTAGACCACATTTCAAGCTTTCCAAAATGTCTAAGAACTCCTTAATATCATTCTTGAGCAGGGAGAAACGAAGAGATGAAGTTAGGGTTTTCACACTTGAAATACAAGTCATTTTGTGATGAACAAGATTCAAATTTCAAACCTATGTTGCATAATCTCTACTTTACAGGCCTCAAACTTGTTAGGCACTCCATAATTAATTGCTTTCACAGTTTTTAGAGGTATCAATTCAAGCATTCAATGCAAAGCCATGCTTTATATCCATTTTAGGAAGAAAGTGCACAATGCCATTTTGATAAAGTAGCTTTTGGCACAAAACTTGTTCTTGAGCCTTGCAATTTTTTTCTTCTGATCATGCATGTCCTATAACTCAATAGAACTTTGTCTAAACACTTACAATCACTCATCCCATGCTTGTACTTCCTCTTGGAACCATACTTCCCACTTTTCTTCAAAATCAAGTAACATAGCAATCAACCTATATCTTGTACTTCTGACCCTCTCAAGCACAAAAACCTTCTCATTACTTATGTACAAGTCATTTGCCACAAATCACACGTATGCTTGAGCCCTGGAAAAAAAAGAACTCAGTTTTGCATTTCACGCCTCCATTGTTACATATTCTGGCCAGAAATCTCAAAACCAAAAACTACTCGTGCGTTTCTTGGCTTCTTGCTTCCGAAAGCTTCCAAGCATCATACACAAACAATCTCATACCCTATTACAGTTCTATAACACCATCTTCCTCCATTTCCAAGTTCAAAAATAGAGCACTGCAAGTGGACTTCTCCAGACCATTTCATCCATTCTCCAACCAAGCTAATCATTGCATTAGCTTCCTGGGACCTCAGTGGAACTATTCTGATCATCACAACACCTTGAGCAAGGCTCAAACTTAGAATATGATTTCCAGTTTTGAGGTAAGTTTCCTTAACTTTGAATGCTTCATACAAGCATCATTAATGGTTTATTTGTGAATGAAAAACATAGATATCATTGCCCTAAAGCCAACCATGTCCATAGTTTTCATTTATGTTGCTTGAGCTTAGAGAATTTTAAGATTGAAGTTTCTGAAATTTTTAGGGTTCAGATTAGGGCCATTAAAATTCATGCTTGTCTTTGATTTATAATTTTATTGCTTTACATTTCGAAAATTGTGAGGAAATTTGCTACAAGATTCATGTTGACACTTTTGCAAATGGATGAGAAATGAACAAGATGCAGGTATTCTGGCTGGGCGTGAGGTTGAAGATGAAGTTCAGGCCATGGACTTGATTTCTAATATATATTTATTGTTTTGTTTATATGGACGGATGTATAGCCACCCCAGTGGTAATGCGCGCGCCTGTTAACCTTTGGGACCTAGGTTCGAGCCCTAGTGGTACCCTTTTGCTTATTTTTCTCATTTTTTTCTCACATTTTTTATGTTTGTTTGCAGCGCTTGGCCCCCTGTGTTGGGCCTAGTATTTTTACTCATTTCATACTCCCTGCTCACTATTCACACCCCTGGCCCATTTTATTTTCCTTTTTCTCTTTTTTTATTTATTTGTTTTCTTTAATATTTTATTTAATATTAGAAAAATCAGAAAAAATATAAAAAATTAGATTTATATTTTGATATAGTTTATTTATTTTTACAATAAAAATTATTTTTATTTAATCATACTTTATTTATTTTACTAATTAGTTTGTAAATTTAATTAGAAACTAGGGTTTTAATTATTTCTTTTACAATTAAAAAATATTCTTTTAAAACCAAAAAGACCAAAAATATTCTATAATACCATATATTATTTTCAAGATAAAAAAGACATTTAAAATATTTTTCTTACAAACTTAATTTCTTTTCTTTCTTAATCAATTAATGTTTAGATTAGGGTTTTATTAAATTTTCTTTTCCTAATTAATTTTGGTTTACTTTTACTAATTTAACTAATTATTTTCTTTTAGTTAATTAGGTTAAAACCAAACCCTTTCCTAAAAAATCCATTTTTATTTCCATTTATATTCTTGTATATTTATTCATTTTTGTACATTATTTATCCAAATTCAATATGGTTGTAATAGATAATTAGGTTTATTTTATTGCAATCCCCATTTGTAATTTATACACCCCCCTCCCACAAGCATTGTAATAGCGTAGTAATTTTAAATTCCTCAATTTATCGCTTTATATACAAATGCTAGTAATTAAAGTTTTGTATGGAAAGACTAAAACCAATCAATTAGAAAACCTCAACCAAAGACAAAACCAAGCATGAAAAATCAACACACTTGCACACAAGCACCCCTAGGGTAAAATCCACTTGGTTGCCTTACAAAATGACCATGTTATGCATGTGAGGTATCTTACCAAAAACAAACAAACACAAGATCATAGTCCCTCAATTACGCTATCAAAAATTGCCTTTCAAAATGATCTTAGTCCCTAAAGAAAGATGTTAAGACACCTTGCAACATTGCTAATCATGGTTATACGATGACCCATACCCGTCCCATTTACATCCAAAGATACAGTTGCTTACCAAATCAATGGTAAGATAACAATGTCAAAGGAAAGAGGAAATAAACAAGAAAGACTTTTGAGTAGGTAGATTGTTCCAAGTTACTTGATCAATCTCAAAACAAAACATCCTTGCTATTTACAAAACAAACACCAACACTTTCAAAAAACATTTTTCAAACTTGAAAACATTTTCAAAAGATCAACACTTTTATACATTATTACGAACGAGAATCATTACAAAGTTTTCCTAAACGATGGCGCCTTTTCAAAATACTTTCAAAAACCACACAAAGCATACTTTCAAACAAAAGCAAGTGATCTAGCAAGTAACTAAGAGCCCATGGAAAACCATGGATGAAAACGGTGCTAATACCTTCCCTTTTCATAATCTACCCCCTGAACTCAAGAAACAATCTCAAAGGTCTTTCCTGTGCTTTTTCACCTTTCCTTTTGGATAAAAGAAAATTTAGTGGCGACTCTTGCTAACCGCAACATTTGCGATCAAATGCAAAACACCCAAGTCAGTTCTCCCTCGCATCACAGAACTGGCGACTCTGCTGGGGAAAATTCCAAAAGTGGGGTTATCTTAGGGTTAGATCACATTTACTTGCTTTCATTGTTTGACTTGTGTGCTTTACATTATGGTTCTTTGTTTGGTTTTGAATCCTCTACCCGAATTTGGGATATCGTATAAGTAAGTAGAAATACATTATGGAAACTGTACAGGGTATACCGACACGGTCTAAGTAATAGTTACATTAGTGCGACATATTTGTGGGTACTGGTAGCCCTTGAGTAGTCAAGGAGAATACGGGGCCGCTGAGTGATGTCATGAAGCACTAATGAACTTTTAAAATCTTTACTTGACCAACTTGGCCTTTAGGACGTAGTGAGATAACTGGCTTTGGTGCAGTCCGAAGTTGGTAGATACTCGATACTACACTCATTGAGGTCTAGTTTTTTGGGATATTTCGGTCGCCATTAAAGACGCTTACGCTGAAACAATGCTCAAGGAAACAAACCAATGATATTGAGCTCCTTAGAACCCGGTTACTATTGCTAGGACAGGTTTGAGCCAACTAAACTTCAACAGGGTACTTACCTATGAGACTCCATGCAAGCCTAAACCTAAGGACTTGTTTGCTTTGTTTGTATATATTTACTTGTACATAATATCATGAACATCATAACATCATACGCATACTCACTAACCATTTCAAGTATTTGTGGGATTTAACTTTGTTTTGTTTTGTAGGACATGGATTCTATTCGCAGAAAAACCATTCAAGTCAATATCGTAAGGATCCCTCCTCAACTCAAAGAGTTAGCATCAAGGATTCCTGAAAATTATCCATTTACCGAAAGACATGGTCATCTACTAAACTTGGTTACCTCCAACACTGATGAAGACATCATGAAGGTGCTCTTTCAGTTCTTTGATCCTTTACACCATTGATTCACATTTCCCAATTATCAACGTGTGCCGACTTTGGAAAAATTCTCCCGACTCTTGAGGATTCCCATTCTTAATCAACTACCTTTCAACGGTACGAAAAGAGATCCAAAGTTAGAAGAGATTTCTCAAGCTCTACACTTGCAACCATCTGATATCACAACTAATTGGGAAACAAGGAGTGGTGTCAAACGTTTCCTAGCAAAGTTATTGTTTAAGAAAGCCCAAAACTGTTGGAACTCTTTGGATTTGCAAGCCTTTGAGGAAATTGTGGCTCTCCTCTTCTATGGGATTGTTTTGTTTCCAAATCCTTACCAACTCATAGATATGAACATTGTCAAAATCTTCATGTCTCGTAACCCGGTGCCTACTTTGCTAGGGGACATCCTACATTCTTTTCACACTCGCACCATGAGGAAAAGAGGTATCCTTATGTGTTGTACTCCTCTTTTGGAAAGATGGTTTATTTTGCATCTTCCCCAATCTGTATTGAAGAACGAGCAAGGTTCAAGGTGGTCGCATAGGTTAATGACGCTCAGACATTCAGATATTCATTGGTGTTCCCGCTCTTTGGAGAATGTTACTATCGTTTACTGTTGTGGTGAATTCCCTAATGTCCCTTTACTTGGCATTAGAGGAGGTATCACCTAAAACCCTTGCTTAGCCTTAAGACAGTTTGGTTACGCCCGAAGGGATGGTCCACACGAGATGCTTATTCATGGTTTGGTATTTGACTACGAGTGCGACGATCAAGGTTACCGCTAGAGGTTTATCCGAGCTTATAGAATGTTGAACAAGGTGGATAGCAAGACACTAGGATACAAGAATTCCATTCCTCTCGAGACTTACCTTAAATGGGTACGAGCTCGTGCTCAGAAACTTGTGATGCCTTATCCCTCTATCTTACCAGTCATCATGGAGCCTGTGGTCGAAGGAGATGTTCCCTACACTATCCTCCATCCCGACATGCCTACCTCTCTCGAAGACTTACAAAAGGGTTGGATTCAGCTTAAGGAAGAATGAGATACTTTCGAGGCTCAATTCTATGCTAGTGAGAAGAGGGTCTTGGAGCTTATGAAGCAGCTACAAGAAGAGCAAAGTGTGAATGCTTACCTCGCGCCAAAGAGGATGCGTTCAGTCTTTTTATCTTAGAAAGTTATTTTGTAAGCCCAAGAGGCATGATGTAACCTTTCTTGTTTTGTCTAAAGAAAATTAACGTTTGCTCATTCTTGTGTCTATACAAATTTAAATCTCATTAATCCTTGAATTCATTAGCATGTACATATTCCATGCATCATAACATGACAGGTTTTCGCATAACAGGTTTCCTTATCTTTCTGCTGTTTATTTCAGCAAGATGGATCTAGAGAAAACTGTGACGGATCTCCAGGCCCAAAATTCTCAATTTCAGGAAGCTCTACTAGGCCTAGCCAAGGGGCAGCAAGATATGATGGCTTTGCTGGCCGTTAAGAAGAAGCCAAAGAAGAAAGCTCTACTCCACATGGCTAGAAGGTTCAAGGAGACAATCCGTCAAATCCAAGTAGGAGGAGACTCATCTTAAGAGGACGAGAACTAAGTCGGTGAGGTCAAGAGTACTCAAGCTGAATGTGTTAATGATCAAGAATTTGATGATGATTATTTCAACGAGCAGCATCCACCCGCTGATATCAAATACAAGCAGTTAGAAGACAGATTGAAAGCTGTTGAAATCCAATCCGTCCCCGGTTTAGATTTTGATGATTTGGGTTTGATCTCTGGGGTAGTCATTCCCCACAAATTCAAAATACCAATCTTTGCAAAGTACGATGGGGTTTCTTGTCCAAAACTCCATTTGAAGTCTTATGTGCGCAAGATACAGTCGCACACTGCTGATAAGAAGCTATGGGTTCACTTCTTCCAAGAGAGCTTGGCTGGAACGCAACTTGAATGGTTTTATAAGTTAGACGGTTCTCGTAACAATACTTGGGAAGATTTATCTATTGCCTTCTACCATCAGTATCATTATAACACCGACATGGCGTCGACGAGGGTTCAGTTGCAAGATATGACCATGGGGAAGACTGAAGGATTTAAGGAATATGCACAAAAGTGGAGAGACCTTGCTAGTAGGGTACAACCTCCCTTGACTGATAGGGAGCACATAGACATGTTCATGAGAACTTTATCTGGTCCTTTCTTTAATTTGTTGGTCGGTTGCTCTTCTTCTAGTTTCACCGAATTAATCTTAACTGGTGAAAGATTTGAAAGTGGCATCAAAAGTGGGGAGATCTCTGTAGCATATACCTCCACTCCCAATCCTATAAAGAAACCTTTTGCTGCAAAGAAGGAAGTAAATGTTGTGTAT
This sequence comes from Vicia faba, assembly GCA_948472305.1. Classification (NCBI taxonomy): domain Eukaryota; kingdom Viridiplantae; phylum Streptophyta; class Magnoliopsida; order Fabales; family Fabaceae; genus Vicia; species Vicia faba. The sequence continues at coordinate 640,889,789 of OX451736.1, read as the reverse complement.
GGGGCAAGGGCCCATACCAAGAAGAACAATCATCCGTCTGTCAATATTATCCGAATCTCCAATCCAACTCCTACTCCAAGACCATCTGTAAATCATCAAGGTTTTGAAACTCCAAGAAGACAATTTACAAAGTTAGGCATGTCACTGTCTCAAGCCCTTCAACATTTTCTCAAGGATAACTTAGTGACATTGTGCGATCCTCCCGCCAACCCTGACACCTCGTCACCCAAGTATAATCCGAATGCTAAGTGTGCTTACAATTCAAGCAGCCCCGGGCACGAGACTGACCAGTGTTGGGCCTTGAAGAAAAAAATCCAGGATCTGATTGACAATGAGACAATTGAGTTTGATCCTCCTCCAACACCGAATGTAATTACCGCTCAGATGCCAAAGCATGACAAAAGTGTTAATGTTATCGAAGATACAATGTTTGTTGCTTCTGTTGAAGAATTGACTACTCCACTGAATGTAATCAAAAACAATCTGTTGAAAGCTGGGATTTTACCTGGTTGTGAAAAAGACTGTGTGTGATGTACAAGACAACTCAATGGATGTGAAGGGATGAAAAAAAGGCATACAACGCCTGATGGATAGCCACGAAATTCTGTTTGAAAAGACTCTGTTTGCCAAGAGTTTGATTAAAAAATGTAAAGACCTTTCCATTATTACCATCTCAAACAAGCCTCTTAGGATCACCTCCAAAGGTCCTATTAGGATTTCAAATGAACCCACTATTTCTCCCTTAATCATTACCAATCTCGGACTGATCCCCTATTCTTCAAATAAAGAAGTACCATGGAATTACGATGCTGAAGTGTTCTATCATGGGATTAAACAAGATGGCTGGATCGGAGAATGAAAAGATGACGATGTCAGCAACATAGTTGGTTCAAGCAAAGTAACTAGAACTGGAAGAATATTTTCACCCAATATCTCACCACCAGTAGTTACAAAGACGCCCATCCGCATTACTGCTGACAAGCTAAGTACCGATACAAGAGGGAAAGAGAAGTTTGTTAAGCCTGATGTGGTTGAAGTACCTTCCAAGGACGTAGCTAATGAAGAACCCTCCGCTCGCGAGATGGACGAGATTTTAAAGATCATAAAAAGAAGCGACTTCAAAATTATAGAATAGTTGGGACAAACCCCCTCAAAAATTTCAATGTTGTCATTGTTGCTTTGCTCAGATGCCCATGCTCGGACATTAATCAAATTCTTGAAAAAGGCTCATGTCCCCCATGAGACAACAACTGATCAATTTGAGAATTTCGTGGCTAGCCTGACAGCTGATAATGGCTTGGTATTTTCAGATGCTGACTTAACACCTCTTGGGAAAAATCACAATAAATCTTTACATGTGTCAATCGAGTGCAAAGGGACTACCTTAGCACATGTGCTAGTCGACACTGGTTCTTCTCTGAATGTATTACCCAAGGGGGCGTTAGACCGTCTTGACTGTGAAGGTTTAGTTTTGAAGCCAAGCAACATCATTGTAAGAGCATTTGACTGATCAAAGAGGATTGTTCATGGGGAGGTAGATCTTCCAATCAAAGTGGGCTCCCAAATCTTCAAATCCACCTTCTATATTATGGATATTTTTCTGGAATATTCTTATCTGTTAGGTCGCCCGTGGATCCATAAAGCTGGGGCAGTAAGCTCAACTCTCCACCAGAAACTCAAATATCCAGTCAAGGGCAGAAAAGTCACCGTCTGTGGAGAAGAGGAGTTTATGGTGAGCCACCTTAACTCTTTCAAGTACGTAGAGATGGATGGGGAATTCATTGAAACCCCATATCAAGCCTTTGAAGTCGTACCACCGATGATTGCTGCTACTAAATGTTCTTCTGAGGAGTCTAAAGCTGTTAAGGCCACGCCAAAGATGGTTTCAGTCAAGGATGCCCGCGCGGCAATTAAAGAAGGAAACTGCGATACTTGGGGGCAACTCCTCGATATCCCATTTAAAGCGGTCAAATTTGGTTTGGGCTTCACCATCAAAGCTCAGAGGGAAGTGAGGCGTGCTTGTGCTGGAAAGCCACCTCTTCGCATTGGAAGTTATGAAGTCAACGTCATGGTTGATTCTGATGAAGAAGCTGCGTTTGAAGAGTGGGTATATCCAACTACAACAGAGCTGAAGAATTGGCATACAAAGGACTTTGTGCCCATCTCCTTCGTTGAGGAGTAATATACTTGTTATTGCTTTTCTTTCAATTCAAGAACTTGTTGTCTGTAATATTTTTAACAATGACTTTTCAACCATGTGCTTGGCCCAGGGCATTTTGGTCCATTTGTCAAGGGTTTTTATTTATGTTCATCTAATCATATGACCATTCAGTACATTGGACTATTTTTCATTCAAATATTTGTGTTCATTGTCTTTCCTTTCTTTCAAATACATTTTCAAAAAAATAGCCATGTATCTTACATACACACACACACACACAGTCTTGCAGGTCCACATCCACTATGGATCTTATTGCCAATGACTCTACTATTGCCGACTATGACTTTGAATGTCCTATCAACCAAGTTGAAGACGAAGGTGAGGAAGATTGTGACATACCGGGAGAACTAGACAGACTTCTATTACAAGAGGAAAAAGCTATTCAACCGCATGAAGAGTCAATCGAAATTATCAATCTGGGTACTGAGTCAGATAAGAAGGAAATCAGGATTGACGCTAATTTGGAAAGCAGTGTCAAGAGAAGGATGGTTCAGATGTTGCATAATTACGTGGAAGTATTTGCTTGGTCTTATGAAGATATTCCTGGGTTGGATACCGATATCTTAGTTCATTATATGCCGACAAGAGAAGACTGCCCTCCTGTAAAACAAAAGGTTCATCGCATGAGGCCTGATATGTCTGAAAAGATTAAAGCTGAAGTGATGAAACAATTTGATGAAGGGTTCCTAGCTGTGACGTCCTATCCTCAATGGGTTTCCAATGTGGTGCTAGTGTCAAAGAAAGACGGGAAAGTTCACATGTGCATAGACTATAGGGATCTGAATAGGGCAAGCCCCAAAGATGACTTCCCTCTACCATACATTGACGTCTTAGTTGATAATACTGCTTAGCATAAAGTCTTCTCTTTCATGGATGGCTTCTCAGGCTATAATCAAATAAGGATGGCTCCCGAAGACATGGAGAAGACTACTTTCGTTACGCAATGGGGAACCTTCTGCTACAAGGTCATGTCGTTCGGATTAAAGAATGCAGGGGCAACATATCAAAGGGCTATGGTAGCTTTATTTCATGACATGATTCATCATGAGATAGAGGTATATGTGGATGATATGATTGCCATATCATAAACCGAAGAAGAACATCTTGATCACCTGTACAAATTATTCGAGAAGCTGAAAAAGTACAAGCTGAGGTTAAACCCTAACAAGTGCACGTTTGGAGTATGATCTGGAAAGCTTATAGGTTTTGTCGTCAGTAATAAAGGCATTGAAGTTGATCCTGCCAAGGTAAAGGCCATCCAAGAAATTCCAGTCCCTCATTTTGAAAAAGAAGTTAGAGGATTCTTGGGTCGTCTCAATTACATTGCCCGTTTCATATCTCACTTGACTACTACTTGTGAGCCACTCTTCAAACTCTTGAAGAAAGATCAGGTAGTCAGATGGAACGATGAATGCCAAGCTGCCTTCGACAAAATCAAAGAATACCTACAAGAACCTCATATTCTCATGCCTCCAGTTGAAGGAAGAACTTTGATCATGTACTTAACGGTACTAGAGAATTCTATGGGGTGTGTTTTGGGCCAACATGACGAGTCCGGCCGAAAAGAGCATGCTATTTATTACCTGAGCAAAAAGTTCACCGACTGTGAAACCAGATATTCACTGCTCGAGAAAACTTACTGCACTCTGGCATGGTCTGCTCGCCGGCTAAGATAGTATATGTTGACTATACCACTCTGTTGATTTCTAAGATGGACCCAATCAAGTACATCTTCGAGAAACCTGCCCTTTCCGGATGGATAACAAGATGGAAAATGATCATGACTGAGTACGACATTCAATACACGACTCAAAAGACCATCCAAGGAAGTGTACTAGAAGATCATTTAGCCAATCAAGTTGTGGATGATTATCAGTCAATGAACATCGATTTCCATGATGAGAACATCATGTTGGTAACCGACTGTGCAAAACCTGGACCATATGACAGACCTGAACAAGGATCCCGATGGACTATGGTATTCGATGGGGCTTCCAATGCCTTAGGTAACGGAATTGGTGTTGTGATCATCTCTCCTGAAGGTTTCCACACTCCTTTAACTGTCAGACTATGCTTTGATTGCACAAACAATATGGCCGAGTATGAAGCATGCATCTTAGGTCTAAAAGCTGTTATTGACTTAAGGATCAAGCATTTGGATGTTTTTGGGGATTCCTCTCTAGTGATCATCCAAGTAAAAGGATATTGGGACACTAAACACCCTAATATTATCCCTTACAAGGAACTTGTGATATCCCTAACTCCTTACTTCGAAGAGATCCCCTTTGAGCACTTCCCAGGGAAGAAAACCAGTTGGTTGACGCTCTGGCAACCATGTCTTCAATGTTCAAAGTCAGATGGGACAATGAGGCCCCTATGATAACAATTGAAAGATTCGATGAACCTGCACATTGCTATGAGCTTGACACCGACGCGGAAAAGCCATGGTACCATGAAGTGATGAGATACCTTGAAGCACAAGAGTATCCAGAGGGGGCATCTATCAATGAAAGAAAGTTCTTGCGAAGATTTGTAGCCAAGTCCTTCCTAAGTAACGGGATATTGTACAAGCGGAACCATAATTCAACTCTACTCCGATGTGTGGACAAGAAGGAGGCAGAGGAAATTATGGAAGACATGCACGATGGACTCTTTGGTACTCATTCAAGTGGACATATGATGGCTAAGGAAATCTTAAGAGTCGGTTACTATTGGTCAACGATGGAGACTGATTGTCGTCAACACTCAAGAACTTGTCACAAATGCCAAATCTACGTTGATAAGGTCCATATGACTCTTATCCCTCTGAATGTCATGACCGCTCCGTGGTCATTTACAATGTGGGGCATCGACATGATTGAAGATATCAAGCCCACAGCTTCCAACGGACATCGGTTCATCCTTTTTTGTTATCGACTATTTTACCAAATGGGTCGAAGCCGCCTCATTTGCCTCAGTCACCAAGAATGTGATAGCCAGATTCATCAGACACAACCTCATCTGCCGTTATGGTATCCCCGAAAGGATCATCACCGACAATGGGACTAACTTCAATAATGCTATGATCACTGAGCTTTGCACTCAGTTTAAGATCAAGCATCACAATTCTTCTCCGTATAAACTGAAAATGAATGGCGCAGTCGAACCGGCCAACAAAAATATCAAGAAGATTGTGCAAAAAATGGTAGTAACCTATAAGGATTGGCATGAGATGTTTCCGTTTGCTCTACACGACTACCGTACTTCAGCTAGAACATCAACTAGGGCAACTCCATTTTCTCTAGTCTATGGCATGGAAGTTGTTTTGCCAGTGGAAGTTCAGATTCCCTCGTTGAGAATTATGAATGAGGCAGGCCTAGGCGAGGACGAGTGAATTCAAACGAGATTCCATCAGCTGACCTTGATCGACGAAAAACGATTAGCTGTCGTTTTCCACGGTCAGACGTACCAAAAGCGGATTATCAAGGCTTTCAACAAGAAGATCAAGCCTCGAGTATATCAAGTTGGCGACTTGGTGATAAAACGCATCATTTTACCACAAGGTGACCCCAGAGGCAAATGGATTCCCACCTATGAAGGGCCATTTGTTGTCAAGAGAGTTTTCTCTGGCGGTGCCATGATGCTGACTACCATGGATGGTGAAGATTTCCCACATCCTATAAACGCGGACATAGTTAAAAAATACTACGCATAAGAGACCCGCTATGTTGACACACCTAAGAAAAATAAGGGCATCCCGACAAACCAAAAGGTTTGGGAAAAAATTAGGGATATATGCAAAATATTGTGCACCCGGTAAGTTGAAAACTCGAAAGGACGACTTGGGAAAAAAAGGGTATCCTGGTGGGCTGAAAACCCGAAAGGGCGGTCTAGGCAAAAGTTAAGGATTAAAAGCGTATGACTATGTCCCGTGGAATTAACACAGTCAATTCTATCACCATGGTCCAATTTCAAACGGTCCAAGATCAATCCAATCAACTTCTATCAACGGCAAGGGACATTCGAAGACATTGGGGCAATAGTAGAGTTGGAAGGCAATGAGGTCATTTCACATGGCTGTTTGTTTTCATTCTCAATTTTGTTTTCCTTTCAACGATTTCCTCTTACTAGGACCTCCGTCTCTCTGTACAGAAACGCCTATTCATGGGCAAAATATCAATTCAAATATACTTTGAAGTGCAAAATTCCTGTCTTTATTTTGAACACAAATTTGTCCAATGACTAAAACTGAATGAACATATGCATATGAACATAAATAAAACTATTCGGCACATGTGTCCTGCCAAGCAGTAGCAAGCATCTCTTTAATGTATATGAAATATCCCCACAGAGTTATCTCATTATCATTATCCCTAAAAGGATGGCTGCAATAAACCCTTCCCCAACAAGTTTTATTTCCCAAACAATAATTGAGGAACCACAAAACTCCTCAGCCGAGTTCAAATTTCCTCAACATATAACAATCAAGACACCATGAAGTTCCCCAGCTGAACTTGTCTTCCCCAGCTGAGTCTATCTTCCCCCGGCCAAGGCTAGTATCCCCAAACCGAGTGTATCCTCCGTAGTTGAGAGTATCCTCCCCAAGCTGAGTCTGTCCTACCCGATTGAGTCCACACTCTCCAGTTTGAATTTTCCTCTCATATTATTGCAAATCATAGGGCCACAACCCCTGATCCCCAGTAAAGCCGTCAACAAAGCCTTTACTACTTCCAAAAAGATACTATGAAGCCTGGACCCGACCAAATATTAGCACAATTTTCAAGTAATTATTGAAATCTGGACCCGACCAGACAACATATTTGAATACCTTAAACCTGGACCCGACCAGATAACAGTTGATCTCAATTTCAAGACACTATGAAACCTGGACCTGACCAGATAGTAGCCTAACTCTACAAAGATATAGAAGAACCTGGACTCAATCTGACCAAGGTTTAACTTCTTTTCCCCAGTAGAGTTTGCTTATGCCCCAACAAATTACTGTGAAACCTAGATCCGACCAGATAACAATTAACTGTGATCCTCAGAGATGCACTATAAAAGCCTGAACCCGACCAGATAATAGTACAACTTTCCAAAAACCATGAAACTTGGACCCAACCAGATAGTAGTTACCACTTCAAGTTACTGCGAAACCTGGATCCAACCAGATAATAGTTAAATTTCGTATCCCAAGCAAGTTGTTGTGAAGCCTAGATTCGACCAGATAACTATTCAATTTCAAGAAAATTTCCTGCAAAGCCTGGATTCCGACCAGATAATATTTAATTTGTCTCTTCCCCAGTAAGTTGTCGTGAAGCCTGGATCCGACCAGATATCAGTTGACTACTTCATCCTCAACAAATCGTGAAGCCTGGATCCGACCAGATAACAGTTGACATTCAAGCGATGTTCCCCAGCGGAAGCATCCTTTCAATAAAGTGTGAAGATATGCATATTCTTCATCCCCAATGACAATTAGGGATTAAACCCCCCAGAATTTCCTCAGCAGCAGTCAGGGATTTATTTTCTCGGATAACAACATACATCTCACATTCATACATCATAACATGTACATACCATATGCATTTAACATAATACCACATCTGGTGAATATCATGCAGGCATCTGCATTTTACTAACTCTTTTTCTCACAGGTAAAATATCAAGTTTTAGTATAAATCAACAAGATATTTATGCTGATACTTCTTCCAGTGTTTACCAACATTCCTCCAAATGGCATCTATAAGCCCATTCACCATCCATCTTCGAGTGCAAATTTCTGGGCACTCTTGTGTTAAATCATCTTTCACCTTCAAGTCACAAATGGCGGATCCGCCAATCTAACTCTTCAGGTTTAAGAAGATTGAACATGGGAAGCTGTTGTACTCCAAAATTTGCCCTCTCATTTATCAAATATTTTCTCACAAATATATCTCTTGGTTCAACACTGCATTAGGGTTGATCAGCTCAAGACATCTCCTTAAGCACTGATGACTAAAATTAGGGTTTGAGATTGCACAAGGATAGTTGAACTTTAAATGCTTCATATGACTTTCATGGATCATTATGGACCATCAATATTACTCATGTCAAGTTTCAAGCCTTGGATCACACTTTTGCTCGGTCAATTGAGCAGTTGACCTAATAATCAGCTGTATTGGAGAAAAAGTTAACTATGGCCAATTGGCAGTCAAACTTCATAATTTTTGACCCACATCAATATTATAAACTCATATGTATCATTTGATCAAGTTTGGACCATAATTCCTCAAGAAATTTGATCAAATCATCAAAAGGGCAAAATGGTCAAAATTAAGGTTTTGACTAAGAAAGGGCAATTTCTGATTTTTTGACCTAGCAAGTGGTCAATTGGTTTGAAGCATGATCTCAATATTTAAATTGCATCATTTTGACCTAATGGCATGACCTAAAACATTGCCCAAGATCAATTGGCTTGATAGGGAATTTTCAGTCAACTGATCAAAAGTCAATTGTACACTGAAAAGTCAAACTTTGACTTTTTGGTCAAAATTCAATGTCAAAGATCACAATTTATCAAAACATGTCAAGATATGAAACTTATTCATCAAGAAATCAAAAAGTCAAGATTTCATTTTGAAAAGTCAAAATTTTATAACTTAGAAATTTTTCTAAGTGTTTAAAACTTCATATTTTTTCATAACTTTGAGCAAATTTTTCACCATGATGCAAGAAGATTCAGAAGAAAATTTCAGCATGAAAGTTGTAGATCTCCGTGATATCTACAACATTTCTTTACACAACTTCTTCTAAAAATTCTTGGATCTCAAGTTATTAATTCCTAAAGTCATGGTCTTGAAATTGGACACTTAGTGAAATTTTGCCCTAGTTTTGGTCAGGATTTTGACCTAACTTCTTGGTACTTTTTCATATAGTTCCAAGGGGAATTTTAAAAAGTGATTCAAATATGGGTTGTATAGCACATGGAAATCTTTCCAAAATGTCAAAGAAATCCTTGAGATCATTCTTGAGCAGGGAGAATCAAAGAGATGAAGTTAGGGTTTTCACACTTAAAATACAAGTCATTTTGTGATGAACAAGATTCAAATTTCAAAACTATGCTGCATAATCTCTACTTTACAGGCCCCAAACTTGTTAGGAACTCCATAATTAATTGCTTGCACAGCTTTTAGAGGTCTCAATTCAAGCATTTAATGCAAAGCCATGCTTTATATCCATTTTAGGAAGAAAGTGCACAATGCCATTTTGATAAAGTAGCTTTTGGCACAAACCTTGTTCTTGAGCCTTGCAATTGTTTTCTTCTGATCATACATGTCTTACAACTCAAGAGAAATTTGTCTAAACACTTACAATCACTCATCCCATGCCATTACTTCCTCTTGGAACCATACTTCCCACTTTTCTTCAAAATCAAGTAACATAGCAATCAACCTATATCTTGTACTTCTGACCCTCTCAAGCACAAAAATATTCTCATTAGTTATGTACAAGTCATTTTCCACAAATCACACGCATGCTTGAGCCCTGGAAAAAAAAAGAACTCAGATTTGCATCTCACACCTCCATTGTTACATATTCTGGCCAGAAATCCCAAAACCAAAAATTACTTGTGCGTTTCTTGGCTTCTTGCTTTCGAAAGCTTCCAAGCATCATACACAAACAATCCCATACCCTGTTACAGTTCTGTAACACCATCTTCCTCCATTTCCAAGTTCAAAAACAGAGCACTGCAAGTGGATTTCTCCAGACCATTTCAGCCATTCTCCAACCAAGCTAATCATTGCATTAGCTTCCTTGGACCTTAGTGGAACTATTCTGATCATCATAACACCTTGAGAAATGCTCAAACTCAGAATACGATTTCCAATTTTGAGGTAATTATCCTTAACTTTGAACTCTTCATACAAGCATCATTAATGGCTTATTTGTGAATGAAAAATGTAGATATCATTGCCCTAAAGCTAACCATGTCCATAGTTTTCAGTTATGTTGCTTGAGCTTAGAGAATTTTAAGTTTCTAAAATTTTTAGGGTTCAGATAAGGGCCATTAAAATTTATGATTGTCTTTGATCTATAATTTTATTGCTTTACATTTCTGAAATCGTGAGGAAATTTGCCATAAGATTCATGTTTACACTTTTGCAAATGGATGAGAAATAAACAAGATGCAGGTACTCTGGCTGGGCGTGAGGTTGAAGATGAAGTTCAGGCCATGGACTTGATTTCTAATATTTATTTATTATTTTGTTTATATGAACAGATGTATAGCCACCCCAGTGGTAAAACGTGCACCTGTTAACCTTTGGGACCTGGGTTCGAACCCCAGTGGTACCCTTTTGCTTATTTTCTCATTTTTTCTTCACATTTTGTATGTTTGTTTGCAGCGCTGGGCCCCCTGTGTTGGGCCTAGTATTTTTTTCCCATTTCATACTCCCTGCTCACTATTCACACCCCTGGCCCATTTTATTTTCGTTTTTCTCTTTTTTTATTTATTTGTTTTCTTTAATATTTTATTTAATATTAGAAAAATCAGAAAAAATATAAAAACATTAGATTTATAATTTGATATAGTTTACTTATTTTTACAATAAAAATTATTTTTATTTAATCATACTTTATTTATTTTACTAATTAGTTTGTAAATTTAATTAGAAACTAGAGTTTTAATTATTTCTTTTACGATTAAAAATTATTCTTTTAAAACCAAAAAGACCAAAAATATTTTATAATACCATATATTATTTTCAAGATGAAAAAGACATTAAAAATATTTTTCTTACAAACTTAATTTCTTTTCTTTCTTAATCAATTAATATCTAGATTAGGGTTTTATTAAATTTTCTTTACCTAATTAATTTAGGTTTACTTTTACTAATTTAACTAATTATTTGCTTTTAGTTAATTAGGTTAAAACCAAACCCTTTCCTAAAAAATCCAAACAAAAATCCATTTTTCTTTCCATTTACATTCTTGTATATTTATTCATTTTTGTATATTATTTATCCAAATTCAATATGGTTGTAATAGATAATTAGTTTTATTTTCTTGCAATCTCCATTTGTAATTTATACACCCTCTCCCACAAGTATTGTAATAGCGTAGTAATTTTAAATTCCGCAATTTACCGCTTTATATACAAATGCTAGTAATTAGGGTTTTGTATGGAAAGACTAAAACCAATCAATTAGAAAACCCTAATCAAAGACAAAACAAAGCATGAAAAATCAACACACTTGCACACAAGCACCCCTAGGGTAAAATTAACTTGGTTGCCTTACAAAATTTCCATGTTATGCATGTGAGGTATCTTAGCAAAAACAAACAAATACAAGATCATAGTCCCTCGATGAGGCTATCAAAAGTTGCCTTTCAAAATAATATTAGTTCCTAAAGAAAGATGTTAAGATACCTTGCAACATTTCTAATCATGGTTATACGATGACCCATGCCCGTCCCGCTTATATCCAAAGATATGGTTGCTTACCAAATCAATGGTAACATAACAATTTCAAAGGAAAGAGGAAATAAACAAGAAAGACTTTTGAGTAGGTAGATTGTTCCTAATTACTTGCTCAATCTCAAAACAAAACATCCTTTCTATTTTCAAAACAAACACCAACACTTTCAAAAAACACCTTTCAAACTTGAAAACATTTTCAAAAGATCAACACTTTGTATACATTCTTACGAACGAGAATTATTACAAAGTTTGCCTAAACGATGACGCCTTTTCAAAATACTTTCAAAAACCACACAAACCAGATTTTCAAACAAAAGAAAGTGATCTAGCAAGTAACTAAGAGCCCATGGAAAACCATGGATGAAAAGGGTGCTAATACTTTCCCTTTTCATAATCTACCCCCCGAACTCAAGAAACAATCTCAAAGGTCTTTTCTGTGCTTTTTTACCTTTCCTTTTGGATAAAAGAAAAGTCAGTGGAGCTCTTGCTAACCGTAACATTTTCGATCAAACACAAAACACCCAAGTCAGTTCTCCTACCTCATAACAATTGTTTCTTCAAGCTCCACCTTCAACGACTCCAACCTTCTGCAAAAAGGAACAATTTCAATATCACTGATGTCGATCAATAGCACAATAATAACAATGAATTTGCACATCTGGAGAAACACTGAAGTACAAAGGAAGTAGAAAATTAAATCAGAGAATGGATTTTCGGAGAAAGATAAGTGATACCTGAGTATGAGGATTCGTCGAAATCTCGGATCATCGTCGCTGTCGAGGCCATTTTTAGCGGAAATTTATGGGATCTGATGCTGGATATAGAATGAAGATGTGAAACGAGATGGAAGTTGAGGCCGAGAGATAAGAAGGATATTGTGCGATAGCGGAAACGGCGAGGTTGAGAGCTGAGACGGAGATGCGAGTGTTGAGTAACTACCCCGATTTTGAATGAGATGGAGAATAAGAGTTTTGGAGATAAAGAGAAATCACCGCCGCTGATCGAGAAGAATGGGAAGAAGAATTCCGTTCAAGGAACCTGAAAGGGAGTGAAAATCAATCCTAATCCTTCTCTAATCCTTTTTAATGATAATTTATTTATTATTTAATTTTTTAATCAATTAACAATGTGCTGAATAATGATAATAAATAAATGATGAAATAATTGAAATGTTGATGGTTGCTAGTTATTGGGTGGACCAAATCATCTCTTGGCCTTGGCCCAAAAGGTTTTTTTTTACATCTTCTTGGTTGGTCAAACAAAGAGGCATGGTGGGCTCAATTCAAATGGGCCTAGTGCTCAGAATCTCATTATTGTATGAACACCACTATCTCAACTCACACCTATTGAAGTTCCATTTTTCTACTTGTTTCAATGTCCATTTTTATTAATGTAATCGCGACTTTATGAGTCTATCGGGTGTAGTGACTGCAAGTGCACAGTCTATCACATAGTTTTAAAAGATATCGAACCCACAAGGGTTGATGCTCAGATCTACTGCTATCTAGGGGTTACTATGTAAAGTTAAGGCTAATTATAAAATTTGGGTGTTTGGGTTTGATCGGGAATTAACTAAAATCTAATAATTAATGACGGGACACTGGTATGTATTTTTTCAACTTAAGGGATTCAACAAGTAATTTCCATTTATTCTTAGTACTAAAACACGGTTTGGTGAAACTATTCGTTTAAAAACCCTCATCTCAAACTTTTGTTCTATTGAATCAGATCATATCAATTAAGCTCGAAATGAGCGCTTCCGCTGTTTCATTTAAAACTCAAAAGTAATTTTTGAAAATAAACATGGTCCAATTAACTTTAAAGCGCTTCCGCTGTTTTTAAAATCAATGTTTTAATAACCACTATCTGGTTAAAACCTCAAACTTCCGCTCTGTTGATTTTAACCTTAGACTGTCTCTTACTTCCGTACAAAAACAATTAAATATTCAATTGGAAATTAAAACTAGAAAAGTATTTTTTTGTAAAAATAATAATGCCAAATAATTACCGAATACTTTCGATCAAGCTTTACATACCGGTATCAGGGAATCTAGCCATACCTAATATTATTGCAGAACAACATAAAAATAAAACGTAAATTCAACAATGCATGCATGGTAGGAAATAAATAAATTATTCTTATTAAAATAAGAACCTGAAGGTGAATAACAAAGCGATTAATTCCAAACAATGTGTGTCCTCTACAAGCCGGGAGGATTGGCTTGTAGTAAAAATAACTTGAATTAAATTAAGTAATCCTAAGCAAATTCTGGAAGTCTGGAAACAAACTAGTGTTGAAGTATTTCTCTGATGTAGAAAAATACTTCTTTGATGGTGGTTTTTTTATTTGCTTACGAAATACTATGAAAAGTAGTAAAATAATGTTGGGAATCTAACTGGGAAGTATCAAAACAAAGTACAATAAAATAATTCTAACATTGAAAGTAATAAAACTATATAAAAATTGTTGCAGGTGCGAGAGAGAGTGATCGAGAGGGAGAAAAGCTTTAATTTATGGTAACTGCTTCCATATATAGATTCCATTTAGTTGAGGAAAAATAGGTAGCTTCCCATGATTCTCGTTCCTGAAGCATGGAGAAAATCCAGGTGAACATGCGTTTAGTATGCTTCAGTGGCGAAAGGTTCGTAACTGCTTGGATCATGAAGAGCATGGTGTGCATCGTGACATGGGGAATATAATGAAAATTTGTTTTGGTCGCAACGTGAGACGTGCCGAGGGGCACAAAAATCAAACTTGTCCCGGTCGTAACATCTTGTGGCGGGCGACACGCTTCTGTTTACAGAAATGCTGCGTTTTGCTGTTTTATAGCCATTTCTTCTTCATTTTTCCATTCTTTTTCTTCCTTTTCTTATTTATACCTTGCAAGTGCTAAGTACCTGAAATATGTTTCAAAAACTACAATAAGAGATAAAATATGACATAATAATCAAAGAATCGGAAATTTAATCTATGTAATTCGAGCGGAAAATGCTATATCTTTTCGTGTTATCAAACTCCCTAAGCTTGAACCTTTGCTTGTCCTCAAGCAATAAAATCAGTATAAAAACCAATAAGGCACAAGTTAAATGCAATTACATGATGCAATTCGAATCATAAGAGGCTTCCAAAGTTTTGTGAGAATGTAAGCTCAACATAACATAAAAGATACGGTAATATCACTAAACATCCCCTTTTGTTCAGACCAATTCTAGTCATGCCATTATAGCTCAACCTAATTGTTTTTGCTAAATTTTACCCGTTTTAATTCTAGTGCAAGCACATTAAGCCCTTTATCTTCACACACACATAGTAGAGTAGCCGGTTAGTGACTATGATCCTTTTAAGCATGAGGTTCTGGAACATGAATGTGATAACCTCTTTTAATTCACCCAATTGCAAGTTATGGGGGATCGGACCGTAGTCCGCCCAACCAAGTTCAGTACCAGACACCTCTAAACCAACTGACAACATGTTTTTATGTTATATCACGTAGGTTCTACATCCGTTGGATTAAGTAACCGTGTGAGGTTCGGATAACTTAATTGGTGCATTCCCTATTTTCTTACAGTAAAGCATATATCTTTCAAATACACTGGATCATTCACTTATATTCATTGACTCCCTATGTAGTTTGTTTTTAAGATGATACTGACTACTAGATAAACTACTCGGGGTTATTTTAAAGCTAAAGTTTAAGGTTTTGGTATAAAGGGTACTGAAAATGATCTAGCGCAATCTGGGGATTTAGAGTGTTATGACGGTATCCATTGTACTTCTGTTTCACTCAAAGCTTCTCATATATCTTTTGAAAAGTGAGCAACCTATATATTCTTCAAACGTGTCAGATTATGCAAGTAACTAAAAATAAGTTGTTATGGCTCGAGAAAGTGGGAAATTAGATGACAACGGAAAAGTTGCATAAATGAAGTTGAAAGTACAAAGATTGTCTTGATTACAAGAAATAAAAATGAAAGATCTACCTTAGAAACAACAAAGAGTTCTTAACTAACTAACTCCCCTAAGCTTGAAACAAGCAATTTCCCAATGCTTAAAACAAGAAGGAAACAAGAAGAGAAGCAAAATAGATCTATTCTTGCTCATTATCGCGTCCTCATGCTCGTCCATGTGTACCTGGAGGATGGGGCATGGCTACATGGTAAATATAATCCTGAAAACCATTCATGCGTATAGTCAAGGCCTCAATTTCCTTAATTAATCTCGCACCCCGACGCTCGTTTCTTTCATCGTGTTCTTGTTGCTGAGTTTGCATGGTCAATATAAGTTGCATCATTGCCCTTTGGTTGTTTTGAATAGCCTGTATTCTCTAATCCTATTCCATTTTGGCAGCCATAATGTCATCATTCAAGGTCGGTACTCTTTCTCTTCTTCTCCTGGGCCTAGTGGACGTGCTTGCCACGTTTTCAAGAGGAGCTTGTTGTTCAGCGTCTCCTTGTTCCATTTCTTGCTCCATTTCATCAACTTGGACATTCCCTTGGTCGCTTCGCGCATTATCTCCAGGTGAAGGAGCATCAAGGTCATAAAGCCACTTAGACAAGTCTGTAATATTAGTAAGTGAAAATTTTGGCAAAATGATACTTGGAACTACCTTGTTATGCACCATGAGGTTGTACCTACCATCTCTTCTGACCTTAATCAAGTGGCTAGCTTTACAGTTGTCAATGTCAATGAACGTGGGCGGTAGTGATGGAAAATTTGAAAGCTTGTCTTCGAGGTGAAGGCCAAGTTCTATAGAGGTTACTATCCCTCCAATTCCGAAAGGTGTAGATCCTCTGGCGCACAAGGACTGGATATGTGATAGGAGGAAGGTGTTCGCATTGATCCTTTGGTTTGGTTTGAAAGTACAATGGAGAAGGAACAACTCTTTAGAATTAACTTTTTGTTGTTAATTCTTCCAAAAATGGTATTGGACATGACACGATGGAAGTACCTTATTACGGGATTATGAATTGATGAAGCATAAAGTCCTTCCCAACTTTTCGGTTCCTCATTGGTAAGAAATTTACAAAGCACGAAACCTGTAGATGCCCAATCAAGGTCTTCTGGAATTCAGTGGTGTACCATCCCTTCGGTAGGAAAGTGGAAGAAGGCACTTAGAGTGGATTGACTTACGGAATATTCATTGTTGAACATTCTAAAAGTGGAGGAGATGGATAGGTGCTCGTTCCCGTCACACGACAGGTTGTATGAGAACAAGCTTAGAAATTCCAAGGTTAGCGACTCGTGTGTTGGGAGGTTATGTATGCAGAAGAAGGCTAAGTTGGAGTGATAGAGTAACCACTGGATGCTATCGAGCAAGCCTAATTTTCGGAGACACTCACTATACACATACCATGTCGGTACGATGGAGCGTTGATGGAACTTGAGGTAGTGAGCCCTTTTGTGATCTCCGGCTTCTCCTTTGCGAAATGTAATGCCGGAAAGATCTGGTCCAGGTCTGGAATTTCTTCGTGCCATTATTGAAGCAAGGAAGGAAGATGGGTAAAAGTTTGTGTTAGAAATTGGGGATTTTGGAATGGAAAAGGGTTTGGAGATGGTTTACGTAGAGACATATAGTGATGGTAATAAGTGGGGTTTAATGGATTTTTATGGAAATGATAATGGGAAAAGAATTAGGCACAGGTTCAATGTATTGTAAGCAGTGGTTGAAGAAAATGGAAGGGTGAAAAGGTTCTGCGAGGGTTTCTATAATAATATAGGAACACTTTTGTTCCTCAGTGTGTGCTGGGCATCATGCATATATGTCGAGCGAGACTGGGTTATGTGAAGCGTGACGGGCATCACGCTTCTGTGGCGAACGAGATGCATCTGAATATTTTGCAGTTAGTTATGCATTATATCATTTCAATACTTTACATAATATATATATATATATATATATATATATATATATATATATATATATATATATATATATATATATGATACTAATGCAGTAAATAAACGAAATAAATAAAACTCATGATAAAACTGAACTGAAAGATAAAATTCCAAAAATTGTAAGAATAAAGTGTCAAATAAATAAATTAAAATCTAATAAAACTTCTCTCCACACTTAAACAAAACATTTACCTCAATGTTTAAATGTGAAAAGGAAAAATAATAATGCAGTATGTCTGGTAAATCAGCCACGTCGGTTAAGCGATGCAGAGAAAAGATGTTGATAAATATAATCCAGTTGTTCAACTACCGTATCCATAAAGGACTAGAAGTCAATCCGCAGAATAACAAGCTCATACTTCAAGAAATCAATCTCTGATTGGATGGCAGTTAAAGCGGGAACAAGATGAAATACGGGAGGCGGAGAAACAACTGGAGAGTCAGGGAAGTTTGAGCCAATCTGTTTGTGAGATGGGAAGTCATGGTAAAAGGGTGGGGTTTCAGGTCAATATCCTCATCGGACAGGAAAGCATCGAGATGGTCATAAATCAAGGGAGTCTCAGGAGTGGGTGGTGGTGACATGTGTGGTGTGTCCCAATCATATAACTAGTTATTTCAGTCATGTATGCATGTCCTAGGGTCAAGTAAGGTAAAAAGTGGCATTAACCGATTATTAATGAGTAGTTCGAAGTTACCTAGGCCTAGGTTTTAGATAATACCCCTATTGAAACATAAATTTATATTCATAGGTTGAAATATACCCTGAGGGACAAGGTTCAGTAGTTGTTGTCTTAACCCGATAACATTAGCTATCATGGTCACTAAGCCACCTATGAGAATGGGTTTATGTACCGCTCTCGCAAGACGGTGAAATTTTGCTAGCATAAATGTAGCTCCATTTATGGGGCGGTTTTGCGAAGCGTAGAACATAATAAAAAACTCAGCTCTAGAAACAGTGGTAATGTTTTCTACCTTACCAAAAAAGGTATGGGCTAGGATTTTGTGGAAATATCTTAAAGCTAGGTTGTGGATGCTTTCAAAATGCATGTCCTCGGGCTCAGGTTTACTAATGCCTCTAATGTCCCCCCAGAAATAATCTAGCTCACCTACATTAAAAAGCTCTTCCTGGATTACGGTAAATGCATCTAGGCCATGTGGGAATCCTAGTACCTATGCTAGCTCTTTGTGGGTGAAGGTGTACTCTATACCAAATAGTCTAAATCTAACCAGCCCTCTATTGAATCCCAGACAGTGGTCAGGTTTGTAGACAAGGGAGCTTAAAAACTCTAAAGTTATTCCATGGTAAGAGCTTCTCCTCAAAGCAGATGTATCCCATCCTATTTGGCTTAATAAAAATAAAACAATATCCTGAATCCCTAAGGTGATCATGGCTGGTTCGTCGGGGTAGGCACTTAATCCTATCTCCATATCATAAAGAGACTCAAACCTCCTCCATTGATTCCTCCCTCTAAACACAATGCCCATCATATCAACCAGATTCATCTGGTTAGTGTAACTAGCTAATCGGAAAGTTAGCCTGAAGTAGGTTGACAGTTAGCATTAAGTTAGTAGTGGGCAAAATTAAAGAAGCAATATTTCATATTTTAACATCAATAATAATAAAAGCAATAAAAGAAAAGAAAAGCAAAAATAAGCAAAGCAAAAGGAAAAGACTTAGAGTTAGGTTGTCTCCAAAGAAATGCTTTGTTTAAAGTCGTAAGCTCGACATTAAATGGTGATTAGTCTGATGAATGGGGTGGCAACGCATCTAGCCTAATTGTTGTGTAATATTCCTTGTTATCTATGCTATGATAATGTTTTAAGAATTGTCCATTTACAATGAACGGTTTGAAACTCATTCCTTTGATTTCTATTGCACCATTTTGAAAAACCTTAGTGACTTCTAATGGACCAGACCATCTAGAGTGAAGTTTTCCCAGTAATAACTTAAGTCTATAATTAAATAGGAGAACTATATTGCCTTCATTGAATTATTTTCTAGATATTCGTTTATTGTGCCATTTTTTGTTCTCTCTTTATATATCTGAGCATTTTCATAAGCGTCTAGTCTAAGTTCCTCTAGTTCGTGGATATCTAAGATTCGTTTCTCACCCGCAGCGGTGTAATTTAAATTAAGGGTCTTAATGACCCAATAAGCTTTATGTTCTATTTCTACCGGCAGATGACATGGTTTCCCATAAAGTAGTTTAAATGGCGTGGTTCCAATTGGAGTTTTATATGTTGTCCTATATGCCCATAGAGTATCATGTAACTTAGATGACCAATCTTTCCTAAAGGTTGGTACAGTTTTTTCTAAGATTTTCTTTATTTCTCTGTTGGAGACCTCTACTTGCCCACTTGTTTGTGGATGATAAGGTGTTGCAACACGATGTCGAACTTCGTACTTCGCTAATAATTATTCTAGGATTTTGGAAATGAAATGGGAGCCACCGTCACTGATGACGAGTCTCGGTACACCGAATCTTGGAAAGATTATGTTCTTGAAAAGCCTGACTACTACTCACGTGTCATTTGTTGGAGAGGCTACAACCTCGATCCATTTCGAGACATAGTCGACATCAACTAATATGTAGTGATTTCCAAAGGAAGATGGGAAGATTCCCATGAAATCGATTCCCCATACATCAAAGACTGCAACTTCTAGAATGCCCTTTTGAGGCATCTCATTGCATCTAGATATGTTTCCAGTGTGTTAGCATTGGTCGCAATTTTTAACCGTGATATGGACATCTTTCTAAAGACTAGACCAATAGAGGCCAACTTGTAATATCTTAGCGCAGGTCTTTGATGTACTTGCATGTCCTCCATAGGGAGCAGCATGATAGTGGAAAATTATGTTTTAGATTTCATTTTCGGGAAAACATCGATGGAAAATACCATCGACGCCTCTTTTGAAAAGCAAAGGCTTGTCCCAATAATAATGTTTAAGGTCATGAAAGAGTTTCTTCTTTTGTTGATAAGACATATCGGGTGGAAGCACTCTAGCATCCAAATAGTTGACTAAATCAGCGTACCATGGTAGTATGGTTGTGGTTCATATTGCTTCCATATTTTTGTTTGCGTTCTTGTCTTCATAAGTCACAGGGTACTCAGTTAAGATACTGTCTAATTCTAATTGGGCTACAACGCGTTCATAAGGAAAATCATCATTGATGGGAATATGATCTGGTTTGATGCCTTTTATTCTGGATAGGTGGTCATCTACTACATTCTCGGTGTCTCTCTTGTCTTTTATTTCTAAATCAAATTCTTGTAGAATTAAGATCCACCTTAGTAATCTTGGTTTGGCGTCTTTCTTACACAAGAGGTACCAGATTGCAGCGTGGTCAGTATAGATAATTATTCGTACTCCTACTAAGTAGGAACATAATTTATCTAAAGCAAACACAATAGCTAACAATTCTTTTTATATTTTCTTTTTCCTAGGACTGTGCGTACGGCATAGTCACTAGCATCGCACATTATCTCGAATGGTTCATTTCAAATAAGAGGTTGCATAATAGGTGCTGAAATTAATTCATTTTTTAGAGTTGTAAACGCGTACAAACATTTGTCGGTGAAAATGAACTCAGCATCCTTCATTAGCAGTTCGGTTAGAGGTTTGGTTAATTTATAGAAGTCCTTAATGAAAGGTCGATAGAAACCAGCGTGTCCTAGAAAACTTCTAATCTTTCTAACAATTTTGGGTGGTTGAATATTTTCTATAACTTCCATCTTTGCTTTATCTACTTCAATTCCCTTATCGGATACTATATGCCCTAAGACGATTCCTTGTCGGACCATGAAGTGGCATTGTTCCCAATTTAACACGAGATTGATATTTACGCATCTTTCTAGTACCATTTCAAGGTTCAATAAACATCCATCAAAACTTTCTCCACAGACAGAGAAGTCATCCATAAAAACTACCATCGTGCCATCTAGAAAATCAGAGAATATGGACATCATACATCTCTGGAATGTTGCAGGGGCATTGCATAATCCGAATGGCATTCGTCTATAGGCGAACGTACCATAAGGACAAGTGAAAGTCATTTTTTCTTGGTCGTCAGGATGGATAGGAATTTGGAAAAATCCGGAATAACCGTCTAAATAGCAGAAGTGGGAGTGTTTAGCTAGTCGTTCAAGCATTTGATCAATGAAGGGTAAATGAAAGTTATCTTTACGAGTAGCTTTGTTTAAGTTTCTATAGTCAATGCACATTCTCCATCTGGTGTGAGTTCGTTGTGCTACATATTCTCCTTTAGTGTTGCTGACAACTGTCACGCCACCTTTCTTAGGTATAACATGTATTGGGCTAACCCACTTACTATCGAATATTGTGTATATGATTCCTGCTTCTAATAGCTTTTCTACATCCTTTTTTACTACATCGCTCAGAATGGGAGTTATTCTCCTTTGATGTTCCCTAGAGATTTTACAGTCTTCCTCCAACATAATACGATGCATGTAGATAGAAGGTCTTATTCCTTTTAGATCTGATATGTTATAACCTAAAGTGGTTGGGTATTTTCTTAGGACATGTAATAATTTTTTCAGTTTCTATTTGTCCTAGGGCTGCATTGACTATAACTGGTCGTTCAAGTTCTGTGTCTAGGAATTCACATCTTAGGTCTTTTGGTAGAGTTTTGAGTTCTATGACAGGCTTCTTTTGACAGGGTGTAGGGTCGGGAGTTAGGGCTAGGCATTCAGTCAGATTTTCATCTTGATATTCAGAGTGCCAATTATCATCTTTGAGAATCGAGGGTATGGGAATCTTCAATAATTCCGAATAAGTGGTTTGTTGTTTCTCCAATTCTTTCACACATTTATCGATTTCATCTAGGAAATAATATGAATCATCGATGGCTGGTGCCATAAGGAATTTAGACAAGATGAATTCAACTTTTTCTTCTCCGACTTCGAAAGTCAGTTTTCCATTTTTAACATCTATTATGGCTCCTGCAGTGGCTAGGAATGGTCTACCTAATATGAAAGAAATATTGGAGTCTTCTTTAATTTCCATGATTATAAAATCAATGGGGATATAGAATTGTCCTATACGTACAAGAACATTTTATAACATACCTAAAGGAAATTTCACTGATCGATCTGCTAATTATACGAACATTCTTATTGGTCTTAGTTCTCCCATGTTGAGTTTCTTGCAAATTGATAATGGCATTAGACTACTACTGGCTCCTAAATCACATAGTTCTTTGTCTATGAAAATTTTTCGATTACGCAAGGTATGGAAAAACTACGTGGGTCTTTAAGTTTAGGAGGCATGTTGTTTTTGTATTATAGCACTGCACTCAGCATTGAGAAATATAATTTAGTTATCCTCAAGCTTTTTCTTATTGGACAAGATTTCTTTAAGAAATTTAGCGTAGGAGGGCATTTGTGTGATAACTTTTGTAAAATGTATGGTAATGTTAATTTGTTTCAGAAGTTCAACGAATTTCTCGAATTGCCCTATGTTTTTAGACTTAGCAAGTCTTTGAGGATATGGAATATGTGGTTTATACGATGGCGGAGGCACATAAGTTTCTTCTTTTTCTATGGCCTCTTCGTTACCTTCTTTTTCTACTTCCCTTAGTTCAACTTCTTTCTCAATCCCTTTTCCATGTTTTTGGTACATGGCTGGGTTCTCGATTCTAGGTTCAGTTGGTCCGCCTAGTTCTATCCCACTCCTAAGTGTTATGGCATTAGTGTGTCCCTTAGGATTTGGTTGGGGTTGTCCAGGAAAAGTTCCAGCTGCAGCATCTATAGATGCTTGTTATTAAGCCACTTGGGAAATTTGTGTTTCTAACATTTTGTTGTGTGTGGCAAGAGCATCAATCTTATTAGTTAATTGCTTAATCTGTTCACTGGTGTGAATGTTTTGATTCATGAAATCTTTGTTAGTTTGAGCTTTGTTGGCTACAAAGTTTTCTATCATGATTTCGATGTTGGACTTCCTAGGGATATTTGGAATATTTGGGACATTTTTGGTGGATTTCTGAAATCCTAGAGGTGTAGTAGGAGCTTGCCATGGTGCATACAAAGTGTTATTGCTTTTGTATGAAAAGTTTGGATGGTTCTTCCAAGCAGGGTTATAGTTATTACCATAGGGGTTTCCTTGAGCATAGTTTACTTGATCAACCGATTCTCCTGTTAAAAGTGGACATTTGGGCACGTTATGCGCGTGAAGTCTGCATAAATCACAGGTTGGAGTTACTGCAGCCACAGTGGATGTGGGAGTTGTGGTCAAGATTTATATCTTTTGGGTAAGGGCTTCTACCTTAGCATTAACTTGGTCTAACCTACTAACTTCGTGCATACCGCCTTTCGTTTGAGATTTCTTCATCATGGTTCTATCCCCACAAATAATGATTTTGAACCATACTTTTGATAAGTTGATAGGCATCATGGTATGGTTTATCCATCAGTGCACCGCCAGCAGCTGCATCAATTGTTAGTCTTATGTTGTACAAGAGACTATTGTAAAAGGTGTGAATGATCAGCCATTCTTCTAGACCATGATGCGGATAGAGTCGCAACATGTCTTTGTATCTTTCCCATTCTTCAAAAAGAGATTTGCTTTCCTTTTGTTTAAAGCCATTAATATTGGCTCTTAGCATAGCTGTTTTACTTGGCAGAAAATATCGCGCTAGGAAAACTTTCTTCAATTCGTTTCATGATGTAACAGAGTTGGATGGTAGAGACTGGAGCCATGCTCTAGCTCTATCTCTTAATGAGAAAGGAAAAATATGGAGTCTTATTGCTTCAGGGCTTACTCCATTTGCTTTCACTGTGTCTGTGTACTGCGCAAACACGGATAAATGAAGATTTGGATCGTCTATAGGACATCCTGAAAATTGGTTTTGTTGAACAACTTGCAAAAATGAAGGCTTTAGCTCGAAATTGTTCAGTGCGATAGAGGGAGCAGCAATACTGTTGTGGGGTTCCTCTTGTGATGGGGCAGCATAATCCTTCAGAGGACGATTTTGGGATCCTTCAGCCATTTTGGGGTCAGGAAGAGAAAAGTTAGGAAGATTGGTTTCGGGAAGATTGTACTTGGCTTCGTACTCTCTGATTTGGCGTCTTATACTAACAAAATGCTCGACTTCGTCGATTGGTTGTTCTAATTCATCGTCTTTAGAGCGAGTACTTGGCATACAATCGATGGTTAAAATTAAAATAAAATTGGTTTCCTTAGTCTATATTGTGTAACAAGGGATTTACAGTATTTGACTAATTCATACCCCGACAACAGCGTCAAAACTTGACCGCGACTTTATGAGTCTATCGGGTGTAGTGAATGCAAGTGCATTGTCTATCGCGTAGTTTTAAAAGATATCGAACCCACAAGGACTGATGGTCAGAACTACTGTTATCTAAGGGTTACTATGTAAAGCTAAGGCTAATTATAAAATTTGGGTATTTGGGTTTGATCGGGAATTAACTAAAATCTAATAATTAATGACGAGACACCGGTATGCATTTTGTCAACTTAAGGGATTCAGCAAGTCATTGGAATTTGTTTTTAGTATTAAAACACGGTTTCGGTGAAACTATTTGTTTAAAAACCCTTGTCTCAAACTTTCATTCTATTGAATCAGATCATATCAGTTAAGCTCGAAATGAGCGCTTCCGCTTATTCATTTAAAACTCAAAAGTACTTTTTGAAAACAAACAAGGTCCAATTAACTTTAAAGTGCTTCTACTGTTTTAAAAATCAATATTTTAATAACCATTATCTGGTTAAAACCTCAAACTTCCGCTCTGTTGATTTTAACCTTAGACTGTCTCTTACTTCCGTACAAAAACAATTTAATATTCGATCGAAAATTAAAACCAGAAAAGTATTTTTTTTTGTAAAAATAATAATGCCAATTAATTACTGAATCCTTTCGGTGAAGCTTTACATACCGGTATCAGGGAATCTAGTTAGACATAATATTATTGTAGAACAACATAAAATTAAAATGTAAATTCAACAACGCATGCAAGGTAGGAAATAAATAAATTATGCTTATGAAAATAAGAACCTTAAGGTGAATAACAAAGCGATTAATTATAAACAATGTGTGTCCTCTACAAGCTGGCAGGATTGACTTGTAGTAAAAATAACTCGAAATAAATTAAGTAATCCTAAGCAAATTTCGGAAGTTTGGAAACAAACTATTGTTGCAGTATTTCTCTGATGTGGAAAAGTACTACTTTGATGGTGGGTTTTTTATTTTCTTATGGAATACTATGAAAAGTAGAAAAATAATGCTTGGAATCTAACTGGAAAGTATTAAAACAAAGTACAATAAAATAATGTTGAAATTGAAAGTAATAAAACTGTGTAAAAATTATTCCAGCTGCGAGAGAGATTGATCGAGACGGAGAGGAGGTTTAATTTTTGGTAACTGCTTCCATATATAGAGTCCATTTAGTTGAGTAAAAATAGGTAACTTCCCATGATTTTCGTTCCTGGAGCATGGAGAAAATCCAGGTGAACATGCGTTTAGTATACTTCAGTGGCAAAAGGTTCGTAATTGCTTTGTATGTGGCGAGCATGGTGTGTATCGTGACATGGGTCATATAATGAACATATGTCCTGGTCGTAACGTGAGATGTTTCGATGGGCACAATAATAAAACTTTTCCCGATCGTAACATCTTGTGGCAGGCGGC
The DNA here is from genome assembly GCA_948472305.1 of Vicia faba. Lineage (NCBI taxonomy): Eukaryota > Viridiplantae > Streptophyta > Magnoliopsida > Fabales > Fabaceae > Vicia > Vicia faba. Next base: position 640,863,561 of record OX451736.1, on the reverse strand, counting down.
ACGCTTCTGTTTACAGAAATGCTGCATTTTGCTGTTTAATAGCCATTTCTTCTTCATTTTTCCATTCTTTTTCTTCCTTTTCTTATTTATGCCTTGCAAATGCTAAGTACCTGAAATATGTTTCAAAACCTACAAAAAGGGATAAAATGTGACATAATAATCGAAGAATCATAAATTTAATCTATGTAATTTGGGAAGAAAATGCTATATCTTTTCGTGTTATCATAATGGTTGTGGCTGATTTTTTTCTGAATGATTGTGTGATATTTTTTTGAGATATTATTGAGTAAAAGAGACTTAGTTTAAAAGTTTCAAGGAGTTTCAAATCTAGCTAAGAGCATAGTTTTCATCAAGAGAACTTGAGGAAGCTTCTGTAGAGTTTTCTTATCGCTTTCATGGTTTTGAAGAGGCAACAAACCTTCTCTATTCGGTATCATCACAATTTCATTTTACTCCTCTCTTCCGCATTTTATCATACTTCTTTACCTTTTTTCTAGAAATCATGAGAAGTTAGGTTTTACTGCTTTCTAATGCCATGAGAAGTAGGGTAGAGATGTATGAAGCGGATCTCCTTTGCTGATCATGTCAGGAGTCCCTCCGGTTTATTTAAGGAAATGTTTAGGGAAATTCTTCATTGTTTACCATTGTGTACTACTTGTGTGTGGTTTGTTTAAAACCCTACCTTTGTGTAGGTAATTTACAGGTGTGTTTATACTTGTGCTCGCATTATTCCCCCATCCCTTATTGAAATCCTCAAAAAGAGGCGAGCTGGGAAGGTTCACAATCAACCCCCGCAATTTCATCTGTGTCATCCTTACCTCATGACGCACCATGATGCTTCGGAGTTGTTCCTTCTCTTGTGTATCGAGTCTGCCAAGTAGGGAAGGGTTCTGCAATCGAACCACCATGCTTTGTCAGGAGTTCGCATTGGCCGATGTTGATACTCTGTGATTGTGCATATTTCCTTCTGTCGTCTACCTCGATCTCCTATATCTTGGTTAGGTGTTTAGTTGCTTTGGACGTCACATTTTTATTTTTCATCCTACTCCCGCTTGTTTGTCTCGGGTGATACTCTCCCCTTGGCTAAAGCATTTCGCTTCTTTTCCTTACTCTTTTATGTGTGTTCTCTTTCGAGCTTACTTATTTTATCCTTGTATATACCATGTTCTCGTAGAATGTGCTTGTTCCTTGTGGATGCAAGTTAGACCTTAGGTTGCAAAGCATGCATGCTAACATTAGGTAGATGTTTCCCTTTTGTTAATCCTAACCTTAGGACCACTATTGTATGATAATATTAGGATTAGAAAGAGGCTAGTCTTCCATAGAATCTTTTCTTCCATTTTTGCATATGTATCTAAAACTAAAACCTTTTCCTTATCCAATAATAAGAACATGCTAATCACACTTAAACCCTTTTTCAAGGTGTTGTACCCCAAAATTTTCCCTCTCTTTTATCAAGACTTTTCTCACAAGATTCCTTTGACTCAAGACTGGATTAGGGTTTGGTCAGCTCAAAGCATATCATCATGCACTGATGACCCAAAATTAGGGTTTGAGTTTACACAAGGATTTTTGGACTATCAATGCTTCATAAGACCTTCAAACATCATTATGGATCGCTAAGATCACTCATGACAAGTTTCAAGCCTTGAACCATATTTTTGATCAGTCAATTGGATAATTGACCTAAAAATCAGTTATATTGGGGAAAAATCAACCATGGCCAATTTACAATCAAACTTCTTAATTTCTTATCCACATCAACATTCTAGACTCATGTGTATCATTTGATCAAGTTTGGACCACAATTCCTCAAGAAATTTGATCAAATCACCAAAAGGGCAAAATGGTCAAAATTAGGGTTTTTGACTGAGGAAGGGTAATTTCTGATTTTTATCCTAGCAAATGACCAATTTAGTTAAGGCATGATTTAAAGGATTCAATTACATCATCTTGACCTTATTACATGGCTCAAAACATTTCAATTTCATTGGATTGACAGATGAAATTTGCAGTCAACTGATCAAAAGTCAATTGTATAATGAAAAGTCAAACTTTGACTTTTTTGGTCAAAATCAAGTGCCAAGGGTCATAATTCACCAAAACATGTCAAAATGTGAAACTTGTCCATCAATAAATCCATGTTTGAAGATTAGGGTTTGAATTTGAAATTTTTCTTAATTTAGAAAATTTTCTAAGTATAGAAAATTTCTTATTTTTTCTCAACTTTAGGCCATTTTTTCACCATGATACATAATGATTCAAAGAAAGTTCCCAACATGAAAGTTGTAGACCTCCATGAAATATACAACTTTTCTTCACACACTTTTCTCTAAATATGCTTGGATCTCAAGATATAAATTTATGAATACATGGTCATGAACTAAATAACTTAGTGAAAATTTGCCCTAATTTAGGCAGGTTTTGGACCCAACTTCATGGCAATTTTTCACCTAGTTACAAGAGGTATCTCCAAATGCATTTCAAAGATGAGTTATATATCACGTTGCAAGTTTTAAAAATGTCCAAGAACTCCTCAAGATCATTTTTTAGTAGGGAGAATCAAAGAGATGAAGTTGGCATTTTCTCACTTGTTGTCCAAGCCATTTCATGAAGAAAAAAGTTGCAATCAGTACCTATGCTGCCTAATCCATGCTTTACAGGTCCCAGAATTGTTCCTCACTCCTTAATTTAATGCTTACTCAGTTGACAAGGCTTTTATCCAAGCCTTTAAGCCATTACCCAAGTTGTAATTCCTTAAATGGCATAAAGTGACCATTGCCATTTCGAAAAAGCTCAACTTTTGCCACTTTTCAATTCTTGAGCATTGAACCTGTCTCCATTGTACATACAAGTTTCACAGGCCTAAAGAAAATTATACAAGTTCATACCAACCCTAAGAAAGCTAGTACAAGCATGATAAGCCTTGTCCCTTCACTTCACTTTACTTCAAAGGAAAGAAAAGTTGCAAAAAGGCTAGAACTGGCACAACTGTTGGAGGGCTGACATGAAACTAATTCTATACTAATATACAAACATAATACAACTTAGCACACGATTAGTTAAGGCCTGAAACACTCCCAAGCACAAAAACACCAGAAAAATGTCCAAACCTGCAGTTTTGGCATAAGGATACCAATCTCATATTTGGCTCGTGCGTTTCCTTTCTTGATGATCAAAACATCTTACCTACTTGACATCAAACCAGTACAGACCTTCATCCCTATTATGTAACCACTTCTCCATCACCTGCCATTTTTGTTTCCAAAGCTTGCAGTTTGACTTCGCCAAGGAGTTTCAAGCACTTTCAGAGCAAGGCAAGGGTGGGAATACATTCAGGGAAGTTCAAGGAAGCTCAAGCAAGCATCAGGCCTCCATCAAACTCACTCCATTTCCATCCACGATTCCAAATGAAGGAGGTAAAATCTCAACTTCTATCTCCTTGTACAGGCAACCATAGGCCACGGTTTGTGAATAAAAAATGTAGACCCCATCACAATGAAATTGTACATACCTTTATCTTGCATTTATTTTACTTGAGTTGAGAGAATTTAAAACTTGAAGTTTTTGAAAATATTAGGTTTAAATTTAGGGCTGTTAAAATTCTTTCTGACCTTTGATTGTTAGTTCATATAACTTATATGGTTGGAATCGTGAGATCAAGTAATACAACTTTCATGTTATGAGTTTTCATTTTTATGGAAGAATGAGAGAGTTACAGGATGTCTGGCCAAGCTTGGGGAAGAAGATGAAGTACAAGGCAATGACTTGTTACATGTTATCTTATTTTTTCTTCCCTTAAGACAATGGATGTATAGCCACCCCAATGGCAAAGTAGCGCGCTGGCAAGACCCATGTCATGGGTTCGAACCTGGGCGCTACTTTTGTTTTCTATATTTTTCCATTTTTCCAGCTTTTGCCATTTTTTTGCAGGTTTGGGCTCAGTCTTGGGCCTAGCTTTTTTTTACTAACCCATTACTACCAGCTTTGCTACATCACCCCGTTTGCCAACTTTTTTATATTTTTATTTTTTTTATTTTCACTTATATGTATATTAAATATCTCTTTAATGCATGAAAATCCCAAAATATGTAAATTTCATACTATTGCATTTTTATTTTATTTTTTTTTATTTTGCACATAAAAATATATTTTATTTTTAATATATATCATGTATTTTCTTAATAACTTGTAAAATATAATTAAAACATGCTTAGTTAATTTATTTTTCATTCCATACTTATAAATATTTATTTTTGCATATATAAAAATTTTATATTCTTATATAATATTATTTATTATTCTAATACAAAAAATACTTTAAAAAAAATAATACAAAAGAGCTTTATTTTCATTTAAAATAATAATTAGGGTCAAACCCCTTTTAAAAAATTAATTTCTTTTCCTTACATTTTTAGGTTTAGATGAAAATTTCTTTTACATAAAAACAAGACAAAAAATCTCTTCTTACATGTACATTATATTGCATCTTTAAATATTGTATTTTATTTATTCTAATTCGTACAAATTCGATTTGGTTGTAATAATTTATTTAGGTTTATATTCTTGCAAATCCCCATTCAAATTTGTATTCCCCCCTCCCATAAAATTGTTGTAATATCTTAGTAATATTTATATTATGCAATTTATTACTTTACATGCCATGATTAGTAATTAGGGTTTGTATGATAAGATCAAAACAAAGCAAAATAGAAAACCATAAATACAAGATAAAATCAAAGCATGAAAATGATACACTTGCACACAAGCATCCTTAGGGTTTCTCCACTTGGTTGCCTAAAACAAAAATGGCCATATTACGCATGCGAAGTATCTTGGAAAAACAAACAAATATAAAGATCATAGTCCCTCGATGACACTATTCAAAAAGTTGGTCCCTCAAAATTCTAAGATACTTTGCAAACATTGCTAATCATGGTTAAACGATGACCCACGCCCGTCCCGTTTACATCCAAAGATAGGGTTGCTTACAAAATCAATGGTAAGACAAAAATGTCAAAGGAATAGAAAATGCACAAGAAAGACATTTGAGTATGTAGGTTACTTCTAGTTACTTGCTCTATTTTCAAACAACTATCCTTGCCATTTTCAAAACAAACACACACATTTCAAAAAATCTTACAAACATTGAAAACTTTTTCAAAAAGACAAACATCTTTGTATACATTCTTACGAATGATAATCATTACAAAGATTGCCTAAATAAATGGCCTCTTTTACAAAATACTTTCAAAACCACACCAAACACATTTTCAAACATAAAAAGCAAGTGATCTAGCAAGTAACTAAGAGCCCATGGAAAACCGTGGATGAAAAGGGTGCTAATACCTTCCCTTTTCATAATCTACCCCCCGAACTCAAGAAAACATCTCAAAGGTCTTTCCTGTGCTTTTTCACATTTCCTTTTAGATAAAAGAAAAGTCAGTGGCGACTCTTGCTAACCGCAACATTTGCGATAAAATGCAAAATCCTCAAGTCAGTTCTCCCACCATATCACAGAACTGGCAACTCTTCTGGGGACATTTGTAAAAGTTGGGTTACCTTAGGGCTAGATCACTTTTATTTGCTTACATTTTTTGACTTGTTTGCTTTAAATTATGGTTCTTTGTTTGGGTTTGAATCCTCCACTCAGATTTGGGAAACATTATAGGTAAATAGCAATAAGTTGTGGAAATTGTGTGGGGTATACCGACATGGTCTAAGAAATAGCTATGTTAGTGTGACATATTTATGGGTACCGATAGCCTTTGAGTTAATCAAAGAGAATAAGGGGCCGCTGAGTGATGTCATGAAGCACTAATGAACTTCTAGAACCTTTTACTTGACCAACTTGGCCTTTAGGATGTAGTGAGATGACCGGCTTTGGTGCAGTCCAAAGTTGGTAGATACTCGATACTACACTCATTGAGGGTTGGTTTCTTGGGATATTTTGGTCGCCATTAAAGAGGCTTGAGCTGAAACAATGACCAAGGAAACAATCTGGTGATATTTAGCTCCTTAGAACCCGGTTACTATTATTAGGACAGGTTGAGCTAACTACACTTAAAGAGGGTACTTACCTATAAAACCCCATGCAAGCCTAAACTAAGAAATTGTTTTCTTTGCTTGTATATGCATACTTGTGCATAACATCATGGACATCATGAACATCATATACATCCACTAACCATTTCAAGGATTTTGGAAATTCATCTTTGTTCTTGTTTTGTAGGATGTGGATTCACTTCGCAAGAAAACTATCCAAATCAACCTTGTAAGAATTCCTCCACAACTCAAGGAGCTAGCTTCAAGGATCCCTGAGAATTCTCCATTCACCGAGAGGCATGGTCGTCTACTCAACTTGGTCACCTCCAACATAAAGGAGGATATGATGAAAGTGCTCTTCCAGTTCTTTGACCCTTTGCATCATTGCTTCACATTTCCTGACTATCAACTTGTGCCCACTTTGGAAGAATTATCTCAACTCTTGAGGATTCCTATTATAAATCAACTACCTTTCAATGATACGGAAACAGATCCAAAGCCAGAAGATATCACTCAAGCTCTGCACTTGCACTCATCTGATGTCACAACTCATTGGGAAACTAGAAGTGGTGTCAAAGGATTATTAGCAAAGTTTCTGTTTGAGAAAGCCCAAAGTTGTTGGAACTCCTTAGACTTGCAAGCTTTTGAGGAGATTATGGCTCTTCTTATCTATGGGATGGTCTTGTTTCCCAATACTGATCAACTCATAGATATAAGTGATGTCAAAATCTTCATTTCAAGCAATCCGGTGCCTACATTGCTAGGAGATATCCTACACTCTTTTCACACTCGTACAATGAGGAAGAAAGGTGTTCTTATGTGTTGCACACCCCTCCTGGCAAGATGGTTTATTTCTCATCTTCCCCAATCAGTCTTAAAGAATGAGCAAGGATTAAGGTGGTCAAAAAGGTTAATGACGCTCAAACATTCATATATTCATTGGTGATCTCGATCCAAAGAAAATGTTATCATTGTTGACCTTTGTGGGGAATTCCATAATGTCCCTCTACTTGGCATTATGGGAGGCATCACCTACAACCCATGCTTAGCTCTAAGACAGTTTGGTTATGCCTGAAGGGATGGCCCACATGATATGCTGATTCAAGGCTTGGTTTTCGACTACGACAACGACGATCAAGGTCTTCGCCAGAGATTCATCCGAGCTTGGAAGATGCTAAACAAGGTGGATAGCAAGACTTTGGGGCACAAGAATTTCATCCCTCTTGAGCCTTACCTCAAGTGGGTACGAACCCGCGCTCAAAGTCTTATGATGCCTTATCCTTCCATTCTCCTGGTGATTATTGAGCCTGTTAATGAAGGAGAAGTTCCATACACTATCCTACATCCTGACATGCTCACATCTCTTGAAGATCTGCAGAGGGATTTGATACAACTCAAAGGAGAGCGAGATACTTTCGAAGCCCAATTCTACGCAAGCGAGAAGAAGGTTTTGGAACTCACTAGGATACTTCATGAGGAGTAGACTATAAATGCCTACATAGCACCAAAGAGGATGCGCACTACTTTTTTATCTTAGAGTGTTGTATTATTTTGCCCAAGGGGCATTGATGTACTCAAATTTTATCTTATTAATATAACGTGTGTTTCTTTTTGTTTAAAATGAACTTGAATCTTTTAAAATCCTTAAAAACATTACATGTGCACATATCATTCATCATAACATAAACAGGTCTTTTGCAACAAGTTTCCTCATCTCTCTACTGTTTATTTCTGTATGATGGACCTCGAACAGACAGTCAAAGATCTTCAAACTCAAAATATGCAGTTTCAATAGTTACTCACAACCCTGGCCAAAGGACAAGAGGAGCTGAAGACTCTGTTGGCAAAAGATAAAAAGAAGAAAGAGAAGAAACCAACCGGTGTTGTAATCATGGGGAGAAGGTTTCAAGGACAAACTAGAAGAACCTTGAATTTCGCAGCAACATCTGATGAAGGGGAAGGAAAAGGAAAAGAAACAGCAGTTCCGTCAGAATCTGAAGAAGAGGAAGAAGAGGAAGACTACTCTGAGGAAGAATACCCTCCGACTGATGATAAGTACAGACATCTTGAAGAGCATTTAAGCACTATGGAAATACAAAGGGTACCAGTTCTAGACTTTGAAGACTTGGGGCTAGTGTCGGGAATCGTGATCCCACCAAAATTCAAAGTGCCGTTGTTTGCAAAATATGATGGGGTGTCATGTCCTAAAATGCACCTCCGATCATACGTGAGAAAGACTCAACCGCACTCTGCTGATAAAGACTTGTGGGTCCATTTTTTCCAAGATAGCCTATCTGGAACACAACTCGATTGGTTTTACCAATTGGAGAGGGCCGACATACACAACTGGGAAGACCTTGCCGTAGATTTCTATAAACAATACCAGTATAATGCATATTTGGCGCCTACCTGTACTCAACTTCAGAGTATGGCTATGGCTTCAAATGAGGGTTTCAAAGATTACGTGCAGAAATGGAGAGATCTAGCTGGAAGAGTGCAACCCCCTCTGTCTGAAAGGGAGTTGGTGGATATGTTCTTAGGCACTCTATTGGGTCCTTTCTTCAACCATTTAATTGGAAGTTCACCTGCTGGATTTACTGAGTTAATATTAACCGGAGAGAGGGTGGAAGCTGGCATAAAAAGTGGAAAGATTCAGAAAGATTCATCTGCCTCTACAACTGTGAAAAAACCCTTCACTGGGAAGAAGGAGATATCTGATGTTTATCCACAAAGGAACCAAGGGAGAGCTGAGCGCCGACCAATGGTAGGGGCTGTCATGATCCCAAAGCTTACATCTGATCAACCAAGGAGTAATCAACCGAGGGTGGGAAGGCCGGTCCGGCAATTCACCAGAATTAATATGACTCTAGCCCGGGTTTTACCACATCTTCTGAAATCTAACTTGGCAACTTTGAAGGAAGCTCCAAAGAATCCCAACACGACGTCCCCTCATTATCACCCGAATGCCAGATGCACATACCATTCTGAAAGTCCAGGGCATGACACTAACAACTGTTGGGCTTTGAAAAACAAAATTCAAGACCTTATAGATACAAAAGAGATTGAGTTTTAAGCACCTGAGAAACCAAACGTCATTTCCGCTCCTATGCCTAGGCATAGTCACAACGCCAATGCTATCGAAGAAGATTTGTTTATTACCGCAGTGGATAAACTCTTGACTCCACTCCCAATCGTTAAGATAAACTTGTTGAAAGCTGGTATATTCCTAGGATGTAATGAAGACTGCCATTTTTGCTTATCCTCGCCAACTGTTTGCCCTCTGTTGAAGACAGGCATTCAACGCTTGATAGACAATCAAGAGATTCTGTTTGAAAATGCTCATGTTTGACCTGTTCCTGTTAAATACGTCTCAATCATAACCATCTTCGCCAATCCTTCCAGGGCCCCCAAAAGACCCGTTAGGATTACATCGGTTCCAAAGACTACTCCTCTTATAATCACAATGCCTGGGCCGGTCCCGTATGAATCAGACAAAACAGTACCGTGGAATTACGGTGGAGACATCTACTACCATGGTATTAAACAAGATGGGCTGACCGCCGAAGAAGTGAGCTCCGAAGAAGAAGATTCCAACATTAGCAATATTTCTAGAACCAGTAAGATTACCCGTAGCGGTAGAATCTTCACTCCATAAATTGCCCCTCCAAAGGCAGTTTTTGGACCCGTGGCTGTTTCGAAGGTTACCTCTGTACCAATAATCATATATGCAAGTGCTCATGTTAACAAAAACGACACAACCCCTGCTGTTATCCCTACTGATACTCCTGCTGCTGAAATTCTAGGAAAAAGTATTCAAGAAGAGCCTGTCCGGACGAAGGCTCAACCACTGACTATCCCCGAAACCTCCAAGAAGGAAATGGAGGAGATCCTGAGGATAATAAAGAAGAGTGAATATGACGTGGTTGAACAGTTGGGGAAAACTCCCTCCAAGATCTCCATGCTAGCATTGTTGCTGTGTTCTGAGGCACATGCAAAAGCTCTGGTGAAGTTCCTGAAGACAACCCATGTGCCACAAGAAATGTCTGCTGACCAATTCCAAGATTGTGTGGCCAATTTGACAGCTGATAACGACCTAGGCTTCTATGATGCTGATTTGACACCAAAAGGGAGAAAGCACAACGAGGTATTACATGTCTCTGTGGAGTGTAGAGGAATAACTCTGGCCCATGTCTTGGTGGACACGGGCTCATCTCTGAACGTTTTACCGAAGAAAGCTCTTGACAGATTGGATTGCGAAGGACTGACATTGAAACCCAGTAACATTGTTGTGAGAGCATTTGATGGCTCAAAGAGGATGGTCCATAGGGAGGTGGCCATCCCCATAAAAGTGGGAACTCATACTTTCAACTCAACCTTCTATGTAATGGACATCCGCCCCTCTTACTCCTGTCTGTTAGGAAGGCCCTGGATCCATAATGCTAGTGTTGTCACCTCTACATTACACCAAATGCTGAAATACCCGGTCCATGGAATGATTATCACTGTCCACGGAGAAGAAGAGTACATGATTAGCCACCTAAATTCTTTCCGGTATATGGAGTTGGATGGCGAGTTCATTGAGACTCCTTTTCAACATTTCGAAGAAGTTTCTCAAGAGGTAGCGGTAACCAAGACAGTATCCCAGATCCCCAAGATCACAAGACCTCCGCTTCAGATGTCATCTCTAAAGGACGCCAAGGCAGTAGTAGAGGAGGCTGGATGCACCATATGGGGGCAGCTTCCAAACATTCTGTATAAATATGACAAGTTTGGCTTAGGGTTTACTTCAAATGCTCAGAAGGCTGTGCGCCGTGCCCGTGCTGGAGGGCCACCTTTGAAGATTAGCAACCAAGAGGTCAACGCAGTGGAAGATTTTGAAGAAGATGGCAGCTTGGAGGATTGGATATTTCCTACTGTCAACGGAGGACTTCGCAATTGGGAAGCTAGAGACTTTGTCCCAATAACTTTCATCTCTCAGTAATTCATCTTTTACATTTCTGTTGGACTTGTAATATTCACAAACAATTCACACATTAAAAACCTTGTGTCTTACCCGAGGCACAATGGTCCATTTGTAAGGGTTTTTATTTCATCTTCATATGACATTCAATGAATCATGGACGTTTTTTCACATACAAACCTTTTGTGCTCATTGTCTTTCTTTTACATTTTATTATTTAAAAATGGATATACCCTTACACACACCCACACTCACAAATGCAGGTACCCCTCCATTCCGGATCCCATGGGTAACGATACTGCTATGGCCTTTAGTGACTCTGAAGATTTGATCTACCAAGCCGAATATGAAGGTGAGGAAGATTGTGAGTATCAGGGGAATTAGCCAGACTACTACAATAAGAGGAAAGAGCTATTCAGCCTCATGAGGAACCATTGGATACGATCAACTTGGGTACCGAGGAAGATAAAAAGGAAACCAAGGTGGGTGCCAATCTAGAGCCGAGTGTCAAGGAGCATCTGATTCAGCTATTGCGTGATTATGTTGAGATCTTTTCCTGGTCATACGAAGACATGCTAGGACTTGATACAGAAATTGTGGTACATCGTTTACCCACAAGAGAAGACTGTCCACCAGTGAAACAAAAAGTCCACCGCATGAGACCTAACATGTCAGAGAAGATCAAGCGGAAGTCATGAAACAATTCAATGCTGGATTCTTGGTTGTCACTTCCTATCCTCAACGGGTTGCCAACATTGTTCCCGTGCCTAAAAAGGATGGCAAAGTACGAATGTGCATGGATTATAGAGATTTAAACAGGGCCATCCCTAAAGATGATTTTCCACTTCCCCACATCGATATCCTGGTTGACAATACGGCCCGGCATAAAGTATTTTCCTTCATGGACGGATTCTCAGGTTATAACCAAATCAAAATTGGCACCTGAGGACATGGAGAAAACTACATTTGTCACACAGTGGGGCACATTCTGCTACAAAGTGATGCCATTTGGACTGAAGAATGTTGGGGAAACCTATCAACGCGCCATGGTAGCTTTATTTCATGATATGATACATCATGAGATAGAAGTCTATATAGATGACATGATAGCCCGATCACAAACTGAAGAAGAGCACCTTGATCATTTGCAAAAGTTGTTTGAGAGGTTGAAGGAATACAAACTAAAGTTGAATCCAAACAAGTGTACATTCGGAGTCCGGTCCGATAAACTCTTAGGTTTTGTTGTCAGCAACAAAGGCATCGAGGTTGATCCTGCCAAGGTTAAAGCGATACAAGAAATGCCTGCTCCTTGTACTGAGAAGGAAGTCAGAGGATTCTTGGGACGCCTGAATTATATTGCCCGGTTCATTTCTCACCTAACAGCTACTTGTGAACCAATCTTCAAACTATTGAAGAAAGATCAAGTAGTCAGATGGAATGATGAATGTCATATTGCTTTTGACAAGATCAAAGAGTATTTACAAGAACCTCCTGTTTTGATGCCACCAATCGAGGGTAGACCACTGATCATGTATTTGACCATTTTAGAGAACTCAATGGGGTGTGTATTGGGGCAGCATGACGAGTCTGACCGAAAAGAGCACGCTATTTACTACCTGAGCAAAAATTTTACCGACTATGAAACCAAATATTCACTGCTCAAGAAAACTTGTTGCACTCTGGCATGGGCTGCTCACCGTCTAAGATAGTATATGTTGACTCATACTACTTTGTTGATATCTAAGATGGATCCGATAAAATACATCTTCGAAAAACCTGCTCTGTCTGGGAGGATAGCTAGATGGCAGATGATCCTAACAGAATATGATATAGTACACTACCCAGAAATCTATAAAGGGCAGTGTGCTAGCTGATCATCTTGCTCACCAAGCTTTGGAAGATTATCAGTCCATGAAATTTGAATTCCGGGATGAAGACATCATGACATTAGACAACGGTGAAGAAATCAGACCATATGACGGACCTGAACAAGGATCCCGATGGACCCTGTTCTTTGATGGGGCATCCAATGTACTTGGTAATGGTATCGGCGCTGTACTCATATCTCCGGAAGGGTGTTATACTCCCTTTACTGCCAGACTTTTCTTCAACTGTACGACAACATGGCAGAATACGAAGCATGCATCTTTGGTCTCAAGGCTGCCATAGACTAGGGAATCAAATATTTAGATGTGTTTGGAGATTTAGCTTTGGTCATCAGTCAGATCAAAGGAGAATGGGACACTAAACATCCAAATCTTATCACTTACAAAGAACATGTGTTGACATTGCTATCACACTTTGAGAAGATTACCTTCGAGCACTTCCCGCAAGAAGAAAATCAGCTAGCATACACTCTAGCTACAATGTCATCTATGTTTAAACTTAATTGGGATAACGAGGCTCCCCAGATCACCATTGAACGAATGGATGAACCAGCACACTGTCACGAGATTAATACTGAAGAGGTAGTGGACCAGCCTTGGTTTCATGAAGTCAAGAGGTATCTCGAGGCTCAAGAATATCCAAAAGGAGCTTCAATCAATGATAAAAAGTTCTTAAGGAGATTCTCTTCTAAGTTCTTCTTGAGTAATGGCATCATGTATAAACGCAACCATGACTCCATTTTGCTCCGATGTGTGGATAAGATTGAGGCTGAAAAGATCATGGCTGAATTACATGAAGGTACTTTTGGCACTCACTCCAGTGGGCATACGATGGGAAAGAAAATCCTACGGGCAGGATATTATTGGTCTACCATGGAAGAAGATTGCTATCAACACTCTCGGACCTGTCATAAGTGTCAAATTTATGACCGACAAGGTGCACGTACCTTTGGTTCCTCTGAATGTCTTAATGGCTCCTTGGCCCTTTTCTATGTGGGGAATCGACATGATTGGAGAGATCAAGCCTACAGCCTCCAATGGACACCGCTTCATTCTAGTGGCCATTGTCTATTTTACAAAATGGGTCGAAGCAACTTCCTTCGCATCCGTTACTAAGAATGTTGTTTCTCGCTGCATCAAACAGAATCTCATTTTCCGGTACGGTATCCCAGAAAGGGTCATCACTGATAATTGTACCAACCTTAACAATACCATGATCACTGCCTTGTGCGAACAGTTTGAGATTCAACATCATAATTCATCCCCCTATCGGCCAAAGATGAATGGTGTCGTCAAAGCTGCAAATAAAAATATCAAAAAGATCATACAGAAAATGACAGTCACCTATAAGGACTGGCATGAGATGCTACCATTTGCTCTCCACGGGTATCGTACCACGGCTCGCACATCAACAGGGGAAACACCTTATTCTTTGGTTTATGGCATGGAGGCTGTCTTGCCTATTGAGGTTCAGATCCCCTCTTTGAGAATTATAAAGGATGTAGGTTTGAATGAGGACGATTGGATCCAGACTCGACTTGATCAACTGAACTTAATCAACGAAAAGAGACTTACTGCTATTTGTCATGGTTAGATGTATCAAAAACGGATGATCAAGGCTTTCAACAAGAAAGTCAGACACCAAGTATATCAAGTCGGAGATCTAGTGATCAAATGCATTATCTTACCACAAAGTGATCCCAGGGGCAAATGGACTCCTACTTATGAAGGACCATTTGTAATCAAGAACATATTCTCCGGTGGGGCGATGATCTTAACCACCATGGACGGTGACGACCTGCCACACCCTGCCAACGCGGACATAGTCAAAAGATACTACGCATAAGAGACCCACTAGGTTGACACACCTAGGCAAAACAAGGGCATCCTGGAGAACCAAAAAGGTTCGGGAAAAAATTAGGCATAAAATATAAAAGATCTGTACACCCGCCAAGTTGAAAACCTGAAAAGGCGACTTGGGCAAAAAAGGGTTTCCCGGTGGACTGAAAACCCGAAAGGGCGGTCCAGGAAAAAGTTAGGGAATTAAAGCGTATGACTATGTCCCATCGGATCACTTTGAGGACAATCTCTTGACTTCCACTGACAAACTCGGAGTTTCTGATCAATTCAATCATCTTCGGACGAAGCAACAAATAGACAAGATGCTCAGAGATACGAAGGCTATAGCAGAATGGAAACCCCATGGGATTATTACACATAGCTATCTTTCTTTGTATAAAGTTTTTTCTTGCCTTTTATGGCACCATTCTCTTACTAGAATGATTGTATCCTTTGTACAAAATACTTATTCAAAGTCAATACAAAGATATCTCTTTGAAAGTACCGAAAACTATTTGTCTTTTTCTTTACACTTGTGTTTTATTTGCAAAAACGTCCAATGATTCATTAATGAACATATGCATTTGAACATAATTACCGTTTACAAATAAACAAAATGGGAAAGACAATTACTGATAGGTTGAAAGAGTCTGAAAACGTCTCTAGGCTATTCCATAAGCAAATCCTCACAAGTATGTCGTTTAGATCCCTAGTGGTACTAAAACTTCAAATTATTAATCCCCAGTAGAGATAGTCAAATTTCTCAGGATTCCTCAAAGTAATATATGGCATTACTCTCACAACAGAATTTTGTCGATACTTCAACTTCAAGACGTGAAGAATCCACATATCCACAGCAACAATTAGGGATTTATTTTCCCCAATCAGATAGCAATACAGCAAATCAGCTTACATGCGCATATATCACATCCATATATCATAAACATTGATAAAATACATATACTGCATCATACATTTCATGCAACGTAATTTTGTGTTCCAACTAAAATTTTACCCTTTTCAGGATAAGATTAACAGCTACCATTAACAATATGCAATCATGATACAGTACAGATACGCTCCAGATACGGATGCCATCCTGATACTCATTCAGATTCAAATTTCAGATATAGTACGGATACACTCTAGATACGGATGCCATCCTGATACTCATTCAGATTCAACTTTCTGATATAGTATGAATACGCTCCAAATAGGGATGACATCCTAATACTCATTCAGATTCAACTTTCAGATACAGTACGGATACGCTCCAGACAAGGATGCCATTCTGATACTCATTCAGATATTCAAATTCATACTTCCAGATACAGTACAGCTACGCTCCAGGCATGGATGTCATTCTGTTGCTCATACAAATTCAGTCTCCAGATACAGCTCAGATACGTTCCAGGCACGAATACCATTCTGATGCATTTCCTTTCGACTTACAACTTACTGCTCAACAAACATTCTTGGATGGAATCTACAAGCCCATCTCCAACAAGATTCTATCACTTCTCCAAATGGCATCTTTAAGCCCATTCCCTCAACTACACGTTGTCGAGTGCAAATTTATAGGCACTCTAGTGTCCAATCATCTTACACCTTCGAGTCACGAATGGCAAAGTTCGCTAATCTAACTCTCCAGGTTTAAGAAGATTGAACATGGGCAGCTATTGTACCCCAAAATTTTCCCTCTCTTTTATAAAGACTTTTCTCACAAGATTCCTTTGACTCGAGACTGGATTAGGGTTTGGTCAGCTCAAAGCATATCATCATGCACTAATGACCCAAAATTAGGGTTTGAGTTTACACAACAATTTTTGGACTATTAATGCTTCATATGACTTTCAAACATCATTATGGATCCCTAAGACCACTCATGACAAGTTTCAAGCCTTGAACCATATTTTTGATCAGTCAATGGGATAGTTGACCTAAAAATCAATTGTATTGGGGGAAAAGTCAACCATGGCCAATTTACAGTCAAACTTCTTAATTTTTGATCCACATAAAGATTCTATACTCACGTGTATCATTTGATCAAGTTTGGACCATAATTCCTCAAGAAATTTGATCAAATCACCAAAAGGGCAAAATGGTCAAAAATTTTGATTTTTAAGCTAGCAAATGACCAATTGAGTTAAGGCATGATTTCAAGGATTCAATTACATCATCTTTACCTTATTACATGGATCAAAACATTTCAATTTCATTAGATTGACAGATGAAATTTGCAGTCAACTGATCAAAAGTCAACTGTATAATGAAAAGTTAAACTTTGACTTTTTTGGTCAAAATCAAGTGCAAGGGTCATAATTCACCAAAACATGTCAAAATGTGAAACTTGTCCATCAAGAAATCCAAGTTTGAAGATTAGGGTTTGAATTTGAAATTTTTCTTAACTTAGAAAATTTTCTAAATATAGAAATTTTCTTATTTTTTCTCAACTTTAGGCCATTTTTTCACCATGATACATAATGATTAAAAGAAAGTTCCCAACATGAAAGTTGTAGACCTCCATGAAATCTACAAATTTGCTTCACACACTTTTCCATAAATATGCTTGAATCTCAAGATATAAATTTATGAATACATGGTCATGAACTAAATAACTTAGTGAAATTTTGCCCTAATTTAGGCAGGTTTTGGACCCAAATTCATGGCAATTTTCCACCTAGTTACAAGCGGTATCTCCAAATGCATTTCAAAGATGAGTTATAAAGCACATTGAAAGCTTTCCAAAATGTCCAAGAACTCCTCAAGATCATTTTTTAGTAGGGAGAATCGAAGAGATGAAGTTGGCATTTTCTCACTTTTTGTCCAAGCCATTTCATGAAGAACAAAGATGCAATCAGTACCTATGCTTCCTAATCCATGCTTTGCAGGTCCCAAACTTGTTCCTCACTCCTTAATTTAATGCTTACTCAGTTTACAACGCTTTGATCCAAGTCTTTAAGCCATTACCCAAGTTGCAATTCCTTAAATAGCATAAAGTGACCATTGCCATTTTGAAAAAGCTTAACTTTTGCCACTTTCCAATTCTTGAGCATTGAACCTGTCTCCATTGTACATACAAGTGTCACAGGCCTAAATAAAATTGTACAAGTTTATACCAACCCTAAGAAATCCAGTACAAGCATGATAAGTCTTGTCCCTTCACTTTACTTCAAAGGCAAGAAAAGTTGCAAAAAGGCTAGAACTGGCACAACTGTTGGAGGGCTGACATGAAACCAATTCTATACTAATATACAAACATAATACAACTTAGCACACAATTAGTTAAGGCCTGAAACACTCACAAGCACAAAAACACCAGAAAACTGTCCAAACCTGCAGTTTTGGCATAAGGATACCAATCTCATATTTGGCTCATGCGTTTCCTTTCTTGATCTTCAAAAGATCTTACCTACTTGGTATCAAACCAATCCAGACCTTCATCCCTATTCTGTAACCACTTCTCCATCACCTGACATTTTTGTTTTCAAAGCTTGCAGTTTCACTTGACCAAGGAGTTTAAAGCACTTTCAGAGCAAGGCAATGGTGGGAATACATTCAGGGAAGTTCAAGGAAGCTCAAGCAAGCATCAGGCCTCCATCAAACTCACTCTAGTTCCATCCATGATTCCAACTGAAAGAGGTAAAATCTCAACTTCTATCTCCTTGTACAGGCAACCATAGGCCATGATTTATGAATAAAAATGTAGTCCTCATCACAACGAAACGGTACATACCTTTATCTTGCATTTATTTTACTTGAGTTGAGAGAATTTAAAACTTGATATTTCTGAAAATATTAGGTTTAAATTTAGGGTTGTTAAAATTCTTTCTCACCTTTGATTGTTAGTTCACATAACTTATATGGTTGGAATCGTGAGATTAATTACTACAACTTTCATGTTATGAGTTTTCATTTTTATGGAAGAATGAGAGAGTTATAAGATGTCTGGCCAAGCTTGGGGAAGAAGATGAAGTACAGGGCAAGGACTTGTTACATGTTATCTTATTTTTGCTTCTCTTAAGACAATGGATGTATAGCCACCCCAGTGGCAAAGTAGCGCGCTGGCAAGACCCATGTTCTGGGTTTGAACCTGGGCGCTACTTTTGTTTTCTATATTTTTCCATTTTTCTAGCTTTTGCCATTTTTTTGCAGGTTTGGGCTCAGTCTTGGGCCTAGCTTTTTTTTACTAACCCATTACTACCAGCTTTGCTACATCACCCCCTTTGCCAACTTTGTTTTTTTTTTATTTTTTTTATTTTCACTTATATGTATATTAAATATTTCTTTACTGCATGAAAATCTAAAAAAATGTAAATTTCATACTATTGCATTTTTATTTTATTTTAGTTTATTTTTCACATAAAAATAATTTTATTTTTAATATATATCATGTATTTTCTTAATAACTTGTAAAATATAATTAAAACATGCTTAGTTAATTTATTTTTCATTTCATACCTATAAACATTTATTTTTGCATATATAAAATTTTTATATTTTTATACAATATTATTTATTATTCTAATACAAAAAATACTTTAAAAAAATATAATACAAAAGAGCTTTATTTTCTTTTAAAATAATAATTAGGGTCAAACCCCTTTTAAAAAATTAATTTCTTTTCCTTACATTTTTAGGTTTAGATGAAAATTTCTTTTACATAAAAACAAGACAAAAAATCTTTTCTTACATGTACATTATATTGCATCTTTAAATATTGTATTTTATTTATTCTAATTCGTACAAATTCGATTTGGTTGTAATAATTTATTTAGGTTTATATTCTTGCAAATCCCCATTCAAATGTGTATTTCCCCCTCCCATAAAATTGTTGTAATAGCTTAATATTATTTACATTACGCAATTTATCGCTTTACATGCCATGATTAGTAATTAGGGTTTGTATGATAAGATCGAAACAAAGCAAAATAGAAAACCCTAAATACAAGAGAAAACTAAAGAATGAAAATGATACACTTGCACACAAGCATCCTTAGGGTTTCTCCACTTGGTTGCCAAAAACAAAAATGGCCATATTACGCATGCAAAGTATCTTAGAAAAACAAACAAATATAAAGATCATAGTCCCTCGATGACGCTATTCAAATAGTTTCCTTACAAAATGATCTTGGTCCCTCAAAATGCTAAGATACTTTGCAAACATTGCTAATCATGGTTAAAGAATGACCCACGCCCGTCCCATTTACATCCAAAGATAGGGTTGCTTATCAAATCAATGGTAAGACAACAATGTCAAAGGAATAGAAAATGCACAAGAAAGACATTTGAGTAGGTAGATTACTTCTAGTTACTTGCTCTATTTTCAAACAACTATCCTTTCCATTTTCAAAATAAACACACATATTTCAAAACATCTTACAAACATTGAAAACATTTTCAAAAAGACAAAAATCTTTGTATACATTCTTACGAACGAGAATCATTACAAAGATTGCCTAAATAAATGGCCTATTTTACAAAATACTTTCAAAACCACACCAAACACATTTTCAAACAACAAAAGCAAGTGATCTAGCAAGTAACTAAGAGCCCATGGAAAACCATGGATGAAAAGGGTGCTAATACCTTCCCTTTTCATAATCTACCCCCCGAACTCAAGAAAACATCTCAAAGGTCTTTCATGTGCTTTTTCACCTTTCCTTTTGGATAAAAGAAAAGTCGGTGGCGACTCTTGGTAACCGCAACATTTGCGATAAAACGCAAAAACCTCAAGTTAGTTCTCCCACCATATCACACAAGGTAACAAAACACAAATCAATTAAGTGTCGCATCTTGCCTTAAGGGCGTAACTCAAAACTTTTTTCAAGTAAGGACATGATTAATTTACTTGTGTCAATGCGTGAGTCTCCAATGGTCGAGCTGCGGGAGAAGACAAAATTAACATTGTGCATAAAAAATACTAAACAAACAAAAACATATGAGCCAAACTACAGTAAATATGATTCCTCAAAAAGGATACATAGGCATTGGGGTAGGGCCCAAGCGAGCACAACTTTATTTTCCCTACATTCTTTTCTCCTTTCTTTTGCATGCATTTTTCCTTAGTAGTAAGCAGTAAGCACAGTTTAGACACACCCATAAGATAGATAACGAGAATGGATACTGTAGAGTACTACGGGCGTGTGGGGTGATAATATGTTCCCCTCGCGTAACAGACTCCCTTACACGATCTCTCAGTTGCAAGACCGTGACTTCTCCCTTCTTAGGTTTTCTCGATTTTTACCTTTCCTTTCATGCGGGACAAAATACGTTCGATCCCGACTTCATTGTTTGATGATTTTCAGCCGGTTGTTTCACTGGGTGTATAGTCTTTAGATGTATATCCCTAATTTTTTTCCCGAACCATTTTGGTTCGCTGGGATGCCCTTATTTTTTCCTAGGCCAGTCAACCTAGCGGGTCATATTTATGCGTAGTACTTTTTGACTATGTTCGCGTTCACAGGATACGTAAAATCTTCACCGTCCATGGTGGTAAGTATCATAGCACCGCCAGAGAATATCTTCTTGATTACAAATGGTCCTTCTTAGGTGGGAGTCCATTTTCCCCTAGGATCTCCTTGTGGCAAGATTATGTGCTTTATTACCATGACACCAGCCTGGTTTACCCGATGTTTGATTTTCTTATTGAAGGCCTTGATCATACGCTTTTGATACATTTGACCATGACAAACAGGCGCAAGCCTTTTCTTGTCAACCAAATTTAGCTGGTCTAACCTAGTCTGTATCCACTCGTCTTTGTATAAATCTTCATCTTTCATAATCCTTAGAGAATCTGAATTGCAACGAGTAGGACCACTTCCATACCATAGACTAGGGAGAATGGGGTTGCCCCAGTTGATGTTTGTACTGAAGTGCGATAACAATGAAGAGCAAAGGGTAACATCTCATTCCAATCTTTAGATGTCACTGCCATCTTATGTATAATCTACTTGATGTTTTTATTGGCGACTTCCATTATGCCATTCATCTTTGGTCGATACAGAGAAGAGTTGTGGTGCTTAATCTTGAACTGCGTGTAGAGTTCGATGATCATAGTATTGTTGAGTGATTAAGGTTTGGTCATAACACACCTTCATATTTTGAAAAGATGGGGACCTTGAACTTGTGAGGGATAACAACCCCTAAAATAAGACCCAGTTCCTCAAAATACAGTCCAGACACTTTCTGGAGCTCCATAGCATTAAGTTGATCTTCTAGCTACTTGTATCTGTAATCAGCGGGAGGATACTGTTCAGCAGAATAGTATTCATCAGAATCTTGGCCAGAACCAAGGTTGTTATTCTCTTCATCTTTCACACTCTTGTCATCTTCTTCTTGGTTATCGTCTTCATTTAGGGGGACCTCAAAATCTAGGTCCCTTCTGACCGGACCCTTGAATCTTCTGCCCATGTTAAGAAAGATTGTTGGCTTCTTAGTCTTATTTTTATTCCCTTTTGTGACGAGGGTCTTTATCTCGTCTTGTCCCTTAGCTAAGTCCAGGTACATTTGCTAAAACAGAGCATTATGAGCTTGAAGTTCTTTCACAGTTTGTTCGAGAGCCATCTTTTACTGAAATAAACAGCAAGAAGATGAGAAAACCTATCTAGAAAGTACATGTCATGTGATGATATGCATGATTTATAAATGCAAGTGCGATGTTTTCAAGGATCTTTGCGAGATTTAAATTTGTTTAAACACAAGGAAAGAAAAGAAGTTTTAGTAACAAGCTCAAATTATAATTTCCTTCTAGGCTTATAATGACAACAAAAGAGTTACAAAGAAACAAAATATGAACTCAAGTCTCCCATGAGCACTGCCTCTTTGTGTTGACATATGCATTAAGGCTTTGTTCTTCATGGAGTCATTTCGTCAGCTCCAGTACTTTCTTTTCACTAGCATAGAACTATGTCTCAAAAGTATCCCTTTCTTCCTTGAGTTGAATCCGGGACTTCTGTAGTTCTTCGAAGTTAGTAGGCATATCAAGATGAAGAATGGTATGATGAAAATATCCTTCCACAACAAGTTATACGATCACTGTAGGATAGAAGGATATGGCATCATAAGATTTTGAGCATGAAACAACACCCATCTAAGGTAAGGCTCTAGAGGGATGGAGTTCTTATGCCTCAAAGTCTTGATATCAACCTTATTGATCATGCCCCAAGCACGTATGAACCTTTGGCTATAACTCTAAGGATCGTTCTCATAGTCGAATACTATACCCTGGATGAGCATATCATGAGGATCGTCTCTTCGAGCATAACTAAATTGACGTAGAGCTAGGGAAGGGTTGTAAGTGATACCCCCTTTACACCAAGGAGTGGCACATTAGGGAATTCCCCGCAGCATTCAATAATAGTGATGTCCTCCTGAGATCGGAAACACCAATGGATATCTGAATGGGTGAGTGACATCATCCTTTGAGACCACCTTAAGCCTAGTTCATTCTTCATTACTGATTGAGGGAGGTGAAAAATAAACCACCTGGAAAGTAAAGGTATGCAACACATGGGAGTCCCTCTCTTCCTCATAGTACGAGTGTGAAGAGAATACATAATATCTCCAAGCAAAGTAGGCATCGGGTTATGGATAAGAAATATTTTGATGGCGTTTATGTCTATGAGTTGGTATGGGTTAGGTAAAAGCACAAAACCATAGATCAGCAAAGCCAAAATGTCCTCAAAAGCACGAAAACAAATGGCATCTAGAAACCACTGAGCCTTCTCTATCAGAAATTTAGGAAGAAAACCCTTGACTTCATTTCTTGTCTCCCAATTAGATACAATATCCGATCGTTTCAGATGTAAGGCTGCTGCAATGTCTTCAGGTTTTGGAACTTGCTCTAGACCGGTGAAAGGTATCTGATCAAGAATCGGAACTCTGAGTAACTTAGAGAATTCTTCCATTGTGGGCACCAACTGATAATCTGGGAAGGTAAAACAGTTATGCTTGGGATCAAAGAACTGGAACAGAATACTCATCATGTCTTCTTTGAAACTGGTAGTAACCAAACTGAGTAGATGACCATGTCTCTTGGTGAATTGAGAATTATCAGGAACCTTTGAGACTAATTCCTCAAGCTTGGAAGGTACCTTTACAAAGTTTATTCGGATAGTATTTCTACAACTAGAAGCCATGACCCTGTAACAAAGAATAAAGATAAATCCCCTAGATCCTTGAAATTGTTAGTGAAAATGTAATGATATGATGTTATGATGTTATGATGTCATTATTAAACAGATAACAAACACAAACAAAGCATATAATAACCTTAGGTTTAAGGCCTGCATGGGGTTCGTAGATAACTATCCTCTTGAAGTTTAGTTGGCTCAACTTGTCCTAAAATAATAACCGGGTTCTAGGGATCTCAATATCCCTGATTTTTCTCACAGGTTTTGTTTAGCACGACAACTGACTTGCCACCAAAAAACCCGAGAGTCGAATCTCAATGAGTGTAGCATCGAGTAACAACCAACTTTGTATTGCACCAAAGTTGGCTATCTCACTAATTTTAATGGCTAAGTTGGGTCAATTAAGGTTTTAAAAGTCAGTTAGTATTTATGACACCACGCGGGTAGCCTAGTGTTCTCCTTGACTGACTCAAGGGACACCAGCACAAACTAATGTGTCGCACTAATGTAGCCATCACTTCAACCATATCGGTCTATGTTGTAAACTTTCCATGATCCATAACTACTTACCTAGGGTATCCCAGATCCGGGTGTAGGATCTTTGTAAGAAATAAACTCGAGCAAGCCTCAAATATAAAAGAAAACAAATCAAATAAGTAAAACAAGTAAAGTGATATAACCCTAAGGTAACCCCTCTTTTTTAGTTACTCCCCAATAGAGTCGTCAGTTCTGTAATACGGTGGGAGAACTGACTTGTTTTTGTGTTTTATTGCAAATGTTGCGGATAGCTAGAGTCATCACCGACTTTTCTTTTATCCAATAAGGAAAGGAAGAAAAGAACAGGAAATACCTTGATATTATTGAGTTCGGGGGGTAGGTTATGAAAAGGGAAGGTGTTAGCACCCATTTCATCTGTAGTTATCTACGGGCTCTTAATCGCTAGCTCACTTTGTTTTTGAAAATGCTTTGTGTTGTGTGTTTGAAAATATTTTGAAAAGTTGCCAATGTAAGGCGAAACTTTTTAATGATTCTCGTATCTATCCTCGAGAATGCGTACAAAGTGTTTTTGGAAATATCTTGAAAGTGTTTGTGAGAAATGTTTTGTTTGAAGAGCTTTATGAGCAAGCGATTAAAAGTTATACCATACTCAAGGTCGTTATTGTATTTCTCCTCCTCCTTTAGATAGTGTTATCCTACCATTAGTTAGTAGGAAGCCCTGTCGTTGGATGTGAAGGGACATGCGAGGGTCATCGTACAGTCATCGAAAGCAACTAGTGAGGATGCTCTAGAAATTTTCCGTAAGGGACTAGATCATTTACCGAAAGGCAACATCGAAGGGTTATTGAGGGACTATGATCTTTTTAATCGAGGGACTTTTCTAAGCATCCCCATGTTTGAGGGACATGACTATTTTTATCGAGACAGCAAGGAAGGTTACCCTAGAGGTACGGCTGTGCAAAGTGTGTTGTGATTCAGTTATTGTTTATCATGCAATAGGGTTTGCTACCATTTTATTTTATCTTGTCATACATGACCTAATTACTAACAGTAATGGTAACAAAAATAGAAAAGCGATAAATATGCGGAAAGTAAAATCAAAGAATAAAACCCTAGACTATTACATGGCTTTGGGAGAGGTACAAAAATAATAACAGTGCGAGAAATAAAACCCTAATTACTATTACAAATTGTGGGAAATTACAATAATCATAAAACACGCGAGAAAAGAAAACTATGCTAATTATAAGACTAATAAAAAGGAAAAGGAAATTGCTTTTGGTGATTTTTTTATAAAAAGTTTTAATGATGATTAACCTAAAAAAAACTAAATTGATTTTAATTAATTAAAAAAGGAATTGATTAAGTTAAATTAAAACCTAAAACCTAAATTGGTTAATTAAATAAAAACCTAAAATCTAATTAGGCTTTTTTTAAAAGGTTTTGGTTTGGTGAATTTAGGGTTTGTAAGTATAAAAATAAAGAAAACAAGGTTTTAAAAAATATTTACCAGGGCTGGGTGTTGAACCCACGCCCTCAGCAATTCCAACCAACACGCTCACCACTAGTCCAAGCATGCTTTGGTGTCAAGGAATGGAAGCTAGCGCCTTTTGTAATCTGTAAAACAAGTAAAATCATGAAAAACAACAAAATGTTGACGCCTTGGCATAATGGTGTCTTATCGCGAGCGCTTCAACCACTGGGGTGGTAATACATCTGGTGTCTTTAATCGAACAAAATGTATATAATATGAAATTATTGTCTGAAGCGGAGAGGCACCAGAGCCCTAGCTCCGGTCGTCTCTCCGGTAACTCCTTTTCATGACCCTACAAAATAATAAATATTAGCAATCCAGGGAGCACCATACCCCCTAAATCAAGGCATGCGAATTTGTTGGGATGCTTAGTTTTGACTGAAACTCCATGGTTTGGGAGGTATGATCCAAGCAACCTGGATTGGTGCAAATATGGCAAATCAGGATTCTGATAGCATGAATGTCATGCGATTAACTTTTCCTGCACATGGAGACCTTATGAACACACTAGCATGGTTAGTTTATCTTAAAATTCAATGAAAATCAAGAATGAAAAAAATCACGTAATGATGGAATCGTGATGCATGCTTGAGTGTTTCTGGCCATTTGGATCGTTATAAACAATCCAAACTTATCCTATGGTGTTCCTGGAAGTGAATGGGACGGCTAGTTTGTAGTGAAAGAAACTGTAAGTAGGGTTTCGAGTTGCCTTAGGTTTCTTGAGAATTTTGAGATTTTGGACAAGTTTCTTTATATAAGGGTTCGTATCGTTCATGTCTGATTTGAGGGGAATATATAGAGGAGAATCTAGGTCAAATGTTAGGCTTGGACTCTTGTAACAAGCCTTGATCTTTTTTTTTTATTTTGACCTTTAAATGAATAAAAATCAAAAATATAATATAATAAATCAAAGGGAGGTGTATGAAGAAGTATTGAGGTGCACGGGGAGTGTAGAACACTTTTATACTCTGAAATAATAGCCCATTAGCTCAAAAAATCAAGTTTTCTCAATTTGAACTTCACACATTTGCTCAAAAATTCCCAACTTGCACTGGCCATAACTCTCTCAATTTTCATAACTTGAAGGTGATCTTTGACTTTTTAGAAATATCACGATGTCCTCTATAATCTCTATGTTGACCATTTTTGCATTTGAAGAATTTATCTTGATGTAAGTTGCCTTGACAAAAAGTGTCTTTTTGTTGACTTTTGAAATGACCTATAATGTATTGGCTCATATCTCTCAAATGAAGCATTTTTTGGACTTCATCTTAGAGGGACTAAGTTGTATAGAATCAAATTTACTTCAAAATTAGCTTTGGTTGAGAAAAATCTAAAGAATCATCTGAAAGTTATGCTTGGTGAAAGTTTAGTTGACTTTTCCTTAGGAAACACTAATTTGGCAATCTTTGACTTTTGATAATTTGAGGGTTTTCCTTGATGAATCATGATAAAACCTTGATAAAATATTGAATATGACTTCAAAATGTTGTTGTTGACCAAAGATCTTGAAGTTTGATTATATGTTAACCACAATTGACTTTTTACCCAATAGAGTTAATCTTCAGTCATCTGAGCCATTGACTGAGAAAACATGTGATGCAAGACATGAAACCTGGTATGAGCATTACTTGAGGTCTTTGAAATCCAATATTCCTTGTGAGAAGTGAAACCCTATTTGTGGATCCATTGGTTAGGAGGAGAATTTTTTCTGATAATCCTTGAGCCACCTTGAGCATTTGAGAACCCTAGAAGAGTGTCTTGAATAAAAGGGAGGGAAAATTTTGGGGTAAGATATATACCAATTAAATCATTTGATTGGTTATATCACTTTTCTTTGTTTTTTTGATATAGTGTGTAAATAATTTTTGTTTAGTTCTTCCCTTTGAGATAAAATCCAGAAAAAAAAATATACTCACTGACTCTTAGGTATTGAACTAATTTTTTATGATTTTTAATTGGGTTTACATGTCAGTTTGCTTATTTTTCAAGATTTTAGAAGTTATTTTTTGTTTTTGAGGCCTTCTCTTGCTTAAGCATAAATAAATGATTAATCCACTAACTTCCTCAACTTCTAAAAATCAATAAAAATTTGTTTGATGTTCTTGGATGATTCAAGGTTAGAAAAATGATTTTGTTGGATTTTTATCCCGGACTCTACATTTTATTTGAAATATTTTTGTGAAATATCTCTAGTGTGAGCCCTTTGCCAACTAGTTTTGATAATTTCAAATCATTCTCACCTTTCTAAGTTAACCCAAGGACTTAAAATGATGTTTGTGACTTTTATAGACATTTATAAAGTTAGAATTAATTTAACATGATTTTAAAATTACTTTTCCTATTTTTATCCTAAATTTGACTTAGAAGTATGCTTAGGGTTTTCCCTTGATACAAAAAATTTATTTAAAGATTTGTGTGCATAGGTTTAAGCTAAATTTTGGCATGACATATGATACTGAATTGGTGTTATTTTGTTCCATTTCTCTCATTTTTCTCCTACTTCTAACATCATTATCTCCTATCAAGCTTTGAGTGCCATTCATGTCCTTTTTGTTTGTGGTTTGTGCATGATTTCATTTGTATTGTGTGTGATGCTTGAGCATGCTTTATTTAAAGGTTTTAAGGTATATTAACATGATAGGTATGCTATTTACTTGGGTGATATGTTGGGACAAATTACTCAACCTCATTGGATATTGGGTGTTTATAGGTTAAGAAACTAAATCCATCAAAATGGACGAATGATGGTGATGATATTTGAAACCTTAATTTCATCTAATACACCCCTACCTCTTCACCTTACCCCTTTCTTACTTGTGCTACATGTTGTTGGAGAATTATTTGCATATCATTTCTATAACATGTGGTACATAGATTCCTATTGAGTAACCTCAAAATAGGTGTGACTTCTACAAAAGTCCACTTACGATTGCTTAACATAGTGCTAAATTTGCCCCGGTTCGAGAAATGATATTTGGTGGCCCAAACCTATATTTGCAAGCCCAAGTATGTTTAATTTGAAACCTTTGATCCAATAACCTTGAGGTTCATTGTTAGGAGGCTTTGATCTTATAAATCCTCTAATAAACTTCATAAACTTTGGTCTAAGTGAATCATTTAAACATCGTGGATCATATGTGGTTTCCTTGAGTGCCTGAAATGAATGATATAATTGACAAAAAGCAAATTAAACTTGTTGGTGAGAAGCTTTGATTTTATCAATCTTCTAATGAGTTTTCAAATGCAAGTTTCAATATGGTCATTCAACTAACCTCTAACTTCTAATTCATTAACCATTGACTCTACTTTGGGTTTTATTTTGTGTCTTTATTTTATGCCTTTACTTTTATGTACCATTTAATTTAGAATTTACATTTCATGTTATTTTCATCTTTTCCCACTTGAGAATTTATCTTTTATGTCATTGCTCATTTGATATTTCTTTTCTTTTTGAAGACACTTAATAACCAACTTGAACATTAAAAAACTTTAAGGTTACTTGGACTATTTGGTTACCATCCTTGGCATTATGGAGATTGTAGGACCTATTGGACTTAGGATTATAATCCTTTGATACCCTTGAGACATTGTGACTCGGATTGTTATTTTGTCTGGAGCTCTTGGGGTTTACCCCAAGACATTGGGTTGATTTTCTTTATGTACAGGTTATACTGATTTTGTGCTTTGTCTGTGATTGGGAATTCATCTATGTACAGTTGTTACTCTTCCCAATTTTTGAGAAAACTTAATGCATTTGAGGCTTGATATTCTTAAGAGTTTTAGTATCTTTTCATGCTTGGTTTCAATCCAAAGGATGGGAATTCTACATTGACTCTTTATGTCAAGTGTTAGCTTTTACCTTATGTTGTAGGACAATCCTTTCATCTCCTCCCATCTTCTTTAATTTCAAAAATCTTCTCCCTCCTTTTCAAAACTCTTATTATTTTCAAAATTGAATCGCCTTCATAATAAACTTGGACTTAGGTCCATGCATTTTCAAAAATATTTTCTTAATCAAACATTAACCAACTTAATCATACTTTGACATTTTTTGAGAAGAATAAAAGTCAATCAACCTGATTCAAACCATTTTGCCACTTTGGATTTTTACTTAAAAAATTTATCAAAAGATTAGACTCTTGTCAATCCTTGTGTAGCGGTAGAAATGTTGAGACTAAGCCATTTGATTGACTTAACTCACACAGATCAAAATAAAAATTGCCACCGTGCTTTATTATTTCAAGAGGAATGGGAAAAGAGTGAATAACCCAAAAATAGGGGGAAAGAATCTAAGTTTGGGGGTTGGTTATGAAAATGGAAGGTATTAGCACCCTAAACATCTACGATACTCCATAGGAACCTCTTTCAAAATTTGTGTATTTTGGCTATAAGTGTTATATAAAAATAGATGGTGGAGATGAAAAGAGAAATATTTTTTTACAATTTTTGCACCGCCGCGGTTGTGAACATTTATTTCCTACGTACCACCTTTCGTGCAATAGGGGATCGGGGTACTCATAGTTCACCTTTAAAAATTTTAAAAACACATGTGTGTTCGTTAATTTTAAGAGACAAGACATCATCGTCTTATCCGAGTGGAAAACATACTTACTACCCACAATTATGAGAAAGGAGAATTTGCATCATTTCAAAGTGGAGGATATGGCTTGGATTTTAAAATCAATAAATCCTCACTCAACATCCAAGTAGAAAGTATCTCACTTCACTACATATTGTAGAAATATAGTAGCTCACATCACTACAAGGATTGACAAGAGTCTAATCTTTTTGAGAAAAGTTTTAAGGTAAAAAACCAAAGTGGAAAAATGGTTTGAATGAGGTTGATTGATTTTTAGTCTTCTCAAAAATGTCAAAGTATGATTAAGTTGTTTAAAGTTTGATTAAGAAAATATTTTGAAAAGGCATGGACCTAAGTCCAAGTTTATTGTGAAAGCAATTCAAGTTTAGAAAACAAGAAGAGTTTTGAAGAGAGGGAGAAGATTTTTGAAATTAAAGAAGATGGGAGGAGATGAAGAGGCTATCCTAAAGCATAAGGTAAAAGCTAGGGAAAAGAACCGTCTAACCAACAAGAAACCAACACATGACATAATGAGTCAATGTAGAATTCTCATCCTTTGGATTGAAACCAAACAAGCAAAGATAATAAACCTCTTAAGAAAATCGAGCTTCCAATGCATTAAGCCTTTAAAAAAATTGGGCAGAGTAATAGCTGTATATAGATGAATTCCCAATCACAGACAAAGCATATAATCAAAATAACTTGCACACAAAGAAAACAAACAACCCAATGTCTCGAGTTAAACCCCAAGAACTCCAGACAAAATAGCAGTAGAAGTCATAAGGTCCCGAGGTAGGTAAGGTCTCTAATCCTAAGTCCATGAAGTCCACAGCTACGAAATGTCAAGGATAATAACTAAATAGTCTAAGTAACCTTAAAGTTTTTTTTATTTGCTCAAGTTGGTTATTAGGTATCTTCAAAAAGAAAATGAAAAGCTCAAGTGAGCAAAATAAAAATGACATAAAGATAAATGCTCAAGTGAGCAAAGATGAAAACAGCATGAAATGTAAATGCTAAAATAAATGGTGCTTAAAGTAAAAGCATAAAGTAAAAACATAAAAATAAAGTCAATTGTTAGAAATTAGAGGTTAGTTGAATGACCATCTTGAACCTTGCATTTGAAAATTCGTTAGAAGATTGATAAAATCAAAGCCTCTCAACAACAAGTTTAATTTTCTTTTTGTCAAGTATAACATTCATTTCAAAATCTCAAGGCAACAATAAATGATCAATGATGTTTAAATGATTCACTTAGTTCCAAAATTTATGAAGATTCATTAGAGGATTGATAAGACCAAATCCTCCTAACAATGAACCTTAAGGTTATTGGATCAAAGGTTTCAAATTAAACATACTTGGGCTTTCAAACATAGGTTTGGGTCACGAATGATGATTTCTCGAATCGGGACAAAATTTAGCGCTATGTTAAGCAATCATAAGTGGACTTATATAGAAGACGCACATATTTGAGGCTGGTCAATAGCAATCTATGTGTCATATGTTTGGAGAGATGATATATGAATCATCCTCTAATAACATGTAGCACAATGAGAAAGGGATAAGATGAAGAGGGGAGAAATTATTGGAATCAAAAAATTTGATCAAACTATCATCAAAATCATCCATCCATTTTAATGGAGTTAAACTCAACACTCAAGATTCAATGATGTTAATGAAGTTTATGATCAACAATCACATAGCCAGAATATATTAAAAATTTTCATTTAATGAATAAAATAAAAAGAAAAAATGATATTTTTTAATTTTTTTTAAAATGAGAATAAAAGGTAAAATAGAAAACCATATTCCAAGTATCAAAGAAAATTTTAAAAGGATCATAGAAAAATCAGAAATGACCTCAAATATTTTTATAAAATTTTTGTTAATTTTTACAAAACAGAAAAGTATTTTTAAACTAATTAAAATCACTCAAATAAGTGAAAAAAAGTTCAAAAATAGTAGAAGTCAAAATAAAAAAATTTTAAAATTTCAGAAGGTCAAAAATAAGGAAAATGATTTTTATAAAAAATTTTAGAATTTAAAAAATATCAAAAAGTATTTTTAAAACAATTAAAATAAGGCAGACAAAATAAAAATTATGAAAAATATCAAACATTAAAATAAAAATATAAAAAAATATTCATAAAATCAGAAATAATTCAAAGTATTTTTGTATATTTTTTTCATAATTTTTAAATAAAAAATAAAAGAGTTATGAATTTTTAAAGATAAAATAAATTAAAAAGTAATCTTGTGAAATAAAAACAAATCAGAAAAACCAACACGCGTTGGATCTTTCTCACGTATACACGTTGGAACATCCAATGGATCTGAGGTGATGAAGCATCATGGACCCAAGCTGAAGCGCGCGCATACAACACAAGAAAATCTAACCAATCAAAATAAAACAATTTGCTCAGTGTCATTCGTGTAAGAACGACATGTAGGTCGTCTTCAACCTCCAACCTCCTGCAAGTAGGACAAATCCAAGATCCTTGAATCTGTAAATTTACGCGTTCATAGTGGTATCATTAGATGCGTCTACTTGAGACGATCACAACCATATGCTCGCGAAAAATTTATGTAAAGCACAACGTAGTTGATTTGGAAAAAACCAGAGATGTTTAAAAATGTCAAAATCGAAAATCAGAAGCATCAATGCACTATTTCACCAAAATTGAGTTAAGAGCCAGCATCAGTGAACATCATAGACCATTCTAGTAATTTAAGTTAGAAGATTTGGTTCCTTAAACTACATGGACGAAGTTAGATGAATTTGCTCTATAAATGGACTTGGCTAGCATGATTTAAGGCACCTCAAGGCTTGATTCTTCTTATGTTAGCTTGAGTGAAGTTCAAGGATGAAGGATCAATGAAGAAATTGGATTGAAAAGTTGAAAAAAGAGGAATTTGAAATCTCAAAAAAAGTGAGTTATGGAGGGAGTTTGATAGAGTGATTTTGGTTGTTCAAGCTTGCCAAAATGAATGGAATAGAGCATGTATTTATAAGAGAAGTGAATAGGATCAAGAGGAGGGGTGAATAATGCAAATTCAAATGAATTCGTGCCACCTGTGTACACGAGCAAATTTTGTTCACATGTGCATCAAAACTCATCCAAATGACGTGTTTTAATTCTCTAAATGATTCAAACATATGTGCTAATCATGTTTAAGTGGAAAACGCGTGGAAATCTGGTGATTAGAAACCAAATTGTGAATTTTAAATTCTTACTTTGGAGAAAACTTCAGTTTCAAGGTACCAACTTTGAATCAATGGTATTCACAACTCAAGGGGTCTTAGGGCATGATTCTTGAAGAAATTGAAATATAAGGTCACAAACTTTACAATGTGAAAAGAGTGAGATCAATTGGATGCTTGAGCTAAAAGTTGTGATGAGTCAAAGTTGAGAAAAAGATGTTGACTTTTTGTACTTAGAAAAATTCTAAGTTTTTCTTCAAAAGTGACCTATAATGTTTTGATTCCAAACAAGGCCTTATTCAAAAATCTTGCTTTGATCAATGATGTTAGCTTGAAATAGACTTCTCAAAGAGAATTGTGAAACTTGAATCACTCAAAAATACCAATTATTGAAAAAGTTATGGCCTTGTAAAATTGTTGAAAATTTATGAGGTGACCTATGATCTTTTGGGTTCTTAGGGCATCTTCCACCCATTTTCAAGTCTTGCACATAAAATAAGAGTTGAAGCTCACATCCTTAAGATCATTTTGGAAAAATAATGGGCACGGGGAGATAAAAATTGACCTATTTATGATCTTTTAAATTCACATAAGGGAATTTGATGGCCTATCTAGAAGACTTATAATCTTTCTCAATCATTAGGCTTCTTCCACACAAAGTTTTCTTGAAACTTTTGAAGTGATTAGTTGATAATCCTTTAAAGAGAAGCATGCCTTTGGAATCACTCAAAAATCCCAAGATATGAGTAAGATATAGCCCTTAGAAGTTCAAAACCCTAATTCTTCAAGCACCAAAATAACTTGGAAACCCCTTTCAATTTTGACAAACTTTATTGCACAATAACTTTTTCCATGTGAATGGAGATTGTTGAGGATGATATTAAGAAACCATATAAATAAAAACCACTTCCAAATGTTAATAATTGAGAGAGTTGTGTACTTGTTATCAAGGAATCAAGAACTTGTCCAATTAGGTCAAACCTTTTTCAATCAACCCTTGCATATTTTGACTTTCCTTGACAAATTGAGGCATGATGAATCATAGTAGGCCTTATCATGATGTACTTTAAAGCATCCTCAGTGATGGAGCTTGAATCTTAATGAAGAAATTGTTGAAGAAGGCATGAAAATAAACTCATGAACCTATGAATCAACTTGATAAAATTTGTTGTGCCCTCACCTATAGGATCATCAATTAAAGCAAACACTCATTGTATTTATTAGTTAAAAGTTAATAAATACAAAACAAACATGATCACAGTATACAAATCAAGGTGCTCGGTGATTCCTCATGAGCAAAACCTATAGATAGGGAGAAGAGCCAACCCCAATTGTGATCTTGGTATGATTGAGTTGATATGAGATGATAGATGGATCTCGGGGGGGGGGGGGGGGGGGGATGGGGTACTAAAGTTGCCCTTATTTAAGTGTCTTCTATCCAGAGATACAAAGATTAGAATCTTCGTGTCGACGCGATTGAAGATACTTAAATATAAAACAAGCCTTATTTTTGTCCCTAAGATGTCATGCAATGCTTATGATTGTGCATGCAAACAAGCAAATCCAAAGGTTACACAGGACACCACTGGGGGAGCAGAAATAAAATAGAGGATCAAAGGATAGTCCGACTAGGAAAATAAAACGATGGTGAACAGAAGACTCAAATATACTGGGGTGTAGCCCAAGGAGGAGACAAAGTTACATCAACTCAAATATTGAGAAGAGAAAATAAAGGATAATAGTGATCGACAGATAACTACAAACTATCCACTCACTGAGAAGATAGAAAAAAAAAGTAATGTCGACCACGGGGGAAAGAAGTGGTAGGATAAAACCAACAAACATCAATATTAAGGTAAGCCACAAATGACCAGTATCAGTACTTATAACTGGAATTAAACGAACTCTTCATAGAAAAACGAGTCTCAACGATGAACTATATCTCATAATGATGAGAATACCATTCGTCGGAGTAACAAAATCTCAACAACGAACTATTTCCCATAATGACGAGACTACCATCCATTGGGGTAACAAAATATCAACAAAGAACTATATCCCATAATGACGAGACTACCATTCATTAGAGTAATAAAACCTCAATAACGAACTATCTCCCATAATGACGAGACTACCATTCATTGTAGTAACAAAATATCAATAACGAACTATCTCCCATAACGACAAGACTACCATCCAATGGAGTAACAAAATCTCAACAAAAAACTATCTCCCATAATGACGAGACTACCATCAATCGGAGTAACAAAATCTCAGCAACAAACTATCTCCTATAATGACGAGACTACCATCTATTGGAGTAACAAAATCTCAACAACAAACTATCTCCCATAATGACGAGACTACCATCCATTCGAGTAACAAAACCTAACCAATGAACTATCTCCCATAATGACGAGACTACCATCCATTGGAGTAACAAATCTCAACAACAAACTATCTCCCATAATGACGAGACTACCATTCATTGGAGTAACAAATATCAACAACGAAATATCTTCCATAATGACGAGACTACCATTCATTGGACTAACAAATCTCGACAACGAACTATCTCCCATAATGAAAAGACTACCATCCATTGGAGTAACAAAATTAATCTTCTATGGAAAATAACAGACTTACTGGGGAAATACAGGTTGCTCAAATAAAGAGGCCTGCCATCTACTGTTATGAGAAGGAGTTGTAATAATGACTTCCTGGGGAAATGCCAATATATTATTGCTGAGGAGATAAAATCTTCACATGCAAAATAAATGTGCATTCTTAAATCAGGTCTCAAATCCTGCAGAAATCAAAATAATAATGTTACCGGGGACCACAGATTCAAACCAGAAATAAATTGGAGTGAAATAGTCGACCAAGGTAGCACCTAATGAGAAATAAACTCAAAAGGGGATCACATTCTATCCAGGTAAGTGAGCTGAATAGGAAGGCTAAAGCAAAATTCTTCCACGAGGGATAACTCAGTGGGGAAATTGAAAGGATATACACTTTCTACTTAAGGTTGACAATCTATTAGAGAGAGGGTAACATAACTCTGCAAATAGGGTAATATGCCAACAAAAATATAATAAATGCAAATGAGTAATGAATTTTAATTCAGCTGTACATGATGTATGTATGAATGTTATCATGTATATGCTGAAAAAACATACATATAACACTGGGAATAACCAGACAAAACTAGCTTGGGTAAAGTCAACACTCAGCTAAATCACATCTAGGAGGAAAATTTTATAAGAAAGTAGGCACCAACTGAGGAAACCAATTCTTATTTCACGGCTTAACTTCACTGGGAAGAAATTTAATCCGAAAATAACCAAATCAAAATAGTACAGATACAGGGATATGACATCCTCCTTCAGGCTTCACCGAGGAATATCACACAAACTTCAATGGGGAAAACAATGTCTCAATTTCTAGATTTACACTAGAGATTATAATAATAGCTTCTCTAGGGAAGATGAAAAACACATCGTTGAGATATCAACTAGGGATCTTGTGTTGACTTCATTGGGGAGGACAATACCACATCATCGAGAAGATCCCAAAATATATTCTTTAATACCAAGAGTGAAGATTACACAAACTTCCTTGGAGAGAAATTATGAAACCACATGGGGATAACAACTTTCAAAAAGAGACATTATCTCAGATTTTCTTGAGGATCTAAGAAGTTAAACAATACAGCAAAACATCAAACATTATGGGGATTTTAAATCAAACCTAGAACTTGGCATGAGAAAACCCAAAAATTTGACAACTGTTTCAACACTTCTTAGAAAAGATATTTCCCTTGTCTAGTTTCCTGGGAAACCAAAAACAACAATAAAAACAACAATAAAAACAACAACAATTCCATTACTGTAAAGGGCGATGTCTTGCAAATGATTCTACCTCAGCATATAAAGGGAGAAAGAACTTTCGTCAAACGAGTGAAGACCTCCCTAGGGAATCTGGGATAGAGGCTCCAGACCATGCAAACCCAAAATCAAAATTATCAACCTGGAGAAAAACTGACCCAAGACTTGACTGGGGAAAATGGGATCACAAACCCAACACCGCGCCGTACATCAATCGGTATCATCTCTAACTATTTGAGAAACAAAAGGAGATCATGCACACACAAGCAAGAGTGGCCTGAGAGAACTTTCTTGGGGAAAATATACTTCCAAAATTTCAGAGTTTGTCCAACCTAGGAATCATTATTTTTGTTTTTCTTGAGTCATAAAATCCAAAGTAAAAGGTAGTTTGTAAATTCTTTTCAAAAATAATTTTATTATTAAATCTATTTGTTTTGAAAATTACTATCAATAATAAATGGAGTCGTTGTAAGCAGAATAAAATAAGAATTGCAAAGAATTAGATAATAGCCCAAACTTTATTAATAGAATGGTTGTCTGCAAATGGCGAGACTCCAAAGATGATTACAAAGTTTGGGAAATGGTAAAATATTGGAAAAGATACATTAAAATACAATGACCACTATTCTCCCTAACAACTTTGAATTCCTGAGCAGCGACTTCTGTTGAAGTATGGTGAGAGTCCAAGAAGATTGTTGCTTTAATGATTAAGTCTTGTCTGATGCAGTTACTTGCCAAGAAATCCCTAACTTTTGCCTAGGTTCCCCTTACGGGTTTTCGACCTAGCGGGAAGATTTATTCTGTTTATGTCTCTAATTTTTTCCTAGACCTCCCATTCGGGTTTTTAGCCTACTGAAACACTCTTTTTTGCCTAAGCTGCCCTTTCGAGTTTTCGACTTAGCAAGTTGTTCTTTTATTTCTTTAGGCGAAGTGTTTCTTGACTACATCAACATTCATAGGACGTGGGAACTCCTCGCCATCCATAGTTTCAAGAATTAATGCACCTCCAGAGAAGGATTTCTTGACAACATATGGGCCTTCAAAATTAGGAGTCCAAATTCCCCTAGAATCAGCATTAAAAGACATGATCTTTCTGAGCACGAGGTCGCCTTCTCTTAATTCACGAGGCTTGACCTTCTTATCAAAATATTTCTCCATTCTCTTCTGGTATAACTAGCCCTGATACAAGGCCATCATTATCTTTTCTTCAATCAAATTCAATTGGTCAAACCTATTTTGGACCCATTCAACCTTTGAAAACTTGGTTTCCATTATCACACATAAAGAGGGAATTTCAACCTTAACGGGGAGCACTGCTTCCATACCATACACAAGAGAGAACAGGGTTGCCCCTATTGAAGTGAGGTAGGATTTATGGTACCCTTGCAAAGCAAAAGGGAGCATCTCATATCAATCTTTATAAGTAACAACCATTTTATGGATGATCTTCTTGATGTTTTTATTAGCAGCTTCAACAGCCCCATTCATCTTTGGCCTGTAAGGAGATGAATTGTGATGGACAATCTTGAATTCTTCACAGAGTTCTGTCATCATCTTGTTATTCGTATTCGAGACGTTGTCAATGATAATCCTGCTTGGCACACCATATCGACATATAAGATTATTCTTGATAAAGTGTACTACCACCTGCTTAGTAACATTAGCATATGAAGTTGCTTCCACCCATTTGGTGAAGTAGTCAATTTCCACCAAGATAAAACGATGTCCATTCGACGCCTTGGGTTCAATCATTCTAATCATGTCAATACCCCACATAGAGAAAGGCAACGGGGAAGAAATAACATCGAGAAGTGTCAGAGGAACATGACTTTTGTCAGCATAAATCTTGCACTTATGGCACTTCTTTGCAAATTTATAACAGTCAGATTCCATTGTCAGCCAATAGTAACCTGCCCTACGCATCTTCTTTGCCATCGAATGTCCATTGGCATGGGTACCAAAGGAACCTTCATGGATTTCATGCATCAACATGTCTACTTAGTGTCTATCCATGCATCTGAGCAAGACCATGTCATAATTTATTTGGTATAGTACATCTTCATTGAGGAAAAAGCTACCTGCAAACCTTCTCAATGTGTTTCTATCTTTGTTTGACGTACCAGCCGGGTATTCCTGAGTCTGGAGAAAATGCTTGATATCATAATACCAAGGTTTTTAGTCTGACGTTTCCTATGCTGCAAACATATGATCCGGCCTATCCCGATGTCACACCGTGATACGAGGCACATTGTTCCAAGTATTTACTTGATACATAGAAGCCAAAGTGTCTAAAGCATCCGCCATCTGATTCTCATCTTTGGGAATATGATGGAATTCAACTTTATTAAATAAGGGTAATAATCTTCTAGCATAGTCTTTGTAGGTAATCAAGCCAGGGTGACTAGTATCACATTCTCCTTTAATCTGATTTATTACCAAAGTTGAATCGCCATATACTTCTAGAATTTTGATTCTGAGATCAATAGCCTCCTCGAGACCCATGATACAAGCTTCATACTTTGCCATGTTATTGGTGCAATCGAATTCCAACCTTACAGTAAATGGGATATGTGATCCATGAGGAGTGATAATCACAACACCAATTCCTTTCCCACAAGCATTCACAACTCCATCAAACACTATACCCCTCCAGGATTCAGGATCAGGACCTTCCCCAGGCAATGGTTCATTAGAATCTTTTACTTTCAAAAACATAAAATCCTCATCGGGGAAATCATATTTAACAGACTGATAATCATCAACTGGTTGGTGAGCAAGATAATCTGGCAACACACTGCTTTTTATAGCCTTTTGAGTACGGTATTCAATATCATATTCAGATAACAGCATCTTCCAACGGGCAATTCTTCCAGTAAGAGCGGGCTTTTCAAAAATATACTTAATTGGATCCATTTTGGAAATCAACCAAGTAGTATGATTCAACATATATTGCCGCAACCGTGTTGCTGCCCAGGCCAAAGCACAACATGTTTTTTTCAGCATAGAATATCGTGACTCACAGTCAGTAAACTTCTTACTTAGATAATAAATAGAATATTCCTTCTTCCCTGTTTCATCTTGTTGTCCCAAAATATAGCCCATAGAATTATCTAACACTGTCAGATACATAATAAATGGTATTCCTTCAATAAGAGGGAGAAAGATAGGAGGTTCCAGCAGATACTCTTTAATAATTTCACCTGCCCTTTGGTAATATCTGTCCACATGCAACCTTGATCTTTCTTTAACAACTTAAAGATCGGTTCACACGTTGCATTCATATGGGAAATAAATCTGGAAATGTAATTCAAACACCTAAGGAAGCCTTTAACTGGCTTTTCAGTTCTTGGCGCTGGCATTTCTTGAATTGCTTTAACCTTATCAGGGTCAACTTTAATTTCTTTTTGGCTGACAATGAAACCTAATAATTTTCCTGATTAGACACCAAAGGTGCATTTATTTGGATTCAAGCAAAGACGATATTTCCTCAAACGCTAAAACAATTTCAACAAATCTTCTATATGCCCTTCTTTAGTCTTGGATTTGGCGATCATATGATCAACATATACCTCAATT
Organism: Vicia faba; assembly: GCA_948472305.1. NCBI lineage: Eukaryota > Viridiplantae > Streptophyta > Magnoliopsida > Fabales > Fabaceae > Vicia > Vicia faba. Next base: position 640,822,421 of record OX451736.1, on the reverse strand, counting down.
TCCTTGTGCATCGGATCATGGAGTAGGGTTTTCATAGCCCTATGATGTCACAAGAAAATCAGCGCTAATCTTCTTTAAAACTTCTTCTTTAGTTTTCACTGCCATATCAGGGTGAGTTCTTCACAACTTTTGCTTGATTGGAGAGCATTCTGGCTTTAGCGGCAAATGATGTTCCACGATATCAGTATCTAACCCCGGCATGTCTTGGCAAGACCAAGCAAAGATATCCACATACTCTTTCAACAATTTAATCAACCTGCTCTTCACGTCGGGATGAAGCAATGCTCCAATCTTGACTTCTTTTGGATCTTCCTCTGAACCCAAATTAATCGTCTCCAACGGCTCTTTATATGGTTGAATGGTACTTTCCTCATGCTCAAGATAATGTGAAACCTCTTCTTGGATTTAGTCATATTCTTCTTATTCGGCCACATACGCAAGATATTCAAAGTTGGGAGAGGATGCAGGTTCATTGTATTCAACAGGTTTTTTAATTAATCTACACATATGATTTATGATTTTTTTTTAAACTGACACATATGACAAGTGATTATGCATATTCAATTACAGTTATTATTTATTTTGAAAGGTTTTTTCTGACTACCATTTTCCAAGAAAAAGAAGAGAATAAAAGACATAATTTGGGAATCAAAGACAACTTTTATTATTGATTTTAAAGATCAAAGCAACAAATATTCCCATACAATATAAATACTTTCACCTTGGGCAGAGTGAAAGATTTTTGAAAAGATTAACAAAAAACAAATTACTTTGAGATATGAATGCAAAAGGGAATATCAATAGTGATCCAATTTTTGACTCTAACTCCATGCGTCACGTAGTTTGTCATCTTTTGCTCTGCTTCACCTTCCATGATAGCATTGATCCTCAGAACAGTTGGATGAAGATAACCTCCACTGTGAAATATATCTTGATATTTTCCTGTAGCATACTTCAGCTTCATATGCTCACCTTTGTTATTCTTCACAGAGAATCCCAAACCAGCTCTATTCTTATTCACAAGTGAATCAACAATCTGCCCCTACACTTTACTAGGGCCATTATGCACTACCTGTTGAGCATCCTTAAACAAAGCTATAGAATTATCATTTTCCCTTACGTTATCAATGGATAAAGCTTGGAACTGAGTTCCAACAGCGGCTTCATTCGCTTCCACAACACTGAAAGAGGATAAATGAGATATTAACAAAGCTTGTTCTCCATTTATGATGACCATGTTTCCTTCACGAACAAACTTCAGCTTCTGGTGCAAATTTGAAGTCACAACCCATGCCTTGTATATCCACAGTCGTCCCAGTAAACAGCTGTAAGCGGGAACAATATCCATAACCTAGAAAGTAATCTGAAATAGGTACGGGCCTATGTGAATAGGCAAGTATACTTCCTCGATAATAGACTTCCTCGACCCATCAAAAGCTTTCACAATTATACCACTCGAGCATATGAGAGTTCCTTGGTACTTCAGCTTCATAAGTGTGCTCCTCGGTATGACATTCAAAGCTGACTCATTGTCAATCAACACATTGGACAATGAATCGTTCTTACAGTTCATGGAGATATGGAGAGCCAGATTATGATTCCTTCATCGGGCAACTTGTCATCACAGAAACTCAGGTTATTATAGGATTTAATATTCTCTATGACACTGCTGAATTGGTCCAAAGGCATATCACTTTCCATGAAAGCTTGATCCAATACTCTCATTAAATATTCCCCAGGGGCAGAAGAGTTCATTAGCAAGGCTAGAATAGATATCTTTGATGGAGCCCGCAACAATTGATTTACGATCATGTAGTCGCTCATCTTGATAATCTTCAATATATCATCCACATATTTTTCCAGATTAGTACCACTAGATTCCCCCACTACTTTCTTAGGTTCAGTACTTTCAACAACCTTTTTATCAGCATTAACATTCCCTCGAATGACAGGTGCGAAAACACGGCCACTGCGGGTTACTCGACTGGCTTCAGAAATATTCTTGACATCAGATAAAGGTTGGATGGGAACTTCCACGCCATCCTATAGGATTGTTGCATTGTATTTATATGGAACATCCTTGTCTAATTCGTAAGGAACAGGACTAGACAAGCAAATCACCACTAGAGCAATAGCTGGCTTGTTATGATACTCAATCTCTATAGGGGCGGGAACACCAAAACAAGGAACGATTACATTCACCCCTTCTTCAGAATACTTATACATCAAAGAATCATTGTTGGAGAACATATCTTCATTTGAGGAAAAGAATTCATCTTTAGAAGCATACTTATCATTTGACACAGTCTCGGCCAAACAATCTTCAATCACGTTAATCTCACGGTAATCATCTCTATTGCCCGCAACTTTGATGGTACCATTGTCTAACAACAACTGAATACCCCTTCTCACAATGGAACAACCACGAAAGTCTCTGCAACAGATTCGACAAGACCCATAATGGTGTTTTTCTTGACCATCCATGTGACAGAAGGTAGCGTTCAACTGCACCAAATCATCATTCATATGATAAACGTCAAAAATTTGGAATTCTCCAGGACATCCAAAGACCATATTGACATCTTCTTCGTACTCTGCCTTAGGCCTGATTATATGAATGAGGCCTTCATCCACCATTTCCTAAAGATTAGCTTTTATCTTATCACATCCTTGAATATCTGTATTGCAAATACCACAACCAACATGGTCATGCGTATAGTAGCTAAATTCGTAGAGGTCAGCATGCATATTTACCAAATCTCTTCTAACTAGGTTGATATCAAAAATACGGAAGTCCCCAGGACAACCAGCAACCATGTTTACAACATTTGCTCCTCCATGCTTAGGTAAGGGATTATCTTTCATGTTAGAGCCAACATCTTTAAAGGATAAAAGGCCAGATCTCACCATATTTTGTACTTCATATTTCAAAGGATAACAGTTATCAATACTATGCCCTGGTGCTCTTTGATGAAAAGCACATGTCCGGTCTGCCTTATAATACTAAGGTAAACGTGATGGTATAGCAGGGGGCGGCCTGGTCTGAACCAACTTCTTCTGAATAAAAGTCGGAAGTAACTCTGCATAGCTCATTGGAATAGAGTCAAAAGCCCCTCTCTTCTAACTTTTCCCTTGATTTCTATGAGGATATGGTCTCTGATAGGACACAGTGGTTGGAGCTACATTGACGACTGGAGTTACAAAAGCAACGTGTTGCTGGTACCGTTGATGCCTTCTAGTTAGTCTAGTCTTCCTTTCCCCAATAACATCATTCATTTCACTTTCTTTCTTTCTTGAAAACCTGTATGATGACTTCTTCATCCCTTCATATTTTGTCAAGTGCCCTTCTCTGACAGCCTCTTCCAAGCGAACACCCATGCTCACCATCTCGGTGAAGTCACTTGGCACACTGGAGACCATCCTTTCATAATAAAATGATCCAAGGGTTTTCAGGAAGACCTTGGTTATTTCTTGTTCTCCCATAGGTGGTACCACATGGGTAGCTATCTCACACCAACGTTGCACATATTCTTTGAATGACTCCTTGTCTCTCTGAGCTATTGCCCTTAACTGGTCGTGGTCAGGCGCCATGAACATATTGTACTTATACTATTTGATAAAGGCTTATCCCAGATCACTGAAGGTACTGATACTACTACTGTCCAGACTCATATACCACTTTAGAGCAGCACCAGTTAAACTATCCTGGAATAAATGGATGAGAAAACGCTGATCATCAGTATGGATAGACATTTTCCTGATATACATCATGAGGTGATCATGAGGACAAGATTTTCCCTTGTACCTCTCAAATTCCAGAACTTTAAACTTTGCCGAAACCTTCACATTGGGAACTAGGCAGAGTTCACTAATGTTTTATCTAAATAATTCTTTTCCTCAAAGGGCATTCATTTCCTTTTGCATCTCATTGAAATGGTCTTGAAAGTCATCCAATCGGTCATAGAAACCCATACTTTCACTCGGTGGAGGAACAGGATGATAAACTTCATCATTAACAAACGGCATAGCATTCATCGAAGGAAGTGCAACATAGTGGATCTCATTTCTAACAGCAGGAGTAACATGCACCACAAGAGGTGTAGGAGTAGCAGCAGCTTGAACAACTTGAGCGATTGGAGCATCAAGATTGTACCCTTCCGTCATGAAGTTTTTAGGCATTCCTCATGGGTAACCCTGAGGCATACGATTCTGAGCAACACGAACTGGGGTAACAAAAATGGGAACTGATGGACCTTCAAAAGCAATTGTTATTCGTTGTGGCTAAGCAAGCGGTGGCTGATTCTGAGCAGCCACCAATGATTCCATCAAAGCAGTCAGATTAGCTATTTCGTCCTTCAAAGCAGTAACTTCTTTGCGCAGCTCGCGATTCTCTTGTTCAAGATTCTCCATTTTCTTTCTGGAATTAGCCCGAGTATTATACCGGTGAGACAACTTGCTGAACGAAGTAGTAAAACACAGTAAGACACCTGGGTATGAACAAAAATATAAGAAATATGTACAAGATGAAGCATGACATGTAATGCACATGATTAATTTTATTATTATTAATATTTCAAGTGACTCGAAGAATTATGGACAATTTGCAAATACTAAAGTACTAACACATTTTTGAAATACTAAAAATCTCATTATAATAACTTCAAAACAGATTACAACTTTTTAGTACAAGTTTCAACAATCCCAAGTACAAAATGAGATAGAATCTAAAATACTAACAAAGAAAAGCTGATGAAGATCACTCCACATACTGGCGCTTTCCCGTGAGTCTTGTAATCTGAGCCTTCAACTACTTGTTCTCTTCTGCATACCTGTCGGCAACCACTTTCTAATCACCAGAGTTGGGAAATAAATGACTAAGTCCTGATCGAGCTCTAGAGGAAAATAAATCCTCTTACCTTTCCATCATCTCTACAGCACGACTCTCAAGAATCTCAATTAGGTCATCATTCTCTTTCAAGTCTACCCGATAGGACGTTTCCAAAGTCTGGAACTTGTTCTTCCATGCCTCCTTCTCCTGCTGCATCCTAACTAGGGCAAGCTGAAGCTCTTCCACATCATATAAAAGGGGGAGGAGTGGTCTTCACAAACATATCAGGCAAAGATTCTTCACGGGCATATGGCATCTTCAATTGAATTGCCCTTGCTTGTACCCACCGGAGATAAGGTTCCAGAGCAAGATCTCCTCTAGGTCCCAAGTCCTTTCTAATCTTCCTGTGAATATTACGCCAAGCCTTTTCAATCTCCTCCTTATCTTTCTTATGATCCTCTCCCTCTTTGAGAAAGAAACCACTCAGATGAATACTATTTGGCTTATCTCTCATCAGATATCCAAGTTGTCGTCGTGCAATAACATGATTGTAGTTCATTCCTCCCTTTGTACCAAGAAGAGGTACATTGGGGAAACTACCATAACTATCAACAATATCTACATCATGGTAAGCCTGATGATACCAAACAATGTCAGAATGAGTGAGGGCCATAATATTCGGAGCCCAACGAGGTTCCTTCCTGGCATCCCAGAAAGCGTCGGGTTGAGGTAAGTGAGAAATAAACCACTAATACAACAAAGGCGTGCAACAAATAATCATCCATCCATGATAAGAATACCGAAGATGAATGGAGTAATATGAATCTCCTAATAATGTAGGAGCTGGATTCCGTATCAAAAAGATCCTGATGGCATTGATATCCACAAATTTGTCGATGTTCGGAAATAAGAACAACCCATAAGCGAGTAGAGAAAAGATGACCTCAAAAGTAATTGTACTCTTCATCCTAGCAAAATAGCGAGCTTTCTCTAATAAAAACTGAACGGGTAATCCTCTAATTCCTTATTTAGTAGTCATATGAGCCTCAATCTTGGACTTCCCCAAATGAACCATAGCAACTATCTCATGGGACTTTGGCTCTCCCTCCAAACCGGTGAAAGGAACACGATCGATGATAGGTAAACTCAGTAGGTAAGAGTACTCTTCTAATGTAGGAATCAACTAATAATCAGGGAAAGGGAAATATTGATACATCAGATCATAGAACTGGACCAAAGTCGAGAGAATATCCTCGTTCATCCTGAGCTTCAAAAGAGATACGATGGATCCATACTTCTTCTGAAAATATGTAGAACTCTCAATCACGGGAACTAGACTCATAAAATCATTTATCTTGGGATTCTTGAAAGTGTACTTCTGAGTCTTTCTTTTTGCAGAATCCATGGTCAAAATTACCTGAGATATTCACAAAGAGTCAAATTTAAGTCCCTTGAACCAAAATGTTTTAAAGAATGATCATGGGTGCATGAATACATGATGCAACAATCACACAAGAGATCATAAACATGGGTGTAATACGGTGGGAGAACTAATTGTTATACTGGTTTTGCATTTGTATTCACAAATGTTGCGGTAAGCAAGAGTCGCCACCGACTTTTCTTTTATCCAACAAAGGAAAGGGTGAAAAGAATAGAAAAAGACCTTTCGAGATTATTTTTGAGTAAGGGAGGTAGATTATGGAAAGGGAAGGTGTTAGCACCCTTTCCATCTGTAGTTATATACTGGTTCTTATATGCTAGCTCATTTGAAATTATCTTGTGTTTGTGTGTTTGAAAAAGTATTTTGAAAAGACGCCTTAGTGCGGCGAACTTTGTAATGTTTCTCGTATTGTTGAGAACATATACAAAGTGTTTTGTAAATGTTTTCGGAAAGAGTTTTGTGTATGTGAAAAAAAATTGAGCAAGGATCTAAGAACTATCTACTTTAGTCGAAAGGGTTTGTTCTTTTCCTCTTTTCCTTTAGACAGTGTTATCTTACTATTAGTGAGTAAGTAGCCTTATCATTGGATGTTTGAGGGACAATCGAAGGGTCATCCTTACAGTCATAAAGGCAACTAGGAAAGATAATTTAGTAACCACCCTAGGGTTTTAAGATTATATCGAGGCAACATTGAGAGGGTCATTTTTTAGATCTTTAAACCGGAGGATAGCCACTAAAATCTCTCATGTTTTGAGAGTTGTGACTGTTTTATTCCGAAGGCAACCGAAGTGGGGTACCCTAGAGGTGCGCATGTGCAAGTGCATTGTGTTTCAGTTATTTATCTTGATGTTAGTTTTGCTAAAGTTTTGTTTTTAATTTCTTGTCATGCAATCCTATTACCATACATCTAAACAGTTCATATATATACAGGAATTTAAAGTGCGGAAATTAAATCTAACTATTACATGACTTCGGGGAGGGGGATAATTACAAGTTTAAAAATTGGGTAGATAAAAGCAGTAAATGTCCTAGTTTTTAACTATTACACACCGGGAAGCAGGTACAATAATAAGAAAATGATAATGTGAAAACACTAAACGAGCGCGAATTAGAAGGGACGTTTAAAACCCTAAAAAGTTCTAAGTAAAAGAAAATTCTTTTATTGTTTTGTTTATTTTAAGAAAATATTTTAAGTAAAATTGATTAACTAACTAGACCTAAAAAAAAGATTAATTGTTAATGGAAATTGAAATTAATAAAAAGAAAACTAATTCTATATTTTTTGTATTTATTGTTTATGAAAGAGATAATTTAAACTAATTCTAATTGTTTTTAATTAATGAAATAAAAGTAAAAAATAATCAACTAAATTAGTTATGAAAATTAAATTTAAATAAAATAAAACCTAAATCTAAGTTTTTTTATGTTTTTCTAATTTTATGATTAAATAAAAATGATTTTTTAAAATAATAAACAAAAAATAATAAAAATTAAAAGAAAATGGGCCTGGTGTTAAAGCAAATGGGGGGGATGAACCAGAATTTTTAAGGCCCAAGGGAGCCCAATGTTACGCCTGATCTTATGTTGTTGGCCCTTGAGGATCCATCATGAAGGAATACTCCAGGGGAGTTGGATCTGACCTCGTTGTGATCTATTGGCTGAAGTTTGAAAGCGCATGGTAGGTGTTTGAAGTGAAATACACTGGATCTGTAACAAGTTTGTTAGAAAAATAAAAACTCAAAGCCTGGCAATCGAACCCAGGTCTTCCAAGCTAACACCGACGCTCTTTGCCACAGGACCACTTACTTCAATTGTTAGTATAATAGAATAATAATAATATAATGGTAAATCAAATCTAATCCTAGCTATCACACGCGCGCCAGAAATAATTTGAATTGACCAATGGAAATGTGCGCTTTTGCCATGCAGACCCCAACGGAGTCAACACCGATCAGAGACGCCAGAGCAGACCTCCAACCGTCTTCTCCGACCTCCCAAAAAATGAAACCTGTGAAAAACGTGGAACCAAAGCCCCAAACTCAGGCTACCCCCCCCCCCCCCCCCCCCTATTTCATATGCTACGAGTTCAACCATGGCAATAGTGTCATCTGAAACGGCCTGCATCATCCAGTTCAAAGCTTGGCCATTTTGAGACCCTAAAAATGGCAACCTGTATTCTAGGCCTCTAGCTTTTCATGTAACACGTTAGAATGATTCAAAATAATCAAATAAAAATGATTGTATGCTTTAGATCTATTTAAAATGCGTGTATTAAGAGATCAAAATGCAAAACGTTTACCCAATGGAGATTGTTTGGTCGACCTGTTTCAAGCAGCTTCAGACGTGGATGGAAGATGATTTGGCCTCCTGGGAGCCTCAAGAGTATTGCTCGACCCTTTATTTGGCTTGAGAGAGGCATGAGGTGAGAGTTTCAGATTAGCAACTTTAAATGAATTTTTGATAAATTTCGTATGGCTTCTCTATGCAACCTATGCGTGTGTCTTGGATCTCAATAGTTTGTACATATATATATGGGACCAAATTAGGATAACAAAAAGAGTAGGAAATCAAGTTGATCAATTATGTTTTAAAGTATGAAGATTTTTGGTTCAAATCTTTCCAAAAGAAGAGATTCACTTCCCTTCTTACTCCACACGGTCTTGACAGCTTGCCATGAGTTTTTTCGCCTCAAAAAGATTTGGATCTTTTATATCTTACATATTTCTTGCATTTATTTAGTATTTATTTAATTTATTTTGAATTTACTTGAATAAAATCAAAACAAATAAAATAAAAAAACAAAATAATTCATGGATATATTTAGAGCCTTAGATATATCATGAACATGTTTGGACTCTAAAAATTGGGTCCAATAGCTCAAAATCACAAATTTGCTCAATTGAGTTTTCATGCATTTCTCAAAAATTTCCCAACTTGTGCAAACCATAACTTGCTCAACTTTTATCCTTTGAAAATGATCTTTGACTTTTTGGAAAGCCCAAGATGTCCTCTTCAACCTCTATTTGGATCAATTTTGCATTGGAAGATTTATCTTGATGTATATGGTCTTGCAAAAAAGTGTCTTTTGTTGACTTTCTGAAAGTGACATGTAATGTATGAGCTTATATCTTCCAAATGAAGCATTTCTTGAACTCAAGGGAAAAAGAAAAGTTGTAGGAAATGGAATTTTATTCATAATGAGCTTTATTTAGGGAAAAATGGATGAAGCATGTGAAAGTTATGCTTGGTAAAAGTTCAGTTAACTATCCCTATAAAAACCATAATTTAGCAATTCTTGACTTTTGATAAATTAAGAGCACTCTTTGAGGAATCATGATCAACCCTTGATCAAATGATTAATATCACTTCAAATGTTAATGTTGACCAAAAATCTTGAAGTTTGACTGTATATTGACCACAGTTGACTTTTGACCTAGTACAAGTGATTTTCAAGCATTTAAGCAATTGACTGAGCAAGCTTGTAGTGCAAGGCATGAAACTCGGCCTGGACATTATTGAGGACATATTAGGGACCATGTAAATCACTTGAAGCCTTTTAAACCCAAAATTCTTTGTGAAAAGTGAAACCCTAGTTGGAAGTCCATTACTTATGAGGAGAATTTGTCTGATCAATTCTTGGTCAACCTTAAGCAATTGAGGACCTCAATAAGCATGTCTTGAGAAAAATGAGAGGGAAAATTTTGGGGTACAACATCTTCCCCTGTTCAATCTTCTTAAACCTGAGGATTTAGATTGGCTTGTCTGCCTTTCGTGATCTGAAGGTGGAAGATGATTGAACACTAGAGTGCCCAGAAATTTGCACTCGCATATACATGAAGTAACGATGTTGGTTGATGATATCGGGAATGGGATTACATATTCCATTTGGAGAAGATGACAGAGAGGTGTCAGAGATGGGATTATAGATGCCATCCAAAACAAATGCTGACTTCGAACTGGAAGAAACATCGGAATAAATCTTTGTTCGATTTACTCTGAGCCAAAAGAGGTCTCTTTATGGGGAATCATGTTCTTGTTGTTTGAGAAGGACTCTGCTGAGGAATGTTGATTTTTGTTTAGGGAATAGAGTCTAGGAGCTTTAGTTGTTCATTACTCTACTATGGAGTTATCTCTTGACTGGGGAGATGGAAGTTAGATGTTATCTAGTCGAAATCTAAGATTCACAGTAACTTGCTGAGGATAATAATGTTAACTGTTATCTGGTCGTACTCCACGCTTCACAGTGACTTACTGGGGAATATGAGATTAATTATTATCTGGTCAATTTCCAGGCTTTGTAGTAACTTGCTTAATGTTAAACTGTTATCTGGTCGAATTCCAGACTTCGCATCAACTTAGATGAAAGGATGAAGATAATTGCTATTTGGTCGGATTTCAGGCTTCACAACAACTTACTGAAATTAATCTGTTATCTGGTCGGATTCCAGGCTTTACAGAAAAACAAAGTTAAACTGTTATCTAGTTGTATTCCAGGCTTCGCAGTAATTTAAACTATTATCTGGTCGAAATCTAGGCTTCACAGTAGCTTGAACTGTTATCTGGTCGAATTCCAGGCTTCATAGTGTTTTAGATGAAATTAAACTGCTATCTGGTCGGGTCCAGGCTTCGCAGTAATTGAAGAAGTTAAACTATTATCTGGTCGTATTTCAGGCTTCGCATCAACTTAAACTGTTATCTGGTCGAAATCCAGGCTTCACAGTAACTTGAGCTTGTTATCTCAGATAGTTGCCCCGTCTTATTTCGGGAATTAATCTGGAACTTTCTTTTGTTTGTTGTTGAGATAGTTTCCCTGTCTAGTTTCAGGAATTAATCTTTAACCTGGTCTTGTAGATAGTCGCCCCATCTTGTTTCTGGAATTGATCTACAATCATTTGTTCACAGATAGCTTCCCTGTCTGGTTTCAGGAATTAATCTGGAACTGTTGAAAATTGTTGATGATATTCGTCTGTTGATCTTTTCCTAAAAAGGTAAAGAATGAGTTGTATGCAATGTCCTGATGCGTGAAATGTATTGGGTAATGATGTTCTCAAAATAAATAAGATTGTGCTATATGCATTTTGCACATATATGCTATGGCGCTTATAAAATGATGTATGAATGCAATATGTGAATGTATCAGTTTTTCTTTGCAGTATCGTTGAAATGGGAAAAATAAATCCCTGACTGCTACTGGGGATGTAATTCCTCACTATTTGCTAAAGTCAAAATTGTTGGGAGATAGATTCCTGTAATTAGAGGATTAGACTCTACCAGGGAAAGAAACTTTGTAAACTGTTTGATGAAACCCTGCTGGGGAATCCAAGAAACTTATAGACCATGCTGAGAAAAGCTCCAAGGTACTGGAGAAATGATTGGAACTCTTGTTATGTTTAATAAATGGCGGAATATCTGAAATCATTAGGCTATATGCTGAAGATATGGCGGTTACCTGCGGGAAGACGCCCCTGCTTCTGTACCCACTAAGGAATGTACCCTTGCAGATGATGAATTTTGTGAAAATGATCCCCTAGGGGTGTTCTGTGGGGATTTAAAGATGGCTTTTCGACATTGTCCTGATTCTTAAAAACCCTTAGCAACTTGTCTTTTTGTTTTTATGCGTGTATTTGTAAATAGTAATCACATTCAAATGCATATGTGTCATACCCCAAATTTTCCCGCCCTTTTATTTCTACAGTCAAAAATATTTTAAACATTGTTTTTATAATATTATTTGATTTTTATAGATGTTCATTCTCAAGTCCAGTCAAAAATATTTTAAATATTGTTTTTATAATATTCTTTGATTTTTATAAATATTCGCTTCCCAACCTATTTAAAAATATGATAATTTATTCCAAATTATTTGTATTTTTAAAAATAGCAAATATCAGCACACCTTTCATATTTTTTCAAATTGAGTTTATTTACAAATGAGTAATATAGCACAATTGGTAAAGGATGAAACTTGCATACATAAGGTCATGAGTTTTGAATCTCTTGTGCCTCACTTTGAACATTTTTTTTCTATTTTTTGTCACTAATTTTATTTCCTTTTTAAATAGGTATTTCTTATTGGTCATTGGATGTTAATTTGTGTCACACCTTATTTTTGATTGGTCAAGTTTGTTTTATTTCCAATTTGGATGATTTTTTTATCTATAAATAGGACATGTTTTTCACTTCTAAATCATCCAAAAATATCCATAATTTCCCACAATCCACAAATTTCACAAATCACACATTCACCTTTTCGCTTTTTTTACTACTCTTTTGCAATCTCTTTTTTCAAAAGCTTTTCAAAAACATTGGTGATTTCTATGTTTTGGCCGATGATTTCATATGAGGTCATTATCTTTTATCTCTAATTTTTTATTTTTAATCATATAGTATCAAACTGATGATGTTTTGGTTTATTATATTTCTTTTTGTAATAACATTTTTACGGCATACTTTATACATTAGAAAACCCTTAACAATTCTTTTACACACTTTTTATATTGCATACACGCGCATTTTTTTCAAAGTCTCTTTCTTTGTATTTCGTGTCGTGACTTTTTCACACTTAGGCATACATTAAAGATAAATCACCCATTACTAATATAGATTAGCACATTAGAAAACAAAAATTATATTTGATGTCCGCTTAATAACTTCTTTTATTACTATACTATATTTAAATTAATTTTTCCTTCAATACTATATTGTATTTAAATTAATTGTTTTATTATACATAACTTGTATCTGTATGTGCTATTAGTTTGATATTGGAATATAATATGCAAACAAAGTTCTATTTTCTGTAAATCTAATGACTAGCAAATTTCCTACCTTCACTATATCCAAACTTCTCATTTAAACCGTAGTCAATAAACCAGATTCAACGATAACATCACAACAACCAAATACAAACAGACACAATGAAACAAAATGAAAATTCATAATACTTTTTGTATAATTTTTTTCTCTTTTGTTTGTGTTTTAGTACAGAAGTAGAAAAATGGTTCAGATTTACTCTCTCTCTGTTAAAAATTTCCCATCATTTTACTTTATTTTCATTTATTTGTATTTAAGCCATGTGTCACAAGGTTAGTAGCTATATGTTAAATTTTTGAAAAAAGAAATCAAAGGTTATATTTAATATTGATTTGGATTTTGAATAAGTCCTAACAAAAGAATACAGACCGTCACGTACTAACTTGCCCACTCTTCCCTATTTATTTCTTTTATTTTTTTAGGATAGTTATTATCCCTTAATTATAATTAGATTTAATATTTAAAATTAAGTTAATGATTTACATGGGTCTTGGGCCTCCTTACTATTCTCACCCTACTTCATTTGGATACCATTATTTTGTTTTTATTATTGTTTCTTTTTTGTTAGTGAAATTAACCATATTATTTTAGTTAATATAAAAATATAATAAAAAACCTAAAAAATGTTTTTTTTTTTATAATTATCTTGTACATAACTTAATCCAAACACAAAAAATATGTCTTTTATTTATTGGGTGACTATTTATTTCAATAAAATTAATCATAAATTAATTCAAACAATCTATAAATAATAGGATGTCCATCTCCGAGTAATTGAATCGGTCGACACATCGTCTACCAGTTTATTATTCAAAATCGAGCAATTAAAATCCACACAACTCACCAAATTCACCACCGCGAGTGACATATGGCCAATATCTGGCACGTGATGAGGAGGCTATATCAGACTCCTTTGATCTACGTGTAAAAAATATTCAACCAAACACCAAATATTTTTTCGCAAATTAAATTAATTCAAAAAATTAATTTTTAAAAAGGAACGCGGGTATATTTAAGCTAACTGCGTACTTGGTCTAACAAACTCCGCTATTCACACTCTTAGACCACGTATGCAGGAAATTCAAATATATTACACGATCCATAAAAAACACAAACAACCCTGCGAACTATGAAATGAGACTCTGATTCCTCTTAAGAGGATACATAGGCATACAATCAAAATTATGGCGAGTCCCCCTAACTAAAATTCAAACCATTTTCCCAAAGAAATAATTAAAACACTATTCCTAAACATCGTACTTCTAAATCTAGTATCCTTGCGAACAAGGTAGATAAGGGGTTCCTAACACCTTCCCCTCGTTTAGAACCGAGTCCAAACCTAGAACCTCTGAATTTCTTTTAGGGTTATTCCTTTATACTCCATTCCTTTAGGATAAAAATTAAGGGTGGCAACTCTGATTAAAAAACCAGTTACAACAGCTGGAAACTCTGTTGGGGACTCAACCCTATGTTTAGAAGCCTTGTCTTTTAGTTTTATGGTTTTTCTTATTTTTTGAGTTTTTTATATTTGTTTATTTAACTCTTTATTTATTCATTTATTTATCTATTGTTATTTTCATCATATTATTATATATGTGGTGGGATTTAAATTTTGCAAAAAATATTTTAATAAACCCTTAGAAAGAAAGTTCCCCAATTAGCCAAGGTGATACATCAACCCTATGAGTTTATGTGACGACTTCTCCTAGAGTCGTTGGAATTCTGTGAAAGTACTACGTCTCAAGATACATCGTCTTGGGAAGTAGGACTTTGGAATGAAACCTATGACTCTTTGTACAACCCTTAAACCAAAATCTCATGATAAGACCTTTTATGATCTAGAGACAAAAGTTTCGGTCTACAAAGAGGCTCCACTCAAGGGAGGCACTTGTGCCTTTCCCTCTAGTGTCATTCATGACACCCTTAAAGAAGCCACCTTATGGGGAGGATAGAACATTCGTAGGCCAATACTAAGAACCTACCTTATAAGGATACCTTTCACAAATCCCACTACAATCTGCAAACCCACAAGGGTTATCCCTTCATTCACTACTATCTCTAGTCCGTAGGGCTTCCGTCTTTATCATCACCCATGTCTTGTAGGGACTCCTCATCGTCTTTCATTAGGCCATAATCCTCAAAAAAATTCCTGCATGTCTCAATCTCTGAGATAATATAGAACATCATCAAATATATGTTTGTTATCATCTTCGTCCGTAAGGAGTCCCTGTCTGTCTCAATTTTTGAGTCAAAGTAGGATATCATCTTTAAACTTGTATAGAGTACCCTCATGTTTACCTTCATATTACGTCTACGTCGCATTGCATCTCCATAAAAATTTTAGCATACCCTTAAAGCCCAAAATACTTTTGCATACCCATGCATTTACATACATTCATACGTTTGCATCTCATGCATTTCCGCCTTCGCCCTTTATTATCCATATGCTAGCTAATTTCTCGATACTCGCAAACAAACTTAAGAAAATCTGAAATTATGGAAGAAGGAGATTAAATACTAGAGACTCAATAGAGCTTGGTCCTACAAGTCTTATTGGAGAGAGAAGGCCGCCCTTCACCATGACAAAATATAGGCCTACACAGCGCCTCAAATGCCCCTACCATTGGTAATTCCTCTACATCAAGAGAAACTGTCCTATCAATGAAATAAGTATGCCCAAGAAAAGTCAAGGGTCATGCCCATGATCTAACAAGTCCAAAAACTATGAAGCATCTCCTAAAGTCAGTGGATAAATAAGAAGTCTTATCTCTAGATCATTAGGCTTTAATCATTTCAAATTGTAATTTATTTCTTGCTAAGTGTTATTTGTCATAAACTTTGTACTCTTTGGTCAAGTAATTCTAATAAAATAAGCATGCATGTTTTTGAAATCGATTCATTCCACAAATAATCAACGACTTTATATTCTTCTCTTCTTTTTCCATTTTTCACTTCAATAAACTTCGATGGAGAATGATGAAAATACAAAATAATCGAATTTTGCTGACGTATGCTTTTTAGTAGTAAGGCTTATCTGATGATGTAAGGCATTGTTTCACTTCCTAAACAATGGAGATATAAGGAGTTAATCCGTATTTAACCCCCTCGAGCCAGAAGTCGGAGTTCTTTCTATTATCTAAAAAACTATAATCTTAACCAAGGGCGGGGTAGACTTCAATTAATTCGACGATGCATTCAAATCTCAGGAGAATCGAAATGATCTAAGCAAAGGTTCAAGCATATCTCTTTCCTCAATACATCATCGAGATAACAATCTAAGCAAATACTCGAGCACGTCATCTTCCTCGCATTCATCATCCAGGATTGAGGAATCAACTAAGACAAAGTTCACAACATCTTTCTCCTCAGTGCATCAATCAAGATCGAGGAAGCGATGAAGAGGAAGCTTACAACAATCAGCATGGCAGTCACAAATTGTCAAAATCAAAAGCAAAAATAAATAAATAAATTCAAAAAAAAAAGTGAAAGCCCGCTAAGTCAACAAAAATAAAAAATTGACTGAGGTAAAAGTTAGGGCATCCCGATGGATCTAAAAAAACTATAAATATTCAAAAAAAAATAGGTCCGTGCAAAAATAAGGGATTGAAAATAATAAATTGGAAAACAATCTTGTGACTGCCACCTCAAGAACCATCAAGGCTTCTTATCAACGCTTGGATCTTATCAACACTTGGATCTTATTAATGTTTGGATCTTATTAAAGCTTTTTCATTAGTGTTTGAATATTATCAGTGCTTGGATCTTGTCATATGCGTGACTATGAACTTTCTCTTGAGGATTAAACGCATATGTTGGATTAATTGGACTTAGGATTGAAGAACATTAAAGAGATTAGGGTGGGATAAATAAATTTTGAGCCTCATATCTTTTGTTTCTTAAACCATGAACCATGGCCATGTTACAACCTTTAAAAGTCCTAATTTAGGATAGGTTCACTATGAAAGCATACTCAACAAGATTTGTGTTAAACTGACTCATATGTTTGTTAAAATTATTTCTAACTACTTTTCTTCTTCGAATATTCATCTTTTAACCTTCCATTTCTTTTCAAATAATCAATTTTGATTTCAAGAACTTGCATGTGCATCAAACGGAATTACTTTTTCAAAATGTACAATTTTGTCTACGAATCAATACTTAGCATCAAGGAGATCTCAAATTTAGTTTGATCAAAAGTCATCCTTCCCAGAAAGCTCCTAACTAGGGGCAAAGCGTCTAAGAGGATCCTTATATACGAGGGCAAATACTAATGATCGTATGGTATATCACATACTATTGACAAGGGGTGATCATTCTGAGGTTCAATCAACTTGGATCAAATTTTAAAGCACTGTTTAACAAGGGGCATACCTTTCGAAGAAGCATTCATGCCACAACAGGATATGACTCGGTTTCCTCGTTTTAATAAACCTCTCAAGGACTGGAAGCAGGGGAAACCTTCCAAGATTCAAATGTTTGGGCAGTACATACCAAGTTCATCCTACTGCACGTAAGGTCTGAATTCTTCACGCAACTTCGAGTACAAATATTTTCAAGCTTATAATACTTGGGGAAACCTATGTTGAGTTCATGGTAAATTCTAAAGCTCTTTTTGAGGGTATTTCCTCCAGATCCTGGAGTTTGAGCGGACACATCTTTTCAAAATTCGAATGTTGGAGAAAACTACTGCGAGGCTCGATCAAAAGGAGTTGATTCAAGATGGTTCTATCAAAGCCAAGCATTTTCAAGAATATCTTAATATGGGGAATAATAAAAAACAGTAGGGTCATCCATATTATGATCAAACTGTTTCCAAGCTCATATTAAAGAGAATCTCCTCCAAGACCCTTCCCACAAATTAAAAAAGAAACAGTCCACACAGGGGAAAGCTTTCCCCACACTTTCACAACCTCCAGTGGGCCTTTCTTCTACATCAGTATTCTTCAAATTCAAATCGAGTATTAGGGAATCATGCAAGCATAATACTATACCATCATGTGACAAGCCACATTGTTGCATAACCAAACCTCTACGCTCTAATCATCCACGACCCATCACAGGGGCACCATTCAAAAAAGCATTCAAGTCATAATCATAAAGCCAAAGGCTGCATAAATCATGCATTAGGGCTCTTAGATCCAAAACTAGGCTATACTTATCATCTCATCCATCTGACAAAATCCGACAGCATGGGTCGAGCAAACCTCAAAAGTCCCAATTACGCATTCACATTTCAAAATCTAACATCCATTTAAACATTATCCAAGTCCTTCATCACATACATCACTCAATAATCACATCACATACATCAATCAATCATTCTATATCATACATCGACATTCCTTGAAATCCACTATGAACAAAGTCGGTGTCTTAGGGCCCTCCAATCAATTCTTACCTCGGTTAGAAACAAATAACTAGCAAAATTTGTTCTCATTTCAGTTTTAGTTAACTAAGATATGGATCACTCAAAAAAACTTCCTTTATATTCTACATATTGTGTCAGTCTCCATGCAGCGATATGTTATCCCATTGCGATCTAGCTCATTGTGTCAGAATCCAGACAGCAATGTTGCGAAAGTAGAAATTCCATCCATTGTGTCAGCCTCTATGCAACAATATCCGAAATTTTCAAATTAACTTATTGTGTCAGTCTCCATACAACAATATGTTTCTTTCTTAGCTTATTGTGTCATACCCCATCCAGCAATGTTGCGAAGTCGACAATTCCACTTGTTGTTTCAGTCTCTATGCAACTATGTGTGAATTTTCTACATATAACTTATTGTGTCAGTCTCCATGCAGCGATATGTTTTTCCTTTGCGATCTAGCTCATTGTGTCAGACTCTAGGCAGCAATGTTGCGAAATCAGCAATTCCACTCATTGTGTCAGTCTCTATGCAACAATGTGTGAAATTTTCTATATTTAACTTATTGCGCCAGTCTCCACACAACAATATGTTCTTTCTTCATGATCTAGCTCAGTGTGTCATACTCCAGGTAGCAATGTTGCAAAAGCAGCAATTCCATCCATTGTGTCAGCCTCTATGCAACAATGTCCAAAATTTTCAAATTAACTTATTATGTCAGTCTCTACACAGCAATGTGTTTCTTTCTTAGCTCGTTGTGTCAGACCCCATGCAACAATGTTGCGAAGTTGAAAATTCCACCCGTTGTGTCAGTCTCTACGCAACAATGTATGAATTTTCTACATATAACTTATTGTGTCATTCTCCATGCAGCGATATGTTTTTCCTTTGCGATCTAGCTTATTGTGTCAGACTTCATACAGCAATATTGCGAAATCAGCAATTCCACTCATTGTGTCAGTCTCTATGCGATAATGTGTGAAATTTTCTATATTTAACTTATCGTGTCAGTCTCCATGCAACAATATGTTCTTTCTTCGCGATCTAGCTCATTATGTCAGACTCTAGGAAGTGATGTTGTGAAATCAGCAATTCCACCCATTGTGTCAGTCTCTATGTGACAATGTGTGAAATTTTCTATATTTAGCTTTTATTTCTTCGCGATCCAGCTCATTGTGTCGGACTCCAGGCAGCAATGTTGCGAAATCAGCAATTCTACTCATTGTGTCAGTCTCTGTTGTACCCCAAAATTTTCCCTCTCATTTATCAAGAGTTTTCTCACAAGACCTCTTTGACTCAAGACTGGATTAGGGTTTGATCAGCTCAAGACATCTCATCTTGCACTGATGACCCAAAATTAGGTTTTAAGTTTTCACAAGGATTTTTGGACCATCAAGGCTTTATATGACTTTCATACATCATTTTGGAACCCTAAGATTTCTTATGATAAGTTTCAAGCCTTGAACCACATTTTTGATCAATCAATTGGACAGTTGACCTAAAAATCAACTGTATTACCAAAAAAGTCAACCATGGCCAATTCACAATCAAACTTCATGATTTTTGATCCACATCAACATTTTAGACTCATATGTACCATTTGATCAAGTTTGGATTATAATTCCTCAAGAAATTTGATAAAAATCATCAAAAGGGCAAAATGGTCAAAATTAGGGTTTTGACTGAGGAAGGGCAATTTCTGATTTTTAACCTAGAAAATGACCATTTGAGTTCAAGCATGATTTCAAGGATTCAATGGCATCATCTTGACTTAATTACATGGCTCAAAGCATTTCAAATTCATTGGGTTGACAGATGAATCTTGCAGTCAACTGATCAAAAGTCAATTGTATACTAAAAAGTCAAACTTTGACTTTTTGGTCAAAATCAGGTACCAAGAGTCATAATTCATCAAGATATGTCAAAATTTGAAACTTTTTCACCAAGAAAACCAAATTTGAAAATTAGGGTTTGAATTTGAAATTTTTGATAACTTAGAAATTTTCTAAGTATAAAAATTTTCTTATTTTTTCTCAACTTTACACCACTTTTTCACCATGATGCATATTGATTCAAAGAAAGATCCCAACATAAAAGTTGTAGACCTACATGAAATCTACAACTTTTCTTCACAAGCTTTTCCCTAAAGATGCTTGGATCTCAAGTTATAAATTTGTGAATACATGGTCATGAACTTCTTAACTTAGTGAAGTTTTGCCCTAATTTAGGCAGGTTTTGGACTAAACTTCATGGGAATTTTTCACCTAATTCCAAGAGGTATCTAAAAATTCATTTCAAAGATGGATTATAGAGCACATTTCAAGATTTCCAAAATGTCAAAGAACTCTCCAATATCAATTTTGAGTAGGGAGAATCGAAGAGAGGAAGTTGGCATTTTCTCACTTTTTGTTCAAGCCATTTCATGAAGAACCAAGTTGCAAATCAATCCTATGCTTGCTATTTCATGTTGTACAGGTCCTAAACTTGTTCTACATTCCTTAATTAAATGCTTACTCAGTTGACAAAGCCTATATCCATGCTTTTGAACCTTTGCACAACTTGTAATTCCATTTATGGCAAAAAGGTTCCATTGCCATTTTCATAAAGAGCAACTTTTGCAAACTTTGTAATCTTGAGCTTTGAACCTGTCCCCTTGATGCATACAAACCACACAGGTCTCAAGCAAGTTTTACAAACCCATACCAACCCTAAGCAAGCTGGTACAAGCATGTGAAGCTTTGGTCTTGTCACTTTGCTTCAAGTACAAGAAAGTTGGCAAAAGGCTAGCATTGGCAGATCTGTTGGGAAGCTAACCTAAGATCATTTCAATACTAATATAACAACTATATGCAACACAAAAAACACGAAGCCAAGACCTGAAACTCTCTCAAGCTCAAAAACACCAAAACCTGTCCAAAAACTGCAGATTCTGCACAAGCATCCCCACCTTCCATTTGGCTCGTGCGTTTTGTGTTTAGATCATTCCAACACCTTACATATTTGATATCAAACCCATCCAACCCATCATCCCTGTTTTGTATCCTCTTTTCCACCATCTGCCATTGTTGACTTTGAAGCTTGCAGTTGGACTTTGTTAGGAAGTTCTAGCCACTTTTAGAGCAAGGCAAGGGTTGGAATAGATTCAGGGAAGCTCAAGGAAGCTCAAGCAAGCATCAGGCCTCCATTAAAGTCCCTATATTTCCATACACGATTCCAGCTGAAGGAGGTAAATTTTCAAACTCTATCTTCTTCTACAGGCAACCTTAGGCCACGATCTGTGAATGAAAAATGTAGTTCTCATCATAACGAAGCTATATATATCATTATCTTGCATTGATTTTACTTGTTCTAAGAGAATTTAGAAGTTGAAATGTTTGAAAATATTAGGTTAGAATTTGGGGCTTTTAAAATTCTCTTTGATCTTTGATAGTTATATTACATAACTTATATGGTTGGATTCGTGAGTTCAAATGCTACATTTTTCATGTTATAAGTTTTCATTTTTATGGAAGCATGAGGAAGATACGGGGGATCCGGCCAAGGCTTGAGGAAGAAGATGAAACAGGGCAAGGAAGCGTTTTGGAATATGTTATTTTTGTTTCACCAAGGATAAAGCTAAATATATTTTTGTTGAAACAGGGCAAGGAAGCGTTTTGGAACATGGATGAAAAGGGTGATAGCCCCTTCCCTTTTCATAATCTACCCCCCGAACTCAAGAAAACATCTGGTCTTTCATGTGCTTTTTCACCTTTCCTTTTGGATAAAATAAAAGTCGGTGGCGACTCTTGCTAACCGCAACATTTACAAACACAAACGCAAAACCTCAAGTCAGTTCTCCCACCGTATCACAGAACTGGCGACTCTGCTGGGGAAAATTATAAAAGTGGGGTTGCCAGATCACATTTATTTGCTTACCTTGTTTGATTTTTTTGCTTTACATTTTGGTTTTTGTTTGGGTTTGATTCCTCCACCTGGATTTGGGAAACATTATAGGTAAATAGAAATACATTGTGGAAACTGTGCGGGGTATACTGACATGGTCTAAGCAATATCTATGTTAGTGTGATATATTTGTGGGTACCGGTAGCCTTTGAGTCAATCAAATAGAATACGGGGCCGCTGAGTGATGTCATGAAGCACTAATAAACTTCTAGAACCCTTTACTTGACCAACTTGGCCTTTAGGATGTAGTGAGATGACCGGCTTTGGTGCAGTCCGAAGTTGGTAGATACTCGATACTACACTCATTGAGGGTTGGTTTCTTGGGATATTTTGGTCTCCATTAAAGAGGCTTGAGCTGAAACAATGACCAAGGAAACAATTCAATGATATTGAGCTCCTTAGAACCCGGTTACTATTGATAAGACAGGTTGAGCCAGCTAAACTTCAAGAGGGTACTTACCTATAAAACCCCATGCAAGCCTAAACTAAGAACTTGTTTGCTTTACTTGTATATGCATACT
The DNA here is from genome assembly GCA_948472305.1 of Vicia faba. Classification (NCBI taxonomy): domain Eukaryota; kingdom Viridiplantae; phylum Streptophyta; class Magnoliopsida; order Fabales; family Fabaceae; genus Vicia; species Vicia faba. Next base: position 640,799,507 of record OX451736.1, on the reverse strand, counting down.
TGTACATAACATCATGGACATCATGAACATCATATGCATTCACTAACCATTTCAAGGATTTTGGAGATTCATCTTTGTTCTTGTTTTGTAGGATATGGATTCACTTCGCAGGAAAACTATCCAAATCAACCTTGTAAGAATTCCTCCACAACTCAAGGAGCTAGGTTCAAGGATCCCTGAGAACTCTCCATTCACCGAGAGGCATGGTCGTCTACTTAACTTGGTCACCTCCAACACAGAGGAGGATATGATGAAAGTTCTCTTCCAGTTCTTTGACCCTTTGCATCATTGCTTCACATTTCCTGACTATCAACTTGTGCCTACTTTGGAAGAATTCTCTCAACTCTTGAGGATTCCTATTCTCAATCAACTACCTTTCAACGGTACGGAAAGAGATCCAAAGCCAGAAGAGATTGCTCAAGCCCTGCACTTGCACTCATCTGATGTCACAACTCATTGGGAAATTAGAAGTGGTGTCAAAGGCTTCTTAGCAAAGTTTCTGTTTGAGAAGGCCCAAAACTGTTGGAATTCCCTAGACTTGCAAGCTTTTGAAGAGATTGTGGCTCTTCTTATCTATGGAATGGTCTTGTTCCCCAATCCTGACCAACTCAAAGATGTGAGTGCTGTCAAAATCTTCATGTCACGCAATCCGGTGCCTACATTGCTAGGGGATATCTTACACTCTTTTCACACTCGTACAATGAGGAAAAGAGGTGTTCTTATGTGTTGCACTCCTCTCCTGGAAAGATGGTTTATTTCTCATCTTCCCCAATCAGTCTTAAAGAATTAGCAAGGTTTGAGGTGGTCACAAAGTTTAATGACGCTTAAACATTCAGATATTCATCGGTGCTCTCGATCCAAAGAGAATGTTATCATTGTTGACCGTTGTGGGGAATTCCCTAATGTCCCTCTACTTGGCATTAGGGGAGGCATCACCTACAACCCGTGCTTAGCTCTAAGACAGTTTGGTTATGCCCGAATGGATGGCCCACATGATATGCTGATTCAAGGCTTGGTATTCGACTACGACAATGACGATCAAGGACTTCGCCATAGATTCATCCAAGCTTGGAGGATGCTAAACAAGGTGGATGGCAAGAATTTGGTACACAAGAATTCCATCCCTCTTGAGCTTTACCTCAAGTGGGTATGAACCCGCGCTCAAAGTCTTATGATGCCTTATCCTTCCATTCTCCCAGTGATTATTGAGCCTGTTAAGGAAGGAGAAGTTCCATACACTATCCTACATCCTGACATGCCCACATCACTTGAATATCTACAAAGGGATTGGATCCAACTCAAAGGAGAGTGAGATACTTTCGAAGCCCAATTCTACGCAAGTGAGAAGAAGGTTTTGGAACTCACTAGGCTACTTCATGAGGAGAAGACTCTAAATACCTACATTGCACCAAAGAGGATGCACAATGTCTTTTTATCTTAGAATTTTGTATTATTTTGCCCAAGGGGCATTAATGTACTCAAATTCTATCTTATTAATATAACATGCATTTCTTTTTGTTTAAAACAAATTTGGTTTTTTAAATCCTTGAAAGCATTGCATGCATACATATCATTCATCATAAGCATAAACAGGTCTTTGCAATAAGTTTCCTGATCTCTCTACTGTTTATTTCAGTAAGATGGATCTCGAACAGACGGTCAAAGATCTTCAAGCTCAAAACATGAAGTTTCAACAGTTACTCATGACCCTAGCCAAGGGGAAAGATAAATTGAAGACTCTGTTAGCCGAAGAGAGAAGGAAGAAACCCAAGAAATCCACTGGGGTTTTGAATATGGGGAGAAGATTTTAGGGACAGACTAGAAGGACTCTGAACTTTGCAACCACTTTCGGGGAAGGAGAAGGAAAAGGAAAAGAAACGGAATTACCATCAGAATCTGAAGAAGAGGAGGAAGAAGAAGATAACTCTGAGGAGTTGTATCCTCCGGCTGATGATAAGTACAAACACCTTGAAGAGCGTTTAAGCACTATGGAAATCCAGAGAGTACCGGGTCTAGATTTTGAAGAGTTGGGGCTGGTGTCAGGAATTGTAATCCCGCCAAAGTTTAAAGTGCCATTATTTGCCAAATATGATGGGGTGTCATGTCCTAATATTCACCTCTGATCATATGTCATGAAGATTCAACCTCACTCTATCGATAAAGACTTTTGGGTCCACTTTTTCCAAGACAGTTTGTCAGGAATGCAACTCGATTGGTTTTACCAATTGGAAAGGACCGACATCCACAATTGGGAAGACTTAGCCGCAGCTTTCTATAAACAATAACAATACAACGCTGATTTGGCGCCTACCTGTACTCAACTTCAGAGTATGGCTATGGCTTCGAATGAGGGCTTTAAAGATTACGCGCAAAAGTGGAGAGATCTAGCCGGAAGAGTGCAACCCCCTCTGTCCAAAAGGGAGTTGGTGGACATGTTCTTGGGCACTCTGTCGGGCCCTTTCTTCAACCATTTGATTGGAAGTTCATCTGCTGGGTTTACCGAGCTAATTTTAACCGGCGAGAGGGTGGAAGCTGGTATAAGAAGTGGGAAGATTCATAAAGACTCGTCTGCCTCTACAGCCATGAAAAAACCCTTCACTAGGAAGAAAGAGGTATCGGCTGTTTATCCACAAAGGAAGCAGGGGAAAGCTGAGCGCCGACCAATGGTAGGGGCTGTTATGATCCCAAAACTGACATCTGATCAACCGAGGAGTAACCAACCAAGGGTGGAAAGGTCAGTTTGGAAATTCACCAGGCTTAATATGACTCTAGCCCAGATTTTACCATATCTGCTGAAATCTAATCTAGCGACCTTAAAGGAAGCTCCAAAGAATCCCAATATGGAGTCCCCCCATTATCACCTGAATGCCAGATGCGCATACCATTCTGAGAGTCCGGGACACGACACCAACAATTGTTAGTCTTTGAAGAACAACATTCAAGACCTCATAGATGTAAAGGAGATCGAGTTTGAAGCGCCAGAGAAACCAAATGTCATTTCCGCTCCCATGCCTAGACATGGTCACAACGCCAATGCTATCGAGGAAGTTTTGTTTGTTGCTACAATGGATGAACTCTTGACCCCACTCCTGATCATCAAGTTGAATTTGTTGAAAGCTGGTATATTCCCAGGTTGTGATAAAGACTTCCATGTTTTCCTATCCTCATCATTTGATTGCCCTATGTTGAAGACAGGTATCCAACGATTGATTGACAACCAAGAAATTTTGTTTGAGAATGCTCCTGTTTCACTCGTTCCAGTTAAAGAAGTTTCAATCATAACCATATACGCCAATCCTTCCAGGGTCCCCAAAAGGCCCGTTAGGATTAAATCAGATCCAAAGACTACTTCACTCATAATTACAATGCCCGAGCCGGTCCCATACGAATCAGATAAAACAGTACCATGGAATTACGGTGGAGAAATCTACTACCATGGTGTTAAACAAGATGGGTTGGCCACCAAAGAAGAAAGCTCCGAAGAAGAAAATTCTGACATTAGCAATATTGCCGGAACTAGTAAGATTACCCGTAGTGATAGAATCTTCTCTCCAGAGATTGCCCCTCCAAAGGCGGTTTTTGGACCCGTGGCTGTTCCAAAGATTACCTCTGCACCATTGATTATACCTGCAAGTGTACCTACCGACAAAAATAACACGATCCCTGTTGTTGTCCCTACCAACACTTCTATTGCCGAAGATCGAGGGAAAGGCATTCAAGAAGAGCATGTCCGGACGAAGGCTCAATCTCTAGCTATCCCTAAGACATCCAAGAAGGAAATGAAAGAAATTCTGAGGATAATAAAGAAAAGTGATTATGATGTGGTTGAATAGTTGGGGAAAACTCCCTCCAAGATCTCCATGCTAGCCTTGCTGCTGTTCTCTGAGGCACATTCTAAAGCTCTGGTAAAATTTTTGAAGACAGCCCATGTGCCACAAGAGACGTCTGCTGACCAATTCCAAGACTGTGTGGCCAGTTTGACAGCTGATAACGACCTAGGCTTCTCTGATGCTGATTTGACACCCAGAGGGAGAAAACACAACAAGGCTTTGCATGTCTCTGTGGAATGTAGAGGAACGACTCTGGCCCATGTCTTGGTGGACACGGCATCATCTTTGAAAGTCTTACCAAAGAAAGCCATTGATAGATTGGATTGCAAAGGGCTGGCGTTAAAACCCAGTAACATAGTTGTGAGAGCGTTTGATGGTTTGAAGAGGATGGTCCATGGGGAGGTGGACATCTCGATAAAGGTGGGAACTCAGACTTTCAACTCAACCTTCTATGTCATGGACATCCGCCCCTCTTATTCATGTCTGTTAGGACGGCCCTGGATCCATAATGTTGGGGCTGTCACCTCTACGCTACACCAGATGTTGAAGTACCCGGTCCAAGTAAAGATCATAATTGTCCACGGGGAGGAGGAGTACATGATTAGTCATTTGAATTCTTTCTAATATGTGGAGTTGGATGACGAGTTCATTGAAACTCTGTTTCAACATTTCGAAGAGGTCTCTCAAGAAGTAGCAGAAACCAAGGCAGTATCCTCGATTCCCAAGATCACCAGACCTCCGCTTCGGATGTCATCTCTAAAGGATGCAAAGGCAGTAATAGAGGAGGGTGGATGCACCATCTGGGGGCAGCTTCCAGACATTCCGTATAAATCAGACAAGTTTGGCTTAGGTTTTACTTCAACTGCTCAGAAGGCTGTGCGTCGTGCCCGTGCCGGAGGGCCACCTTTGAAGATTAGCAACCAAGGAGTCAATGCAGTAGAAGATAATGAAGAGGGTGGCAGCTTGGAAGATTGGATATTTCCTACTGTCAACGGAGGACTTCGCAACTGGGAAGCCAGAGACTTTGTACCAATAACTTTCCTCTCTCAGTAATTTATCTTTTATATTTATGTTGGACTTGTACTATTCACGAACAATTCACACTTTAAAAACCTTGTGTCTTACCCGAGGCACAATGGTCCATTTGTAAGGGTTTTTATTTCATCTTCATATGACATTCAATGAATCATGGACGCTTTTTCACATACAAATATTTTGTGCTCATTGTCTTTATTTTTATTTTTTAAAGATGGTTATACCCTTACACACACCCACACTCACAAATGCAGGTACCCCTCCATTCTGGATCCCATGGGTAACAATACTGTTATAGCCTTCAGTGACTTTGAAGATCCAATCTATCAAGCCGAATACAAAGGTGAGGAAGATTGTGAAGTGCCAGGGGAATTGGCCAGACTACTACAACAAGAGGAAAGATCTATTTAGCCTTATGAGGAGTTGTTGGATACAATCAACTTGGGTACCGAGGAAGATAAAAAGGAAATCAAAGTGGGTGCCAATTTAGAGTCGGGTGTCAAGGAGCGCCTAATTCAACTATTGCATGATTATGTTGAGATCTTTGGTCATACGAACACATACCGGGACTTGATACAGATATCGTGGTATATCGTCTACCCACAAGAGAAGACTGTCCACCAGTGAAACAAAAAGTCTGCCGCATGAGACCTGACATGTCAGAGAAGATCGAAGCAGAAGTCATGAAACAGTTCAATGCTGGATTTCTAGCGGTTACTTCCTATCCTCAATGGGTTGCCAACATTGTTCCCGTGCCTAAAAAGGACGGTAAAGTACGGATGTGCGTGGATTATAGAGATTTAAACAGGGCCAGCCCTAAAGATGATTTTCCACTTCCCCACATCGACATCCTGGTTGATAATACGGCCCATCACAAGGTGTTTTCCTTCATGGACAGATTCTCAGGCTATAACCAAATCAAAATGGCACCTGAGGACATGGAGAAAACTATGTTTGTCACACAGTGGGGCACGTTCTGCTACAAAGTGATGTCGTTCGGACTGAAGAATGATGGGGCAACCTATCAACGTGCCATGGTAGCATTGTTTCATGATATGATACATCATGAGATAGAGGTATATGTAGATGACATGATAGCCCGATCAAAAACTGAAGAAGAGCACCTTGATCACTTGCAAAAGATGTTTGTGAGATTGAAGGAGTACAAACTAAGGCTGAACCCAAACAAGTGCACATTCGGAGTCCGGTCCAGTAAACTCTTAGGTTTCATTGTTAGCAACAAAGGCATCGAGGTTGATCCTGCCAAGGTTAAAGCAATACAAGAAATGCCTGCTCCTCGTACTGAGAAGGAAGTCAGAGGATTCTTGGGACGCCTGAACTATATCGCCAGATTCATTTCTCACCTAACATCTACTTGTTAACCAATCTTCAAGTTGTTGAAGAAATATCAAGTAGTCACATGGAATGATGAATGCCAGATTTCTTTTGACAAAATCAAAGAATATTTACAAGAGCCTCCTGTCTTGATGCCACCAGTCGAGGGAAGACCACTAATCATGTATTTGACCGTTTTAGAGAACTCAATGGGGTGTGTATTGGGGCAGCATGACGAGTCTGGCCGAAAAGAGCACGCTATTTACTACCTGAGCAAAAAGTTTACCGACTGTGAAACCAGATATTCACTGCTCGAGAAAACTTGCTGCGCTCTGGTATGGGCTGCTCACCGGCTAAGACAGTATATGTTGACTCATACCACTTTGCTGATATCTAAGATGGATCTGATAAAGTACATCTTTGAGAAGCCTGCTCTGTCTGGGAGGATAGCTAGATGGAAGATGATCCTAATAGAATATGACATACAGTACACTACCCAAAAAGCTATAAAGGGAAGCATGCTAGCTGATCATCTTTCTCATCAAGCTGTAGAAGATTATCAGTCTATGAAGTTTGAATTCCTGGACGAAGACATCATGACATTAGACAAATGTGAAGAAGTCAGACCATATGACAGACCTGGACAAGGATCCCGATGGACCCTGTTCTTTGATGGGGAATCCAATGCACTTGGTAATGGTATCGACGTTGTACTCATATCTCCGGAAGGGTGCCATACTCCTTTTACTGCCAAACTTTGCTTCAACTGTACGAACAACATGGCGGAATACGAAGCATGATCTTTGGTCTCAAGGCTTCCATAGACTTGGGAATCAAATCTTTAGTTGTATTTGGAGATTCAGCTTTGGTTATCAGTCAGATCAAAGGAGAATGGGACACTAAGCACCCAAACCTTATCCCTTACAAAGAACATGTTTTGACATTGTTACCACATTTCGAGCAGATTACCTTTGAGCATTTCCCGCGAGAAGAAAATCATCTAGCAGATGCTCTAGCCACAATGTCATCTATGTTTAAACTTAATTGGGATAACGAGGCTCCCCAGATCACCGTTGAACGAATGGACGAACCAGCACACTGTCACGAGATTAATACTGAAGAAGTAGTGGACCAGCCTTGGTTTCATGAAGTCAAAAGGTATCTCGAGGCTCAAGAATATCCATAAGGAGCTTCAATCAACGATAAAAAGTTCCTAAGGAGATTCTCCGCTAAATTCTTCCTGAGTAATGGCATCCTGTACAAACGAAATCTTGATTCTATTATGCTCCATTGTGTGGATAAGATTGAAGCTGAAAAGATCATGGCTGAATTACGTGAAGGTACCTTCGGCACTCACTCTAGTGGGCATACGATGGTGAAGAAAATTCTACGGGAAGGCTATTATTGGTCTACCATGGAAGCAGACTGCTATCAACACTCCCGGACCTGTCATAAGTGTCAAATCTATGCAGACAAGGTGCACGTGCCTCCGGTTCCTCTAAATGTCTTAACAGCTCCTTGGCCCTTTGCTATGTAGGGAATCGATATGATTGGGGTGATCAAGCCTACAGCCTCCAATGGACACCGCTTCATTCTAGTGGCCATTGACTATTTCACAAAGTGGGTCGAAGCATCTTCCTTCACATCCGTTACTAAGAATGTTGTTGCCCGCTTCATCAAGCAGAATCTTATTTGTCGGTACAGTATCCCAGAAAGGATCATCACTGATAATGGTACGAACCTTACCAATACTATGATCACCGCCTTGTGAGAGCAGTTCAAGATTCAACATCATAATTCATCCCCCTATCGGCCAAAGATGAATGGTGCAGTCGAAGCTGCTAATAAAAACATTAAAAAGATCATACAGAAAATGACAGTCACCTACAAGGAATGGCATGAAATGCTACGGTTTTCTCTCCACGGGTACCGTACCATGGCTCGCACATCAACTAGGGCAACACCCTATTCTTTGGTTTATGGCATGGAAGCTGTCTTGCCTATTGAGGTTCAAATCCCCTCTTTGAGAATTATGAAAGATGCAGGTTTGAGTAAGGACGATTAGATCCAGACCTAGCTTGATCAAGTGAACTTAATTGATGAAAAGAGGCTTACTGCTATTTGCCATGGTAAGATGTATCAAAAACGGATGATCAAGGCTTTCAACAAGAAACTCAGACGCCAAGTATATCAAGTCGGAGATCTAGTGATCAAGCGTATCATCTTGCCACAAAGTGATCCCAGGGGAAAATGGACTCCTACCTATGAAGGACCATTTGTAATCAAGAACATCTTCTCCGGTGGGGCAATGATCTTAACCACCATGGACGGTGATGACCTGCCACACCCTGCGAATGCAGACATAGTCAAAAGATACTACGCATAAGAGACCCGCTAGGTTGACACACCTAGGCAAAACAAGGGCATCCCGGCGAACCAAAAGGTTCGGGAAAAAATTAGGGATAAAATAAAAAATATGTACACCCGGCAAGTTGAAAACCCGAAAGGGCAACTTGGGCAAAAAAGGGTTTCCCGATGGATTGAAAACCCGAAAGGGCAGTCCAGGAAAAAGTTAGGGAATTAAAGCGTATGACTATGTCTCGTTGGATCACTTGGAGGACAACTTCAATCTCTTCACTGACAAACTCGGAGTTCTGATCAATTTAATCATCTTCGGACGAAGCAACAAATAGGCAAGATATTCAGAGATACAGAGGCTATAGCAGAAAGGGAACCCCATGGGATTATCACACATAACTATCTTTCTTTGTATAAATTTTTCTTATTTTCATGACACCATCCTCTTACTAGGATGTCTGTCTCCTTTGTACAAAATACTTATTCAAAGTAAATACAAAGATATCTTTTTAAAGTACGGAAAGCTATTTGTCCTTTTCTTTTACACTTGTGTTTTATTTGCAAAAACGTCCAATGATTCATTAATGAACATATGCATTTGAACATAATTACTATTTATAAATAAACAAAATGAAAAAGAACAATTACTGACAGGTTGAAATAATAGGAAAGCGTATTTAGGCTATTCTATGAGCAATCCCTATAATACGTCACTAAGATCCCCAGCGGAGCTGAAACTTCAAACTATTAATCCCCGGTGGAAACCATCCAGTTTCTCCAAGTTCCCCAACAAGTTATCTTGAAGCCTGAAATCAACCAGATAACGGCTAACTTTCGTTCCTCCCTAGCCTAGGATAACTTCCCGGCAGAGTGGCAGATGACCAAAACTCCCGAACTTTTTCTCCAAACGGGAATAAGCTTTTCCCCCACAGAGTTTTCAATACTCCCTAACAGAACAAAGACTCCCTTTATTAATTCCCAGTAGAAGTCATCAAAATTCTCTGGATTTCCAAGCAGATTCCTCAAGTAGTATATCACATTGCTCTCACAACAGAATTTTTGTCAATACTCCAACTTCAAGAATTTACATATCCTCGGCAGCAGTCAAGGATTTATTTTCCTTAGCAAACCAGCTTACATGCGCATACATTACATCCACATATCATAAACATTGATAAAACACATATATTGCATCATACATTTCATGCAACATAATTTTGTGTTCCAGCTAACATTTTACCCTTTTCAGGATAAGATTAACAGCTACTGCTAACAATATTCAAGTTCATGTTACAGTCCAGATACGCTCCAGACACGGATGCCATTCTGACACTTATTCAGATTTCAAGATCATGATACAGTCCAGATACGCTCCAGACACGGAAGCCATTCTGTTACTCATTCAGATTCAAGTTCAGATACGGCTCGGATACGCTCCAGACACAGATGTTATTTTGTCGCTCATACAGATTCAGTCTCCAGATACAGCTCGGATATGTTCCAGATATGGACACCATTCTGATACTTATTCTTTTGACTTACAACAAACATTCTTGGATGGCATCTACAAGCCCATCTCCAACAAGATTCTATCACCTCTCCAAATGGCATCTTTAAGCTCATTCCCTCAACTACACTTTGTCGAGTGCAAATTTATGGGCACTCTAGTGTCCAATCATCTTTCACCTTCGAGTCACGAATGGCAAAGCTCGCCAATCGAACTCTTCAGGTTTAAGAAGATTGAACAGGGGCAGTTGTTGTACCCCAAAATTTTCCCTCTCATTTATCAAGACTTTTCTCACAAGACCTCTTTGACTCAAGACTGAATTAGGGTTTGATCAGCTCAAGACATCTCATCTTGCACTGATAACCCAAAATTACGGTTTGAGTTTGCACAAGGATTTTTGGACCATCAAGGCTTAATGTGACTTTCATACATCATTTTGGAACCCTAAGATTGCTTATGATAAGTTTCAGCCTTGAACCACATTTTTTATCAGTCAATTGGACAGTTGACCTAAAAATCAACTATATTGGGAAAAAAGTCAACCATGGCCAATTCACTCAAACTTCATGATTTTTTATCCACATCAACATTTTAGACTCATATGTACCATTTGATCAAGTTTGGATGATAATTCCTCAAGAAATTTGATCAAATCATCAAAAGGGCAAACTGGTCAAAATTAGGGTTTTGACTGAGGAAGGGCAATTTCTGATTTTTAACCTAGCAAATGACCATTTGAGTTCAAGCATGATTTCAAGGATTCAATGGCATCATCTTGACTTAATTACATAGCTCAAAGCATTTCAAATTCATTGGGTTGACAGATGAATCTTGCAGTCAACTGATCAAAAGTCAATTGTATACTGAAAAGTCAAACATTGACTTATTGGTCAAAATCAAGTACCAAGAGTCATAATTCATCAAGATATGTCAAAATGTGAAACTTGTTCACCAAGAAAACCAAATTATAAAATTAGGGTTTGAATTTGAAATTTTTCATAACTTAGAAATTTTCTAAGTATAAAACTTTTCTTATTTTTTTCTCAACTTTACACCACTTTTTCACCATGATGCATATTGATTCAAAGAAAGTTCCCAACATGAAAGTTGTAGTCCTCCATGAAATCTACAACTTTTCTTCACAAGCTTTTCCCTAAAGATGCGTGGATCTCAAGTTATAAATTTGTGAATACATGGTCATGAACTTCTTAACTTAGTGAAATTTTGCCCTAATTTAGGATGGTTTTGGACCCAACTTCATGGAAAATTTTCACCTAATTCCAAGAGGTATCTCAAAATTCATTTCAAATATAGATTATATAGCACATTGCAAGCTTTCCAAAATGTCCAAGAACTCTCCAAGATCATTTTTGAGTAGGGAGAATCGAAGAGAGGAAGTTGGCATTTTCTCACTTTTTGTTCAAGCCATTTCATGAAGAACCAAGTTGCAAATCAATCATATGCTGGCTATTTCATGTTGTACAGGTCCTAAACTTGTTCTACACTCCTTAACTAAATGCTTACTCAGTTGACAAAGCCTCTATCCATACTTTTGAACCTTTACACAACTTGTAATTCCATTTATGGCAAAAAGGTTCCATTGCCATTTTCATAAAGAGCAACTTTTGCAAACTTTGTAATCTTGAGCTTTGAACTTGTCCCCTTGATGCATACAAACCACACAGGTCTCAAGAAAGTTGTACAAACCCATACCAACCCTAAGCAAGATGGTACAAGCATGTGAAGCTTTGGTCTTGTCACTTTGCTTCAAGTACAGGAAAGTTGGCAAAAGGCTAGCATTGGCAGATCTGTTGGGAAGCTGACCTAAGATCATTTCAATACTAATATACCAACTATATGCAACACAAAAAACACGAAGCCAAGACCTGAAACTCTCTCAAGCTGAAAAACACCAAAACCTGTCCAAAAACTGCAGATTCTGCACAAGCATCCCCACCTTCCATTTGGCTCGTGCGTTTTATGTTTAGATCATTCCAACACCTTACATATTTGATATCAAACCCATCCAAACCATCATCCATGTTCTGTATCCTCTTTTCCACCATCTGCCATTGTTGACTTTGAAGCTTGCAGTTGGACTTGGTCAGGAAGTTCTAGCCACTTTTAGAGCAAGGCAAGGGTTGGAATAGATTCAGGGAAGCTCAAGGAAGTTCAAGCAAGCATCGGGCTTCCATTAAAGTCCATACATTTCCATACACGATTCCAGCTGAAGGAGGTAAATTTTCAAACTCTATCTTCTTGTACAGGAAACCTTAGGCCACGATCTGTGAATGAAAAATGTAGTTCTCATCATAACGAAGCTATACATATCATTATCTTGCATTGATTTTACTTGTGCTAAGAGAATTTGGAAGTTGAAATCTCTGAAAATATTAGGTTAGAATTTGGGGCTTTTAAAATTCTTTTTGATCTTTGATAGTTATATTACATAACTTATATGGTTGGATTCGTGAGTTCAAATGCTACATTTTTCATGTTATCAGTTTTCATTTTTATGGAAGCATGAGGAAGATACAGGGGATCCGACCAAGGCTTGAGGAAGAAGATGAAACAGGGCAAGGAAGCGTTTTGGAATATGTTATTTTTGTTTCGTTAAGGATAATGGATGTATAGCCACCCAGTGGCAAAGCAGCACGCTGGCGAGACCCATGTCCTGGGTTCGAACCTGAGCGCTACTTTTGTTTTTTGACATTTTTTTCTTTTCAGTTTTTTAACCCTTTTTGCAGGTTGGGCTTGTTTTTGGGCCAGAACTTTTTTGGCTAATATCATCACCACTGATTTGCTTCATCACCCCCCTTTACTAATTTTCATATTTTTTTTTTAATTTTGTTTTATGGTTATATTTTGCATATTAAATATTTTTCTCTAAACATAAAAATCCCTAAAAAATAATTTGATCATATTACACTTTTATTTTTTTTTTATTTTTTTTATTATTACTTCTCACATAAAAATATAGTTTATTTTAATAGGATATAATTTATTTTTCTTAATAAATTTATAAACATAATTAAATATACTTAGTATTTTTATTTTTCATTTCATACTTATAAATACTCATTTTTGCATATATTTAATTTTAATATTTAAATACAATATTATTTATTATTTTATACAAGAAAAATACACAAAATATTAATATAGAAAGTTTATTTTCTTTTAAATAAAAGTAGGGTTAAACTCCTTTCAAAAATTAAGTCTTTTTTTATAGGTTTAGATTAAATATTCCTTTACATAAAAATAAGCCATCAAAAATCTTTTATATGTACATTGCATTGTATTACATTTTAAATATTGTTTAGTATTTATCTTAAATTCGTACAAATTCGATTTGGTTGTAATAATATATTTAGCTTTATATTTGTGCAAATCCCCATTCAAACTTGTATCCCCCCCCCCCCCCCCCCCCCCCCCCCGTTGTAATAGCTTAGTATATTTAGATTACGCAATATATCGCTTTCATATGCCATGATTAGTAATTAGGGTTTTTATGACAAGAACAAAACAAAACAAATAGAACACTTTAAATACAAGACAAAATCAAAAGCATGAAGATGACACACTTGTACACAAACACCCTTAGGGTTTCTCCCACTTGGTTGCCTAAAATAAAATGGTCATGTTACGCATGCGAAGTGTCTTGGCAAAACAAACAAATATAAGATCATAGTCCCTCGATGACGCTATTCAAAAGTTGCCTTACAAAATGATCTTGGTCCCTAAAAAATGCTAAGATACTTTGTAAACATTGCTAATCATGGTTATACGATGATCCGCGCTCGTCCCATTTACATCCAAAGATAGGGTTGCTTACCAAATCAATGGTAAGCCAACAATGTCAAAGGAATAGAAAATACATAAGAAAGACATTTCAGTAGGTAGATAGCTTCTAGTTACTTGCTCCATTTCAAACAAAATCCTTGCTATTTTCAAAACAAACACACACACATTTCAAAACATCTTACAAACAATGAAAACATTTTCAAAAGACAAACATCTTTGTATACATTCTTACGAACGAGAATCATTACAAAGATTGCCTAAACGAATGGCCTCTTTTACAAAATACTTTCAAAACCACACCAAACACCATTTCAAACAAACCAAAGTAAGTGATCTAGGAAGTAACTAAGAGTCCATGGAAAACCATGGATGAAAAGGGTGCTAGCACCTTCCCTTTTCATAATCTACCCCCCGAACTCAAGAAAACATCTCAAATGTCTTTCCTGTACTTTTTCACCTTTCCTTTTGGATAAAAGAAAAGTCGGTGGCGACTCTTGCAAACCGCAACATTTGCGAATACAAACACAAAACCTCAAGTCAATTCTCTCACCGTATCACAGTCTCTATGCAACAATATGTGAAGTTTTCTATATTTAATTTATTATATCAGTCTCCATGCATCAGTGTATTCCTTCCTCTAAGAAATAATTCATTGTGTCAGGCTCCATGCAGCAATGTACGGAATCTGTAGTTTAATCCATTGCGTCAGTCTCCATGCAACAACGTGTTTCCCTATCTACAATATAACCCATTGCATCAGTCTCCATGCAGCGATGTCATTATTAAATTCCTTCTATTGCGTTGGTCTCCATGCAACAATGCTTTTACCAGATTTTTTCTAATGCATCAATCTCCATGCCACAATATTTTTATCAAGCTTTTTTCACGGTATAATCCATTACATCATCCAACTTTGTTTTATTCATCCCATAGGTTTTGATGAATAACGTAAGCCCATCCCTGTTGTTTTTCATCCCCTAGGTTGTGATCAATACAGAGGTTCATCCTCGTACTGTTTACTCCCTAGGTTATAGTAAACATGACGAAATATGCGATATAAATCATTGTGTCAGTCTCTATGCAGCAATGTGCGAAATCTAGGATATAACTCATCGCGTCAAGCTCCATGCATTGATGTTGTTATCCAGCTTTTTCAATTATCTATCCCCTAGGATGCGATAGATATGCGAATAAATTTGCATAATCCATTGCGTCAGCCTCCTTGCAGCAATGTGTTATCACACTTTATTTTATTCAACCTCTAGGTCGTCATGAATTGACAAAATCAAATCAAACCAAAACTTACTATATTAGTCTACAAGCATTAGTAAGTCAAATTTTCAAAACTTGTATCATTTACCTCCTAGGTTATGGTAAATTCTATGACGATCTATTTTCTAGGTATTAACGAGTTATCTGCATCATCATATCTAGATCAATCTTACTCTTCAATCACATCTCTTTATCCAAACTCCGGTATGATGATACATCATCATCTTTGCCTATTTCTCGGTGCTCTTAGGTATGTTATATCAGTATATCCTTACTTAATAACCATATGTCAAATTTTGGGGTCTTCCATTATTTAATAACCCTGCGATTCAAACGTGCGGGACCTGCATATTCTTACACCATTCAATAGAAGAATAATTAAATAGGGGCAGCTGTCATATCCCAAATTTGCCTGCCCTTTTATTTCTACAGTCAAACATATTTTAAACATTGTTTTTATAATATTATTTGATTTTTATAGATGTTCATTCTGAAGTCCAGTCAAAAATATTTTAAACATTTTTTTATTATATTCTTTGATTTTTATATATATTCGCTTCCCAACCTATTTAAAAATATGATAATTTATTCCAAATTATTTGTATTTTTAAAAATAGCAAATATCAGCACACCTTTCATATTCTTTCAAATTGAGTTTATTTACAAATGAGTAACATAGCACAATTGGTAAAGAATGAAGCTTGCAAGCGTAAGGTCACGAACTTGAATCTCTTGTGCTACACTTTCAACATTTTCTTTTTTTTTCTATTTTTTTGTCACTGGTTTTCTTTCCTTTTTAAATACGTGTTTCTTATTGGCCATTGGATGTCAATTTGTGTCACACCTTATTTTTGATTGGTCAAGTTTATTTTATTTCCAATTTGGATAATTTTTTTTATCTATAAATAGGACATGTTTTTAACTTCTAAATCATCCGGAAATATCCATAATTTCCCACTGTTGTACCCCAAAATTTGCTCTCCCATAATCTTCAAGGTTTTGCCAAGCATCACCTCAAATGGCTCAAAGTTTACTCAAGGGCTACACAGTCAAACCATCCTCCTAAGACAGGCAAAATTAGGGTTTTGGTTCTTGTAAGGAAGTTGAGGTTTTCAAGGACTCAATCAAGTCCCATATGCTCATACACATTTTCAAGCACCTACATGTCAAGTTTCAAGGCTCACAAGGTCAAGTTGCACAGTCAAAAACCCTAATTGCTCAACAGTCAACTGTAGGGGCAAAATGGTCATTTGGCAGTCAAAAGTCAAAATTTTTGGTCAACATCTTATTTTGAAGCCACAAACATCATTTGATCAATGCTTGATCATGATTCTCAAAGTATGGCTCAAAAAGTCTCAAGATGCAAAAGTTTCCATATTTGGACAGTTGAAAAAGTCAACTGTAACTTGACCAAGGCATAACTTCCACATGGTTTATCAGAAAAATTCCATCCAAATCTCATTTTGAAGAGAATGACATTTCCTACAACTCCTATTCACACTTCAAGTCCAAGAAATGCTCTCATAAAAAGTTATCAATTTCAACATTATAGGTCATTTTCAAAAGTCAACAAAAAGGGACTTTAAGTCAAAGACCATAACTTGAGATTGGTAAATCAAAATGACATGAGACCAAATACATTTGTTAGAGGACTTCAATACCTTTCCAAAATGTCCAAGAACATGTTCATAACTTCAAAATTGAGCAAGATATGCATTGGAGAAGTTGGGAAAGTTTTGTGAAATGGCCAAAATCATTTATCCTTGAAATTTCATTTTTGACAAAAGGGGCCCACTTTTTCCATTTGAATCAGCTTGACCATGCTTCCCACGTGTCCCACATTTTATTTCAAATTTTAAAATTAATTTTTTCATTTTTATTTGATTTTATTGGATTTAATTCATTTTAAATCCTTTAAAATCAAATAAAAATCAAGAAGGTTAATTAAGGGGGATATTTGGTCTTGATTAGCTTTGAATCATCATTATACAACATCTCAAATTCGTTTCAAGGCCTAATCAAGCAAGAATTCAAAATTGGTACAAAGATGGAAAGTTTGTTAATGGAGGTTTATGGAAAATCTCAAGTTTGAATGCCTTGCATTATGAGGCCATAATTCTTATCAAAACATGTTACATAACACATATGCAAGGGATCAGAAGGAAAAACAAGACCGAAGCTGCGCTGCAACCTGAGAACCAACTTTGCATTTTCACACAAAAATTGCAAAACTGAAAACTTCCTTAGAGCACTTTTTAAGTCCCTATTCTCATCCAAACACCTTCCTGAGGTCCCAAGGAAACTCTAGCAATCAAAACCACGCCCAAACGTGCAAAGAACCAGTCCCACGAAGCCATACGGTTTGTCTTTTTTTTCAGAAATGCATAACATGATTCATACACTTTCATTGATTTTTCTTGTTTGATTTGTACTAATGAGTGCTCTCTGAAGCTATTGGTGCCATCCAATTGAGTTATAGGCGCCTGAATCAGAATCTACCATGGACAAAAACTAGGTTTCCTGAAACTTCAAATTGGGGCTTTAGGTATATGGTAAAATTAGACTCTAAAATCAGTATGAACAGGATCGTTGCAACATGACGATTCCAAATCACCCATCGCGCTCAATTTATGATTGAACATGGCCTATTCGCTATTATCCATAAGCCTGTGTTTTAGGGGGGTTTAAAACCCCCGCTATCCTTTTTTTTGTTTCAGGAAAGAATGGAGAAGAAGACTGCATGGCACGGCGTGAGTGGAGGGTTTGAATTCCAGCGCCCTTTTTTTTATTTTCATAACGTTAATTTTGGTTTTGTTTCATATTATTTATTTTCAATCTCCATACAACGCGCGCTCCACAGCTCACTTGGCAAAGGATGTACTTGGTAAACGTTGGGACCTGGGTTCGATTCCCAGGTCCCCTACTTTATTCCATAATTTTTCTTGCAATATATTCCTATGCAGTATTTCATCAGGGGACCATCATACAACCATATTATCTGGCCTGCCACGCGCCTGGAAAGTTCAATCCAAAGGCTATCATGTGAGTTCCATCATACGCACTGGTCAACACTCCACACACAAGTCTGAAGGGTCAAAAAGAGCCTCATTCAAATGGGCTTAATTCATCAAACCACCTCCTTAATTGGGGTCAACACCCCCCATGGTTTGCATTTTTGTTTTCTTTCTTTTCATTTTTTTATTATTTGTTTTATTTATTTTAATTAATTCATCAAAAACAATTTTCATAAAACCAAAAAAAATCATAAAATCATAAAATAAAAATATGTTTGATTTAATTTAATTCATCAACATTTTTGTAAATAAATTTCATAATCAATTTAGTTTTAATTTTAGGTTTTAACTTTAATGCTTTTTTCTTAAATAATAAAAAACATAAAAATAGGTCTTTTATCCTTTTTTATTATTTCTTCTTAATAAATAATATTTTTGTTCTTGTCACTATTAATTATTAATTATTTTTGTAAATAACTCATAATTAATTAATTAAGGTAAATTAGGTTACAACTTAAACATTTTTTTTATAATTAAAAACAATTTAGAATTAGGATCTCTTTAAATATTAATTTCCTTTATTCTCATTAAATTTCATAAATACAAAAAACATAAAAAATAAGTCCTTTCCTTTATTTAATTTAATTAATTTAATAATTTCAATTTAATTTCTTTAAAGGGTCCAACGCCCTCGCACTCGATTCTTACTTCTGTTCGCGCATTTATTTTTTTATTTCTTTTATGAATGTTATGTAATTGCCCCAAATCCTTGTAATAGATTAATTAGGATATTTACTTTCCGCATTTTATTTATTCAAATCGGGTCTTGGTTTAATTTGGCGATGTAGACCCGCGCCTTTGTAATAGCGTAGGACATTTATCTTTTCCGCACTTTAAATTCCCGCACCTTTTAACTGTTAACAATCACATGAAAGAATGTATGCCCAAATAAAATCAAGCGTAGCTCACCAAATGCATGACAAGACAAATAATAACTGAAAATGACACACAATTCACACACCACTCTTAGGGTACGCCTCACTGTTGCCTTGCCCCTCGAAACGTGGTCGTCAAGTATAGGACGTCTTAGTGAGTCCTTATGTTCCATTGATCTAGTTGCCTCAAAACAAGTTGCCTCGGAATAGTTGCCTCGGAATAAAAAGATCAATGGCATAAGGGTAGCTTCTAAGGTATCTTACCATTTCCCGGTGACCACACTGTCCCTAACCCTCGAATTGACCCGAACACCTCCAACGGTGGTGCTACCTACCTCTCAATGGTGGGATGGCACTACCTTAAGGACATTTACACAACCTAATTCCTTAGGGTGGGTAGATAACTCATAGATACTTGCTCTAATTCAAAACAAATCAAAAACTTCTTTTCACACCGACACTTTTTCAAAAAGCTTTCAAAAAAACAATTTTTCAAACACTCTTGAGGACTGATATAAGAGTCGATCTGAAACTTTAAACGAAACTTTTTCAAATCCACACCTGAAAAGCAAACAAACATTTTGAAAACACAAATGAGAAAGTATCTAAGAGCCCATGGATAACCATGGATAGAAAGGGTGCTAACACCTTCTCTTTCTATAAATCTACCTCCCGAACCGAGAACTAATCTCATAAGGAATTTTTCTGTGCTTTTGTCCTTTCCTTGTTGGAGAAAATAAAAGACGATGGCGACTCTTGCTTCCGCGACATTTCACGAAACCAGCATTAAACAGTCAGTTCCAGATCCACCGATCACAGAACTGGCGACTCTGTTGGGGATTCTTTTAAAGTGAGGTGTACCTTAGGATAGTTCATAACTGTGTTTTCAATTGCTTTAACTTGTTTGCTTTAAATTGTGGGACTGTCTTGGGATTTCTATAGATCCTAACCCGGATCTGGGGATACCTTCTTAGAAAGTAGCAACAAGGCTGTGAGGGAACTGTGCGGGGTATACCGAGATGGTTGAAACAGTATGCTACGTTGATGTGGCACTTTGGTGTGTACCGGTAACCCTTGAGTTCAGTCAAGGAGAGTACGGGGCCTCCATGTGGTGTCGTGAAGCATCAACTGACCTTAGGAACCTTAATTGAACCATCTTGGCCTCTTTAGGGTAGTGAGATAACTGACTTTGGTGCAGTCCGAGGTTGGTTGATACTCGATACTACACTCAATTGAGGGTTGCTTTCCTGGAATGTTTCGGTCGCCAGTTCAGTGGCTAAATCGAAACGATGAACAATGAAAGCAATCCAGTGATATTGGGACCCTTAGAACCCGGTTACTTCTGGTAGGACAGGTTGAGCCCACCAACTGAAAGAGGGTAATACCTAGACCCCATGCTGGCCTAAACTCTAAGGGTTTCTCTTGTGTGACTTGTGTGCCTTCCAACTTGACTATTTGCATGCTTGTTATCTGACACTCGAGTTTCTTGCAGGTTTTGTTTATAGTCCTTAATTGGGACTCATAACAGGGTTTACAAAGTTTCTTGCAGGTTTTGTTTATAGTCCTTAATTGGGACTCATAACAGGGTTTACTAAGTTTCTTGCAGGTTTTGTTTATAGTCCTTAATTGGGACTCATAACAGGGTTTACTGAATTTCTTGCAGGTTTTGTTTACAGTCCTTAATTGGGACTCATAACAGGGTTTACCTACGTTACCCCATGCATAGCTTAACATCATACCATTGCATGCATCCTGCATGAAGACTAACCCATTTTCAAGGATCTCAAGGGCTTGTGATGCAGGTCATGATGAACCAACTGTCCAGCAAGGGGCAAAGGGGATTTATTTTCCTCTAGACAAGGTTGTCAGGGGCTATGACCCACTGGATATGGTGAGCCTTGACCCTTGAAGAAGGACTCTCGACAACATGAAGTTCCTTCAATCAAGTTACCAGTTTCCAACTCTAACAATTTTCTTGTTTACCCTGCGAGATCCTTGAAAACATTACATGCATATCAAACATGTCATTGCATTACAGGTACTCCTTTGACAGGTCACTTACCTTCGTCGCTGTTTATTTCAGCAATGGCTTCCCAACAAGATAACCAGGGTCTTCGTGCTCAAGAGACTCAGTTCAGGGAGGTCTTCGTAAGCCTATCCAAGGGGCAAGAAGAGTTAAGAACACTTCTCATGGGGAATTTGGCCAAGAGCAGTGCTGAAGATGACAAGGACGAACGGCTGAAACGTCTACAAGCTGAAGTAGATACACTGAAAACCCAGATGCTGGGGAAAAGGGCTCTCATCCAAGGTCTAGCTCGGGAGCAAGAAGAGTTGAGGACCATGATCAGTCGGCTCCACCAAGAGAGACACCATATGAAGCAACCTGCCCAAGTCAGGGACCAAGTCTTTGATCAGCTTCCAAGAGGACAAGAACCTGGCATGGTGAAGAATAGAACTCTCCAAATTGCTACTACCTCACAGGTCCAACTACAACCTCGCCCAGAGCAACAGGTTGATCTGAGTAGGCCAAGCAGGTCCAAGAGGCAGTTCACCCAGCTCAACATGCCTTTGTTTCAAGCACTGCAACACCTGCTGAGGTTGAATCTGATTACATTAAGGGCTCCTCCCCGGAACCCCAACATCTCTGCTCCTAACTATCATCCCAACAAAAGGTGTGCATATCACTCTGATAGTCCTGGACACGACACTGCCGACTACTGGGCTCTGAAGAATAAGGTCCAGCATCTGATTAATGAAGGAGTAGTGGATTTCACCCAAGTGGGTCAAGCTGAGGTCTTCTGCCATCCCTACAAGATGCACCAGTTGAAGTAACGAGTCCTAAGACCAGAAGACTTTTGTTCATTAGAATTTTTCAAGTTGTAATTTTCTTTTGATTGTTCAAACATTTGTTCATGTTAAACGTTGTTATTTCATTAATGCATCGCATATGTCTGTTTTGAAGCAATATATTCGTATTCACTATATGCAAATTATTTTCATATTTTTTCTGGTGATCAACGCTCGATTAATAATTCTAAGCCTCTTGAGGGAGGATGACGAAAACGATACCACAATCCTTACAGTATGCTTTTGAACAGACCCCACTGATGAGGTACAGGCATTGTTTCAACCCATAAACACTGGAGTTATAAGGAAGATAATCCCTCGTCAACCCCTCTGAGCCAAAGAAGTAGGAGTTTTTCTTTTCGAAATTTAAAACCCTTAATCATAACCTGGGGTAGGGTAGTCTCTTAGTTGATCCAAGTGCATAACGAATGGCACCAAAGAGGTCCTTACAAAACAAAAGACACTGATGGTTCCGAACAATTATAAGGATAGGCAGTCATTATATCTCAAAAAATAAAAAATAAAAAAACCCAATAAGTCAAAACCTATGAAGGAGACTTACAAAACTGGGGCATCCCACTGACTGTAATTCCAAAAAGAAACAGTTCAGGCAAAATTTAGGGATAACGAAATCAAAAAATAAAGAGGTCATACAAACCCTCAACAAAACAAAAATGACTGCCTATTCAGAATAAATCATCAATATCTGAACCATCATTAGAACATCAGGACAAAGACTCAAACAAGGTCTAACGCACGATCAACTGAGCTTAGGTTTGTAGAACATCACGAAGAGCGGGTGGGTACAAATAATTTGAGCCTTTATCCTTTGTTTCTTAAACCATGAACCAGGCCACGCTACAACCTTTAAAAGTCCTAGCTGAAGCATGGGTTAGTTTGAAAGCATACTGTTACGAAAGGTATCCTAACTCCTTAAGGCTTGCGATAAAATACGGAGTTGACATCACGTTTTACAAACATTCACTTGTTTTATGAAAAAGAATGCATTTCCAAAAAACTTCGAAACAGACATAAGCTTTGCATTTTTAACATAACTTTGTTTGCATATGACTATTTGTTTGAACAGCATAGAAATTCGCACGACGAATGCCTAATGAATAGAAGCACCTCCAATCAAGGGGCAGACATGATCATGGGTTGCCATCTGGGGCAGGTTAAGTCAAGATTCGGAGAATCTCTCAAAGGCCAAACAGCCAGGGGCAAATCTCCGCCTGAGTCACTTGGGGGCATGCCAGCAACGAATCTTGCCTGATCAAACATCTTCTGGTGGCATGACAAAACACTTCTAACAGGGGCAACTCCCTACATTCTGAGAGCGTGGATATAGTAAAAAAAATACTACGCATAATCAAAAACCCGCTAGGTTGAGACACCTAGGCAAAAATAAGGGCTTCCCGGCGAACCAAAAGGGTTCGGGCAAAAATAAGGGATGAAAAGAAAAAATCTGTACACCTGGCAAGTCGAAAACCTGAAAAGGCGGCTTGGGCAAAAATGGGTATCCCGGTGGACTGAAAACCCGAAAGGGCGGTCCAAGCAAAAGTTAGGGATCAAAGCGTACGACCATGTCCTGTCATCTTGTCACCTGCCTACCAGAAGAAGGTTTGTCCATCAACAACTATCAGCACATCACAAGTCTTCCCCTCCCACCTCAGAAACAGGGGCAATGATGAGTTGTCCAAACGATCTAATTGCTCTGTCCATCCAGGTACTAAGATAGGTTCGGCTGAAGAATAACCAAGATATCTTAAGTCCCCAGAGAGTGAGCCAGCAAGTCCATGTACTCTCCCCAAGCAGAGTTATACTGTCAGCCTTAAGGAAGTTGTGTATCCTCCAGCAGATCTCAAACATTCCCCAGCACATCATGACAGACATTCCTAACAAGCATCCCCGGCAGTCTTGGTCTAAGACTGTTCCCCGGCGGTATACCAGACATTCAGTGGAATTTCTTCTCTAATATATCTCAAAGAGTTCCCCAAGAGAGTCCAGTATAGTTCAAAGTTTCCCCAGGAAAGTTCAATCCACCTCTCCAACAGGAAGCTCATCCCCAGTAGATTCCAGAAGCTTCCCCCTTGCAGAGCACGAACGCGTCTCCCGGCTTTATTCAAAGGTTATTTCCCTACCAGGATATAACTAGGTTATCCTCAGCCAAAAAGCCACGGAAAGATCGTCCTCGACAAAGTCTTCTTATCCCCAGCGGAGTCTATTAACACTTCCCACATAACAACGGTATCCCCAGCGGAGTTATCATCAACATCTCAACAATGTACCTCTCTTCCCGCAGAGTATTGTTCCCCAACAATATCGCTAGAATAATTTTCTCCCCACAGAGTAATCTATCTGTCAAGCTTATTCCCCCAACGGAGTTATCTTCTCCTACCGGTATTCTTGCAACTATCTCCCCAGCGGAAACAACGAAGGACTCGCTTCAACCATCAACCCAGGATTTAACTCCCGGCATTCATCAAGGATATATTTTCCTAGACGAAAATACATTCAAAAACAAAAACATACATTCATAAACATCGCACTTCCGTACATTATAGCATGCATATACGCATCATGATCTTACAATCTCATTTATGTTGAGAACATCCTGGCTTGATCCATATCATGCATAGCATATAACTGACCTTTACCTTTCAGGAAAGATCCAGTTAAGTTCTCAGCTATATTCCAAGACCTTGTCTGGTTCAGTTAAATCGACTCCTAAAGGATTTTTCTGATTCTTATCCAGTCAAAGGCCTTCTCTAGTCCAGTTAAATCGATTCCTAAAGATTTTCCTGATGAAGACTCAGTAGAAGACGCCCCAGATTCTCTCATCGTTACTGTTGAGGTAGTAATCGCCCCAGATTCTCTCATCGTTACTGTTGAGGTAGTAGTATCGCCCCAGATTCTCTCATCGTTACTTTTGAGGTAGTAATCGCCCCAGATTCTCTCATCGTTACTGTTGAGGTAGTAATCGCCCCAGATTCTCTCATCGTTACTGTTGAGGTAGTAATCGCCCCAGATTCTCTCATCGTTACTGTTGAGGTAGTAATCGCCCCAGATTCTCTCATCGTTACTGTTGAGGTAGTAATCGCCCCAGATTCTCTCATTGTTACTGTTGAGGTAGTAATCGCCCCAGATTCTCTCATCGTTACTGTTGAGGTAGTAATCGCCCTAGATTCTCTCATCGTTACTGTTGAAGTAGTAACCGCCCCAGATTCTCTCATCGTTACTGTTGAGGTAGTAATCGCCCCAGATTCTCTCATTGTTACTGTTGAGGTAGTAATCGCCCCAGATTCTCTCATCGTTAATGTTGAGGTAGTAATCGCCCCAGATTCTCTAATCGTTACTGTTGAGGTAGTAATCGCCCCAGATTCTCTCATCGTTAATGTTGAGGTAGTAATCGCCCCAGATTCTCTCATCGTTACTGTTGAGGTAGTAATCGCCCCAGATTCTCTCATTGTTACTGTTAAGGTAGTAATTGCCCCAGATTCTCTCATCGTTACTGTTGAGGTAGTAATCGCCCCAGATTCTCTCATCGTTACTGTTGAGGTAGTAATCGCCCCAGATTCTCTCATCGTTACTGTTGAGGTAGTAATCGCCCCAGATTCTCATTGTTACTGTTGAGGTAGTAATCGCCCCAGATTCTCTCATCGTTACTGTTGAGGTAGTAATCGCCCCAGATTCTCTCATCGTTACTGTTGAGGTAGTAATCGCCCCAGATTCTCTCATCGTTACTATTGAGGTAGTAATCGCCCAAGGTTCTCTCATCGTTCCGTTGACGTAGTAACCATCCCTGATTCATTCATCACCGTTTGAAGCTCCAGATCTGATTCCTGTATCTTGCCAGGGAGTATCTGTTGACGACTACAGTACCAGACTCGATTCCTGTATCCTGCCAGGGCACGTCTGAAGAGTTCGAAGATCCGATTCCTGTATCTTACCAGGGAGTATCTGTTGACGACTACAGTACCAGACTCGATTCCTGTATCTTGCCAGGGCACGTCTGAAGAGTTCGAAGATCCGATTCTTGTATCTTGCCAGGGTGTATCTGTTGACGACTACAGTACCAGACTCGATTCCTGTATCCTGCCAGGGCACGTCTGAAGAGTTCGAAGATCCGATTCCTGTATCTTGCCAGGGTGTATCTGTTGACGACTACAGTACCAGACTCGATTCCTGTATCTTGCCAGGGCACGTCTGAAGAGTTCGAAGATCCAATTCCTGTATCCTGCCAGGGAGTATCTGTTGACGACTACAGTACCAGACTCAATTCCTGTATCCTGCCAGGGCACGTCTGAAGAGTTCGAAGATCCGATTCCTGTATTTTACCAGGGTGTATCTGTTGACGACTACAGTACCAGACTCGATTCCTATATCTTGCCAGGGCACGTCTGAAGAGTTCGAAGATCCGATTCCTGTATCTTTCCAGGGTGTATCTGTTGACGACTACAGTACCAGACTCGATTCCTGTATCCTGCCAGGGCACGTCTGAAGAGTTCGAAGATCTGATTCCTGTATCTTGCCAAGGTGTATCTGTTGACGACTACGGTACCAGACTCGATTCCTGTTTCCTGCCAGGGCACGTCTGAAGAGTTCAAAGATTCGATTCCTGTAACCAGCCAGGGCACTTCTATATAAAGAATTTTAAGGTCAACTCCTGTAACAGGCCAGGTAATTATCTTTCTTTTTCAGGTACGCAAGTTCTCGCTAAGGAAACTCTTACGCGACTCACACCTCCAGATGGCATCTATAAGCCCATCCACCCATCCATCATCTCTCCAAATGGCATCTGTAAGCCCATTCCCGACATCACACTGCTGATACTCTACTATGTGAGTGCAAATTTCTGGGCACTCTAGTGGTCAATCATCTTCCACCCTCGGATTACGAAAGGCACGCCAGCCAATCTACATCCTCAGGTCTAAGAAGATTGAACAGGGGAAACTGTTGTACCCCAAAATTTGCCCTCCCATAATCTTCAAGGTTTTGCCAAGCATCACCTCAAATGGCTCAAAGTTTACTCAAGGGCTACACAGTCAAACCATCCTCCTAAGACATGCAAAATTAGGGTTTTGGTTCTTGCAAGGAAGTTGAGGTTTTCAAGGGCTCAATCAAGTCCCATATGCTCATACACATTGTCAAGCACCTACATGTCAAGTTTCAAGGCTCACAAGGTCAAGTTGCACAGTCAAAAAACCCTAATTGCTCAACAGTCAACTGTAGGGGAAAAAATGGTCATTTGGCAGTCAAAAGTCAAAATTTGTGGTTAACATCTTATTTTGAAGCCACAAACATCATTTGATCAATGCTTGATCATGATTCTCAAAGTATGGCTCAAAAAGTCTCAAGATGCAAAAGTTTCCATATTTGGACAGTTGAAAAAGTCAACTGTAACTTGACCAAGGCATAACTTCCACATGGTTTATCAGAAAAATTCCATCCAAAGCTCATTTTGAATAGAATGACATTTCCTACAACTCCTCTTCACACTTCAAGTCCAAGAAATGCTCTCACAAAAAGTTATCAATTTCAACATTATAGGTCATTTTCAAAAGTCAACAAAAAGGGACTTTAAGTCAAAGACCATAACTTGAGATTGGTAAATCAAAATGACATGAGACCAAAGACATTGGTTATAGGACTTCAAGACCTTTCTAAAATGTCCAAGAACATGTTCATAACTTCAAAATTGAGCAAGATATGCATTGGAGAAGTTGGGAAATTTTTGTGAAATGGCCAAAATCATTTATCCTTGAAATTTCATTTTTGACAAAAGGGGCCCACTTTTTCCATTTGAATCAGCTTGACCATGCTTCCCACGTGTCCCACATTTTATTTCAAATTTTAAAATTAATTTTTTCATTTTTATTTGATTTTATTGGATTTAATTCATTTTAAATCCTTTAAAATCAAATAAAAATCAAGAAGGTTAATTAAGGGGGATATTTGGTCTTGATTAGCTTTGAATCATCATTATACAACATCCCAAATTCGTTTCAAGGCCTAATCAAGCAAGAATTCAAAATTGGTACAAAGATGGAAAGTTTGTTAATGGAGGTTTATGGAAAATCTCAAGTTTGAATGCCTTGCATTATGAGGCCATAATTCTTATCAAAACATGTTACATAACACATATGCAAGGGATCAGAAGGAAAAACAAGACCGAAGCTGCGCTGCAACCTGAGAACCAACTTTGCATTTTCACACAAAAATTGCAAAACTGAAAACTTCCTTAGAGCACTTTTTAAGTCCCCATTCTCATCCAAACACCTTCCTGAGGTCCCAAGGAAACTCTAGCAATCAAAACCACGCCCAAACGTGCAAAGAACCAGTCCCACGAAGCCATACGGTTTGTCTTTTTTTTCAGAAATGCATAACATGATTCATACACTTTCATTGATTTTTCTTGTTTGATTTGTACTAATGAGGGCTCTCTGAAGCTATTGGTGCCATCCAATTGAGTTATAGGCGCCTGAATCAGAATCTACCATGGACAAAAACTAGGTTTCCTGAAACTTCAAATTGGGGCTTTAGGTATATGGTAAAATTAGACTCTAAAATCAGTATGAACAGGATCGTTGCAACATGACGATTCCAAATCACCCATCGCGCTCAATTTATGATTGAACATGGCCTATTCGCTATTATCCATAAGCCTGTGTTTTGGGGGGGTTT